>OX344752.2:17729885-18377385 GCA_947034885.2 Thuidium tamariscinum | reverse complement strand
TGTTCATATAAAAGCATATCAATAAAATTTTGAGGCTCTTGGGAGGGCTTGGTTTTTTCCTATTGCCTATAATAGCTATTTGTGTCATTTGTTTCTACATTTACATTACCTAAAGATTCAATGGTGAATGGAAGGTGAGTTGTTAATAGCATCTTTAGGGACTATTATACATACAATTCTCTAAATTCTATGGTTGGATATAATGAGATTTTAAACTTTAGGTGGTTGGAAAGTAATAGGCAAATTCATCATGTAAAGGTATAAATAAACCTTAGAATATTTGTCCAAGAACTACATTTTTGAATGGTTAAAGTTGTAACATTTCTGTAATTAGGATGATTAGGGTCCTTGATGTGCCATAAGTCAAATGAGGTATGATTCTCCATCATCCATCTATACTATTCTAAGGAGCTTTGTATAAATTTGGTATTGTCTACAATCTGCATTCTCTATAAGAAAACTGTATTTTTTTGAATGTTTGAAAAAACATGCTTGTACATTTTTTTTATGGAAATTTCATTAGCATTGATGTCAACTAAAATCCGTCATAATAGACAAGCAAAAAACATGCTAATCTAAATTGTTTTTTTCTATCATCACAAAAAATGTAGTCTTCAAAGCTCCCTACAATGTGACATGTAGATGCGGCATAAGCACCATGATGTAGAATTTTTTCATTCAACCCATTAATGACATGGCATTTGATATAATGTAAGTAGTTCTAACTCTAACCTTGAGTTAAAACTTAATATATGGTTCTAATGAAAATTCCAAATAGTGAATCTAGGGTGATCACAATAAGCACTTACCAACAATACCAAGCAATGGACACTCAAATGATGTAAATTATTCCTACAAAAGTTAGTATGGTTTAAGGATTATTGATAAACCAATTAAAGATTAACGTATTTTGAAGAATGTTCGATTTAGTCCCCAATTTTATCTCTGACTTTATAATGATTTTTAGTTTTAAATTAAATTAAATTTTTTATTTTGGGTTAATTTTGAAAAAGTTCATCCAAATGGTTTCCAAACTTCATCCACTAATATCTCGCTAAAAAATGAATGATTTTTTAAATGAAAAATGGTTTTAAAATCCTATATAGATTCCCTAAAAGATTTTAAAATGGAATATACTTCACGTTTTTTTCCAAAACTTTTAATTAAGAGGTTGTTTAATCTAATCTAACTACACTAATGATGGTAAATAGTGTTATGTTGTGATTAATGTTATCTAGACTTTTACCCTGGTCACTTTAAACTTCAATTAATTTATATTCAATGTTATTAAGTACTTCCAAAACCCCTTCCTTCGCTATCCGACTACCTAGCCCCTCACTCCAAGGCCTCCTCCTCCCTGGCCGTCCCCTCTCCAACCACCTACCCTCCCTTCCCCGACCCCCTGCCCTCCCGGCCACTTGCCTCTCCCCTCCCCTTCGCCCTGGCCCTCTCCTCCATCTCTTCCCTTCGTCGCCGCCTGTTCCCCGTCATCGCTCCCTTCCAATTGTTGCTCCCTCATCGCTCCTTAGCCCTCCCTTTGCCCCCTGGCCTTTCTTCCCCACCTCTCCTCCCTCCATGGCCTCCCTCCTTCCTTGGCTTCCCTCCCTCTCTGGCCTCCCTCCCTAGCCTTCCTTCCCTCTCTAGCCTCCGTCCCTAGCCTTCCCTACCTCCTTGGTCTTCCCTAATTCCTACCTCTCCTTCTTCCCTCTACCTCCCCGCCTTTAGCATTAGATAAATGTTTTGGCTCTTTGAAATTTGTTGTTATTTCTTGGTACAAATGAAACATGATTTCATTGCAAAGAATGTATGTTATATTTAGTTTTATATTCCTTATCTTCTTCAAGTTTAGACTCCATTTTTCCCTTTGTACTTCATTTTCTTCTAAATTCATAGAGATTTAGAATTATAATGTTTGGATTGTTTGCACCACTCTTTCTAAAAGTTTTCCTTCTAGCTTTTAAAAAAATAATTGCTCTTCCTATTCATGTTTAAGTCATTTGTAAACTTTGGTTTTTTCAATTCATTTATCAAAATTTTCTTTCTAGCGTCATGGATGTCAATGTAGTCCCTTGATCTGCTCCTCTTCATGATTTGAATTCAAATATTGGTACTTCACGTGCATTGCAACAAGTTTCTACTATTGCAACACGTAAATATGTCATTGCTTGGATGGTTGAAGATGAGGCATTGCATGGTGTTAGGGGTCTATGTGCACATACAGTTGCAGCTTTTTGACAACACTTTCGAGGGCAGAAAAGTGTCAATCTTATGAGAGCATCACGGTGGTGGAAGTTACGTGGTATATTTTCCAATGATGATGGTGATGCCACTAATACAGCCCTTTCTTGTAGCAGAAGTTGTATTGAAATTCGAAAGCGGTTGCATACGAAGGCTGCTACTGGACGTGGCCAAAAACGCTCTGATTGGGTACTATGGCTTTATCCTAAACTTCTTGAGGCATTTGAACAATTCAAAAAGACTAGGGTCAAATTTTCTTTGAGTTTGTTAATTGAACTAGCATTGAGCATATTATTGGCTCACAATTCTATATACAATTATATACACATGACTCTAGGGATCCAAAAGATGATTTCTTACTTACAAGTAAAATATATCATAGTTGGATGCAACAATTTATGGATGTTCACAATATTGTTCTTTTATCTCAATGAGGTAAATTGACATGTAATGTAGAGAAAGAGAGGTCCATTGAAATGCATACAACATACCACTTGGGTGTGTTGCAAAGGGGATTTTAATCTGGCTTGTTAGATGAAAACCTCATGGAAAACATTGATGAAATCCACTTTGTTGTCAACATTGACAATGGGCGCACTTTAGGATTTTGAGGAGATACATCAGTCAAATATGTTGAAGTAGTTTCAGGTGGAGATTCTATGACTATGGTTGTTAGAATCTCTGGAGGGTGTCAAGCCATGATAGAAGCTCCTATGCTAATATTTACAAATGCAAATAACAATTATTCCATTAGAGGCCTTCATGATGACATTCCAGGAGTGACTTATAGAAGTGGACCAAAAAGGTGGATGGATCAATCTCTTTTTTCTCAATACTTTGAAGAACCTCGTGCTTTTCAGACTGATGTGCAACAACGAACTAAAATGGTTTGGGTTGATAATTGTAGTAGCCACAATATCACTACAAGATTAGGAACCATGTTGGCTTAAAAGAAATGATTTTGAAGTACTTTCTACCTTGCTCAACACATCTTTGTCAACCTGCAGATACTTTTATCATTTCAAAGATAAAAGATGCTTGGACCAAGCAATGGAAAGCCCAAAAAATAGAGTTAATTAGAGCCAATGCTTGGCCAAATACTCCTCGTGGAGTATATATTATCAACATATAGTTGATCTTATTCAAAAAAATTCATGTTAAATAGACAAATTTTCAACCCTTGGGAGGATGTCAAAGTTGGCAATAGTGAAAATTTTCTCACAACTACATATGTTGGGAGATTTTGTATATCTTTTTTTTGGTATTTCATTTGAACTTGAAATTTGAAGAACATATTATCAACATATAGATGACTTGACAAAAACAAATTCATGGTAAGAAACCAATTTTTCAGCCCTTGGGAGGGTATCAAAATTGGCAATTGTGAAAATTTCCTCAAAACTACACCTGTTAGGAGATTTCAAATATCTTCTTTAAAAAAAAATTTACCTGGAAATTTTTTATACATATTCAAAACATAGAGATTGTTTCATGACAAAAATTTCATGGCAAAAGAAAAAAAACTCAATCCTTAGAAAGGTGTCAAAGTTGAAAGTAGTGAAATGTTTCTCACCACTACCCATGTTGTTAGATTTTGGATAACTTTTTTTTCGGTTAATTTTTTGGCCTTCAAATTTAGCATACATATAATTAACTTAAAGATGATGCTATGGTAAGAATTTCGTGATAAAATACCAATTCTTGAGCTCTCGGGAGGCTTTCAAAGTTGACAGTACTGAAATTTTTCTCACTGCGAATTCGAAAATGACATTTTGATTGGTACTCAATTGTACATGAGCAAGTATAGGGCTTAACTTTGCAAAAAAAAAATTTAAAAGAGCTCTCTTTAATTAAATAGGATATGAAACTCTCTAAATTATAATGGCATTTGGAGATGAAAAAAAATTTGCAAATGCACTCAATGAGATGCTTAAATTCTACACTTGGAAGGGTAAGAAGTATTTGGATCCGATATAAGGAAATTAGATCTTCTAATCAATTCTAAAAGTGATTCTCATCACCCCAATAAAGTTAACTTCTTTCATCCTTGGATTTACATTAGGTTGGCCATTGCTAAAATGCAACTCGAAACTACAATTGTAGAGTTCAACATAGTCATGCTTCATAGTGAATCTATAAAAATATTACAATACATCAAAATTGCACATATATAAAAAAAATTCATACAAACCAAGGTAGCAATGTCAATCCGTTCAAAAATACACATAGGCCAAATACAAGATTATTATTGATTGTTAAGCCTAGTACACATTCTACTATCCCTATTTAGAAAAGACAGAAGTGTGAGTATAAGAGCATGATATTTTTAACTCAAAATTTATAGTTTGTTCAAACCAAATTGCAAGATGGGACGTCAGATCTAAGCATTTCCATGATTTTAGGTACCAACCTAAGATCCTTGAGGTTTAACATGTTTTTATTAATACAAATCTTACATATACCAAAATCATTAAACTTAAAGAAGTTAGATTCAACTTATAGTCCACTAAGCCAATGTCACCTCGATGTCTATACACCTCGTCTAAGCTTTTTGACTATATATAATTGTGGATTCATCCTTGACCAATACATGCTGAAAAAATCCCTTTCATTTTGAATAGTAAGCAAATTCACAAGAGTAGTAAGGCATCTACCAGAAATCAATGCAATCATTGGGAAAGTGCAAGGAATATTATTGCAAACATTATTCACATGAATTTTGTTCCTTGGATAGATTTGATTAACTTAATACGCTTTGTTTGGGATTGATCCTAATTAGAAGGTTTTTAACATCATATTTTGCAATTTTTCAACCTATACTTGTCCTCATTTTAGAAGAATAAATGGGACCTCCATTTGAAAGTGTAGCATGTTCTTAAGCTACAAACACCTTCATTAGATATTTTATTGATTATGCATTTTGTAATTAGATTGTAAGATAGACATGTTCATCCACGTTTTTACCTTCAATTCAGATGAAGTGAAGTAAGTACTTGCTATTGTTAGAATCATTAGGACATGTGAATAAATAAGAATTATTTGAAAGATATGAGCACAAATAAAATACATACATAATACCCATGATATATTATCTTTAAAATCCCCAAATTCTAATAGCAAATTATTGTATTCAGATTTCAAAATGTATTCTTTGTTGCAATGAAAGAATTTTTTATTATTTATAAAATGTTCCACCTCCTATAATATCATCATCACATTTGTCTTCTTCTCATATTTAGATGTGCCTCTAAATTATTTATACTTAACCTAACTTAGGACGGCTTGTCAAAATGTAATATAAATTTTAAACATGCAGTAACAATGTAACATCAACTTGTCAAGCTTTTGAATCTAAAATTCACAGTCATAGGTCCCATGGTAAAAGGTCATATTTTCAAAATATAGTACATTTTGGTGAAAAAAAATCAATCTTTTGATCTTTTAACCAAAAAAATTTTAAAAATATATTATGTAGTAAAATTTTGGGCTTTAGGCTCACAAAATCCCCGCTCACCATTCTTAGGCTCACACACACACGCTCACATCCTAGTGTTGTTGTGTATCCACTACCCATTGGCCGTTGGGTGGACTCCATTTGTCCATTGACTAGCTCCGATTGGTCCATTGGGCTAGCTCCAACTAGTACTGGATTGGTCCGTTTGAGTCCTAGAAAAACTAGTATTTGCAATTTTGAACATGTAATGTGAATGCTAAAAAAATACCAACTAATTAATACTAAGAGAATTTGATTTCTATTAGCAATATTGGAAACAACAAAAGACTAATGAAGAGTAAATTTTATGGTTTGGAGGGAATAAAGAAATGTCAAGACTAAAGGACACTAATGGTTATGGTTCTTTTGGGGAACGAGGAAGCTAGTAGCTAAGGAATTTTGGCAACATCCAATAAATTTAGAATACAAAAATTCTCGAAGGGATGAAAAGAAGAAAATGAATGGGAGTTTAGACTTCAAATGGGTTTCTAAAGAAAATTTCTATCAAAGTCAAAGCTTCATTGTGTGGGGGCAACCCCAGATTTTTATAGTTGATTACTAGAAAATCAATATTTAGATAGCTATGGTTTCACTGTGTGGGGGCAACCTCAAGCATCAACAGTGTTGAAGGATAGAAATAATATTTTAAGGTTTTAAATGTTGAAGGAGGTCTACATGACAGTGTTTAAATCGAACTTCAACTCAAATCCTTCAAAATGTCAAATGAAGTAGCCAATTAAATGCCAAAGAAGGTATACATGATAATGTTTAATCAAACTTTGGCATTGAACACTCAAATATCCATTATACAATGAATTTTGAATTTAAAAATGAATCTAAAACACTTTTGAAAAAATCAAATCTTATCACTTTAAGTGCATTAGTACTAAAGGTTGTCACAAGTACCACAAAATGTTAATTTTGAAATTCTTAAAGCAATTTACGGTCTTGGAAGTGTGTTCCTTCCAAACTCTTTGAAAACTCAACAAATTGAGGCTTAGCCTCTAATACTTTAAACAAAAGCAAATAGAAATGCCTTGAAGGGACCCTCCAGTCCTTCAAAGTAGACAAATAGTAAACAAATGGTATTTCAGCTTAGTTGATAATACAAAGTAAGAGAAATGATCCTCTGACTTTTGTCGGTAATGCAACACAATGGAAATGAGAGTAGAATGTTGTTGCATAAGAATGAAGGTACCAACAACCTCAAAGAAGGGCCTTTTATACTCAATATAGGCCCCCACCCCTCAATAAATTTTCGGTGAATTACATTTTACTTTCAATCTTTAGATATTTAGTAAACTACTTTAATGTGATTGTAAAATTATCTTTATTTAATGAAAAAAAACCCTAAAAGCCTCTACATTTAGCTAATAGATCTTGGTCAAATCAAATCCAAGATTTTTTTCCAAAGATATTTTCAAATTAATCCTAATTAACCTAGATATTTAATGTTTTAATCCAAAATAATTTTTAAATTGTTCTTTTTTCACCCAAAGATGGTTTGTTATGCCAAAAATGAGATTTTGACCAAATCCAATCTTTGATTTTCTAAAAAATATTTACAAAATTAACTCTGAATTACCACTAATTACGATGAAAAAAAATCAAATTAAGAGTTGACCCTCTCTATCTTTTAGGAAACAACTCAAAATCAAAAACCGTTTGCACTGTTGTTTTGTAAGACCCCAATTTAACTTGGGGCCTTAAAAATCCTATTCCTTAGGCCATTTGTGAGCATATAATCCACTCACGGTAACTCTAAAAAAAAGTCAAAACTTTAACTGTTGGAATTAGTATTTTTCTAAGAATCTATTAGGCTAGGGTCATTACCTAGGATTGTTTGTGGAAGTAGGAATGTCCCCTCATTCACTCTATTTGGACATCGTTAACTCTTAGTACACTGGTAAACCCACTACCAATTTATAAATTCTTGTAGAATTCAAGGTCAATACTAATTCTAATAGTTCGGAATGTCAGAATATCTTCAAACTTGATAAGATCCTTTATTAGCACACAAAATACTATTCTAATTTTTAATGATATTTTATGGCAATATATGTAATTTCTAGGAATTTACAAAGATGTTAATAAGCGGTTGACTTCTTATGGAATCAATGTGGAATTACAAAAAAATTCAAAATAATTTCAATAAGCTCTAGGCTACAATTAGATTCTAAGTGTAAGTTTGACACTCACTTGTATTTATCTAATTTTAGTAATTTTGGAATATCATTTGACCAAAGGACAAATTAATTTTCAATACCGGAGAATCTCAATCAATTGATATTTCTTTTGATCTCCTAGCATATTTTCACCCTAAAAACACCTTTTTGTATTCTCTAATACCTATTCTTCCATCTTTGTTAGATTTATACTTCAAATCTCAAAACTCTTATAATGTTTTTGATAATCAAATCCAAATTCTTTAAGAATTGGATTTGGACTTCATTGACTTTCTAGACCTAAAATAGACTCAAATGCTTAGTCAATTTATTATATGTAATTCTATAGTCTAAATTTTGCATTGACAAGACACTAGGACTAGCTAACTCTCACATCCTCACTTCTCTCAAATTTACTAATTTATCTCTCATATTCACAATTAGACCCTAGAATTGGAAAAACATGATATTTTGTGCATTCCGCAATTTTAGAAGTATTCCTTACAACTTTAGTAGGGACTTCTACCAAAATTCTCAACAACACTCTTTTTCTATCATTATTTTTTTTCAAATTATGTGTAGAGAAGTTTTTACTTCTTACACTTTAGGAAAACTAAGGCCTTTTTACATAAATAAACCTACAGAACTATAAAAAAATTCATCAAAAATATATCTGTAGTTTTAAAGCTCACATATGGTGGTGGAAAAAGTAACATGGTAATTGACAATGATGGCATGGCATGCTTGTTAGCACACTTTTGTATCATTTAAAAATTTTGATGCTCCTTTTGGAGACATCAAAATAAACATTTTTAAGATTGTAAATTAGATCTTTTTTTAGACATCAATTGGTACGTATCCTATCCATAAGGAAAAATCAATTAAAAAAATTTTTAAATTAAAATTTTGAGAAGTAAAAATAAAAAATAAAATTGTTGAGTTCAACAAGGTTTGAAGAAAACTTACTTTTTATGGCAAAATGAAGGAATTATTTCACCCGGGGAGATTACTCGCGATTTTTAGAAAACTACGTGAGTTAAAAGATAGGGTCTATTTAATTCAAAGGGGATACATTTTATATATATGTAGAACTACTATAGGGTTTTTGAAATGTCACATATCCTATTATATATAAATTAGGCTATGTATAAACATCATTTAGTAGGAATTTTTATTAATAAATTAGCCTTTACAAATAGGATTAATATAAAAAGTTTGTAGTACAATGAGTATAGATGTAAACAAACTTTTTTAATTGAATGATAAAACTTACACAATTTAGTAAATCTAAAGATGTTTTTCAGGAGATTTGTTGTTATCATCAAATAATTCTAGCCTGTACATACAAATCTTTCCTTGAGTATACCAATTATATAACAGCATGTAAGAATCTATTGTTCCAAGACAAAAGAATTGAGCTGTAAATTTACAATGAGGTTGTACTATGGAGATTTGTGTTCATACAAAGTAACCATTAAGAAATTGATGTAGAGTGTGCAACATTTGCATGCCCTCTTTTCTGTATTTTGACACTACAAACTCTAGATTTGCCTCAACTACTTGAACATATACTTGTAAATGTTTAGAATCATCTTCTTTTTACTAGTGTTTAATAAAAACTCTTTTATTTTTTGATTCTAAATTCAAAACCATTGTAAATGCATATGTAAAAATAAAATATATAGTCTCTATGTTATATTGCTAGTATTGGTGTTTTTCTTAGTTTTAATATTATAACTATATTTAATATTTTTATGATGTTTATTATTCACCATATTAGGTTGTTTAGAATACATGGCATAGAATTTAGAATATTTAAAACTATTGCTGCATTTTACATTTTTATTTGTCATTTGAAATTGTACTACAATACAAGTAGTGCATATATTAAAAAAATAGTGTATATGTAAGACACTATTTTTATAGTGTGTTGTAAATGGATATGAAAAAATTAGACATATAAATTTTGTATATAAGATAGCCTAACTATAAAAACCTAATGATTGAATTTATATGTAAAAATACGGTCATTTTAATTACTAAAATGAAGGTAAATAGCCCTATATTAAATACCCTCTTAACTCAGGTGTATGCTTAAAATTACAAGGAGTGATCTCCCCGGGTTATTTCATTGAAAGTTCATAAAAATGAAAGATAGAGAGGTCATATTAATGTCCATTTCTTGTCCATGGTGAGACAAAAGGTACAAAATAACTAGAATATGACAACTTGTATATATTAATGTTGTTTTACACATCTAAGTATTTTTTTAGACCTCTAAATAGATGATTTGTTTAATTTCTTGATATTCTTTTAGACATTTGGATCATATTGTTTTAGACATTTTATATTGAATACAATTCCTTACTTTGTATGTCCCATATAGATTGTTTCTCTTCCTGCCACCCTATTTGTATAAAGACCATCTCTTTTCATCCATTCACTCCCTTTTTTTTGCAAAGCATGCCACGTGGCTACCCTCTTTCTAAATTTTTCACATATAGTCAATATTTTACCACAAATTGTAGTAATTTTTACTAACTTATCCGAAGTCAAAATGGGGCAACTTGCCAATGTGGCAATCTATATTTTTTGGAATGTCACAAAAAACCATGAACTTGTTTTTTTGAACATCATTGAAAACATATTCATCTACTATGCCATTTGCTCATTTTCCAACTTAGCAGCACATGTTTTCTACAACATCACATCAAATTCACCCTCCCATAGTCATTGATTGTCCAACGAGTGATGTCTTAGAAAAGAAGATAAATTTTTTTGGAAACAACACCAACAACACAAGTTTCTTACAGTGATTGCCAAGAAGAATATTGGTTCACCTTTCTTCTAATTCCTAAATAGTCCATATTGATTTTCAATTGGTTTTATCCAAATAATTTGATTTAATCCTGTGTACTATTGTTGCAAATGATGACTATTATACACAAGAATGTTCAAATTTTAAATGAAAGTGATTTGAATTTTTACATGTAAATGAGATTTGGAGGCAAACGATTTTAGGGCAAGTTATGGAGAACTTATTTTAGGAAAAATAATAGACTTTTGTAGAAAAGAGAGCCTTCTAATAAATATAAGTCGTTTTTTTGTATGCTTTATTGCTTACATGGTGGATTTGTGAAGTAAGGGATGTGAGTATGTGGCAATTTCAAGTTGTTTTGATGTTATGATGAAATTGATAACTTTTATTGTAGAATTAAAATGTTATA
Organism: Thuidium tamariscinum; assembly: GCA_947034885.2. NCBI lineage: Eukaryota > Viridiplantae > Streptophyta > Bryopsida > Hypnales > Thuidiaceae > Thuidium > Thuidium tamariscinum. The sequence continues at coordinate 18,366,262 of OX344752.2, read as the reverse complement.
TAGTATTGGTTGATAAAACCAAATTGTGTATATTAAGTGGATTTTTTCCAAATCACTTCTTACAATGTTGTGTAGCAAATTTGATTATATACTTACAATTTGGAGTTCAATTTATGGTTGTGCCTTGCACTACAAGTATTACCAAATAATGATAGGAAAGATAATAACGATATGTATGATGCTCTATCAATAGACATTCACGGTTGCTAGTGTGAATATAGAAGTGTGAACTTATGAGCCTCAAAGATGATGCACCTATAGTATAGGTGCTTATACTATAAAAACTTTCTATGATAAAAGTATATTTATACTGTAGGTACCTATATTATAGATATTTTTACTATAAATACCTTCAAAGGTGGTAGTATATCTACTTATATACTTACTAGAAGCTCACATGCTTGCATGTTCATGCTCACACATTAGCATCGTTGAATACACATTGTTTTAAAATTTGGTAAGTAATTTAAGTTTAGTTTTTAATGGATATAATTTATAAACTAGGATATAAATAAATCTAGGATTTAAATTTTTAGTGCAATAATTAAGGCTACCCTACAAATATGTAGTGGATTCAAAATCTCAAATGAATAGGAAAACTTGAACAATAGTATTAACTCTTCTTACAAGGAGTCCAACTATTGAAGAACATGAAGCTCAAATAAAGAAAAAAGATGTCGTAGACTTCCAATTGTCATTTAGAAGAATTTTGATAAATGTTTCTTCTAAGTGGTGTAGAAGTTTGCAAATGTAGTTTCCTTCAATATGTATTTCTTAGATGTGGAAAAATATTTTGATCTCGGGGGATCACTCCTTGTAATTTAACCCCTAAAGACCAAAGTGTATTTTTTAGCAACATGGCAATTTTGGGCAGGTTCTTATGAATGAAGTTTTTTTTTTCTTTGAAATTTACATACACTATTTTCTTGGGGTGTAGCTTTAAATCCCAACAGTTTTCATAACTTTTGACTACAACATTCAAAAGTAATTGTATAATATGTAGTTTTCATTGCTTGGCGAGTAGTCCAGGCAAAAAAAAACTTCTTAAATTTTTTTTTTTTGAAGAAATAAAAATTTGAAATAAGTCTATTAGATTTTTATCTAAGTGAAAAGCTTTGAATCATTCCCTTTTGATCAATGAATCAAAAGTTATGAGGATTTTTAGTCCAAGGTAGTATGTGGCTAGTTATAGAATCCCTACACTACAAAAAAAAGTTTGAAATTCATTATTTAATTCAATTTTTAATATTTTTTGAAAAAAAATTGGATAGAGATTGTTTAAAATAATATTAGAAACATTGGTATTGGTTTTTTTGAAATCTATAAAGAAATTTTTAATAATTTAGTCTTTTGAATCGTTTTCTTCTTCATTCTACTCACTATTTTTCTCCTACATGTTGTACAATTCCAATTGATTTGAAAATTTTCAAGCATGTTGACTTGAAGAATGAATCTAAAGAATTACAATCATTTAAGACATTTTTCCATACAAATAAGGCCTTTTGAAGTATAGTTGCTAGATTTTTGTCACTTCAAACACTAATATCTTGCAATTTGCATGGCAAAAAAATTTGAAATTTTTTCTACATATTCTCAGAACAATTTACTAAAAGATCATATGGTTGTATTTTTCCAAAAAAAATTCTTAAAATTTGGTAGTTGTCCTAGAAATGATAATTTTGAAGCGGATTTGGTGAAAATATAGTCAAAAACCTTTAAGAGTTAAGTAAACATGTGAGTTTAGAAGGTATTTGATGTGGGGTTATATACCTTCATTATTGTATTAAATATGATCCTATTTTTACATTAAATAAACTGCCACAAGCATATATATTTAATATCCTATAATTTTTTATAAATTATTCAAGTGGTTTTTATAGTTGGACTATCTTACATGTAAAACTTATATCTTTAATTTTTTCATATACATATATAATATAAACCATAAAATCAATTTCTTACATTATATTGAATACTTTTTATATATGCAATGCTAATACTATGATACAATTTTAGATAATAACAAATAAGAGTGTTCAATTGAACCCTAGTTTTTGATATTCCTAAATTTTAATCCATATATTTTAAACAAACTAACATAGAGAGGAATAAGCAATATAATAGAAGCATCAAACAATCATGACATTCAAAATAGATAAGATTATTTGTCATTGTTTGAACCTCTAAAGGACCAATCTGTCGTTTTTGGCAACATAGAATATTTGGCAGGTACATGTGGGTGGAGATTTGACCTTTTGAAGTTTGAATTTTATGCGACGATGTGGGCAAAGAATGTCTACCATGCACACTAAATTTTATTGAATTTGAAGATACTAGTAGAAAGCTATTGAAAGAAATGTTCCTTCTTTCTCAACTAGGGTAGTAGAGGTAGGGGTATATACACTACAACCAAAATTTTCAGAATTTGCCTACAACCATGAGGAAAGTTGTAGAGGCAGGGTATCCGATATATAATGGCTAGGTCCAAAATTGGAGTTTCACTGACATATTTCAACCCAACTAAATGCAGTCACTAGCACCATTTTGGGGTCTAGTTTACATAGATGGAGCAAATAAAGGTAGGTGACATTGACCAGATTCCACCTAATCTAAATTCATACTAGAATAGCAAATTTTTGGTTGTCATCTAAAATTGAAGAGCTCTTTTTGAACAAAATAGATGAAGTTTTCATAACAAAAAGAGACATCCTTTCAAAGCAAAGCACCTTTTTTTTATTAGAATTCTAATTCATTATAAAGTTTGTATATTACTATTGAAATTTTGATTCTACTTACTCTATTTACCAAATTACCAAAGAAGATCACCAATACTATAATTCTATATGCACTACATTACTGATAAGAAGAAGCGGCATTTCTCTAAAAATTGAAGGCAACAATAAACATGATTTTAGGTACCCTATCAAATTTGAAATTCCAACAAATGAAGGCAACCTTCAATTTAAAAATGCAATGAAGGACCATGAACTCTAGCATGTCTTCATAGTTCTATCACTACTAACATACTACATTGCCAATTATACTTACATTGAAGCAACAAGTTAAAAATACTCCCTAGCAAAGTAGTTTTTGAGAGTACAAATATTGATGGGTCGAATTTCTTGAAGGTATCTTCTCTTGTGCAGGACAATGAGAGTGATTCTACTAGAGCTTTAGAAAACAATTTTTTAGGAAAGGATTTTGGTGAGAGTAGTAGAACAATAGAAAACATTGAGTCAAGTGAGTAAAATAGAAGGCAATAATTTGACAATGAGGAGTGTTTTGACAATTAGTAGTATAGTGGACATTATTATAGCTCCTATTCTTTACAACAATAAGATTCAAATTAGAATAGAGCACACAACAACTTTGTTTGATGCCATAGTGAGGGAGTGTGAGTCCCGTCATTGTCACTTAGGCCTTGGATTTTTCTTTTTTTCGCTTATTGCTCATATTTAGGGTCATCATGGTTAAAAACCAACTAAAAAGAGTACTCAAAGTAGGATTGATACAATTCCTGCTAATGATGGAGAAATGGGTATAATTATTCCGGAGTACGTTAAAAGACTCCTTAGAGCCAATTTCTACAACTTATCAGGAGATTAGACATGATATTACGCAATTCACAGGAGATTGCACTAGCAAATACTCGAGATGCAACTTAGCACAAAAGCATTAAGGCAGGCATTATCGGAATACTTGACGAGGGTTTCCAGAAGATTGGATTCCGATTGGCAACCACGGGAATCCGACAGTCTCCTACAAGCGTCACGGCGAAGCCAACTGGTGGAGATTCCCTTGTACGGGAATGATTCCTCCCCGGAGGAATTAATTCCACCATAGTGCAATTTCTACTTTAATTAGACAGTGTATGTTTTTAGCAAAACTCTGCACTTGTCATTAGGGGGCTTCTTGGAAGATCCCCTAAAAGTTTCGTAATTTTCTGGATTACGGAAATGACTCCATGGGAAGTCAACCGCTTTTACCGGCAATTGGAAATTCATAGAAAATTTCACGGTGATGGTAAAATCCCACTAAAAATTAGAATAGTATGTTTTAGCATAAATAAGTGTCCCGCCAAATTTCAAGACATTCTGACATCAATAAGTACCAGAACCGGCAGCGGAGACAAGTTTTGATGGTTTTACCAAAACTCTTGCGAGTTGACCGGCACACGGGGAGCATACGGAGTCCGATTCAGGTCAACTTAGACTCTTTTCCAATACTCTTGGACCTTCCCAACAACCCTAGCTAGTCAAAACCTTTGGGAAAAATCAATTCCAAAAGATAGATTTTCCACCATTTTTACCGGTTCGTGAATGTTAGCTTTGGAGTGCATTTGGGCTTCGAGAGTAAGGGTAGGGGTTCCCTTAGATTAATTTGGGTCTTCTGGAGCTAATGGCGCTGTCTGTTTGGCGATTGGACCATTTCTCCAAAAGTTAGAATAGCTACAATAGTAGGGTAGATTTTTAGATTGTTAATTTGGTTTTTTCCTAGTTAGTTTAGTTCGTAACTTGAGGGAGGAGGAGGCCTTGGAATTGTATAAAAGGCCTCCTCCTCCCCTCATTCCACACCTCTTAACATTTTCATATCACACCTCTTATTTCGATTCCAAAAACTCTTATCATTATCAAACTTCCACTAGTAGAAACCCCCGTTTAAAGTAACAAGGCCTAATTTTTCTTGACGGATTTTGCTAGGCATCAAAAGTAACAACTCGTGTTTTTATGTCAACAAAAACGTTCAACACAACATCAATGCTGACATAAAAACATAGGTTGTTACTTTTGATGCCTAGCAAAATCCGTCAAGAAAAATTGGCCTTGTCACACTAAACGGGGGTTTCTACTAGTGTTCTTTCCGAAAACTCTCTCATACCACTTGCATTCATTCCATCATCTCTATCATTTTCTCAAGTCCATATGACAAGTGATTATCTTGCAAGTTTGGTATCCTCCACTCTTGTCCTTTGACACACTTGAATTTCCATTAGTATTCTATTTTGAAGATTGATACCGAAACCATTCGATTTAAGTCTTTTGACAAGGGATTCACAGCCTGGATTGGCTTATCGAGGATCCCCCTAAGCTTAAACGGGTGATTTGGGTCCTTATTGCACCGAGGAAGTTGGGTAGGATCCACACTTCTTTTTGGCTCGTAGAGTAAGTGGAGCCCTGGCGAAATCATCTTAGAATTTGAGGTCCACACCTCTAGGACGGCGAAGCTATCGCCAAAATTCTAGGGACTTGTGATTTTTTCCATTAGATTTTTTCCAAAATTTGGGCTTGAAACACCCGGACGGCGAAGCTTTGAACTTACTTATACCGAAATTCCAATTTGTTTTTTTGTGAAAGGGTCCCTTTAAGAGACCCCAAAATTTGTAATACATGTGGCTAGCAACTGCCGGGTTTTAGAAAGATTAAATTCCACCTCGGACCAGCAGCCAATATCGGCCCAACCACCCACCGGCCCCGGCCACCAGCTAGCCGGCACTGCCCAGCCAACCGGCACTAATAGCTAGTGAGTACATATCAGTTGGTTAACAACCATCACTACAAGAGAAAGGGGTTCTTTAAGTGGGTTTTTAAGTGAGAAATAGCATATTAGAAGGTCATGTGCTTTAAGTACAATTGGCTTGAAATCATATGCCTAGGACTTACCTTATTGTACACGACTGGAAGGTCTGGACTTGTACTTCCAGTAGAACCATGCGTGACCTTCAAGATCATGAAAATGACATTTTTTTCTCACTTTACTTTCACTGAAGTTAAAGATAGTTACTGCCAAGTCACATTCACTGCTCCGCTGAATTCATGTTCTATCGACACATGGCACACTGTCCTGATTAAAGAGGATTTCTTGCTGGAATCTCGCAACCAATCGAAAGCTCTTAAAAAATATAAAAATGCTTCATGTACAACATCCACGTGTGCTCTGTGGAATACAATTATTTAACATAAAATATTCAGCGCTGACGCTATCCTTTATTTATATGACCTGTAATACTCAATTACTTTTGAGTACTGAGGTCGTCAATACACTTCATATTTACATACAGACTCCGTCTTCAGGGCTACTCTCTGCACTAGTCAGGGACGACTACGCCCACTTGAACACAACAGCACTCATTTCGTACATACGTTTTAACACAATCTTGTAGTCAGTTTGCACTACTGCACTTCCAATAATAAGTAACCATTTCTCTGTTCTTCACATGTCCTTCGAATTTCGAGTACCACAGGAACTCCATCATCCACCAGTACCCTTCATAGTTCACACATTCCTGAGACTGCTTAGAAGCATATCCGGCCACATGATGCTCCGGCCGTTTGCCTCCTCGACAGTCTGATACTTCATCTGCTCTGTCCATCCCGTAGGGAATGGACATATTTTTGAAGCGCCACTGGGTGTGCATGATGTGAACTTCACGCAGCGCCATCCTCTCGGAATTATTTTCCTTGCATACTTGGATCCTCCCAATCCCATCACTATTGCTTTCCCAATCTCTTCCTTTCTCCCAGCAGTGAAAGCAGAAACTCTCACAACATCCCCGCAGTCCATCTGCCACATTCAAGTGCCCACCCTCTTTGCCCGCATTAGAAGCTCCATTATTGCAAATGGTAAGAAAGCCACTTCCTTAGTGGACCTCCACCTATTTCGTGATTGCAGCATTCAGGCCTCCATCTGGTAGAACTAGATCTTCAACGACTGGACTATGAACTACAAATTCTACAATAGTGTTTCACTCCCCGCAATATTCTCCAATTCAACAATCCTTAGTCGAAGTAAAGTACCACCATCACATGAAAACTTCAGAGACCTACAAATTAATTCCAGGTGCACACTTGTTTCCTCAGCAAACACTTTAGAAGTGATTATTTTTTTCCTCCCTCCTCAGAGAACTCCGTAAACCTCTTTCTATATTCTTTTTCTTGTAATTGGGTTTAATTTCTACATAGTTCTTATTTATCCGACACCCAAGAACCACCAAAACTTCTTTCACAATGACTACACTCTCACCTCCATTTCTTCCAAGTCACCAAAGGAATTCTCTCCACTTCGCTGTGGCACTTTCTCAGGTACATGAGACGACATCTGTTCATGTCGTTGCAGACATGATCCGCCATCACCGACTTCGACCACTGCTGTAAGTTTCTCAGGCTTCTTAACAAATAAGTGATCAACGTTCCTGTCAAGTGGCATCATGTTCTCCTTCATGTTTTCAAAACCTGCCGTCATTCAGCAGTGAATTAAACATCACAAATCCAGAATTGCTGTTCATGACAGCGCATCTCACTACTACTATTCCGACCATTACAAGTACTGCTGACCGCAGGTAAACACCTACATAACCCTGCATTCCTTACACACTAACATACAAGTTAGAATTTACGGGACATGATACTCCACTAGACAGTTCCATGTCACCCATTGCATTGTCATTATGCACTGTTTTCCAAAATGTCAAGTCATCTCACAGTCCTCCCAAGAACGAAATCAACTTAAACTTCATCTTCAATGGACTTAGAAACTACTCATGTCTTCACTGTGCACCTACATAACCTTTGCAATCCCTTTGAATAAAAAATAAATTAGAACGACTTACTACCAAGCACTGACAGAATCACGGTATCATATGTCCAGCACTGTGTACTCGGACACTCTAAATATGACGCTCACTGCACACGATTGCTTCAAGTGCCTTCCCGTTTCCGAAAAACCTATTCCACTCGCTTCATTCGTTTCCGAGTAATCATTGAAATCTTTTCATACAGCGGCCTTCCATGTTACTAGTACTATCTCGAATTTCATGACATGGTCCTACTCCTCTGAGCACGACGAACCCGTACCCTACTTCCACAAGGGGACGCCTCAAGCATTCCTCAGTATGACCTGAACCGACTAAGACCATCAACATGCAACGTCAGAAAAAAAGTCTCTCATAGCAGTTCATTACTACAACAACTCATATCATGCAGCACCGCAATGCCGTCACCAATTTTTCAACAGCAACCAACACAAATGCCCACTACTTCTTAAGCACAAGGTCGTACACATCCCGAAAATCTCTCATCATGCAATAATTCGAAATCAGGTCCACTGCATATTGCATAGCATTGCTTCACTGATAACAAGTCCACAAAAAACATAGAAAGCAAAACAATGTCCCTAACAGTCTTTCCGACATTTTTTTACTAGACATAGCAGTGACGAATGAACTTCTGCATGCAGTCACATTAAATTGAGAACACACCTTACAGTTCCAAATTCCCGAGAGCACTTTGTCCGACTGTGCTTCTCTCACTCGAACAACCTCCATCCTCCACCTTCACAGTTACCTACACTTCAAGTGGTCATAGGATTAGCACACGCCCAACTCTGGTATCGTACCATTACTTCTCTGGAATTCTTCAAGCCTCATACCCTCTGCAGAAATGGAGGTCACAGTGACACTGAATCCGACATCATCAGTGCATCCAACCATGAAGAACGCAGTGGTACAGGTGGAGGACATTTCAGTAAACCTGAATCCAAGTTTCCTCTGTTCAATTAACATGCGAATCATAAGGTGGCGCACATCCAGTTGCTAGGAATTGCGACTTCCAATTCTGCTAACCACTGTTCAGCAAGTGAAGCATACTTCACTATGTTCACTACATCGTAATCATAGGCATTCACATGCATGTCTTACAATCATTTACTGACTTTTGCTTCTGTAAACGAATTTGTCCACGTCGCACAAAAACTGTGTTTACCTTCCTGGACTTCTGCAGCTCGGTCAACTCCATCTGCAATCTGAGTATTCTGGCATCCACGCCATCAACATCCAGTGAATTCGACTTCTGCTTTTTCTCTGCATGTGACGGACTCCCCGCGTGAGTGTGTTCACTAGGGTCCTGCGAAATAAGGACCTCATTACACGGATTTCAGACCACGAATTTCCGTGGACTTCCAACACTTCAAGGACGTGACCTTCTCCAACTTTTATCTGCCGTCCAATACGACACTGCTTTCCTAGTATAGCGGCATCCAATAAAAAACCATTTAAAGTCCGCCTTGCATGACTTCAGCTCATATTCATATCATGACGACGCATGCAACGAACTAATCCATAGGAACTTGGACTGCAAAGTGCTCTTGATGAAGACAATGACAACGAAAATTTACGCAGCAACCTTCGTCACTTTCACCCAATTCACGGAGACAAGAATTCAACTTCGACATGAAGTTCAAATGCAGGATTACATGCTCTATCACACTTAGAAACCATGCACATGTCCACGTACCTCGTCATGCATGCTGCAGTCCTCCTCAGCCTCCAGCAACATCAGAACTGGCTCTTTCCCTTTCGACGCCATGTCGCTGCATGAAGGGCGCGCCGTGTCCTCAGGGTTGTCTATCCTGACGTGACGTGGGCTTTTCCCGTCGGGATGTCAGGACGCGGCAGTTGTGACGCGGCAGGACGCGTCAGAGGCCGTCCCGAATGCTGACGGCGTCGTCGACAGCGCGGATGAAGTCCGTCGACAGCGCGCAGACGGCCTGTCGGCCGCCTCGACGCCTGGCCGTCGCGTGGACGGACAGAGCGTCCGCGGCTTTAGGGTTTAGGCGCGACGGCCAGGCCGTCGCCTTGACAGTTTTCTGTTCAGCAGACGGTCACGGCGTCCAGAGTCCGTCCACGCAGCGGGGACGGCCAGGCCGTTGCCTCGACAGTTTTCCGTTCAGCGGACGGTCACGGCGTCCAGAGTCCGTCCACGCTGCGGGGACGGCCAGGCCGTCGTCTGGACAGCGGGACGTCCGCTGGACGGCCAGAGCGTCTGCGGGGACGGCCACGACGTCCCGTCCGCGGCTGTCCACAGTGCGCCAACGGACAGGCCGTCAACTGGACGACTGCTGCCAGGCCTTCACAGTATATAGCACAAGCCGTGTATTTGAAGGTCACTTTTCCTTGTTGATCTCTGCTCTTATGACCTGGTTGGTACACAGCCATTGCACTAGAGTGAAGTCCAAGAAGAGTGTGTGGGAGGAACACTTGCTGTGAAAGTAGTAAAGGTTATTTCCACATCACATCCAAACAGAATACTAACCTGTTTTGTTTGTGCAGTTTCAAGTGAAAAACCAATGGGAGCAATGGGAGGGGGGAGGACACAATGGGAACCCTGGTACAGGCTACAAGAGGATGGGAAAGTGGAATGCAAGTTCTACAAAACGAAGATTAGTTACCGCAAGGATCGCTTGCTTTTCCACTTGGGTTATAGACGAAATGACACCCTCCCCGGAGTGAGAATGTGCAACAAGGCCAGTGCAGCAGTGAAGGCTATGTTTTTCAATTGTGGGGGGAATGTTCCTACGGTCTCCGAAGACGAAGAGGAACATGATGTGGAAGTGACATCACCGTCATCGAATCCAACGAGGGTGGTACGTGATCAAGAACTACCCAATGCTTCAATCTCAATTAGTGGAGGGGGAGGAAATACTTTGGGCCAAAATTCTCAAGTTCGATCATCAGAGGCGCCTGTCCCTTCTTCGACCCATAGTCGACCGCTGAGGCAATTATCCGTACAAGAAGGGATGGACACATCCAAAAAGCAAGTACTAGACAAGAAGTGGGCGAAGTTTTTCTACGAAGCAAATATCCCATTCAATGTGGTGAGACACCCTGCTTTTGTGGATGCCGTGAAATCAACCTCCGAGTCCAGAGTTCTTTACAAACCTCCACCTTACAATGCCATACGTACGAAGCTCATGACATCAACAAAGGAGGAAGTGGCTGCACTGGTAGCGGAGAAGACAAGGGGGCCTATCCACAAGTACGGTGTCACTATATGTTCTGACGGATGGGACAATGTCAGCCATCGGTCATTGATCAATGTAATGTTGTCGTGCACGAGTGGAGAAGTATTTTTGGGATCGGTGGACACTACAGGCGAAAGCAAAGACGCTGTTTATGTAGCTAATCGCATGATCGATTACATTGACGCGGTGGGGGGACAGAATGTGGTGCAAGTTTGTACGGACAATGCGCCAAACATGCGTTTGGCTGGTACTCAAATTACTCGCGAATTTCCTCACCTATATTTCCAAGGTTGTTCCGCGCATGCACTTGACCTTCTACTTGAAGATTGGGGCAAGCAACTTTGGGTGGTCAAAATGGTGAAGAAAGCAAAATCAATCGTGAAATTCATTCGCACGCATCACATGCCACTCGCCATTTTCCGACGACATTCTCCTAACCTCATGTTGAAGAATCCCATTGAGACACGTTTTGCGACCATGTTCCTCATGATCGAGCGTTTGGCCGAGGTCAAGGAAGCCGTGGAATCTACAGTCCATGATCCGCAGTGGAACGAATATGTGAGGTCCTCGAATGCTGCAATACACAATAAGGCAGAAAAGGTTCGACGTAGGGTTCGAAAGGACGAGTTCTGGAGGAGGTGTCTCAACTTTGTGCATATGGTAGAGCCTGTGTTGGTGGCTCTTCGAGAGTTTGATGGAAAACATCCGGTCATGGGCAAAGCATGGATCGTGATGAAAAAGCTAGAAAAGCATGTTTTGGCTTTGAGGAATCGACCATTTTCATTGGAGGCAAATTATGCGGACCGTGCTGAATACGCGTTTTACGAACGATGGGATTTGATGAAGACCGATTTGCACTACGCAGCTGCCCTGCTCAATCCATTCCTCCTTGATGAAATTATACTAATAGACGATAACGAGGCAAAGGAGGCCATTCTTAGAGTACTACGCAAATTGGCAGTTGGAGGGTTGGGATATGCAGCCGCTTTGTTTGAGTACCAATCCTTTCGAGACCGCCGAGGCATGTTCGCTGGACTTCCCGATGTGAATACTTTGAATTTGGAGCCGCATGAATGGTGGGATCTTCTCGGAGTCGGTGCTCATACGCTTGCACCTATTGCAAGAAGGATCCTCGCACAAGTATGTTCCGCATCATCATGCGAACGCAATTGGAGCATGTATTCATTTGTCCACAGCAAGTCTCGCAACAGATTGACATCTGAGCGCGCGGAGGAATTGGTTTACATTTATACCAATTCGAGGACTCTCAGGGAAAGGGGTGCGGCGGATGCAGTACGATGGTACACTGAGAACATGTTGTCCAAAGATTCCATGACAACCGAATCAGATGGCTTGGATCGTGGTTCGGTTATGTCAGACGCTAACAACGATGACTCAGACGACAGTTCCAATGGCGATGATGATCCACCATTTCGGCCTTTGGGTGAAAGGCAAGAAAGGGGTCCCCTAATTGACGAGTTCGTATTTGACTTTGATGGCGCGGATAATGATGGAAATGACCACGGGGGAGATGAGGATGGAAATGACAACGGGGGAAATGATGGCAGTCCGTCATGGATGCCACGTACATCGATTGCGGGGTCAAGTGGTGGAAATCAAAACGAAGGGGTTGAAGCCCCACCTTCGCCGGTTATAGGGCCGATTGAAGAAGAAATGCGTACCCGGAGACATGAACATGTCGTTGTGGTAGAAAGACAAGGCGAAGATGAGGTCGTTGCCACAGATCCCCGAGTGGCGCGGAACACTCGTAGCCACAGATCCCCCATTGGTGTCGAGATAGACTTTCGCACATTGCTTCGAGACACGATCGGCGTGCGACCACAAGCGCCTAGCTTGGATGATCCACCCGTCCAAATTTCAGCACGGCCTTCATCTTCTAGAGTCCGCCCCAACCAAGAAACTCCATCAGTCGGTACACGATTGGCCGGTCTCTTCCCAACTCTAAATATGACCGAGCGAAGGAATGCACCTCCATCCTCAGAACAACCCGTTGCACCGCCTACACGCACTACTAATCGACGCCCGCGGCCACGTGAAGAAGGCCCTACCAATGAACGAGTGAGTAGAAGAACACGTAGAAGGCTAAGAAGGGAAGAAGCGGCGAGTATACCATTTCTCCGCGAAGGTCTTCTCCCTGGACCAATGGGGCCCAGTGTGGATACCGCTGGAGATGGAGTAGGAGGGCGAACAATCCGCAGATTGGCTTCTATAGTAGGTGAAGGCTCAGACAGCCCTGACAACTCACCAAGCGAAGTCGGTAGGGCAACGTCCAATCATGATGATGAATCCATGGGTCCTAGTATAGGTGAAGATGGTGAAGTTCCGGGAGATAGTGATTATAGAGGGACTCGTAGAGGTCCTCCACCTGCACCTCAAGACAATCAAGCAACCACGCGTGAGGCTGCTGCAAGGAGCATGGCTCTTAATCGTACACGTGCAAGACGTTGAGAGCATCTAGGGAAAAAAATGTCTCCATGTCATCTTATGTAATATTGTGTAAGGCTGAATACCTTGCATGTGAAATTCGGCATTAATTATAAATACTACACATGCTTCCTGTGCTCATGTAGGGCGCATGGGTAGAATTTTTTTATCTTCACATGTCACAAATTCTACAACGCAACAACGGATCCATTTATGCATACTTGTCCCAAGAAATGGAAATATTTGCTTTGTCGTTTGCCATGTGTTCTATACTCTTAAATTTGGATTCATTCTTCGAAGCTGGTTACCTACATGCTTGGATATTTTGAGATCATTATGGATTTTGCCATGTACAAGAAAACAAATGTAATCTGGAATATGGAGAAAATGATTGAAAGTACTGAATTAACCCCTAAAGGACCAAGAGTCCCCTCGGGGAACTTTAAGAATTAGGGCAGGTACTTGTGACTTCAATTTTTAATGAATTTTATTGAAATTTTCACATAAGATAAAAAAACTGATTAGCTCCGTGGAAATATTCAATTTTTTTCAATTGGTGACCGGGAGCAAAAGTTATGCCATCATAAACATTATTTTTATGTTGCCGGGCAGAAAAAAAATCTATAGAAACTTCAAAATTAAAAAAATAATTTTTTTTTCTTATAGATTATATTTTTGTCTACAAGTAAAGCTTTGATTCATTCCATTTGGATTAGTAATGTGAAAGTTATGAACAATCTTGTTTTTCGGGCAATCTAAGCATCTTCTTGAAAAAATAACTTCTAGGATTCATTTGTGAATGCAATTTCCACAATTTTAAAAAAAAAATTGTTGGACAAGGTTGATTTTGTTTTCTAGAACAATCTCACCATTGGGATTATTGTGTTTCAATTCCATCTATGAGATATTTGCAATTTAGTTTTTCTTTCAATCTTGGACCTACATCTACTTGACAATTTTTTAAAGAATGACAAAAAGTCTTTATTTTGTGAATTTTTTTTCCTAAGCTCTTAGCTCAATTTCTCAATAAAAAAATTTTAATTCAAGGTCTGTAGTGCAAAAAGATTACATAAATGGAGGACAAAGTCATTTGAAGTTGCAAACTAGTATTTAAGAAAACTTTGTTTTCCAACTTTGAATGCTCATATCTTCCTATCTATACGGTCAAACTTCATGAAATTTTCACCACATCATCTTAGTTAAGTAAAGTTCAAGATCCTATGGTTAGATTCTAAAAATTTAGTTTTTTTGTTTTTCATGGATGAATGGAACAAAAATGGCAGTTTTGAGTGGTTTTGGGTTGAAAAACGGCCGTGGTCCTTTAGGGGTTAACATGGCATTCAGTCCAAAATTTATGAAGGGACAGAACTACTCACAAATCCACTCACCGGAATCATACTCGAATGGAACAAAAATATTTACATATATTTATTTCAAAAAGGAGTTAGTACAAAATTCAGTGACGCAAAGTTCGTGGACTATACTGTGGTAAAAGCAAGTACTAAGGTACGTCTACGATTACATTGCCACTAAAATACTATTCTCTAATCTTCATTCCTTGCTTGTTCTTGTAGAAGTGCTTGCTCCTTGCGGGCCTCGCGATAGCAATCCACGGGTGGAGTCCAAAATAAGGGGGCACCACTAATTCGTCCCACAGCGTACGTAACCGTGCGTCGTTGTAGTGGGTCCTCTTTGCACAATTCGCCCAATGTGGCTTGAAATGTACCAAACGTTGTATGGTCGGGAAGCATTTCCGTATTTTCGCGGTCTTTCTTCCATATCTTCTCCGCAAGCTTCCCAACAGCATATCCGTCTGTATGTATACTAACACACGGTGCCCCATCTGCACGAGTGGGGGATACCGAAGTGCCCGCCTCTCCAGGAACATACATCAATTCAAGGGCCACCCACCAATGTTTCTGACGTGTAGCCCGCATTTGGCTTGCACATTGAAACTGGTACAAAGAATGGGTTTCTTCATTGATACGACTAGCCATTCCCCAATCACATAGCCCAATCCACACTGTTCGCCCATCATCATTCGGAAAATGCAACATGATGTTTTCTGGCATGATGTCGTTGTGGAGCATCGAAGATTGTTGCATCGCATCCACGATGCAAATTAACGCCCATGCAAGCTCGGTGCGGTTTCTACGATAAGCCAAGAGTCTTTTGGCTTCTTGCATCGTCTGTGGAGTTGCATGGTAGGCAAGCTCCCCGATCTCAGCATAATCTCAGTTTTTCTGGTCCAATGCGAACATGGCTCCCAATGTTCCTCCATTCCACCATTGAGAATAACACTCCATGGTCATGTCATTTATAGCAAAAAATTTTATGACCCCTGGATGATTACATGGACAAACCAAAGCCTTGATGGACAACTTCTCCCGCGACTTCTTCAATTGATCTACATATAGGGCTGTCTTGCCCGCCAATTCCATCATGGGGGGAATGTGCCTTGAATTTTGGAGGCTCACTTTACGCACCCTCCCGTGCCCCCCTTGTTTGTTGTGGCCTGACAATGGAACCACCACCACTCCTCGTTCAAGAAATACCACTCCTCCCGCACCCGCTTGGCCTAGGGACAAGCTTTGGCTCTGCTGAAACCATGGGGCAGAGCGGATATTGCTGGAAGACAACGCTCGCATTGCGTCATGCCACCAATACACCTTTTTGTGCAACAAATGCAATGCTTGTTGCTTCGGCGCTACATCTCGTTTGAAGCCCTTTACCGATGCGGCGACTTGGGCGATGTTGAAAACACAAGTTTGCACTTGTTCGTCAAGCCAACGACGGAAGTGTTCCTTTGTGCGATCTTCAAGCCACTCATCCTCGCCCATTGTTGTCCAAAACATGTGGGTGAATTTTTTTTTAATTGTCTCCACCCCTTGCAATCCACTCGAGACGTAGGTCGTATTCAATTGAGCAATCGTATATTGCTCCAAAAAATCCAATGCCACTTCCTGCACTTTCCTGGTCGCAGCCTTCCTTGGCCAGTCGTCTGTATTCGTAGCCTTGTGCCTCCGCCTGCTCTTTTTTTTCTTGGCCCCCGAAGATTCTCCTCCAACCGCACCACCGACCCCTTCTCCGGCCAATACTGCCTCTGATACGCAGTCAATGGATTCTGGAGACTGCTCACCAACAGGATCTCTGATGCCTGAAAACCACTCATCAACCTTGCGCTTCGACGCACCTCGCCTGTCCATTCTGAAAAAAAATATGCGATGGTAAAACCAAGGAATTAGGGTTCAGTACTCACAAATGTGAAAACTATCCCCCCTTCCTCAGCCGAGCCTCCTCGCAAGCACCCGCGCTCCCAAGCAAGGACTGCAACCAATCCAGGGCAAGAGAGCACCGTCAGAGCAAGAGAGACTCGTGCAGAGTGGGGGACCTGGCCCACCTTATATAGTCGTTGGCGAGCCGTCGCATGGACGGCCGATCCGTCCAAGGAACTCGAAAGCCGTCGAGGGGTGTCGGGAACTCCGAGACCGTCGAGGGGACGCGCTGAAGCCGTCGAGGGGAATGTCGAGGACGATGAGGCCGTCGACGGGACGCACCCATCCGTCCCGGGAATTTCGAAGCCGTCCAGGAAACCGTCGAGGAACTGCGAGACCGTCGATAGGACGCACAAGCTGTCCTGGGAATTCGGGGATCCGTCATGGAACGAGGCCGTCCACGCGACCCCACAGGGCGTCCCGGGAATTCTGAACCATTAAGGGGATCGTCGGGGAAGCACAAGGCGGTGAAGATGCCAGCGAAGACTTAATGGCAAGCCTCGTGCAACTGAAATTCCT
Source organism: Thuidium tamariscinum (assembly GCA_947034885.2). Taxonomy (NCBI): domain Eukaryota; kingdom Viridiplantae; phylum Streptophyta; class Bryopsida; order Hypnales; family Thuidiaceae; genus Thuidium; species Thuidium tamariscinum. The sequence goes on along the minus strand of OX344752.2, from coordinate 18,349,229 downwards.
CTACAAGGTAATAAGGTAACAGGCCAGAAACCGCCCATCTAAGGGCTGACACTGAATTTTGAGAAGGTCAAAAATCCAGCCTAAAGCCCTTGCCCAACCGAAGGTTTTAGGATTTAGGGTTTAGGGTTTAGGGTTTAGGGTTTAAGTTCCTTTTTACTTTTGCGTAAATGAAGGTAAAATGTCTAGTTTAGTAATTTAATAACTTAAGAAGTGCATTATAATTTGTATTCGGTAATTGATCTTTATTTTCCTAGCGTCAATCTAATTTTGCAAATTTTGAAGTAATTAAAAGAAATAACATGAAATGATTAAACTTATTGGTTCTAGTCTAAACACATACCTCTTCGGTTGATGCATATCCGTTCTCAGTTGTGTCGTCAAAAAGCTCTACTTCCTCCCTTTCCATCTAATTTCATTCTCCCCCGTAAATTTAGGAAATAGGAGCTAATTTTAATAATTTAATCCGGCTTAATTAGCATTTGCTATTTGATGGTCACACTATAACTCCTTGAGGAATTGTCGAGCCCTGTTCGAATAAAAAAAATGTGGAAATGGGTTGGAAAAAAATGTGTTAATGGTTCAATTAAAAAAAATAGGGAAAAGGTTTGAATCCCCAAAATGGAAGTGGTGTGAATAAAGCAAAACGTTAATGGTTTCGGGTGTTGGGCAAAAATATATAGAAGGGATTTGGACCAAAAAATGGGTTAATGGATCGACTAAAAAAATATGGAAATGATTCGGTTTGGAAAAAAATGTGGAAATGGTTTGAATAAAAAAAATGGGAATGGTTTGAATAAAAAAAATGGAAAAGGTTTGAATAAAAAAAATGGGAATGGTTTGAATAATAGACTCGGGGGTTCACCCCCTTTATCTTTTGGTATCCACGTGCGATAATGGGGTATTTAATGGGGGGGTATTTATGTCCTTCTCATGTTTTTTTCCCTCCCTATTAGTAGAAATAAAGCTACCGGAGTGTATTTTAGAGTACCCTATTTTCTTTTGTAAATTCTTTGAAGGACTATTTTTGAACACCCTATTTTTTTCTACATTTCATAATTACAAAATATTGAGAAGATCAAAAACATTGTATACAAGGAAACATGTGAGCTTCAAGGATTTTGATGAACTAAGAACATGGTGAAACGTACAGCATATGCTATCTATATGCCACTAAAAAGTTTGAAAATCAAAAATCAAAGCTACAACTATTTATATTTCACCATTTATAAGAAAACAAAGCACACAATAGAGAAATTAAACTATAGTATACAATCCTAATTAATGCAATATTTAAAACCAATTTAAAGGCACAAGAGCATATTCACATTCATTTATATAATAAGAAAACTTAGGGAATTTAATAAGCCGATTGTGTTTAAAAACACAAGTATCAGTAAGTCTGCAAATCCATTCTAACATCTAAAATGAAGAAGTTCAAGGACCTCTTGCTCTCAAATCAACTATTATGGTAGGAAGCTCACACGGAGGTTCATAAACTATGCAGGCTTTTTTATCTGCCTAATAGGACTATAGGAGGGTCTGAAATCTGAATTGGAAAGCTCATTGTGAGGAAACTAATTGTGGATTATATTGAAGCATGCTAAGATTTGATTTTTACTATATGAATGGATGGTTTTAGAGTTACAATGGATTCAATCGTAACTAAGTGTACTTATAGGTGTCTACTAATTTTATTCAAAATAAAAAATGGTTGTTAAACTACCTTCTTTCAAATGTGAAATTGTTTTGAAATAATGATTAATTGAAGAATTCATTTCAGTTTTTGAAAGGGACACATTTAGAAACCATTTCAAACCATTTTTTACATGTTGCATTACTAGTTTATTCACCAAACCAGATTCTTTTAGAAACTGTGCATGTATAGATTTTCAAGGCTTACTGATCACAAATAGGGTCCTATGACAAATTGTGTTTGAAAATTAATAATTAATTCAATTTTTCTTCCAAAAAATATGAAACAACTTGTATTAGATTCCTCATCTATTTCTCCTTGACTGAAAAAAAACTAAAAATATTTTCATCTAAAGACATACACGAAAAAGGCAAATCAACTCTTAATTTAAATAAGTGCAATCTTTGCCTCCTACCATGCATACATGGCTAACACACTTGTCACAATCATGAATCCCAAAAAAATTTAAAAAGAAATACAAGATCTGAATGAGTCACACACTTGTCACAACCATGAATGAATCCCAAATTTTTTTAAAAAGAAATGCAAGCTATGAATGTTAACTCACTGAGCTCCAATAAAAATTACAGTATACAGGTACTGCATTGGCAATCTTCACCAGTTCACCCACATTAAAATTCTGCTGTCTTACAGCTTATTGCATCTCAACTGCCTAAATGAATACCAATTGCGTAATTGGATCCTGGCTGTCTAATTGGATTCCACCTGCCTAATTGAAATTCAGTATATATTGGGCCCACCTATTGGGCCCGTCCAGGACCTGGGCAGGCCGTCACGGGGACGGAGGGCGTCCCTAAAACCGTCCAGGAAGACGGGCCTGTCGAGGACGGCCAGGGAGGACTGACCCCTCTATTGCCCCTTTTTTATCCTTGCAGAAAACCCTGGAATTTCTTTTATTTTTCACACAAATTCTTTTTTGCAAATTCTGAATTCTTATTTGGAATCAGAGACCTCGATTTAGCTAGGGGACGTGTTGAAATCTAAAATTTAATCGGCACAAATTAGGGGGGAATTTTTTACATTTACCCTCCGGAGGGGCAATAGAGGGGTCAGTCCTCCCTGGCCTTTTAGGCCCGGGCAGGCCGTCACGGGGACGGAGGGCGTCCAGAAAACCGTCCAGCAACACGGGCCCGTCCAGGACCTAGGTAGGCCGTCCGCAACGAATTTGGCTGCAGGCCGGAGCATCGACCTGTCCGGGCAGGCTGTCCACAGCGGAACAGTGGCCGTCCAAGACCACGGGCAGGCCGTCACGAAGAGCCATTTTTGGCCATCGAATTTGCAATTCGGCAGAGTAATTATGGATTTTCGAACTCATGAGTGTTTTCGAACTCGTTGACGGCGCCGGACTTGTGGACGGCCTTTGTGACGTCATCCCGAAGCTGTCGACGGCCTCCCGAACCTCCGTCGACGCTCCCTGGATGCCCTAGCCGTCGATGGCCGTCCGCATCAACGGCTCCAGGTGGTGCATGGCGATGTGATTAGACACAAATTAACACTCCTAACAAGGCTTGGTAATGGGGAGTATAAATCCCAAATTCAGCCACAATTAACCTTGCTTTCTCTCTTGAGTTGCTCTGTCCTAGCTTGAAAAAAGCTTTGCATTGCAATTCGGGAGGAAGTCAAGCATTTGGCTATTGCTTTGCCACATTCCAGTTGCCCTCATGCAACAGGAGGCAGAGCATAGTCATCTGTACATACATACCGTGTTGTGGCATTGTGTGCAGGTATTATGGCCTTAAACCCTGGAGAGATGGTACTACATGTAGAGAACCCCCCCATGGTAGAGAATCAGGAGGTGGTAATTGCTGGAAATCACCCCCCAGTGGTAGAAAACCAGGAGATGGTAACCCATGAAGGTGAACCCCCACACAGGAGGCGTCGTGGGAACAGGAGCACTGTAGACTGGGCGACTTTCAACACTGGAGAAGTTTTGGCCGGGCACGGGTGGGAACAGGCGCTTGAGCCATGGACCCGCACCACATGTCAGAGATACGTGGACTGGGCCCACATCAACCGCCATTTTCCACGGGAGAGAAATGAGACGCAAGTGCGATCTGGCGTTGCATTGATCAAGTATTGCGTACACCCAACGTTCAAGAAGCGGTTGACCGAGGTGGCATTGGTACTTTGGGGGACCCTCTCGAAGAAGGATGGGACCCTCGCATTGTGTCAAATGGCGTATGCGGAGGTTTTTTTGGGCAAGGACGTGGATTGGAACACGTATCCGGCAAAACAACGGGGCGGCCGTTTCCTTGCTAAAAGCCGTAGAATTCCACCAAATCCTGAAGTGCAATTGGAGGGCGAAGGAGTGGCTGGGGCACAAGGGGACGAAGCGGCGGCCGCGGACCCCATGGAGGTCGACAATGCACCTCAAGGCGCCAACGAACAAAATCCGGTGGCTCCCGAATTGGAGGCGCCCATTGCGGGTCCAAGCGAGCCCATGCCACTCGCCATTCACCCAATTCCCCCGTCCATGACAATTAATGAAGTATTTGGAGCAAATGGGGAATTAGAGGCATTACGTGCATTGGTGATTAAGTTGCGTGAGGATGGTGCAGAAGCTGAGCGAAGGCACGAGATGGAGGTACAAGCCCACAACGCACGAGTGAAGGCTTTGGAGGAAACGAATGCTAAGTTACTAGCAAGTAACATTGACTTGCTTGAACGTGAACGTCGCCAAAGCACGGATGGCACTCCACCATTGGATGAGGTCGTGGAGCGGGCCACATATGGTCTAATTGAGCCAGCTGACCCATTGACGGTGCGCCGGGTGCGGCCTCATGGTATATTCCCAACACCACATTTTCGTGGTGAGAGTTCAAATGCGGCAACCCAATCAACAGATGCATTGGGCCAAGAGTTCATAAGCGTTGAGCGCGTGGCATACGATGCCCTTGTGGCACGAGCGGAGTGTGCAGAGGGCGAGTGCAATGAGGCCAAGGCCAACATGGAGACTGTATCAGCGGCTTTGGAGGGACTACAGGACGAGTTGGCATTTGTAAATGCCATGAAGGATAGATTGTTGCAACAAACGTCAACTACGAGGGAGCAAAAGTTGCTTGCCATGAGCAACATGAGATTGGCATGCACTTTGGCTATGAACGAGGTCGCACAACTGCAGCGTGAAGTCAGGAGAATAGCTGCACAATTTAGAGATGGTAGCCAACGTTATTTTGGCTTGACATCGTGGGCCCGACTAGAGGATATGTTTCCAGTTACATTGCCCCAAAATCGCGATAATGCAAGCATTGATTGGGACGGGCATCTGCATCTAGACTTCCAATTCAACACCGCGAGATATCGATACGGGCCCGTGGATAGAGAAGGCAATGCCCCCTTACTGTGGCCCATAGTTCCCGAGTTTGTGAAGGATGGAACGACGTGCACGATTTGTATGGAACCGTTTGGACCCGAGGGTGGATTTTGCCTTGGAACGTGTGGACATATGTACCACCCCGGATGTCTCATTCCGCACATGGTCACAAGAAAGCGGTGCGCACAATGCAAGGCTCCTTTGCACCGGCGGTTGTACGTCCAATTTGGGTTGGAGGATTACATGCCCCCACACTTCGAGTTGAACGAAGAGAACTTGCCTGGCGATGAGAATAGAGGGAGTTGGGGTAATGACATGATATGGATGTGGAAGTGGGGCCATGACAGTAGACACCTCGCCGTGCGCAGCGTGCAAGACATTCCGTGGAACGATGATGCGGAGATTACGGAGGTGTGCAAGAAGCTGATCAGTGCGGGCGATCCAGGGCGGCGAGTATTTTTTGGCCAACTTGCTGGTGGCCATTGGGACTTGGACCGACAGGAATTCGTGCGCCGACCACATCCAGAGAATGTGGTTTTTGACTCCAGTGGAAATCCTATCGGAATACTCCAAGACATGGATCATGAGGCACAAATGAGGTTCATCGAAGACACTACGTTCAATGAGGTGCAAATGTTGTCAACCATTTCTTCCTACTTGCACGATCGATATGATCGGACCGTAGTGGCTACGTTGAACAGTTTGCAATCTAGAGAAGGATTGCAAGATTTTTTGAGAAATAGTATAGGCAGAGGCATTGTAGAACCAGAACAAGGTTGAATACCTTCTGGTGATGAGTTAGGCCATTAGACGGATGTATAGTATATTAGTATTGTAAATAGTATTTGGCTATGACGACCATTTACGAGCGTTTGTTGCTCATGTTGCAAAAGTACATTTTTTGGGCAATGAAGCATTTTCATTTTTCTCGTACAACTGTATTGTCTGTTAAACACTTAAACTGAAAACTTAACCATGAACAAATGAAAAGAATACTCAATACGTTTGCTTGAAATGTATGTGCAACAAGTTCATTTAAATCCAATGCCATACTTTCACTTAAAGTAGATTTTGTAAGTTCACTTTTAAAAATTGCCAAAATTCTATTTTTTACATATGCCACAAGTATATATGCTTTTGTTTTTGATTCCCACCATTTCGAATTTTTTTAATCAAACCATTAACCCAAGTTTTTCCCACCGCATTTTTCCACATTTTTTTTTCCACATGTCAAACCATAACCATTTTTTTACCCTAACCCATTTCCATTTGTTAGATTCAAACCCTTTCCATATTTTAGATTGAACCCATTTCCATATTTTTATTAGTCGAACCATGAACACATTTTTTTAAACCATTTCTATATTTTTTTGTCGTCCACATTTCAAACCATCAACGTTCTTTTTTATTCAAAGCATTCCCATTTTATTGATTCAAACTATTTCCAATTTGAGCCTTAACCATTAAGGCATTAACATTTTTTTTCCAAACCATTTCTAAATGTTTTTTATTCAACATTTCAAACCATGAAAGTTTTTTTTTTCAAACCATTTCCATATTATTTTAATCAAACCCTGAACACATTTTCTTTCCAACTTATTTCCATATTTTTTTTAGTCAAACCATTAACACATTTTTTTTCACGACCCTTTCTATAAGTTTTTTTCCAACCTTTCAAACCATTGCCTTTTTTTTTATTCAACCCATTTCCATATTTTTTTTTATTCGAAGCATTTTCATATATTTTTTAGTCGAAACATGAACACATTTTTTTTCCAAACCATTTCTATATTTTTTTGTATTCAACATTTCAAATTATTAACTTTTTTTTAATTCAAAGCATTTCCTTTTTCTTTTTCTTTGATTCAAACCATTTCCATATTTTTTTTAGTCGAACCATTAACCCATCTTTTTTCCAAACCATTTCTATATTTTTCTTTCTAACACCCTATACCATTACCGTTTTTCTTTACTCAAAACTTGGCCATTTTTTTACCCTAAACCATTTCCATATTTATTCTAGTCAAACAATTAACACATTTTTTCTCCAAACCATTTCTAAATTTGTTTTTCCAACATTTCAACCCATTTCCATATTTCTTTTAGTCAAACCCTAATCACATTTTTTTCCCAACCCATTTCCAAATTTTTTTGGTCGAGCCATTAACACATTTTTTTCCAAACCCTTTCTATATTTTTTTTTCATTCAACATTTCAAACCATTAATGTTTTTTTTATTCAAACCATTTCCATAATTTTTTTATTCAAACAATTAACACATTTTTTTTCAAAACCAGTTTTACATTTTTTTTTATTCACAATTCCAAACCATTAACGTTATTTTCATTCAAACCATTTCCTTTTTTTTGATTCAAACCACCAAAACCTTTTTTTTAAATACAGAATATATATTATATTTAGACTATGGAAGGCCTAAAATACAAAACCATGGGAAATTATTTTTTGAGAGATGGTTAAACCTCATAGACTAATGAGAAAATTTTGATTGCGAATATGAACTCAGACTTTTAAGTCTTACAAATAAAGAGTTCCAGTCCACGGAGCCCAGGCCGTCCATCCTGACCGTCGACGGCACGGCCAGGCCGTCCATCCTGACCGTCGACGGCACGGCCAGGCCGTCCATCGAACCCAGGCCGTCCAACCTTCCTCTCAATCCAAGCCGTCCTTCCCAAGCGTAGACCGTACCCAGACCGCCGATCTGGAGGCGTTCGTCCAGGCCGTCCATACCCCGCGAGCGGGGCCGTCCCCTAAAACCGTCCACCGGATCCGGACCGTCCGCAGAACCCAGAGTGTCCATCCAAGCCGTCCAGTCAGCCAGGACCGTCCATCGGAACTGTCCACCGAGCACGTCCTTCCAGGCCGTCCACGGAGGTCGTCTGTGAGGGCGTCCACGACCGCTGTCACGATTTTTCATCCTCTGTCGCGGATTCTGTCGTGAATTTCATCCTGACGGACGCTCGGCTCCCTGTCACGTCAGCGGACGGACATCCTGACGGACGGACGTGACGCGACGGAAGCAACCCTGTGTGTCCTTCTTCATCTTCTTTGTTTCATCAACTATTTTCTTCCAGAAACCTCTGTTGACATCGTCCGGCTTAGCACCAGCCACCATCTTCTGACACTTGTATTTTAGCTGCATTTTTCGATTTCTCATGCACTTCGTCGCAGATCTTTCAAACATTTCCCGTGCCCTATGTGCGAACCCCACGAACTCCCACTCTTTCTCCAGAGCCTGCCAAATACTGTCGACCACTTGCTTTGGGTGATGATTGATATTATCCATGGTAGGATCCAGTCGTCCACATTGCCCGCGAAGTGCAGAACGCCACAGATGCCTGTGAATTCCTTTCGCTTTAGCCATTCCATCGACGTGAATGACATATGGAAGCTTCTTCATGGCCTTCCGGTTAGTCGTCAACTGCGCCGCACGCTTCTTCCTGAAACGATTCAACCTGCGTGTCCGCACGGACCTCTACTGAGGAGTCTCATTTTCAGGCGGACGGAAGTCTTCTTGGGAATCTGATTCCTCTCCAACTGACGTCCTGGACATCGGGGTTTCCTTGTTCTGCCTTGCCTTCACAATGTTGTACGTCCGCAAGCTCCACGTCTTCTGTGGACTGCCTTCTTCAACAACGACCGGAGCACTTGGAATTCGTAAATCTCCTGACAGTGGCATACTCGCAAGAGGAGGTGCAGCCAACGCCTCCGTTGTCTGCATTAGCGCACGCATGAGCAGTTGTTGGATTTGATTTCCAAAAGCGGCTGCCATGTGCAGGTTCGATGAGTCCACAGACAATGCAGTAGACGTACTCAACGATTCGTGACTCTGTACTTCCCTTGCCACTACGGTGTCGTCCACACTTTTGTTCCCATCAGCATCCATATTCACGTGTACAGCGTATAAACTTTCCATGGAAACGTCTGTGCTATACCCTTCCGCTTCCCTTTGCTCCTCCATTTCTTTTCTTTTCTGTGAAACCTGCCATGCGGACGACATATGCCAGTCGTCATGAGACTGCAGTTGCCTCTGCTTCGACTGGGTACAGCAAAATAACCAGTTCTAAAAAATGGACACATGAAAGCTTGTACATTAAAAGAACTGACCTGCTTCACAAACGTTTTCTCGGACGCCGACACCTCCTCCTTCAGCAAGGTAGGCTCAGACTCCATGATCTTCTTCGACTCACTTCCTGAACCCAGAGCTCCGTCTACCACTTTCACTTCTTCACAGCCAGGTAGTTCTTTCGCAACGGCACCCAGTCGTTCACTTCGGCGAGGATCACCACTGTGCTTCTGCGAATTCTTCGGAATTCTCAGTTTGGACGATGAAGGCATGTCGTCTTCACTGCCGGCCCTGCACAGGAAGCACATTCTCAGTGGTAACACAGGAGCATTTCCTGTACTAACCTTACAATAGAAATTTTCATTCCCCTCCCGCAATTTTACAATTACTGCAGAGTACGTGGGGCTCCTCGGTTTGTGAAGCGCCATTTCGGGAGCACCCTACTCTTTTTTTACCCTACAGTACATCTCACGTACGCAAGACCATTCAGCACCACTGACCTCCGCTTCGTATCTTGCACGATGACACTGCAATCCTAAATTTATCCCCCCACATTAAAAGCTATTATGCCACCTAGGAAGCAAAGGCGGCTACATGCCCACCTTCTACGTCAACTTCAATCCATAGAACTGCACCCACCTCCCACGACACAACATCTAGCATTCCCATTCCTTAGAAACAAATTCGCTTTCTAATTCTGGAATTCAGTCAGCCGTCACCTCCACAATGAATCCTCTGCATTCCTGTGCTGCCCATGTCGACAGCACTCGAAGCATCTCTTTCATGAGTTTGTACACTCTTCTGCTGCTCTAGTCCTCTAATGAAACATGCAATGTCCACTTCTGGACAGAACATTTCACGATGCAGTGAAAACAAACGAGAATTGAATGAAAAGAACATGACATTCTGAAATCCAAGAGATGCATAGCACAGGGCTCAACGTCCTCTGCTCTCCCATGGGAACGAAGGAAATGCTAACACTTCATGGTACCTTCTTCACGTTCAATGAATCAACGTTTCACCTGGACGGCAGAAGACCGAGCATTCGCATCACGCTTTGGTTTCTCTCCACGTTTCGATTCCGCAATTCCTCATACGCTGTGCACTTCCCGTCAGTCCCCATGTTCCTGATCTCAAAATCAACGACACACACAGACAGTCATTACTCCACTTCTGATGTCTCCTAATCCTGCTACTGTTGTACTATGTGTTCAGAGCTTCTTCGAAATATATGAGAAGGGAAATGTGCACGGACAAAAATTCTGAAATACAGAAGTCATTCGGCAAACGTTATAGGAAAACTACGTCGACATTTTCAGTCACATCGGACATGAATGTGTGGTTCTCGAAGAACCATTTCAGCAACGTACCTGAATCCTGTCAACTCCCTGCCACAGTTGCTGCACAGTGTCTATGTGTGCAAGCGCTGTACGGGAACCTTAAGTTCGAAAGGGAGTGCCTTCTGTACACGAAAAAAGCAAACAGTTCATTACACGTCCGCATAGAAAAGAATATACTGTACACGTCACTTTTTAGAAAGACAAGGAGCCCACACTTGCAGTCTGTCAAAATGGGAGGAAAAGAAGCGCTTCCCACAGAGTACGAAACCCTAAATTTCCTTCCTCTTTGTACACAAGTGCGAGGACCTCGTACACCACCTACACTGCAGTCGACGAAATAGAAGACGCATACCTCAGAATGGACGACAGATTCTCTACTCTTGCTATAACTTTGAATGCACTTGAGCGGTCGAGGGCAAACGAACGTTTGCTGCGGAGCTACAAATGCCCCTGCAACGACTGCAAGGGCGGAGGGCGACCAATTCTCTGATCGACGATAGAGGCGCACCTCCGACGAAACGGCAGAGACCCATGTCTCACTCATTCCATGCTTGTGAGTCATTCTACTTGTGTTTCCCTCCTCCATACCCTTGACTTCAAGTCTTAGCGGACCTCAACTACTTCCGTCCCAAGGAAAATTTTGAATTGTTGTTGTGTTTCATTAGAAACAAGCGTGCAGTGCACAACGTGTATTGCGGATTAGAGGAAGACTGTAGTGATGAGCGGACTCCTGTCTTAGGCATTTCAGTTCCTCAGTTTCTCTTGGCATTGGAATCCTGGCGCGAGGACATTGGAAAACTCCCCCGTGCTATAGAGAAACCCTAGGCCACTACCACTGTTACTTTGACATTCAATGAAGCATAGGTTTCGCTGCGACACACAAGGAGAGAGGTCATATGAATTCGGAAACTCTTTCCTGTTTCTGTGCACAATGACGTCCACCCTCATGAAGTATGAAGTGCTTGTCACAATGTTCAGGTCTGGGAGAATAGAACGAAGCATGGTCTTCCTGCCCTCCACAAGCTCAGCCAACGTCCTTCGATCTCAAGCGATTTTGCAGTGCGGATGAACCTTGTGGTCTCCCTCCGCACTGTCCTTGTTAGGGTTCCGTTTCAAGTACACAGGGCAATGAGTATTTTCTGGGGATTACGTGTTTCCTTATTCCAAAGTAATGGGCAGTTATCTCAGTCAGTCTATTTGAATTTACTGTGATACAAGTAGCGTCACTTATCATAGTTCTTGCCTGCCGTCCTCTTGGTCTAAAGTTGCAAAACGTTATTCACAAGCACTACGGAATTCCCTGTTCTCGTCTTCCATGCGCTTGAACTGTGTATGTCAACAATGTAGGTGACTCTGAATTGAATAAGCGAAACACTGATGAGATGAATCTCGCATTCCGTATCCCTGTGCAATTTGTATATAATCATGGGAAGAACTGAATAAAAGAATGGCATGTATATAGAGAACTCAGTTTCAACGAAACTGAATTCGGTCCACGCCGTTACAGTGATTGCTCCCAAACCTGTAGTTATGGTCGCCGTAGAACTTCTACTGTGCTCCATCAAATTTATTGAAGCTTGCTGTTCTTCAGCTTCGAAAGTGAATTCCTTCAGTGTCCTGTGCCGCTGGACTTGCGTGTCATCATGAAGTTCCCATGGACGACCGCTCGTTGAGGATGTCATAGTATTCAGAACATGCTTCTGGCAAGGGCACAGCAACTTCTGTATTTAAGACAGTGCCATGTCTTCTAAGTGTCTTCAGTAATCGAATTCGAACTTGACGTTATACTGTAGGACAGCGTCGTTGCAGCTTTTACGTGATGTACCACTTCAACGTCGCGTTGCAGTAGAACGTGGTCGTCCGCATTTGCAACTTTTTTGTTTTTCCTCTGAGATCAGCCCACCTAGAATTTAAATTGCATAAGAGTTGGGACGTGAGTAAGCAAAGTGTACCACGCATAAGTTGGAGGTCCGTTGCGCATGCTGGGCTCCAGTAGGACATTGTGAGCAGTAGCACACACATCACATTCTGTACAGTATGACCTTATTATTGTTCGGAATGCACTCTTCAGTTCATTTTACAATCCGGATCCTTCGAATACGTTTTGCTGGGACTGACCTGTACGTGATGTTCGCTGCAGCCGGAGGACACTGATATGGACGATCAGGAGTTCGGTGGAGAAGGCAATCAAGAACCAGAAGATCACGTGGACTCCGACATTCCTTCGCAGGTTCCATTAGACAAAGGATTCGATTTCCAGCGACTCACCGCGGAGTGGTTCGGCCGAGTTGATGAGAGAAGAGAGACATTCGCAGTCCCTGCTGACGTTGACGACGAAGAAGATGACAATGAAGAGGAGGTTTTCACTGATGCAGAAGGGGATGCAAACTGGTTGCGTCACTGTCAGGTACCTTTGTATCCTGCGTCGAAAATCTCGGCCCTGGCATGCGTTTTAGTGCTTATGAACTTAGCACATCTGCATAATGTCAGCAACTCCTTCATGGACGAACTATTCTCATTTTTGAGATTGGATGTGTTGCCACCCTCGAACGAATTACCAGAGTCGTCAGGAGGCACGCAGACTCATTGACCGTTTAGGCTTGTCCTTTTCAACCATTCACGCCTGCCGAAACGGCTGCATTCTTTTTTGGAAAGATAGGGCGGATCTGAGTGAGTGTCCTCACTGTAAGTCATCCAGATATGTAGAAGGGAGCTCGTCTATTCCTGTGAAAGTGTTGAGGCATTTCCCTTTAATCCCTCGCCTTCTCAGAATGTACTGTTGCCATGATATAGCAACCCTGTTCAAATGGCATGAGCGCAATCCATCAACTGATGGAAAAATGCGGTCTCCTCTAGACAGTCCTGCTTGGAAAGAGGTTTATAACATTGATAGAGCATTCTTTGAGGAAGGGAGGAATATAAAGCTTGGCTTAGCTTTAGATGGGATGAACCCGTTCGGTGACAAGTCCACTAAATATTCTACTTGGCCAGTGTTCCTCTTGAATTACAATTTGCTAGGGTGGATGGTAACCAAAAGGTTTTTTGTGATGCTGTCACTACTCATACCTGGCAAGGAAACAGTGAAGTCCACAAACGTAGATGTTTACCTAGAACCTCTAGTGGACGAGTTGCTTCTCTTGTGGGATGGGGTTCCTGCAGTGGATATGTCTGACAATGAGCGTCCACAAAAATTCAAGCTACGAGCAATGCTACTGTGGACCATTCATGACTATCCCGCGTACGGTTTGATATCAGGATGTGCCACCAAGGGCTATCGAGGTTGTCCGATTTGTGGTCCAGATGTGGAGTCACGTTATTCAAGGAGTTTGAGGAAAAACTTGTTTTTGGGTCATCGTCGATACTTGCCGGAGAATCACAAATTCAGGTTCATGACTGACTCATTCAGTGGGAAAGAAGAGCACCGTAAGAAGCCGCCAAGAGTATCAGGGCTTCAGCATCCCAGGAGGGGTGAAACACGGGAAAGGTGGCTCAGTGCAGGTGGAAGTGCTAACAGCGAAAGTGATCCAGTTAAGCGGAACGGTGTGAAGCGTCATTCAGTGTTGTTCATTTTGCCTTATTGGGAGGTTAGTCATTCAATGAATTTGTTGTGTCAATGATGAAACTCACGTTTCAGGTTCTCTTTATTTGCATTGCTGTTGTACTTGTTTAGCTGTGTGAGTTAATTCTGGATTTCGGCAGCTTAAAGAGAATGTAAAGAAACTAAATTTTGTAATGGATATAAAAGGAAATTGACTTACTATGTTTTTATTTCTGGACAGAAACTTCTAGTGCGACATGTCTTAGACGTAATGCATTGTGAGAAAAACATTGCTGAGAATCTGTTCATGACATTGGTGGGACTCAAAGACAGTCCGGTTGTCCGCAATGACATGAAGTATGCAGGTTGTAAAAAGGCTTTACACATTCGAAATGCTCAGCCCCCTTTGACAGGATTCAATGTTCCTAGAGCTTTGTATGTCCTCTCTGCTGAGAATAAAAAGAAGCTCATATAGAGGCTTAGGAGTTTGAAGACTCCAACCGGTTATGTGTCGACTTTCAGAACAAGAATTGAAGATGATGGAACAGTCCATGGCTTGAAGAGCCATGACTATCATGTTCTCCTCCAGGATGTTTTACCTGTTTGTTTGCGTGGTCTGCTACCTAATCGGGTAATGAAAGCAATTTTACATCTCAGTCAGTTGTTCAAGAAAATGTGCTCAAAGGTACTGGATCCGTTGCAGATGAATGCTATTGACGCTGAAGTGGCTATAACAATGTGTCTTCTAGAACGAGAATTCCCTCCTTCGTTTTTTGATCCCATGACACACTCGCCAGTTCACTTGGTTGAGGAGTTGCAGTTGTGTGGACCCGTCCACACTCGTTGGATGTATCCTCTTGAGAGGTACATGAAGTACATGAAATCATATGTGCGTAATAAAGCTCGACCGGAGGGGTGTATGGCGAATGGGACCGCTATGGAAGTGGGGCTCGGCTTGTCAACAGAATACATTCTTGAATGTGAGTCAACGCGGAAAAGAGTTTGGGATTTGGAAGAAGAAGCTGGAGATAGCGGGGAGGTTGTATGTGGATCACATCGCATGCAAACACTATCTCCTGAAGAATGTCAGTGGGCTCACGACTGTGTCTTGAGCAACTCGAGTTGCCTTCAAATCTTAAGAGAGTAAGGTCCCAGCTTTCCTCCAAGATGACGCATTCATTGCATGTGTTTTGATCTTGAGTTCTTCATGTATTGAGAAGACGAAGTGTTTGTGTTGGTACCTGGGACGTTGAAGTCACTGTCCCGAATTTCCAGCGGAACATGGTTCTGTTGAAGTTCTCTCGGCTAAGAAGTGAAGTGCTTGTTGTGATTCAGAACTCATGAACGTTTGTTGGCGGAGAGAGTGGCCGCAAGAGCACTTTACAGGCGTGGAGTTCATCCCAGGCAGCGTCGGCGGATGGAGTACCCAGCAGAAATGAACGTCGTTCCAATGTTTTCGGAGTGGTTGATGGCATTGGTTAGAGATGGAAATGATGATTTCAGTGACGACGTTGTGGATTTGTCAATGCCCCCAAACCTCAGAGCGAAGTCCTTCAAGTCCATGAAAGCTTATGGGAACTATTTCCGTGTTACTGATGCGGAGGTGAATTTGGTTACAAGGAATTCAGGAGTGACAGTGACGTGTAACACGTTACAACGAAGTGGAGTAACGGATACCAATTTAATATTAGGCACCGTGACATACTTCGGGAGAGTAACTGAAATCCTAGAGCTCGATTACGGTCGACTGAAGCCCGTGATACTCCTCTGCGACTGGGTGGCACCCATTTCAAGAGGACCGGCAGCTTCTGTGAAGAAAGACCAGTACGGATTCACATTATTGAAGATGAGTAGGCTCATGAGAAGGTCAGCTAATTCCTTTGTGTTTCCAATTCAAGCAACTCAAATTTTTTTTTCCGAGTGCTTGGAAGAGCCAGAGTGGTCAGTAGTGATTCACACTTATCCAAGGTCCACGCGAATTCAGCAGGAGACGGAGGTAGATGTCGAGTGCCCTGATTTCGAAATGGGTGAATCATATTCCTCTGACAGCAGTGACGAAGTGACCCCGGAATTTGAAGCAGATGACGTTGGGGATATGACAGTGTTATCGGGTCCGCATGTACCGGATGAGGATTTCGGTATTGGAGATGTCGAAATCAGTGGAGGTGATCAGGAAATGGAGGGAAATGGATCTGCCGACGATTCATTTTCAGAAAGTGCTGAAGAGGAAGATTAAGGTCTTCCATGAGTGAATGTTCACATGATGGGGTAGTACATCTATGTTGATAAGTTCTGGGCCTAATGGAACTTGCTATGTCCGGGTGTGGGGTGTGTATGTTCTAGTCCGTGATGTCTACTAGGAAATGAGTGATGGCTTCATTATTTCATGGCAGAATAGTTCTGTGAGTTGTATGTGAAGGTCTATAGCCTTCGAGGTGAGGCAGGTAGTGATTTACAGGAAACGACTTCACTGTGTACGAGTTGAAGAAGTTCTGTCCACAGTTTCAAAGTTAGGAATTCCATGTCTGTCGAGGGAAGTCTTCGGGACATGAGAAAACTAGTGTAATATGTAAATGTATGTGTTAGTTTCGGAGGACTACTTGAGGAAGTCCTTCAGTAGCTGGATGTGGTCAGCCGTTCTTTTGGAGCAAGAAAAAGTGGAATGCAGTGGCCTTTTTTTCCATGAATGCAGTCAGAGCTTCACAGAAGTGAAGGCAACTATTTTTGAAGAACCATGGGGTCATTGCAAGAAACGGTGGTCCTATTCTCCGTCACAATGGGAGTGACATCATTCTTTTCTGCTATAACTTTTGAATAAAAATATTCGAGAATATGAAATAATTATTGGACCTCTCTAACTTGATGGTTTTTACATCCCTTATTTTTCAGAAATTAAAAAAAATCATTTTATATTTAAAATTAATTTTTGTTAATTTGTCACAAACTGAGGTTTAGGGGTTTTTACTACGTTAGGAGTACCCAAATTTAATGATCTAAAGTTGAAATTTTCATGGTTCATTTGCGTAGTAGCAAAGTATATTCCTACCAACTAGTTTTCTAAAAATATATTATTTTATGTCCTCCACATGCATGTAAACAACACTCCAATTGCACGCAATTCCTGACCACTGACAATAGTACTAAGATTATTTTTTTGGTGAAATCTCATCACCATCAACTCTTCTCAAATGGCCAATTTTTAGATTTGAGAAAAAGAGCTTTTCCTATTTTTTACAAGTTAAAATGTAATTATGCCCACTTTCATGAGATTTTCCACTTTTCTAGTTCTCCTACTTAGAGAATTTTCCTAAGGTTTTCCTCCATAGGGTACCTTCTTCTTTAAGGTGTGTACATTGTACATATTTTTCATATTTTTTAAAAATTGTTTTTCTAATTAAATAGTACTCTTAAAGAAAAAGGGGGAGTACTGTGAAACGCTACGCTTTTTGAACACCGTTTCTTGCAATGACCCCATGGATCTTTGCAGGTCAGCGTGCTAATTCTGTAGGGGATGCAGCGTGGAGGACGAAATTATGGAGAATTCAGAGGAGCACGTCCGTGAGACCGCATTATTTCTGAATTACCTGTCTTCTGTTGTGGTTGTTGCAAGATCAGTGAGTATTTCAAATTAATGTTGAAACATGTTTTCCGGTGTCCATTTTGTTTCCGATGTAAATTATGTTTAACCTTGTCAGTTCATGCGTTGCGGAATGGTTGAATTCACTCGGCAGATGCAGACGGCGGTTAACAGTAATATGGTCTGCATATGATTACGGTGTACCGAGTTGACGTTCTACGAAGTAGAAGTTTTACAGGGAAATCCAGTGTGCGAAGCACTCCTCCTCTCCAGGAAGAGATAGGAATCGGAGGGAGGAGTGCATGAGGCAGCGCTGTCGTCTCGCAGTTCGGAAGATGCATTTCACTGCGAGACAGTCCTAAACTGCAAAGAATTGGATGTGTGAGTTTCATTCGTGAGCAGCAGGGAACTAGTCGGAAGCTGAGGGTGTTTACGCAAAAAATTGTCATTACTCTGTTCTCGTATACACTACTGAATGAGATGAAGGTAAATCATTTCGGTTGCTACATTCCAATTATCGTCGACGTCCAGTCTTGGGGAAGTACTTGGGATGAATGCAGTATAATAATAGAACCGTGTTTGGAGTGAGAAAGTGCTCTTACTGTGGAGGAATTTTCGTGCAGTACAGGTTAAAAAAGAAGGAACTGAATGAAAATTACTAAAAACACTGTAGACCCGAAGAAGCTGCCGAGGTCAAAAGTGTGGCAGCTAAAGCGAAGCAAGCTGTTAGAACCTTTTCTCTGATTTCATCGTTTCGGAAGAGGACAGGTCATCATGTTGCATCAGCATGACTGCAGCTTAGTACACTGAAGAGTCTGAAGATACAGCCGAAGACAAGCATGACCAGAAATTGCGATTTTCAGTTCATTTTCTTGACTAATCAAGAGTGCGCTACTTAATGTACTCACTGTGAGTGAACCGCGTGACCACCCAAGATGATGAAGTGCGTTTCAGCAATTAGTTACTAATCTCCTCTACTAAAAACACCCACTTCTATTGTTGTGCATTAAGTACAGACTGCTTATGTTAACTTGATCCACATCAAATTGGTTTTGAACAAAACCAAACGAGGTGATACCCCAAGGGGTCTCGGTTTTGAATTTTGTGGAAAATTGTACCACCTGGTGTGACTCTTAGAAGAATTTCTGAGGACTAAGTCTGAGCTTGAGTGAAGGAGTAATTTAGATTAAATTCTCAAACTAGGAGGAAGTCAGAGAGTGTGAGAATTAGCTAGAAAACACCAAAATTCCAAAACTGAGTGATAAGCCAAAGACTAGAACAAGCTGAGTAAGTTCTGAACCCGGGGAAGGAAGGGAGCAAGGTGAGGGCAGGTCTGATCTGGTCAACCAGAGTTGACTAGCCTCCCAGCACCCCCCATCAAGATCAGAAGCCCTCCCAAGCCTTTGGGAGGCATATTAGCAGCCTTCAAA
This sequence comes from Thuidium tamariscinum, assembly GCA_947034885.2. Lineage (NCBI taxonomy): Eukaryota > Viridiplantae > Streptophyta > Bryopsida > Hypnales > Thuidiaceae > Thuidium > Thuidium tamariscinum. The sequence goes on along the minus strand of OX344752.2, from coordinate 18,330,233 downwards.
ATCAACCCAGAAGAGGCCTGGCTCACCAGAACTTCGATACACACATCCAGTTGATAAAACTCAAGTTGTTGAAGTCCAGCACAAACCACTCTCTAAAGATCTCCCCCAAATTTGCAAGTATAAGCTCCAAAATCAAGCGCACAAGTGTGTGTGAAGAAGTGTGAGTGAAGGTTTAAGCATTAGCAATAGGGGAGGAAGAAGAAGGGATTGGGTGGTACGGAAAACCACATAGAATAAGTTGACTTTCTTAACCACGGATGTTTTAAATTAGAGACAAATAGAAAAAACAAATAAAAGAATAGTTTGACTTTGAGAAGTTAGAGGTTTGCCAATTTGGAGAAAACTTAGAAAACCTTAGTTGTAGCGAGATTGACTTTCAAAACCATTTAGTGATTAATTCCAAAAATTAGATTATATTAGGATATTTTATAGGTTGACTTTGGGGACTATTTAAAAGAGAAGGAAGAAGCTCAAAAGATATAGAAAACTACAAAACAAAGGTAAAGGAAGGAAGGAGGTTTTGAAGGGAGATACCCCATTCAAAGGTATTCAAACCAAAATCCAAAATATCAAGCTGGAGGTGGATCAAGCACGAGGTGGAGACTTCATGGAATCACACGAAGACCTGGGAACCATCATGATGGAGGTTAGTCTCTGAAAACCCTTTTTTCTCATCTTTTCCAATTTCTTTAACATAGACTTTAGCCATTATCCACCAAATTAGAAAGTAATACAAACCTAGAATTACCCAAATCCAACATCATTACAAAGGATAAAATTACCAAAAAACCTAGATTGTGGAAGGTTAAACATTTGATTAGAAGTAGAAGTTAAAAGCTGAAAACCGGGAGCAATTCCAAAGAAAAGTAATCAAGAGATAAATTTCGGTAAACCGATCAACAGTCAAGATTTACCATAGAAATTTGTCTTTACTCTAAGATTGAGTATTGAGGTTTTTACGTTGAAAGGGATAAACTTATCCCCTTTTTACTCCAATTACCTATTTCCGTGTTTAATCCAAGAAGTTAGACTTAGTGAAGTGAACCATTGTTGAATTTAAGAGAACAACTTGGAAACAAATTAGGATTAGATAAAAGATATCTTAGAACATAAAAAACCCACAACTACTTTGAATTCAAGTAAATAACATTTGAGAGGCTAGAATAGAACGCATACTTAGACAAAAACCGCTCACTTGTAAGAAGGTCAAAAAGGATTGACCAGATCAAGTGAAGTTTAAACTCCCTTCACCCTGAAGAATTCAAAAACAACCAAAAAGACTTAGCCAAATTCAATCAAAACCAAAAGTGAAGACATTTCACCCTAGCAATTGCAAGGAGATCGATTAGGAGTAGGAAATTAGAAAGATCCATTGCTTGGAAGGCGTAATTGGATTACACGTAGGTTAGACACCCACTAGGAATCATCCACAAAATAGTAGAGCCTGGTTGTGTACACTTTATTCCAAGGGTGGGAATAAAGCGCCCACAGGGAGCTACCAAGCATTCTACCTCTTCACATCCTGCAAGAACACTTACAAAAGTTACTCAAAGATCAAGAAGCAACAAGTTCTCTCCAAGTTGCAACTTGCAAGAGTAGTGGTGTTGTTAGACATTGATCATTTGAAATCAGTGCTTATTTAAAAAGGGACAACAAAGTGGCCATGCAACCCAATAGTTGCAAACTATCGGCACATTTCTATAGGTAGGTTGTACATGTAATAGGGTGGCAAGAAGGACACCAATTTCATGTAAACATTCATAAGTTCATCAACCCCAACATTTGTCCAAATCAAATGTTGAAAGCTAGGACAACATGCAAGAAATAAAATGCCACAACTTCCTTGTTTCTTAAAGGATAAATAGGTACATCATTTGTTATCTACTTGCACTTGCATGTTGTAGGCTTCTACTTTTGTGTACTAATGATTTTTCTTAGTTTTGCATTGATTCAAAGTACATTTCTCAAAGTTGTAGTGTAGAAACTTTACCTTATTGTGTAGCATGTACTAGATGATGAGTCCTCATGCTGTAGTGTCGAACTTGATGCAAGCTATGAAGCCACTGCAAATCAGGGAAGAGTTAATCTACCACATCAGAGGTAGATTGACATTAAAACAAACATAGCAGGCGACAAGTCAAGTACCAAATTAGACAATAACCCCAGTAGAGTATAGGCCTCTTAAAAAAAAAATTGAAACAACTAGAGTTTGAATCCCATTTACAATCAAAATATTTAGATGTCGCCAAAAGAAAAAGTCTCTCTTTCTTTTGCGCGCATATGCACAGCTCTTGATAATGACAATGTAGAAATGCAAATAAGCAAAGTAGAGGACGAGTTTGACGTAATCTAAAATAGTATGTTATTTGGTGGTTGATGATCTAGCTACAATGAGTTGTTTTGGGATTTTGATGATGACTTTAACAACTCCAACCTTCAATTGCACAATCTACTTTGACCGTTAGAAGTGCTGCATTGTTCTCTATGATGTAGATTTTGCCTACTTGACAAAAATCCCAAGACAACTAACTAGGGGGTTATTTCCATAGAAAGGCCAATAAGCCTATTGTTTGTATGACCAAGGTCACGATAATCGTATGTTGGACACTTATTCACGTTGTTTTTGGTTTCATTTTAAATAAAATAAACTCAAGAAAAATCTCTAATGTCAAATTGTCACAGTTCACAAACCCAATGCTATAATATAGACCATATGTATGGTGTCCCAGTCTTGTCTAATATGTGGTTCCTGTCAAATCTCCGTTGTCAATTTGTCTTGGGTGGTCAATTTATCTAATGCATACTCTAGCCACTTAATGCAATCTGTATATAAATATTTATATATTTACTTATAATTTAACCCCTAAAGGACCAACATGCTTTTTTTGGCAACATAGCGATTTTGGGCAAGTACATGTGGCTAGAGATTTCAATATTTTGGAACCAAAATTTAATAGAAGGTGTGGACGAGGAGTATCTTCAAAGCCCAACAATTTTCGTGACTTTTGACTACATGGTTGAAAAGTTATTGCATAAAATGTTGTTTGTTTCTCAACTCGGGCAGTTCGGGCATATCAGAAAAAATCACTTTTTTTGGAAATAAAAATTTGAATTTGGTCTTACAGATTAATATATACATGGAAAGCTTTGAATCATTCCATTTGGATTGATGAGTAAAAAGTTATGAAGAATTTTAGTTTGCGGGTAGTTATAGATTCTCCTCTCTAAAATAAACTTTGAAGTCCTTTATTTTATTCAATTTTCAATATTTTTGAAAAATAATTAAAAAACTGGGTGTAGATTGTTTATTACGACATTTGAACCATTGGGATTGACATTTTTCAATTCAATAAATAAATTGTTACCATTTTTGTATTTTGAATCATTTTCTACTTCTTCCTACTTACTATTTTTTTTGTACATGTTGTACAATTCCAAATGATATGAAAATTTTCAAGCATGTAGCCAACTTGAATTGGAGAATTAATTCAAAGAGTTTCAACCATTTTGGACATTTTTTCATACAAATGTGGCCTTCTGAAGTGCAACTGCCCGGATTTTCGCAGTGGAAAAAAAATGATTTTTGTAACTTCAAACACTAATATCTTGCAATCTACATGGCAGAAATTTTTTATTTTTTTTTACATCTTTCCAAACTAGTGCACTAAAAGATCTTACAGTTACGTGTGTCGTAATTTTTTTTCTCTCTGAAATTTGGTAGTTGTCCTAGAAATGACAATTTTGGAGCAATTTTAGTGGAAACATAGTTGCGGTCCTTTAGGGGTTAATTCATCTTTTGCTCTCTTACATGGTAATTTTATCACTCTTAATTTAATTATAACTAGGGTGGCCTGTGCCGTTGCCACGGTCCGGGAAAACAACAGAATAAATAATTTTCTAATTTTTTTAATGTATAGAAACTTCAAAAATTCAATAACTTTCATGCCGTAGGTTGGAACACCATGAATCAAAGCCCATGCACCCCTCCTCGCTGAGGGCTTTTCGACGGTATCAAACACGCATCCGGGGGACTCATGGTCCGGGAGATCTCAACAAACAAACAAACAAACAACATATCTTCATAGGGGGATTTTGTAATTTAATTTCAAATATAATAAATTTAAATTATTTCCTTGTGTTTTGATTATTTCTTTATTTTTTCAAGTTGATCCTCTTTAGCATGTCAAATAGTCTTAGTCGTTTCATTTGATTGAATCATGTCAATTAGCCATTTATTCTAAATACTCAATCTAATAGACCTATGCTATCTCCTTAGACTAATTGATCTAATTTTACAACCAAAGCAAATCCCACCTACCAAACATGCTAGTAATTTGGGCACAATGGCAATTTACAATTCTAACTACAACTAGACTCTAAGTAACAGTCAATTTGATCAACTTTCCTATGTTTGTAATTTAGACACAATCAAAATGATCACAGTCCATTAGACTTATCCAATTTTATTTGTAAAATTACTCATAACATAGCATCAAGTTATCTATTCCATTTCCATGAATTAAATTGAAGACAGTAAGCTTATTGTTCTTTCATGGACAATTTGTCTGTACACTTTTACAAATTTCTCATTAATTTGTTTGACATTATTATTCTAATTTCATAAAATTCCAAGCTAGGTCCATTAAACTTCTAATTGATTCCTATTGTCACTTTAGGGTCATTGCAAGAAACACTTGTACTATTTTGTCACATTGCATGCTGATCTATTTTTTAGCCATAAATTTTGTGTTTTGGATCCAAATGACTCAAGATTTATAAGAAAAGTACTCATAACTATTATACACATTCCTTGATTTTTTCATAATTTTCAAAAATATTTTACTATCCAAAAATAGACCCCAATTGAATGTCACACTTTGTACTTTAGGATGTTTTAGTACTATAGAATACCTTTTCTTAAATATTTTGAGATGAAATTTAGATGAGATGGTCTTCTAGTAGACTTCTAGCTTTCCAAGGAAGGATTTTAAAAAATAGTTAATTTTATGTGGTGTGGAGGTCTACAAAGTGAGCTTCTTTCTGCTCGTATTTTGAAACATACAAAATATGATTTTGGTGGGTTTTTTTGGTGAATGACCATCTCCATAAAGTTGTTGCAAATGGCCACGTTTTTTCTTGAATACTTATTTTACTATTTTTCCTTAATTTTTGAATCAAAGTACCTATTTTCTTGAGATTTGGCACTTTTCAAGTTCTCCTACTTAGAGAATTTTTCTATCAATTTCCTTCGGTGAAAACCTTCATTTTAGAGGTGTATACATTATTCATATATTTTTTTAAATTAAATTTTTTTTTTCTAATTTTATAGTACTCCTAAAAAAGTCATGAGTATTGTTGTAAAACACAACAAAATCAATAGGTATTTCTTGCAATGACCCTTTAGCCTTTGTTAACTAGATTTTAATTTCACAAAAGTTACTCAATCAATTAAACATATTATTACAAGGTTGTGCTTTGCCACAAGCCTTCACAAACAATTCGACTTACAGGTAGTTATCAAACTTCAAATTTTAACTTTCCAACTCTCATATATACCAGCATTGCTTTAAACAAATAGACATCATATATTGACGATTAGACATAGAACAACACATACATACAACCAAATGCTTGATTCAAGCCACATGCATCCAGGATTAGCTTTGACAATTAGACTTACATAATCTTCAACTACATCAATTGGGTTACAAGCATGGTTCAGTCAATTTGACACAGTTTCAACACAAGTACAATCAATTAGACTCAACTAAATTTATTCATACTGCTAATTAATAATTGGATAATTCAAGTATTTAGTAATAACTCAACAGTAATACACATCCATTAGACCACCAATTTTAATAGGATAAATCAACAACAATTCACACCAACTCTTAGTCTTCCAGCTACCAATTTGACTTAGATGCAACGCATTTATAAAACTTACTTCTTTTATTTAAGCATCCTATGCTAATCAATTAGACTGTAGTTACACACATACACTGTCTAAGTAATTATAAAATTAATCACACCAATTGAAAGAAACTTACAACCATGCAAGAAGAACAACGAGCAATATGCTTAGTCAATTTGTCCAAACTCCAACGCAGCCACCATCAACATTGGCAATTGGACCAAAATTTCCATTCTCAAATTCTAATTTTACCCACTCACTGAATTGACAAATATAACAATTCTCACAACTTTTAGCCACTGGCTACTCAGTTGAATTGACTATAAATTCACATTCTCAAACTAAACCTTCTCTCCCTCTATAATATTGACCATTGGACATTGGAAAGAATTATAAATACAATTAGAACTGCAATTTTATAAAGGCAATTAGACAATAACACAAATGAGACACACCCACAAGTAACTCAACAATTAGACAAGAACACAACAAGAACTCAAAACCACCTGCTGTCACAACTCAAATCTACTAGACATACACAATTTGCACAATGGTAAAGCTTAGAATATATTGACAATTTGAAAACAAAATACACTTTGATTCATACTATATGTATGCATTGAAGACTAGACAATTAGACATTTAGACATATAGTCCCGAAAAATGGGAAGACAACTCTTCACCATAGGACACATTGCCAACTAGACTTTCCAGTTCTTTGATTAGTTCCTTCCAAATCTGTCTATTTGCAACCTTTTAGGTCTCAATTAATATCTTCAAGTCTATTTGACATAGAAATGGAAACGGAGCTAAGTTCTAAGTTCTATTTACACTTTGAAAGCCAAATTGACATGAAAATTGAAAAATTTGAGATCACATTGTCATTCTCTCCAATATTCAAGATCAAACTTTGAGCAAATGAGCATTGACATGCAATATGCATAAGGAAGACACATTTGGTTCAAACGTCAACTATAAACGTAGGAATGCATAAACCTTCAGTTCGTCATTTGGGACTCATTGTTTTTTTCTTTCAATTTTGAAAAATATAATATGTAAAATAGTACAAAAAGCCCCCAAAAGAGTGTAAACCCAAAATAGATATGTTACATGCCAATATAGTATTTGGTCACATTTTTGAGTGAATTTATTCAATTAGGTCAAAATCTTGTTTGTAAATAGGTTAGAAACTACCAAAATCCAAATAAAAACCATATCTAGTATATTTATCTAAAACAACCCCACCTATTGTTCATGTGATGAAAATGGCTAAAATAGATCCGAGAGAGTTTGGTGAGAATCCTAGAGCTTAGTTTCATGGATAGGTTTCGATTTCCCATTCAAATTCCACTTTTCGTAGAAAGCCCAATTATTAGCCTACAAGTTGGAAAATATGAAACGGACCAATGAAGGGAATTTATAGTTGAAAGATGGTATTTTTGGGTTGAAATCAAGCTAAAAACTCAACAACAAAATTGCTTTGTCAAAATTCTTCTCTGTGTGAAAGATTCCCTAAATCCTACTATTTGAAGGATAGCATAGGATTTTTCTCTTCTTCAACAATCGTATAGAGTCTAGATTTGGACTTATATATATTTTTGTAGGATTCATTGGAAGGTTCTTGGAAAAGTTTCGAAATTTTTTGATATCCAGAAGATGCCTTTTTAGACAGTCAACCATTTAAACCTCCAACGGAAAATTTACACAAATTACCTAAGTTGCATTAAAATCTCACTAAAGATTGAAGTAGCTTTATTATGTTAATAAAATGCTCTAACAAGTTTCAAAACATTTCAGTAGCTAAAAGTATCTAAGCTGACAAGATCCTTCCCAAATTGGCAAAATTAAAGATTACGGTAGAATTTGACTGGCATTTCAAATGCCTATAAAATCAAAATGAGGTTTAAATTAAGTCTTTTTTTACTCCTTTACACCTACTAAGGATCCTAGACTAGTTATCTTTCTCAAAAAGTCAACTTCCTAAAACTAAATTGTTATCCTTTTGGGAGTTAAATTAGTGCCAAGATTCATTGACTTTTTAGTATGAGAAAAAGGGGTGTGGAATATTTGTAGAATAAAAATGGCTTTTTCAAGCCAATGATCCAATCCGTTTGAGATTTGGAGTTCATTTCCAAAAGTTAAAAAATGAATCAATGTAGAAAGTCCAAAATGGTTAGATTAGGATGAAAATCCTAAGTGATAAGATTATCACACAAAAATGAGAGGAGGTGGGTGCCTTTAGAAGAGTATATGAAAGCATCCATTACTCTCTCAAATCACCCTTTGTAGCCATTTTTTGACCACACGTCCCCGTTTCTCCTGTATTTGGATTTTTAGCCAAGTTTGAGTCAAGTTGCTAAAACGTGTGTATTTTGGAGCATTTCAAGCTCTTATTTTATATCTTTGTTGAGACTTTGAAGGATTTTTAGGTTTCTTCAAGTTTTGCTAACATTTGGTGTATTTTCTTGAAGTCTTTTGGTATATTTGGTGGTGTTTTGGTTGAATTTAGAGAATTTACTAACTCCTTGTAGTAATCCTAGAGGATTTCTTCCCTTAAGACTAGCTATGCTGCTTAAAGAAGGCCTTTAATGTTAGTTTTAAGTATTGATAAACTAAAAGGGTGTTATACTAACTTGTTATAGTCTTATTGGTTGAACTAACCTTGGTACTAACATGTGTAAAAGTTTGGAGTATTATACTAACCCATTTAAATGTTTGTATTTTACTTGTCCCATTTAGGATAACAAAGCTATGACTTTGGGGATACCAATTGGTTTAGAATTTTATTTTTATTTTTTATAGAAAGATGACAAAGCTTTGAATCTAGGTATTTTGAATTTACCTCCAAAAACATTTGTCTTGCCTTATAACTTAGTGTTCAAAAAATCCTCAAGTTTGTGCGAGTATTTGATTTCTTAAAAAACGGTTAAAGAACCCAAAAATTACCATAAATTACCAACCAATTTGGGAGTTGAGAAGACAATATCAAGAAACATCCTCATAGATGGGTATTGGAAGCAGCCCTATACAAACATAATTTGACTCATACAAACCAATAATTTTTTTTAAAATGCAAGAATATACAAACAAAAATATATCATTGCTTCCTTTGAATTATGATTGAGTAGGATGATAAATACGTACTTAAGCCTTGATTAGACTAGTTGAAGTTCAAATTATGAGAAGGAATTAGTAGAAATTAGCATCCCTAAACTTACCACTCTTTTTCTCAACTATCATAGAACTCTTAGAACTCCAAATTTTCAAAGAAAAATGAAAGAGGAGGAGGAAATTGAAGTGGTTAAAGAAGAAATGAAGAGACATTAGAAGAATAGGATTGGATTAGGTAGAAATCTTAGAAAACCAACTTAGACCATTAGGAATTAGGATAGAATAATATTTGACTTAGATAAAGATAAGCAATTAGTTTTTACTTTGAAGTTTGAAACATTATTGTATAATTTTCAAGTCAACTCTTGGAATATAATAATAGAATTTAAATAGTGAAAGAAAAAAAATTTAGGAGAAAAATAGCCAAGATTGTAAGAAACCCCCCTCCTTAAGTAGTGGGCAAAAATTCTACAAGTGTTGCAAGATGGAAATTGAAGAAGGATGAAAGAATGTTTACAACAACATTCTAGATGAGCTACAAAATGTTAAGTTTATAAAAACTTCAAAGTTGATATTCCATAATATAGGAACCGAATTAGAAGTTCAATTCAAAGTAGTTAGATGAAGTTTTCCCAATTATTAGATTCAAATTAGTGTAGATTTAGTTCATAGCTTTTCCAAAAACATATTAAACATAGAATTTGAAGTCAAATCAAGAAAGTTAGAGTAGGATGAAGTTTAGAAGGTAGAATAGATGATAAATAGATAAAACTTAAAACTTTGGAATAAATTGAGTGAACTTGAAAGAAGTCAAAATTTAAATTTTGGAAGTGAAAGAAAAACTTTAATTTGAATTGTCAATTAGTAGAAAATCATGGATGAATTTTGATGAATTTTGATGAATCGATTAGAGGTCAAACTTTATCTATTTATAACTTTTAGTATGAAGGTTCAATTAAAAAATTTAATATCAACTTAGAAAGCTAGAGGTAGGAACTATACAAAGAAAACCTAAAAAATTTTAAAATAGCAAATTTGACAAAAATTAAACCAAAGCATAGGAAGTAAGCAAGTTCATTCAAACCCTTCTAAGATAGATTAACAATGGGTAATTGGGATCATGAATTCATAGAGCTGACTCACTTAAACTTAGAAGTGTATTCCAAGTCCCAACCAACAACCTACTAAAAGGTGTAGAAAATAGAGAGGGATGGGCACAATCCATTGCTTGAAAGGCACAATGAACCAATACCTAGGCACTTACTAGTAGAATCTCATGAAAATAATCAAAAGAACCTAGTTGTGTTAGATTAGTTACTATGGAAGTGTGGATGGATAATTAATTGCTCACATTGCGTCGCATGATATGATGGTGAGGGAGAAGACTTTAGAAGCTTTGAAGTATTTGATATTTAGTAGTCGGAAGGGGTGGTAGATGGAGAGAGATTTTGTTCTTTCCCCCCTCGAGCCAATGATGCAATCAACTTTGCTAACTAGTTAGATACTTAGATAGGGTTCCATTGGATTTATAGACAAAGGCGAGAATCAGCTATCATGGTTGTTTCACAAGTTGTTTGAAGCAGCTAATAGGCTAGGCGTTTGTACTAACGGCCTTCTACCTAGATGTTCATGTCCAAAACTTAGATAGTATTGATTTGGTAACCGTTTTGGCCGCCCAACAATGTATGAAGCAAAATGGGTGTAGGATTCATCATGCATAGTTTAAAAACCATGTGCTAGCATTTAAAGGTTTTGAAGGCTTGGGTTTTTCTAGGTGAGGATACCAATTTAGAAGAAAAAATGGCAGTAAGTGAGAATGAGGAGTTTAATGTAGAAAATGAATTTGCTTTTGATGGAGGTCACATTGATATTCATGGGGATCCCAATAATCCCACTAGTGTAAAATATATTTATCGAGATTCAACATGGGTACAATTTCATTTTACATACTTTCCTAGATATTGTGAATTTGTTGGCACGTCTTACCTTACTCCACATTTTTATAAGATGCCATCTTTTATGGCATTCATTTCATTGTTTTGGCCATTTTTACTTTTGTAGAAGATAGTGGTTGAAACAAACTACTCTGTAATTGCACCAAACAATCATGTGATATATTTTTGTATGAGAGTGAATATTATTTTATCTCAAATGTTACAAATCCTCCTTCATCAATTGTGCAATCAAGGGTGAATGCAAGAAACACTTGTACTATTTTCCGTCACAAGTTAAGTGTTGATCTGTTTTTTTGCCATAACTTTTGTATTTTTGCTCTAAATGACTCAATATTACTAGAAAAGGTACTCATGTCTATCATACACTTTACATAATTTTTTCATAATTTTCAAAAATAGTTTAATACTAAAATAGTACTAGTGATTAAATGTCACAAATGAGAATTTGGAGGTTTTTAGTACTAAGGAGTACCTTTTTTTTAATGATTTTGAGATGAAATTTGGATGAGATGGTCTTCTAGTAGATTTATGTCTCTCCACATGAGGGATTTGAAAAAAGTTATTTTTATATGGTGTAGAAGTCTACAAAGTGAGCTTCTTTTTGCTTGAATTTTGAAACATATAAAATGTTATTTTGGTGTTTCTTTTGATGAATGACCATCTCCATAGATTTTTTGCAAATGGACACGTTTTATTTTTTTATTTACTTATTTTTACTATTTTTCCCGAATTAAAACATAAAAGTATGTATTTTCTTGAGGTTTTGCGCTTTTTAAATTCTCCTATTTAGAGAATTTTTCTATCAATTTCCTTTGGTGAAAACCTTCATATTAGAGGTCTATACATTGTTCATATTTTTCAAAAAAAATTCAAGTTAATTTTCTAGTTTTAAAGTACTCCAGAAAAAGTCATGAGTATTGTAGTAAAACGCAACAAATAGTACAAGTGTTTCTTGCATTCACCCTCAATCCTTTGAATTTAACCACACTATCTTGGCTCACTTGATCCATTATTTGACTGACCATTTGATTCATCACTAGATCCCTTGCATTAATCTTTGGAACCCTCTTTTTGAACTACCTTCTTAACCAATCAATGGTCTCCTTCCCCAAAGCCCTTCCCTCTCCATTGACCTTCATTTGTCACTAGCCTTTCTTTATAGCGATCTTAGCAACAAAAACAAGGGTCAATGAAAATTGACAAAATATCATGATGGAAGCCAATATGCCTTTGCTTTTGTGACTCAAGTTTTCGACCCTACCATTGTTTTTGAAGCCTTTTCTAGTCTTGATGCCATTCACTGGCAACGTGCTTTGAATACCAAATATAATTCTTTGGTTCAAAATAAAACCTAGAATTAGTTGATCCACCTATCCATTGCAATATCACAAGCACCAAATGGCTTTTTCACCAGAAGTATAACTCAAACAATAGTTTATCTTGTTTTAAAGCTCAGTCAACAAGAAGGCCTTGACTACTCAAAAACATTCTATCGGTTGTTCTTAAGATGACTTCTTTACAAATCTTATTGGTTTTTGCCACATTATGTGACTTTCATATTTACAAAATGGATGTCACAATTTCTTTTCTTAATGGCATTTTAAAGGAATTAATTTTTATTACACAACATAAAGGCTACATCCAACTAGGTACAAAGATTGAAGTTTATTGCTTACTTAAATCACTTTATGGACTTAAGCAAGCTCCACAAGTTTGGTACAAATTGTTTGATAGTTCTCTTTTAATACAAGGCTTTCATAGATGTAATTCGGATATCAACGTCTACATAAAACAATCATCATCTTACTTTATTTACCTAGGACTATCAATGATCTTTTTCTCATTTCAAATGACCTTGTTTACTTATCAACCACTAATACTTTATTTTCCAACTAATTTTCTATGATTGATAATCATGAAATTGAATACATATTGAGAATTCAGATCCAACAAGATTGTGCTACTAAAACGCTCACCTTATCTCAAGATAAATACATCTTGAATATCTTAAGTAAGTTCAATATCAACAATTGTCATCTAGTGAGCAATTGAGCACCCCACTCAAAGCTAGAATTTTTTATTCACAAGAACAAAGTACACATCTCACCACCAATGAAATAGCGGCTATGACTATAGTTCTTTATAAACAAGCAAATGGAAGCTTGTAGTATTTGGTAACTTATACCCGGTGGAACCTCAACTTTCCCATAAATTACTTGGTCTAGTTCATGGCTACTCTATCCCCTTCTCATTGACTTGGTATTAGATGAGTTCTTCATTTTTTAAAAGGCACTATGAATACTAGCTTCATATATTGTGGTGGCAATTTTTAGTCATCGTCTCGTCAATATCATTTAGATTGGTCTCGCAATATCGACATCTGTTGCCCCACTTATGGATACATTTCATTAGGGGAGATTCAAGGGCCAAAAAGGGTTGTTTTGGGACAATTCTCTATATTGTCTAGGAATCGCTAACCAATCCTAACAACCAAATTTTCTGAATTTTTTGGAGAAAAAAATTCAAAAAATTCAAAAAGTATCAAGAAACTAAAAATTGAATTAAAAAATCATTTTTTTTTCAAAAGAATATTTAATTATTAATTAGATTAAATTAAAATATGACATAGTACAATCTTTGCCATGTTAGACTATTGATGTGGCACTATTCCTAGAGTTCCTACAATCCGGGAACTTACAATCTTGTTTTGGCGTCAATCTCCCATAATGTGTCCTAGCCTTGATTCCTCATGTGCACTCTCATGGCAAACTCGCAAACAATCTATGGTTGCTCTCTTCTCTACCAAAGTTGAATATATTGTAGCAGCTCCTACCACAAAAGAGTTGCTTTAGCTCCAAACTATTATTCTAGGATTTACACTTTAAACTCCAATTTCCTAGTACATTACACTATGACAATCAATCTTGTATTACACTTACCAATAACCTAAGATTCTACAACTGCTATAAATACATCAACATCCGATATCATTTTCTACAAAACCAAGTTACAAACAAGCGAATCCATCTAGAATATGTAGGCTAATATTCTTACGAAGCCTTGTTTGAAGGTCAAACATTAAGCTTGCATTTGGGTCTCTCTCCTTTGGCTTTATCAACACCTTTGACAACTTGATGCAAGGGAGAGTTCTAGCATACTTCAACTCATCAAAGCTACTTCCTCATTACTTTTAATATTTCAAGTTAACTACATGCCATGTCTCAACTATGCAACTAAAAGGGGAGTATTATGCCAATTACCCAATCACAGCTACATAGATAGCTGCACCTCTAGATTAGTGTAACAATCACAGTTTTATAGTTACACTTGTTTAGCAATGACTCTATTTATACATCCTTCTTCTTGTAATGGATATTATTATTAATATATAATACAACTTCTTTACTTTCACATGCAAGGTTAATGTATGAATATGGTATCATTCATAGGATTTACTGATATTGTAATTTAGCAACACGATCTCATCGGATCTGAATTCCCAATATGTATTCAATTTCATGATTATCAGTCATAGAGAATCAGGTGGAAAATAAAGCTTTAGTAGTTGATAAGTAAACAAGGTTGTTTGAAATGAAAATAAGATCATTGATATAGAGCCCTAAGTAAATAAGGTAAGATGATGATTTTTTCAAATAGACATTGATATTGAAATTGCATCTTTGAAAGCCTTGTGTTAAAAGAAAGTTGTAGAATAATTTGTACCACAATTGTGGAGCTTATTTAAGTCCATAAAGTGATTTAAGCAAGTGACAAACTTTGGTCTTTGTATTTGGTTGGATGTAGCATTCATGTTGTGTAATAAAGTAACTAGCCTAGGGTCCTTAGTAGGTGTAAAGGAGTAAGAAATGATTTAACTTGAACCTCATTTCAATTTTGTATGCATCTAAAATGTTGGTCAAACTCCATCGTAATCTTTAATTTTGCTAATTCAGAGAGGATCTCGTCAATTTGAATACTTTTGGCTATCAAAATGTCTTGAAACTTGTTGAAGATTTTTGTTAATGTAAAAAAATCCATTTTACTTTTTATTAAGATTTTACCGCAATTTGGGTAATTTCTAGAAATTTTCATTGGAGTATAAAGCAATTGATTATCCAAAGAGGCATCTTTTGGGTATTGAAAAATTTTGAAATTTTTTGAAGAACCTCTCGTGGAATTTCACAACAAATGCTCAAGCTCAAATCTAAGCTCTATACGATTGTCAAAAGAGAGTAAAATCTCACACATCCTTCAATTATAGGGTTCCAAGGAATCTTTCACTCAGAGAGGAATCTTGATAAAGTAACTTTACCATTGAGTTCATAGTGTGATTTCAACCTAGAAATACCATCCTTCGGCCATAGATTCCCTTCGTCGGTGCGTCGTAAGTTTTTCCAATCTATTCGCTAATAATTGGGGTTTCTATGAAAAGTAGAAATTAATTAGGGAACTTGAAACCTATCCATCAAACTAAGTTCTAGGGTTCTCACCATATTCTCTTGAACCTATTTTAGCCAACTTCATGACATGCATTGTAGTTGGAGCTATTTTAAGTAAATCTTATCGAAGATGAATTTTATTTGGATTTTAGCAGTTTCTAACCTATTTACAAGTGCAATTTCAACCTGATTGGATAAAAACACTCAAAATATGACCAAATATTATTCTATTATGTAACATATTTATTTTGATTTTACACTCTTTTTGGACTTTTGTACTCTATTTTACAGACTATATTTTGCGGGGAAAAAAGAACAATGAGTTCCAAGTGACAACTTGGGGACTCACAATATTCATCATTTTTATTTCAATCAATTTATGAAAAAATCAATGTCATTGTAGGGTATTTTTTATAAGTTTTTCCTTTTGGTTACAAGATAGATTAGGAAAAAGTCCAATATTAGAGGAAAACCATAAAACAAAATATACATTTGAATTTTTTAACTAGTTGCAACTAATGTAAAGGAATAAATTCCATCTTGTTTTTCTTTTGACTTTCAAAATTAGACAAACTCATAATAAGTACCAACTTCCAAATTTCTCATCATATACCTTAAACATATGAATTGATCAAAATTAGAATTACAAAGGTTTAATTAGTTTGAATGGAAGAATGTTTTGTTTTGATTATTAATTCCTAAAGGCCAAATGAGATTCTAGGCATGTACTACGGTCTCAATTTATATCATGATTTATTGAAATTTCTTCTAAAGACAGCAAAAATGAATAGCTTCATGAGATTTTTTTTCCAAATTAGTATCCAATAGCAAAGCTACATCCAAATAAGCTCAAAACAAGGGAGACTGGGCAACAATATATATAAAATTAAAAAAATCTCCTAGATTATATTTTTGTCTACATTAAAAGCTTTTATTCATATCACTTGAATAAATGATGTGAAAATTATGGACAATCTTGTTTTTTAGGCAATCTAAGCATCTTTTAGAAAAAATAACTTGCAAGATTCCTTGCTTTCTAGAAGAATCTCACTATGGAAATTAGTGCATTTTAATTCCATTTTAGAGACATTAATAATTTAAATTTTACCAATATCTCATACCTACTTCTACTTAACAATTTTTTTAAGGATGAATTTTTTTTTTTTTTAATTCATTTTTTTCCTTAGATTCTTAACTAAATTTCCCACTATAAAGATTTAAGGCTACAAAATAGTACAAAAAATTTAAGTTAAGAAGGTTCAAAGTAAAAAAAAACTCTAAACATGCTGAAAAAAACTTGTTTTTTTTTCACTTTAAATGCAATTTATCATATTTGCAATCTTGCAATTTATGCAGTCAAAATATCTAAAATTTATTCCACACATTTTCATGCTAATTAACTGTAAAATCCTTCAATTAAGATGTTCAAAAATAATAACTTTCAATTTGTTTTACTCTTTACAATAGAAATGGATAGTTTTGAATGTTTTTTACCAAAAAAAACTTAAAAAAGGCCTTGGACCTTTAGGGATTAAATATACTAACTAATAGGATGTCAAAGGAAGTGTACATCATAAAGTTTAGAATTGGATTTAAGAACATGGTTATTATATAGAGCCTAATTGATGATATTTTAATTTTTTTTTAAATCGTTCTTAAATTTTGAATTTTTGAAATTGAATTATTTCTTCAAGAAGTGTATATTTTGAGCAAATTGCTTCTACATATATAGGCATTTTTATAAATTGCCTAACAGAATTATTAAAAAGCACCCACAATTTTAGCTATTGCCATTCTAAAACAATATGGTAGTACAATGTAATCCCTCCATTCTAAAATAAACATTTGTTGTTGTTGAAAACATTTGATTCCAATTTCATTGATCATATTTTCAAATATGCAAACTCATAACAATCTAAATTGTTTACTGCTTAAATCATTGAAAATCATTGCATGTATTCATTGCAAACAACATAAGATATTAGGTACAATACAAGGGGCCCTCCTTAGAAAAATTCATTTGCAATGCTTTGATATTTGTTTGATGTATAGTGTTTTTATAAAAACAAAAGTATATTATATTATGGGCAAAAAAAGTGGTTTGTTTACAATCTTCTTCAATTTCCATCTCAATCTCTAAAAATTAATGGTATAACCACAATACGAACTCACCATTTTTAGAACATGTAGAAAGGTTGGAACAAATTCTTAACAACTGATAGTACTACAATATGCATTGTAATTAATTAAACCTCAATTTCCATGCACTTGCTCTAAACAATTACCAAAGTAGAAGAAAACAAATGATATAGAATAAAAGGAGGAACAACTCTAATGCATTAGAATGTCAAAAAGATGCCACAAAACCAACTTGATGAATGCATATGATTAAAATTACACTTTCAATTGCCCCAAATTGCACCGAGTTGTAATCACTATTGAATGGCAAAATGTATTACCATTTGGTTGAAGTCGTATATGGCTAGGAATTCCAATACAATTTATAATGCATTATTTGGACAATGTAAGAATAAGTTATGAATTTTCTAAGAGTAGATAATAGGTATACAATATATCAACACAAAGTTTTAAGATGTTTAGATCTTGTACATTCTCAAAGTTGATGTCTTCATTCTAAACAAGAATCTAAATGGGACATTTTTTTTTATAATGAAGATATTGTGCTTACCTACAAGCACGAGTAGAGGTTTTTTTTGTTGCTATGAAATTATTAAAACTTTGCATTGGGATTACAACTAAAATCAATTCCAGACCTCATAAAATGGAGGCCTTCCCTATCCCAAGGAGCAAGGCCTAATAAAATTGGACACAAGAAAACTTCCATATTTTTTACTCAAAACAGCGTTACAAGCAGTAACGGAGTATGAAAGTTTATGTACAGTTGCCAGTTACACATTCATAAAAAATCCATCAAAGTAAATCTGTCAATAGACTAATTAACTGCACAATAGATTTGTCAATTAATTGCACAATAGATTACCTATTATCACTTGCCACGTCATCTTTGGGTGACCCAAATAAATGGTCTTTCTCTCACCCCTTCTTCAAAAAATATTTGAAACTGATCTAATTTAGGATTCAGGTGAGAGTTTCTGAGGCTCTTCAGGTGATTGCTCTTCCTCGAGAAGCGGCTGCAAAGACAACCCAAAACATGCACCAAAGTCATGTAAGAATTGTATCCCTTTGTGAAAAAGAATCAGAAACTGACGGAGGAACTGTTGCACACTTTGAATTCCAATCAATCTAGAATTCTAAGACTTTGTTTCATAGGTGCAAAAGCAAACTCACATTTATAATTCTTCAGACAAGTCTTGAAGACAAGCGAAAAGAAGTGACAGAAAAGACACAGATGCTTGAAAGTGCGAATATCATGACAAAGAACAAACCATTCAACAATTCAAGTACAAACCCAATAAATTGCTAAATTTGTTAGATTAGAGTTGAAATTTTTGGCTTGTCCAACAAAAGTAGACGGACTTCGTCCCACAAGTAGGGTTTGTATGATGCAGGACGAAGTTGAAGAAACAAACCTTTGCTAAAGGAGATGTTGTTGCAATTGGTAGCCTTGAACTGAATGAGAGAGTTCTCAGCAAGGCTTCCTGGGCCTGCAATCACAAATATCACAAACATCAAGAAATTTGCCCCTCTCCTTATTATCATAACGCTTTCACAAGAGATAATTCTCTGGTGGAAATGGAGGTTAAGTTGGACACGTACCACTTTATCCCAGTTTGTGCTGAGAATGATGGAGATGAGGGCTATCGTTTGTGTAGCAAGACCAAAACCCATACCAAGCCATAATCCCTGGAATTCAATACACCAACATAATCCAGTGTCAGCTTCCCATAATTTTGTCAAAGTGCTGCACAACTCCTGTTAAAATATTTGCCGAGATAGTTGGCAAGCAGGTGCTTGAGATCGCAAACCTGTCAAAATTACACCATCTGGAATAGAACTAGAGACGGAATTGGTTTTGGTAGGGTTTTCAAAATTACCCTTCCATCAAAATGGAGCACAAATACAGAAACGAGAGCAACTGGTAATCCTACGGCGTAGTACGCTCCCAAATTGGCAAAAGCACCCGCTCGTTGCCATCCAATACCTCTAACCACGCCTGCACATTCATTGAATCATGCGTGATCAATTCGTTGTCAGCAAAATCACAACTTCTGAAAAACAAAACAAAATGATATAATTGTAGAAACAATACAACCCTTCCAAATAAATAAAAGAGAACAAGTAGAACCTGTAAATCAGTTCAATAATCTAGGTCAACGCTAATAAGGTAGCTAATTCTAAACCAACAGACTTCATCCCACCTCCGATACTGATCCCCGACATCTGTTAGCAACAACTCATCTAGTGTTTCTACAAGCTTGGTTGGACTAAGTAATAAGTGGAGGAAGCATGACTTGGCTAACTGCCAATGACCACTCATTTCTGAAGTTGGAAATGGAGTTGTTTCCTAATTTCTTAAAACTTAGTGGTCCACAACCACCCACTAAAAATTGCATGATAAATTCATACATAATGATAAGCTTTCGATAAACAGTGACTAAAATTCGGTAAATCTGAAATTCAATATCTTTGTCTCCTGTACCCAAACTAAACCCTCCACAGCCCAAGAAACCTCTCAAACATCAGCATTTTTCGGGGCACAACAGCATCTTTTCAGCACCCAAACATACCTGAAAGAATAGCTTGAGCGGCATAAAGAATGGCAAGTACTGCAAGGTAAGGAGCCATGTGAGCGACGTGGTCCACAACTTCAGCGTCGTTGCTAAATCCCCATCCCCAAACATCTCGAAGGGAGTAAATGAGGCTGGCCATAATCGCACCGACCACTGATCCAATCGCCAAAGAAACAGCTACCACGGAGCGAGCTACATGTGGCTTTCCTGCTCCCAATTCATTCGACACTCGAACGCTGCAAAAAAATCCATGAGTACATCCACAAGCCAAATGAACAGCCCTGAAGGTTTCACAAATTTGCAGATTTTCATAAATCAATCCATCCAAAAGGCAAACGATCAGCCCTAAACTTGCTGGGCTTCATAATTCCACTTCAATCCGTGACTGTGTTTGCTGGATGAGGATGTTTCTCACCTCGGCACTATGGGTAGTAATTATGGATGAATGGATCACAATATGAAACATTCAATGCCTGATTTTGATGACAGATACTGACAGTGGCAAAATGTGGAGATTGTCTCATATTGCCAGGTATAGTAATGTGCTTCTTTTAATTGCTACTCCCATGACAGATAGAGCTGAAGAACTACGCCGATCATGTTTGTTGTGAGTGATACAATGCTTAACCCTGGTGAAGCCGAAATGGCTATTCAATTCCTTTCAATTGCAATGGATTTCCATTTGTTTTCAAAAAAAAAAATGTAAGAAATGGCTATTCAATTTATTACCTGACTCCAACGCCCAGAGCAAGCGAAGTCATGTTCGCTAACGATAAGAGCGTCATACTGCAAAATAATCAGCACGATAGCTTTGTTAGAGCACCACAAAGCTCACTTTGAATGTATCTGAGGCTGCAACATTTGTTCAAATCCCAATCCAAGACCATTTGCAAAGGCATTAGGGATCTGTTCCTGTTCTCAATACAGACATTATTATCAACATGAACCCAATTCTATTTGGTCACTCCGTCCGCCATCAAGTTAAGTGTAAGCATGACTTGGCTAAATATCAATGGCTGCTCATATTTAAATGGAAATGGGGATGTCTCCCATGCCTTGTCTACAACCTCCCACTTTGAATGATTGCATAAGAAATTCTTACACCCCTATGACAATTGGACCTCAAGAGTTTGGCTCTTGGACTCAACGTGATCTTCCCACAGCTCTAGAGTGATCTCCCAATGAAACCACAATCTACATCTATGATATTAAGTGCACAATATCACAACCCCATGTCACGTTCTTATCCTTACAGACTTTCCGTTTAAATTTTGGAAGCGCTCTAGAGTTTAGAATCCAGTTTTGGCAAACTTGAGAAAATACACTGTTTCTATTATGTTTCTACTATGTAAGGGGGTGGTTGTTGCAAGTGTTGCGACAGTTGTACTAATATTATAGGTGAAAATTCATAAAGTTAATGAAAAGTGTCCTCTAGCTTTCATCTGGAGTGTGAGACAACCAATATCCAAACTAAAATTAAAGTGATCACGGTGACGAGTTATTCAACTAACCATATGGCAAAAGTCGCGATACTAAGCTTGGAATTGGGAAGCAGTCCTGCCAACAGAGTAAGAATATCATATGACCAGTGCTCCAAACTGCAACATCAAGAAGATCATCGTCAGTAGATTATACACACATGGAATCAAACTCTTGTCACAACTAAAAATGTGCAGTCAGCAAATCCTGCTTCCTACTCCCTTCTCTGCAACCGCAATTACCATTAAAAAAAAAAGAGAATTCTTGCAGCTGTTTAACTTTGAGTACTCTAACTTCACATGAAAACGGCTTAAGAATCACATGTACACAAGAACCATACGACATTCGTGATAATGTTCAAAATTCCAACAAAAAACATGCAGTTCCCTTTCACTGAGCATCCCCTACACATAATTTTTTCTACTCCCCTAGACATTAAAAGTCGATCACACAAGATAGCGTCGTGCAATTCTACAAATCAATGATTTCGTGAACAGACTTCACAAGAAGTGAAACAGCTTTCTTACAACATGAACAATTTTTTTCGTGGAACCATTCCTTGCAGTCACGATTAATGCATTAAGAACCTGAATCTCACATCCAATAGCACATCTACACTCACAACCACCACCACACAATTCACAAACAATTGAACAAACCATTCCTTGCCAGAGTTGAAGTCTCTCATACCACATCATGATAGCAGACGGTATCGCCAACCGAAAGAATCCCCCGAAATCCCCCAACGCCTCCCACGAAAACGCCGTAAACGTCTTCGCAAACCTCGGTGAGAATTTAACAAACCCAAACAATAAGCTCAAATTAAACAGCAGAGAAATATTAATAGCTAACGCAGCTCCCTTGTATCCCACATTCAGCTTATCAATCACGAGCCACAGCAGCGGCACATGAAACACCACCGTCACTGCCGTACACAACATGAGCTGAAACATCGCCTTCTGCATCTGGAAAAACTTCACCAGCGGCATCAACACCGAGTACGAGATCAAAACAGGAAGCAGCCAATTTGTGTAGCTTTGCGCTGCTGCCGCAATCGCAGGATCTTCCCCAACTGCAATAAGTATACTCGACATGTTCAACCAAAGAATTCCCACTGGCACTGCTAAAATGAGGATAATGAAAGTCGCACGTTGCAAGTAGATTCCCAGAAGCTCATACTGCTTTGCACCGTAAGCTTGTCCACAAAGCGTTTCCATGGCGGATGCTAATCCTGCGAGAACTGTGTAGCCCGTGATGCTGCAGAAGGAAGCTGATAAAGAGACGGCAGCAAGAGGAAAGGAGCCTAAGTGGCCGACGAAGATGATGCCTGCGAGAAGCATGATGTATTGGAGCATGTACATGCCCATGATGGGGAAGGCCAGCCAGCACTGCTCACGAACTTCAGCCCAAATCCAACGAGAAGAGGTGTTTTCTGTGGAGGAGAGGGGGTTGGAGTCGTGGTTGTTGGGTAAGGGACGTGTGACGGCGATGTAATTCTCGGCGACGGTGAAGACGGCGGTTGTAAGTGGGGGTGGAGCCACTTCGCCGTTGATGAGGGGCTCGGCGAATTCCTCCCCGAGCGTCATCGTGACCTAATGAAGTTGCAAAGTGGAGAACAGTTGGTGGAGAATGAAGATTAACAAGCCCAAAGTAGTTGCAAATTGTCACGCAGTTGGTGGAGAATGGAGTTCAACAGTCTGCGTAACGACGCGCAACAGGGTCAGGTCATGAGGAACACATTCACTTGTAGCTCGAATTATTTTCAAGACCGACGATATGCAACCGAAACATTTCGACCAAGAAGAAATATTCCAAGAGAAAAAGATTCTACTTCTGTGATTACATCTTAGTGAAAGTTTGGCGTACGAAGATGTGAAAAGCCTCCGCTTTATTGATCAATACTAATTCTAGACTGACGATATGCCACCAAAACGTGAAGCACACTGACCACGAAAAACTCTTCCAAGAGAGACACAAAATTCAAGTTCTGTGACTGTATATTGGTGTAAGTTTGGTATACAGAAGTGTCAAAAGCTCAAATAACAGGCTCCTCCCGTGAACTCTCAATGGGAATAATAACGAGATGCATCTGATAGAACACTACTTTGGAGCTCAATAGTTCTTCTCATGGAATAGAAAATTCTTTCAAGCAAGAATTGGTAATGAATCGACGCGAAGCCTGTTTTCTCACAGACCCGAAAGAAAGGTGCCAAGAATTGGAATTCAAAGGAAACGAAAGATGTGCAACGGAAGCTACACACGCCACTTGTGTGCAATTGGTATCATTAAAAGGTTCGAAACACGAAAGTGCCAATTGAGCAGTGAAATCAAGGCCAGGCTCCACCATCAAATAAAGCCGAAAAACGCATGACAGTACAATCACCCACGTCTGACACGAGCACTCCCTCGCAGCTCTACAAATTCACCTCACGGAACACAATTTCGAACACCAGATGAGCCCACTTCGACGCCACGAACCCTCAATTCTCACAGAACCGAAATCCAAGAATGGCAAGAAGTTCCGCCACTTGCATACAATTGACACTCGTGGATCTTCACTCGCGGAACGAAAGCTAACCACCACCGCAATAAGCAGTCACAAGAATAACAACCAGAAGCCGACCAAAAGATCAAGACAAGTACCCCTGCCGTGCGTACACCTCCGACCACTTCAAAGCCCAGAAATCCCAAGGACGGCGGCAATCACGGTACCTCCATCACCAAACATAACCCCACGAATGCCGGCAAGACAAATCCTCCCGCCCCCTAGACGCTCCACCACCTCGGGACGTCCGTTATCGCCAAATTCACCCACCGAAATTCAAATCCTCCCAAGCAAAGCAACTGCGAATTCAGATGGCAAGGCCGGTTCCAAATTCATCCATTCAACAGCGTCTGTGCATGTATGACCCAAGATCAGAACCTGGATGAGGTCGGCACACTTCACCGTTCGATGCAGCACCGCTTCCGCAATTCAAACAGCCATGAAATCTATGGCGCCACACCAATGGATTCAGCTGAATAGAAACGCAATTTTATATTGACAAAAAGGAGCTCTCTTTTGTACCGCAAGTCGCGGGCGCTTCGAATGCCGTGCGGTAAGATGGAGCCCACCAGGCCAACTGAGTGCACATTCACCGAAACGGGACTACCGGTAACCGTTTTCAAGTCTTCGAGAGGGATGCGCTGGGACTCTTCAATGTGTCATCGTTGTCAATCAGTTTCGGGGGTCCCTGCCCCGGTCCCTGCATGTGAGTGTGAGCATGCACAGCTTCGCATCGTCGCTGCGCTTGAATTGCGTCCTGAATTGCGTCCAGGATTGCGGCGTGAAGCTTCAGGCTTCGATCTGACCGCTGAATGTTGACTCTTGGATTTTGAGTCTCGGATTTTGAGTCTTGCGATAAGCTTAGTGGTGAGTCTGGGAAAGCGAGTCTTGGCTCCCGAGTCCTGGCTTCGATTTCGAGGCTTCGACTTCGGGGTGTTGGGGGCTTCGGGCACAGGGATTTGGGGGTTCCCGGGTTTTCGGGCCTCGAGCTCTTGCGGCCGCGAAGGGGTCGTCATGGGCTGCCACGTGGAATGCTGTCGCCACGTGGCGGTGTGGTACTGGACCTCGATTATTTTCTTCTTTTGTGCTGGCTAGTGGACTCGGCCCACAGTTCCTTTACAGTTATTCCGGACTTTGAGTGGCTAAGAAGACATACAGTCAATGATTTCCAGGATGAGAAATGCCAGGAATTGGGTCCCCATTTGTGGTGCTGCCTGTACTCAAGTTGAACTGTACTGCACACACAAGACCAGTAAGCTTAGTGCAGGTTTTTTGTAGTTTTTTGGGGGGTACAAATTGATAAATTCATTGCTAGAAGAAGAAAATAGAAGTACTTCAAGACTTCATATAAGGTTGAGGCACCAGTAACTAATCCTTTGAACAAATTCAGAATAGATTGTGTGCAGCATGAGGTGGTGAGAAAAACTTCACCTCAATTCCAAGCTTTGGTTGGAAATTTGTTTTTTGGGGGGTACAAATTGATAAATTAATTGCTAGAAGAAGAAAATAGAAGTACTTCAAGACTTCATGTAAGGTTGAGGCACCGGTAACTGATCCTTTGAGCAAATTCAGAGTAGATTGTGTGCAGTATGAGGTGGTGAGAAAAAATTCACCTCAATTCCAAGCTTTGGTTGGAAATTTGTTCTTGCTCAAAATTAAAAATATTCCACCCCTACAAATTGGGCACTAGGCATGGTTGGTTACTAGTGTTTCAACCATCATTTGTAGGATAAGTGTATATTCACACTGAAATGAAACATCTTACCTTTCAAAATAACTCCACAGAAGGCATCTTCAACGAAATGCAAGTTGCTATATTGGGACTTGTGGGCCTTGAACCCCTAAACATCTAGAGTCATCTCTATAGTCAACAATTTGAAAAACATCTTTATAATTGAATACTATTTGGAAGAATATTTTGGAATTCAATAGAAATAGAAGTTGTAGACTTGGACTTTTAGATTCCATCAATACAATTGGATTCACCAATGCTATCACCAATAAGTTTTTATAAGTTTTCAAAGGGAAATTTCAAATTTCTTTCTAACTTCAATTACAAGTAGAATATTATCATTTTTTGAATAACATTTGTTACAATGGATTTGAAATGAGGTTCTCTTGACAAGGTGATTTAAAAAAAAATTGTGTTCATTAAATCTATGGCCTCATTTTTGTGAATCTAATTTTGAATTAGAATCAATGCAATTTTGACTACATCAACCACTTGATATACTTCCACATTTGTAATTTTAGAAAAGTATCCACTCTTGTAATACCAAATCCAACTATTAGATAGAATAACAACTTTATAAAGTATCTCCACAAATTAGGATGACTTTCATCTCAAACAATAATGAGAATGAAACTTGAGTTTTAATCTATTGGTCATTTAGAAATTGAACATTAGAGCATTTCAAGGTTAATTTAGCCTTGAAACCCTAATAAAGACTGAAAATATTCTTCTGATGACTTCACTTGAAACTCTAAGATGGAAAAAAGAAATTCATTCAATATTCATTTGAGAAGCTAGTGAATACGTTTTTATTCAATAGTATTTCAGACTCCCCTCATTTTGGAAATATTGTTTTTTCTAAAGAAACAAATTATTTATCCTATAAAAGAGGACCCCATGACCACTCCTTTCAAGCCTCAATGTCCATCATTCTATTTACTACCATTTTGCAACTCAATATGAATGAAAAATATGTATAATTGTTTTTCAAAGATGAAATCATATGTCTACACTACAACCTTAAATAAAACTTATTGAATGACTTTAAAACTAGAGAATAAGAAAATCAAGGTTACAAGCCCCCAACATTCATATTACTAGAGAATATTGAAATTTATGAATTTTTCAAAGTACTAAATTGGGGTAGAAACTACATTTGATTAGTTTAATAAGCTTCATCTCATTAGTTGGGCCCAAATCCAGGAAATATTATTTTTATGGCTAAAATTCACATCAAGAGTAAATAGCAAGAAATGCGGCCAAAATAAACTATAAGGATGATCTATGGATAAACCACTTTCATCTTCACAAAAGTCAATAAAATTATAATGAGGGAATTTTGGTAATAGTAATCATTGAAAATGTATACAAGCAACTTTTCAAAAAAAACATTGGATGAAAATATATTTTTTCTATCCAATAGTCCAAAATGAAGTCAAACCATCCATCAAATACTTTGTACCAACAACATTTTTTTGGAGCTAACTAGTATATCTCCAATGTAGTGTATTTTGGTATTTTGTTGCTAGTTACTCTTCATGGTATTTTTTGAATTTAAGTCCATTACAGAAAAATAAACTTTAGGCCTATACCCAAGATTTCCTAATTTCCTAATTTAGAGTGATATGGTAGATTTAGTTCTTACTATGGTGTTTAATACTAGTAACAAATACCTATGATAAAAATTTCAGGGATTTTTTGGTATATTTTGTATTTGATAAGAATTATTACTAATTTTTTTCTTAACCCCTAAAGGCCCAAGGCCATTTTTCTATCAAAAATCATTCAAAACTACCATTTTTGCTACATTCATCCAAAAGAACCAAAAAAATCTTTTTATAGAATCTAACCACATGATCTTCTACTTTGTTTGTTTGAGATCATGTGGTTAAAATTTCATGAAGTTTGACCATATATTTTGGAAGATATGAGCATTCAAAGTTAGAAAACATAGTTTTTTAAAACACTATCTTGCAATTTTAGATGATTTTGATTTCCATTTGTTGAATTTTTTTACACTATGGACTTTGAATTTTAAAAAAAATTGTGTTTAAGAATTGAGTTGAAAGTCTAGGAAATTTATTTATTTTTAAATGCTTCATTTTCATTCTTTAAAAATTATTAAGTAGAAGTAGGTTCAAGATTGAAAGAAAAATTAAATCGTTAATAGCTCTAAGATGGATTTGAAACACAACAATTCCAACAGTAAGATTGTTCTAGCAAGAAAATTTAACCTTGTCAAATAATATTTTTTGAAAAAATGTGAAAATTGCATTCAGAAATGAATTCTGTAAGTTATTTTTTCAAGAAGATGCTCAAACTGCCCAAAAAACGAGATTGTTCATAGCTTTCACATAACTAATCTAAATGGAATGATTCAAAGCTTCACACCTAGACAAAAATATGATCTATCAGTCAAAAAAAATTTAAAATTTAATTTCAAGTTTTTGTGGATTTACTTCTTTGTCCATTGAGTTAAAATTTGGGCTTTTTGTAGTATAACTTTTGTTCCTAGGCACCAATTGAAATAAAAAATTATATTCCCACAAAGCTAATAAGTTTTCCTATCTTATGAGAAAGTTTCAAAAAGTTTCACTAAAAATTGAGGTCATCAGAACCTATCCAAACTCCAAATTGTCCCCCAATGTCACAATGATTAGTGGTCACAAGTCTATCATTAGATGAGGGTGATTGCAAGAAACAGCTGTCCTATTTGTTGCATTTGGCTGATTTTTTCGGGAGTACTTTAAAATTAGAAAATTAATTTTTTAAAAATTTGACAAATATGAATAATGTATATACCTCTAAGATGAAGGTTTTCACTAAAGGAAATGGATAGAAAAATCCTCTAAGTAGGAGAACTTGAAAAGTGCCAAACCTCCAAAAAATACATATCTTAATGTTTTAATTAGGGAAAAATAGTAAAATAGATATTTTCAAAAAATAAAAAGTGTCCATTTGCAACAACTTTATGGAGATGGTCATTCACCAAAAAACCCACCAAAATAATATTTTATGTGTTTCAAAATATAAGTAGAAGGGAGCTCACTTTGTAGACCTCTACACCACATAAAATTAACTATTTTTAAAAATCCTTCCCTAGAAAGCTATAAATCTACTAGAAGACCATCTCATCTAAATTTCATGTTAAAATCATTAAAAAAAGGTATTCCCCAGTACTAAAAACCCCTAAACTGCCAAGTGTGACATCCAATTGGGGGCCATTCTTTGGATAGTAAACTATTTTTTAAAATTATGAAAAAATTATGGAAGGTTTATAATAGTTATGAGTACCTTTTCTACAAATCTTGAGTCAATCAAAGCTAAAACACAAAAGTTATAACCAAAAAACAGATCAGCATGCAACGTGTGACACAAAATAGGACAAGTGTTTCTTGCAATCACCCACAAGAGAACTTTAGATTAGTTAGAATACATGTGCATTGTATGAAAAATTTGAGAGCATTTGAAGATTCCATCTAAAGACAAAAGATCATTTCAACAAATTCCTTTTGAAATGAAGAATTTTTCATTGAGTATTCCATTTTACTGAATTAGTATAGAGTATAATTGTATTCATCCTACCTTTTTTGTTGCAATAATTAAAATCTTTGATACACAAATATGTCCTATGACATGAGCAAACAACTTTTTTTCCTTTTTTCCATAAAAGAGATAATTGGAAAGTTCACTATGTATTTCCAAATGGGTGTTAGAGGAAGGTATAACTAAGAAAAGTTAGAGGAAAGAAGCACAATATCAAACCTAACTCATCAAACATTAGTTGTACTGATCCAAGGAGTTTTGTCTTGTATTTTTTCCAAACTCCAATTTTTGGTCCCACATTGTACACACTTTATGATTGATCAACTCTAATGCCTAGTATTTAAACTTTTGGGGAATACGTTTACTTTGATTGCAACGAGAGGAAGTAGAACCCTAGTCACATACAATAGTGTATGAAATACAATAATCCTTAAATTTCACTTGTAATGTAGCTACAAACATTACATGTTCCATGGATGATAGATAATTCTTGCATCTAAGACAGAAGTGCAATTGTTCATCCTTGGGATTTTGTGCAAAAAGTGGGAGGTGGTGAAAAGTAGTTTGGTTTCCAATTAATTCTTCTAATTTTTTTAAAGTAGATGATTTGCATTGTTGTATAAAGGATGATTTCCACAAAGACCAACTCATCCTTACAAGATTAAATTAATCCTTAGTAACATCCACCCATGACCAAGGTAGTCACCAAAATTGATCTCATCATTGAGCCAATAGGTTCATTCTTTGTTTTTAAGTGAACAATGAAGTCATCCATCAATTAGGCTCTTTTCAACTTTAACCTTGGATTGCCGCTAGTGCCATTTTATAAGAAAGGTCATAAGAAGAGGTAAACAATACTTTTTTCATCCACCTTTTTTTAAATGACCTTTCATGTTGAGTTACAAAAAGTATCCAACTAAGTTTTTAGTCTTACTAATGTTTGTTTTCATCTAGTTGAGAAGTAATTAGAGAAAAATGGATGGCAAAATTTGCCATTTTAGTGTATTTTGAGAAATTGAGTAAATTTGAAAATAATTTAGTGTATTTGAAATTTCTTCTTGAAAACAACATTTTTTGAATTTGAGGCCAACTAATGAAATGGAGGTCCTCTACTCTAGTTTTGAATTTTGGAAAAATTCATAAAATTGAATATTTTATTGCAGTTTGAACTTTGGCTATATTTTTAATGTCCATTGCATTCTAATTATAGATGTACACGGAAAATCAATTTACACCATGACGTTTGTCATTGTAATGTTTACACATGGTGAAATTTTCAGATTTTTTGAGATTATTTTCTATTTGGTATCATTTTTTCTTCATTTTTTCTTCAAAAAGTTCCACGAAATACAATTTTCCTCAAAAAAATCTGAAATTTTTGTAAAGTATAGAGGACATGTAGTTTCATCTCTAAAAAATAAAATAAAATATTTTCATACACATTTGGTTACAAAATGGCAACAAACTGAGTGACAAACAATGAGCCCTGAGACCAGTGGTTATAGGCCTGGCGTTTCAGGGTTAACGTCTACTCCCTCTGTCCCACTAAAAGCTTCCTAATTAAGCTAATTTACAGTCTTTGCAGGAAAAAATTGGGAAGCTTTTAGTGAGACAGAGGGAGTAAAATATTGGTGACCTTTGTGAAGGCATTGTTCAGCCTCAACATCCTTCAAAGTATATTGCTGACCTTTGTGAAGGACATTGGCAATTCAAGCATAGCGATCATTTCACTCAAAGTTACCCCAAACAGTGATGAAGTTAGTGTGAAAACCATTGCCAATGATGGAAGAGTCTGTTGGAGGTAGTTCAACTAGCCGTGTTTCAAGGACTTCAAAGTTGAGATCTGTGAATTGTTGGCAAGTTCCATGAAAAGTGACTTGCACCGGCCAAAGTATAAAATTCAGCAACTCCACCAATCACGGGCACTAAGTTTGCGTGGCTGCGTGACTGCATGGCTGCATGGTGTTGCCAGCAAGATGAATCATAAGATTGTCAACATTACTTGTGTCCAAAGATATATAAAAATAAAATACAAGATTGTCAACTTCACCATCACACCTGCACAAGAAGCTTCCCTCTCTAACTTACAAGCAATTGACTGAGACCAACAAAGAGCCAGTCCAAGAGCATTTCCACGCGAACACGACCAAGCCACACTGTAAGTGTTGTGGGCCACTGATCCTGTACACTGGGGTACCAATTAAAATGTCGTTTTCGAATTCGCAGTGACAAAAATTTTAGTACTGCCAACTTTGAAAGCCTCCCGAGAGCTCAAACATTGGTATTTTTCCACGAAATTTTTCTTGCAACATTATCTTTGAGTTAATTATATGTATACCAAATTTCAAAGCCAAAAGATTCACCAAAAAAAAGTTATTCAAAATCTACCAACATGGGTAGTGGTGAGAAACATTTCACTACTTTCAACTTTGACACCTTCCTAAGGATTGAGTTTTTCTTCTCTTGCCATGAAATTTTTTTCATGAAATAATCTCTATGTTTTAAATATGTGTAAAAAATTTCAAGGTAAAACGTTTTTTTTTCTAAGAAGATATATGAAATCTCCCAACATGTGTAGTTTTGAGAAAATTTTCACAATTTCCAACTTTGACACCCTCCCAAGGGTTGAAAAATTGGTTTCTTACCATTAATTTTTTTTTGTCAAGTCACTTCTATGTTGATAATATGTTCTCTAAATTTCAAGTTCAAATGAATTACCAAAAAGAAGATATACAAAATCTCCCAACATGTGTAGTTGTGGGGAGGAGTTTTTGAGCCCTTAGTATAGTGTTATTTTGTGGAGCAAAGTTTGACATGAATGTAAAGACTTAACCTCACAACTACACATGTTGAGAGATTCTGAATATCCTTTTTTAGGTAAGTGCTTTGAACTTGAAATTTGGAACATATATTATCAACATAAAGCTAATCTTATTCAAAAAATTTCATGTTAAATAGACAAATTTTCAGCCCTTGGAGGATGTCAGAGTTGGCAATAGTGAAAATTTTCTCACAACTACACATGTTGGGAGATTTTGTATATCTTCTTTTTGGTAATTCATTTGAACTTGAAATTTAGAGAACATATTATCAACATAGAAGTGACTTGACAAAAAAAAATTAATGGTAAGAAACCAATTTTTCAACCCTTGGGAGGGTGTCAAAGTTGGAAATTGTGAAAATTTTCTCAAAACTACACATGTTGGGAGATTTCATATATCTTCTTAGAAAAAAAACGTTTTACCTTGAAATTTTTTACACATATTTAAAACATAGAGATTATTTCATGAAAAAAATTTCATGGCAAGAGAAGAAAAACTCAATCCTTAGGAAGGTGTCAAAGTTGAAAGTAGTGAAATGTTTCTCACCACTACCCATGTTGGTAGATTTTGAATAACTTTTTTTGGTGAATCTTTTGGCCTTAAAATTTGGCATACATATAATTAACTTAAAGATAATGCTGCAAGAAAAATTTCGTGGACAAATACCAATTTTTGAGCTCTCGAGAGGCTTTCAAAGTTGGCAGTACTGAAATTTTTTCTCACTGCGAATTCGAAAACGACATTTTGATTGGTACCCACTGTACACTGTTGTTTGGCCGTGTGCTTGTGGGGCTGCTCTAAGAGCATCCCCATGGGCTACGCAATGGAGAAGTATAGGCAGGGTTGGTTTACAGAGCTGAAATAATGCAACTGGTCACTTGGCACTCTATTGGCCTATAGGGAGATGGGCATAAGATTCCAGAAAGGGGACTTGGCACGGGAACCAAGACTGTAAGTGTGCCAAATCATCACAGAAAGCTCACAGTGCCTCCCATATGCAGAAAAAAGTCTTCAATGCTACACTTTATACATGGAAGACTATGTCATTTGACATACTGAGTCACTACCAGTCTCCACCATTTGTCTGTCTCTTGGCCATTTTTGGCCGTGGCCTATTATTTTTTTCAGTTCACAGTGCCTCTTGTGGGGCAAGATTTGCAGCTGGGCATGATCATTTGCAGTGTTTGCATCACTTCTTGAGGCCCTGTGGGGATGCTCTAAGAGTCCATCTACAATAACATAGAACATTGAGATGATGGCGGTACACAAACTTGGAGTCTATAAGAACATCCCCATGGAAGCTCAAGGAAAGGCTCTGACTCAGCCATTGGCCAAGCCAGGCCACCATTTGTGCCCCACGGGAGACATAGAGAGGGGATCAATGAAGCCGGCCCTGGCCAAATTTATAGAAGACATGGCCAAATAGTAAAGCTCTTTTGTGGCACGGTATGGCAATGGACACTACTTCCAATGTTTGACCCACGATTCTTGCATTACATGGATGAATTGAGAACACCTTCAATAAATGAACACCAATTTAAAAAAATTCTTGTTGACTATATCATCAAAGCTTGCATGACGTGTGAACCTCAATTTTTGGGGTAATGTGCATTTTTCTTTGGCCGAGCTGCGTTTGCTATATAGCTATGGGGCACAAGCTTCCACACAACCCGGCCAGCTCAAATGAGCACCCCTTGCTGAGTCCCTCCTCCGCGCAACCCGTAGGGATTCTCTAATTGTAGTTGTCTAACTTAGTTTGATGCAAAAAAATTGATAATATTCCCTCTGTTTTTGAAAAAGCCCTCTATTTTCTTTGGTAAATACAAAAAAAACATGGATCTTTTTCAAAAACAGATGGAGCACTTGATATGAGGGAGCATTTGACATAAGTACACTGAGTTTTGTACTAATCTTCTTGTGCAACGAAGTTATGGAAATTATGAATCAACTAAGTTAGTATACCATGTCCACATAACATTGTTTACCAATGAGGTAGGGGTCCCTTTTGCATTCTTGAAAAGGAGACCGTAGAGTCCAAAAGAGACTCTTGTAGAATAATAATGTCCTATATGGCTTCTTCGTCAACCCCAATCTTTACATTAATTGATAAATTCCTTTGAGATATAGTCTCAAGTAAAGTAGAATTCCTTCTTAGCATGGAAAAGTATCATGGCTTGGTTATTCAATGTTATAATCTCACTCCTCAAAGAAATCTAATTTTTGAATTAACAAATAAGTCTCCTTTACGGTAGGTACATCCAAAAGTGCCGCGTTCCTAAAAGCACCATCTACAATGCACATACATTTTCAAAATCAGTTAGGTTCGCATAGTGTAGATGGCACTTTCAGAAACTCATTTTGACTGTTAATAACTTGCATATGGTATCCAAATCCAACATTCTTTGGTGCGTTGGAACATGTTTTCACTTGTGTGAGCCCTCGAGATGGCACTCAGGCCTCTGGGTCCATTTGTCGCGATTAAATGGCGAAAATTAGTCAAAATATTCAAGAAAAAGACATAAAGAGAGTGTTAAGGGAGCTTTGGTGTCAGTCTATGCCAAAATGGTGGAAAACCAACTTAGAAGGTGGAAAATTCCTAATACTAGAAATTTGAATCATTCTAAGTCTCCAAAGCAAGTTTATGTAAAGATTTAGTAATTCCGAGAGAAATAAGGAATAGAGAGTTAGTCAGTCCTAGCGAATGTCTGTGCAAAGTCAACCTTTTAAGGATGCATAAGACATACTAACTAAGCTAAAAGAGTCTACTACGAGCGTGGGAGAGTTACCAGGGCTTAAGTTCAATTTTGGAATAAATTGGACTTAAAGGTAAAACCACTACAATGGATTTGGAGAGTTCGAATTTCACGAGACAAAAGATGGAGGATTGGAGATTGAAGATTGCAGAGAGGTGTTCCAAGGGTAGGAGCATGCCAGGAGCGAACAAGAATCAAACAATTGTCCAAGATTCCCGGGCATCAGGAATTAAATTGTCCAAGTGGGCAAAGTAATTCCAAATTACTAAAATTAGAAAGGTGCAAGGTTGCGTGGGACTTACACCAAGAATCTAGGAGTGCCCTAGATGTTACCCAGTTTATTTCGGATTTTTCCGAAATTCCACGTTGACTCCATGGGAAGTCAACCGCACATAGAAATGTTCGTAAAATCATAGAAATTACTTATGATGCGGTAAAATCTCACTAAAAATTAGGATAGGTTTTTGTGTGCTTAATAAGTGCCCGGTCAAGTTTGAAGACATTCCGACATTCCCAACTACCAAAACCGGCATCGACATCGAAATTCACTGGAAGTTACAAGTTGGCGGCGGGTTGACCGGTGTATCAGGAGCGAATGATGTCCGATTGTCGCAAACAAGGAGTCATTCCTTACTCTCACGGACATTCCTAACAACCCTGGCCTGACAGATTCATCGAAATGCGCAAATCCTAAAAGTTAGATCTTTGACTTTTAATTGGAGTTACCGTAATTCCAATTTGAGCGCGCAAATGGCCTAGGAGTGAGGGGTAAGGGGTCCCTTAGGCTAATTGGGGTCTTCTGAAGACAATGGCACAGACGGTTTTCCGTTTCAAGTTGTTCCCTAAAAGATAGAGAGGGTCAGCTCTTAGTTTGACTTTTTAATCGTTAATTGCAGTTAATTAGAAGTGATTTTGGAAATATCTCTTGGAAAATCAAAGATTGGATTTGGTCAAGATCTCTTTCTTGCGTAAAAAGCCATCTTTGAGCTAAAGAAAGACAATTTTTGAAATGACTTTTGGTTAATTTGCAAAATATCTACGTAAATTAGGGTTAATTCCAAAATATTTTGGGTTAAGATCTTGGATTTGATTTGGCCAAGATTTCTTTGACCAAATGGGGATGTTTTTAGAAATTTCCACCATTAAACAACTAATATTTTGGAATTACATTAGGGTAGTTTAGGATAGAAAGTAACAAAGTGTTTTCACCGGCAATTACCGAGAGGGGCCCGGCCACGGGTATATAAGGGCCCCCCTCGAGGTTGCCAGTACCCTTATTTCTCGCACCGACACTTTGTTATTTCACTTAAGTGCTACCGGCGTGGCTGGAGCACTACTTGGACCAACGGTTTGGCCAAGTTTTATATATTTTGTTGGAATTTGAAGGCTTAGGGCCCCTTCAAGTGACTTTTAGTTTGCATTTAAGGATAATCTTCAATCTTTGGTTGGCTACTTGAAGTGGAAATTTCAAGTGTGAAGCATTAAAGTTCGGTTTAAACACTGTCATGTGTACCTCCTTTGATTGCAAAACCTTGAAATACTGGAAATTTTGAAAACTTAAAGTGAAAGTTCGGTTAAGCACTGTCATGTGCACCTCCTTTTGCGATTAAAGTACTCCAAATACTATTGGAACCTTCTTCAACGGCGGAGCCTTGAACCTTTTACAAGAAATTTGACAAACAATTAAACAATTGAAGTTGAAAAGATAGCACAAGGTTGGGTATATGCTAAGAATAAGGGAAGACTTGGTATCTCACTCATAACCCTTTATTAGCATTTCCAAGTAGAAACCTTAACCACTTCTCTTGTTCTATTAAAGCGAGACATTATTGGATCACCCAAAATGATGAGTCATTAAGTGGTGTGTCAAAACCCTCCTCGTATTTGGTTTAGCCCAAAAATCCTAGAGAGTTCAATTGAGTGATTAGTTAGTTTTAGTTATCCAAAAATTAGTTAAGTCCAAAAATCCCCCCAAAAAGAGTGAATTAGGAGCCAGTCCAGCACCGAAGGCACCAATCCAGCACCGAGGAGCAGTCCAGGGCAAATGCATACTACGCTATGCCACTTTTGGCATCATTTTAGTCCATTTTTAATGGCATTTTTTACATTGGATGGATTCAATTATCCATAAGTTGTTGAAGATGATAAGAAAATGATTTGAAAAAAAATACCATTCTAGATAAACACTTGTATGAACATTTAGTGAAGACAACATATTAAAATTTTAACTTTAAATGTGTCAAATCAATCCCCAAAATTTAGTAGCAATTCTGGATAGATAATAGTCCATATCTACAAATTTCGGTGTTTAATTCAACATATTTTAAACCTAAGCATTTTATCATATATAACCCTATTTAAATATAATTCCTTCTTTTGCAAAATATTTGAATTCTTTATTGAACAATGAGTCTTTATGGTAAATGTTGTGGACTGTGACAGTATATAAAGAGTCCATATAAAAGTCCTTTACAAATAGAATATAAACTATTTGTACAAGATTTCTTTTGCAATGCATAGATAATCAAGTATACAATATGAAAATGAGTCCTTTTTATATTGCACAATTTGTTTCTATTTGAAATTATAGGAATTCCAAAACATCCTACTGGATTAAGGACTATGACAGTCCATATTGGTACAGCGTAGTATGCATCTACCCTCCAGCACCAGTACTGACGGGAGACGACCCTCCCCACCAATCGCGCCGCGCCACGTGGCGGGAGCTGACGGGGCAGGGGGAGGGGGTCCGCCCACCCACCAGCCGCCACATGTCTCGGGAGGGGAGCGGGGGAGCCAGAGCGGGAGCCGCCAAGGGGTAGCCGGGGAGTCCAGAGGTAGCCGGGGAGTCCAGGAGGTAGCCGGGGAAGTCCAGGAGCTCAATCCACTTAACTAAACCACAACTCACACTTTACAAGTAAGTTCAACGATTACAAAATATTTTTTGGCATTGCAAACATTGAAATTTTTGACCAAATTAAAAGAAATTGGAAGGGAAATTCCCAACCTCTCTCTTCAATTTTTCATCAAAAAACTCAAAATTTGCAACATCTAAAGAGGGTCTCCAATCATTGACAACTCAACCGCCATAGCCATCCTCTAACTCTCAAAATTGCAACAACTTTTGCACAACAAGAATGAGAAAGAAAGAGAACTAGGTGGAAGATTAAGGTTGTGAGATTCCTAACCGTGACAAATTAGATTAAAAAACTAATTTCTTTGGAATAACACTATAGAGTGGGATTCTTTATTCTTGGGGGTTGACCTTTGGGAATAAAAAATCCATTTATTTGGAATAACACTATTGAAATTGTTCTCGGTCTTTTGGAATGTTCTACATTCTTTGGCTATTAGATTCTTAGAAGGTTTGGATTTTGTTAGTTTTGTTTTATTAGGCCTAATAAGCCAAAAGGAAAACAACAAATTGACAACCAATTTCTTTAGGAATTTTAAGAAAATTAAAATTAATCGGATTATAAAAGATTTGGTTGCAATTCTTTATTCAAATTAATCCTAATAAGCCAAATTAAAAAAGCCAAATTGACAACCAATTTCTTTAGGAATTTAGAAGAATTAAAATTAATTGGATTATAAAAGATTTGGTTGCAATTCTTTATTTAAATTAATTCTAAAAAGACAAACTAATTGACAACCAATTTCGTTGGGAATTACCAAGAAATTGAATTAATTAAGTTTGGTGATAATATCCCAATTCTAATTAATTCACGAAAGCCAAAAGAAAGAAAACAAAAGAACAACTCACTATTTTAAAATCAGGTGAAATTAAATTCGTAATTCAATTAATTTGCTAATTCAATTAATCTAAGAATAATAATACTAACAATTAGATAGAATTTCCATTGATCATTTAAACTATTTAGGAGATTCAAAATATTGTGACATTTTCCAATTACCAATAAATTAGGAATTCAAGAGAGAATGTGCAATTAACTTGAACCTACATAACTTCCAGTGGTTTCTTTTAATTAGGAGAAAATTTACCAACAGTTGTGGGAAATTACTATGGATTAGATGGAGAGTCGGGATGATTTCGATGGCGAGGTCGTAGGGGAATATTTACACATGATGATGTTTGACGACGGGACCATGGAGATTTACGCAGAGGAGGTAAACCGCTCACATTTGATTTTCATTCTCATTGTTTTACTGTTAAGTTTCTTTTTACCAAACGCTTGGAATTAGATTTAGGCAAAGCTATAGAATAGAGTAGGGTCACTTGGTTGAATTTTAGACTAAAAAAGATCGAATTATAACCACAAAATTAGATTAGAAACACTTAAAAGACGTGACTAAAAGAGTTCATTGCTTGGAAGGCTTTCTTTTTCACCCAATTAGAAAGAAAACTCAATTAGACACAGGACCCGTGTGAAAAACTCTTAGCTCGAGGGTGGAGTTAGGAGCACTCACAACTTGCCAACAAGATTGCATGAAAATTTGAACAAGCTAATAACAATAACTAGGCACAGTATGAATAAGTGGCATTTTTGGGTGTACCCACCTTAAGCAATTTGTTTTTCCATTGTAGCTTTGGTGTTCTTCGCAATATGCCATTTAATTAAAATTGGAGGAATGTGAGCCTGTCATCCCCTTTTTGTCAAAATTGGTGATTTTTTTATCCAATTAGCAACTATTTTCTATATTTTGACTCATATTTATTTTTATTTTGAAAGAAAGTAAGAAAAAAAGAGAACATCAATCTTGGTTCAAGTGAATAAAGGTAACACAATGACAAGCTATATCTTAACATAGATTGTTGTTTGTTTTGTTTGTTCCATTGATATCTCTAGGACCACACATCCCTCAGTCATGTTCTTAGTAATCTTGAAATGCTTTTGGTGAGGAGGGATGTAAAGGCTTTATTTTGTGGCATTTGGAGCTATGGTGTGAAAGGTATTGAATATAAAGTTTTCATTGAACAAGAATGGTGTGACTATGAGGCTCTATTTTAAATGAACAATGGTATTAGTTTTATTGCTAGGAAACACTAAACAAAGGGGAAATTAAACAAAATCATTTAACCCCTAAATGCCCAAGCTTTTTTTTTGAGCTTCTTGGAATTTGTTCTAAACTAAAAAAAAGCCAAAATTTTGATATGCTTTATCAATTTTCTTAGAATTATAACTATACAAATTCAAACTAAACATATTAGAGATTGCTTAGATGAAGAAAATACAACACTATGACTTATGGATTGAAAGATTATAATGTTTTATCATGAGGGTGTTAAAATTGCAAAAGTGACTTGAAGTCTTTTGATCCTATTTTCACATGGCAAATCTAAAAAGTTAGTCACCAAAAAAATGTGAGGTTGAAGGAACCAAGACGAACAACTCCAATCAATTTACAGCTTTTCAAAATCAACTCTATAATTTTTTTAAATGAATTTCTAATGTGATTTTGTATCCAAGATCTAGTTTATTTGAGGCTCATTTTCAAGAGCCCTCAAGACTATGGAAAGTCAAGATTGCAATGGGTATCCTTGCACAAAATCTTGAATATAAAAATCATAATCAATCATTTTCACGATTGATCAAGTTTTTGATGCTTAAACTAGACTTCAAAAAAAATACTCCAAAAATATAAACTATTGAAAATAGCAACTTGGTTAGATTTTATTTAGCTTCAAAGTTTTCAAAACACCAGATTCTAGTGCCTTGGGCATTTAGGAGTTAAACAAAATAAATAGACTCAACCGAGTTTGACTAGGCAACTTCTTTTGGCCAACCAAAGGTCTGCTAAGGTGACCTCCCTTCATGCAAGTAAATGTCTTTCCACATTGTTGTGGTTTAATAGTGTAAATAGGATTATAGATAAGATTTGGAAACAAAGATCCCAAATCCACAGTTGATGCCATTGTCTATATCCAAAAGGATAGAGTTATTGAAAAATTAAATCTTTTCCCCCCTTTTACTTTGACTATGATGATGGCACGGGGCACACTAGTGACAAACAATACCTTAAGACTATATTTTTATTTTTGTTTTTATTTTTTTAATGTCACATTGATATCTCCCGGATTGTGCTTCTCTTAGTCACATGCTTGGTATCGTCGGAAAGCTCTCAACAAGGAGGGGTGAATGGACTTTGTTTTGTGGCCTCCCAACTCATGATGAGAAAATTATGGATTTTTGAATTCTTTTTGTTCTAAAAATTTAGAAAATTACTTTTAATTTGATTTTGGTTGCATTCTTGGTACCATCAGAAAGCCCTTGAAGAAGAAGAGTGTACAGACTTTGTTTCGTGATATTCAAACCTATGATGTGAAAGTTATTGAATTTCAAAGTTTTTATGCATCCAAAAATTAGAAAGTTATTACTTTTTCTTTGATTTTTGTTGTGACAACGACATAGGGTACACT
The DNA here is from genome assembly GCA_947034885.2 of Thuidium tamariscinum. NCBI lineage: Eukaryota > Viridiplantae > Streptophyta > Bryopsida > Hypnales > Thuidiaceae > Thuidium > Thuidium tamariscinum. The sequence goes on along the minus strand of OX344752.2, from coordinate 18,288,846 downwards.
GCTCACAATGACAATGAAGTCTAACTGAAACCTCAAGGGCCATGTTTCCAATTGATAATTTATCATGCAAGGTACCACTAACTTAAGTTAAGGTAGGTACACCCAAAAGTACCATGTTCCTAAAAGCGCCATCTACAATGCGCATACATTTCCTAAATCAGTCATGTTTGCAGACTATACACTACCACAGATGTGGGTATCTTCAAGCAGACAGATTAGTAAAGAATTCCTTAAATTTCCTTTTTCTTCTTGGAAGGTTGCTCTCTACAGTGGAAACGAGTATAACAAGGTGCGCAATGCTTATTTGACATGGGAGCTTGATAAATGACGGCTTTTTTGGTCGCCTGTGCAGTGGGATTCCCTTCGGATGTCTATGAGTAATTTTTAGCAGATAGAAATGACAATATGAGTTCCATTTTCCCGTTCTCCTTTTTCTATATTCAGAAATTCATTAAATGATGATGGAAGCCTTCTTCTCGGGAAGACTCTTCTACTAGGTCCCACACAATAAAAACCTGAGCAGTGAAAAAAAGGTACTCTCAAAGTCCTTCGAAACAGGTGTACATGCCAACGATATTCTAGTAGCGTTATCCTTCTGAGTGCCTTCGTTGCTGTAGTCACGGAATCCTCTGAAAGCGGGACTCACAATTACCAGGTACCAGTAAAACAGATTTCCCACCACTCAGTCCGGGTCCGCGGCATCGCAAAAAGGCCATTTTCACCCTCCAACTCTACTGCAAGAATGCTTAGTTCCATCACTGGACATTGACTTCATGAATTCAGTATTGACCATGCTCTCTATGCTTGTGCTCTCTTTCATACAGAGGTATGCTTCAATTCAGCATTCTATAATTGAAAATCTAAGGACATGTAAGTCTCTAGAAAGTACCCTACATAGAAACTACCTGTGTGCTTGTAAGCCCCATGAACTTATTGGAGGCTGCACATGCTTAACGACAGATTCGCTGGCCTCCACTGCAAACAATGAACTCTGACGGTCGCATATGAATTCATTCGACACAGACGCTGCATTCCCTAAGCCCACCTGTCTTCAATGTCTATAGTTGCTCTATTCCACAGTAGCCCACACCATAGTTCTCAACTAGGCCTCAAGACATTGCAAACTCTGACACTCACTGCCATGGAACTTTTAATTCATCTGCGTTTCCACACTCCTGTAATTAAGAAAACCATGATTGCCAATCACCCAAAAAATCACAGCAGAAGTAATGTTCGAAAATAATTTGCACCTCCGACCTCACTTTGAATGAGTCGTAACAGTTTACATGCCCACCGAAGGTCATGAATTGCGTCACTGCTACCTATATTAGAAAACTTCACAGTACTGCTCGCAATGCACTGCACACTCATATAGCTCGTGCCTCGCATACCAGTTTCGAACATGCTTTTCCTCTTCGAAGTGTCTCTGCCTAGCCTTCGTTTTCCAAAGCGTTCTATAGTGAAACGCTTGATATGACTGGAAAATTACTCAACCTACTCTGCAAGTGATACTCTACTTCAATCACAAGAAGTTCATGACCGGAAATGAATTCTCTACTTACGTGGGCACTTCGTTCCCACAAATGTCGCTCCTGTGACCACCTGCAGAAATTCATGAACATTCCTTTAGTGTCTCCTCTCAACTGTAATCGACATCGTCACTTATACTATAAACTATAATCATTTTCAGATCAAAATTTCACACAAATACTTCTCACATGCCGTTTCCATTCAGAACTTCCGTTCGTGAATTACTGTAATCCAGTTCTACTGGTCAGAGTTCACTACAACACAATTTCAAACACCACTTCTTCAATATCCCATGCTTTCATTCCTAGAATCTTACTAAAACTGAAAACTTATTCCCAAGATTCAATCACTCCATCTCCGAGTACATTCCGCTATGACAGACAGTTGATGTTCAAAAAGCTACTTACCCTTCTTAGTTCATGACAACATCAACTCAAACTGCGGCACTTCCTCACTACCATTGCGACCTGCATCTCACATGTCCAAAGTTGAGTGAAGGATCTGCCACTTCCAATAACGATTGTGTCTGTCCGAAATTTAAATCACTTACATGGTGCATCATGTGAACCTCTTCGAAGACTGCAAAATTTCACGAGTTACAGTTGCTTCACTGTCCAAATACTACCCATCAATTCTTCACGCTGCTCTTTGTAAATGTCCATTAAACTTCTCCGAGACTCCGAACTGAATCTCAAAAGTATTACCTGTGACAAATAACTCAGAAGATCATTAATAACCTACCCTCCTGTGTCCACCACGTCCACTCAATGTTTGTAAGATATTTACGTATCAGGGACATCCCATTTTGGCTTCGCTTTACGGTAACATAACTGTAAAGAACACGTCATTGTGGATATATCACTAAACTCTGCATCCTACATTGGGAGGTTAGTTTCTTGGAATCTTCATTTTCACTCACTGAAACGTAGGACCTCTGCAGGTGGCATTCATGTCGAACAACTCGAAACCTGCATGCATGCAGGTGCTTAAAATTTAATTAAAATCAAACTTCTCGTCTAACCACGCTCACTATCTCTTCCAAATACCTCCGGTTGTACGACTTCTCATCCACGGAATGCGCTCCGCACACAACCCCCAATGATCTTCTCGCATACGCCTTCCAAGCGTCTCTTTCTCTTCCTGAACTTCTCTCCTACACATCGGTGAATTAATGTTTACAATCCTCTGACGCCTCTTCCAGCGGCTTCACCCCTCGCTTCACTCTTCTGAGTTCCTGAACACATTTCACTTATCCTGTTCACTACGTCCATGCACTCCATGAGTCCCAGTTCCGCATACTCAGAAGCACTAGTAATTCCTCCACCATTTCATTCTACCGGCGCACACAACATGCCCACACATGACACGTACATCCTGTGCTCTGATATGAAGTGAGACTGAGGCGGTGCTCAATGTGGCATTTCATTCGACGACATTTCCCTCTCTGTGAAGACGGTGACTTTTGCTTGAAATGCTGCAAAGCAAGTTCAAGGCTCAGTTCCAATACGAGGTCACTACTGTCTTCACTTCTCTCCGAATTTCATTTTATTCTCGTATTGTACGCATGATCGTACGATACCATGATATTCTTGAAGTCCGTTACAGTGCACACTGTTTGAAACACAGATGACGCTCTTCCTGACGTGACGTCATGAAAAACAACGTACACACAACATTCCAGTCTCGTAAATAACTCCCACTTAAGGTTCACCCTATTCCCTGACATTATAATACACAACAGTGTTTCTTAAGTATTCTTCATGAAGTTTTTACTCATTACTACTGGTAGAACTGGATACTCTTAAAAGAAAAAGAACTCCACGTTTCAAAGAACATTGGACACGAAACCCTCTATTCTGGAACTGATTGTTGTTCATACGTAATCTTGTATCCATTATATTCCTGCTCCAATTACTCACAGTCCATGTCTCTTTTAAAAGTATGAAGTATAACTGTACACAATTAATACATCAAAAGGAATTATACATTTAAATTACGCTGTACACATTGTCAAAGTCACCTTCCCATTGTCGTTCTCCTCTTCATCTTGGACCACTGCACACTTAGTCTTCAATGATGCAAGTCAAGGACGCTGGAGTGACGCGAAGAAACTAACCGCTTCGCAGGGTCACTGCACTACCTGCAGTCTCCAGACTCTACAAAATGCCACCAAATACATTAACTTCCTATACATGGGTTAAACTACTTCCTCTGCTGGGTTCTTTCTGAAAAATTCTAACAAAAAAGGAATTCCTACATAGACAGCAACTACTTCACACAAAACAACTCATACTCCCTGGGAAAGGCAGACCATTCGATTCATTGTTATCAACAGTCAAAACATCTGGATATCAGTATGCCCTTCCCAGTCAGTCTTCTGCAGTGCCCAACATGCTCTCACCTACCAATCCAATTTCCACGCTTCAGAATTCGCAAAGTTCACTATACTTTTGATCATCAGAACCTGCATTTCCAATAATTTTGAACATCCACAGTCCTCCTAGAACTCTAGCAAATGCCGTACAGTAAATCTCATGCACCGAGTCAAAAATGCCTCTTCCTTTACGAACATGAACCTCAAAACGCCATTAATCAATGCCATTGACGAACAAAGAATTCTATAACTCCAGCCTCGTCAGTGAAAACCCCAAAACGAAAGCATGTGAATGAGTTATTTCACTGACACAAGACTTCTTCCCCTTCAATATGATTGTCACATCCTCTTCATATTCCATCAGGGTAAGTGAGCTTCCCATCCACTACCGTGAAGTGCATCATGTCTTCCACGGGTTTCCCACATCAAAAGGGAGACAGAATACATATTACTACGATTGCTAAGCTCCCAAGTAAGATCTCACAATTCCAGTTCACAAAGTTTTTAAACCCCGAAACATTCCAACCTCCCATGAAGCATTCCTAAGTACCAATCTTGTCGAGATTGAAAAAAACAAACTAAATCACACATGTGATCTACTTATTTCCCAACTTCTCCTCACGATTCATTCACAGAACTGACAAATGAAACCATCACTATAAGTGCACATTCCAGACTCATTCCCCTTGACCTCTGACGCCCTCTTCTTCCGTTCCGACAAATAAATCATCATCTGATTCTTCATCTTCGGACTCCGAGATTCGCTGCTCCACTACAGCATTAGCTACAACGTAGTCTTCCTCCGTCATGTGCTGGCCCAAAATGCCATTCCTTTCACTGGAACTGTCACCAGTCATTTCATCGACTTCATCTACCTCATCATAGGTAAATTCATTTACCCGATCAAGAAGGGAAGGAGGGATTCCCATCTCAACCTCTTGATAGACGCGAGTTGCCCTGGAGTCACTGTGCAAAACTACTGACCAATCCGTTTCGTCGGAGCAGTGACAGAAAAAAATTTGTGACGTCTGAACAGGGAAAACGAAAGAGTTTGAGGACCTGCGCATTAATCTGCTCAAGTTCACTAACGTGAAGCCGTACTTGTCTTGTCGCACACACGCTGTGGGACTTCTTGAAATTGGCGCAACCCAATCGCATTGAAGAAGAACGGGTTTTACTCTTCCATAATCAAGCTCCAATATCTCAATGACTTGTCCATAGTATGTCACTTGACCAGCTATTTGATTTGAATCCAATACTCCACTGCGTTGCATAGTTTCACAAGTTACAGTCACTCCACAGTCCGATGTGACCAAATTCTTTTCGGCACTATGGATACGGAAGTGCTTTCCATATGCGGTCATTGATTTGAACGATCGAGTCTTTGAACTCGGTGGCAACGACAAATCAACTACATCGTCCTCGAAAGTCTCTAACCCCGACGACACAATCATTTCCAACCAATTCGGAAAATCAGGAATAAGGTTCAGGTGCAAAGGATATTGCATCCTCCTCCTCTGCCTTAGGTGTATTCCTTGTCTATAAAGGGCTCTGGCATCCATGATCTCCGTAGAAAGACGCTGATGCCTCCTGCAATGACGAAGTCCTGTTAAAACTCATTGCTACGTGAGAGCAAATGGGAAGACAAGCTAAAATGTTTGCATAATTAAAACTCGATGCTTGATGAAGGTCAGCAAGTGCAGAAATATTCTTTAGAATTAGTGCACAAAACCTTAAAAAGCATTACTTAATAAGTAAAAAAATTGGGGGGGAGGAACATACTCTCTCAGTTCCTCCAAGCAGCTTGAATTATTGAGGACGCATAGGTGGGCCCAGTCACGCTCCTCCATCGACAGGGTTCTGCTCTTGAATGAAGTGCTGACAACTTCGCCAGTGACTTCTAGTTCCTCCTCCCCATCCCAAACCCTTCTGTGTGTTGACTCACATTCAAGAATATATTCTGTAGATAAACCCAAACCTACTTCCATAGCTGTTCCACTTGCCATACACCCTTCTGGCCTACCCTTATTTCTTACATAAGATTTCATATACTTCATGTACCTTTCGAAAGGGTACATCCACCGATTGTGAACCGGACCGCACAGCGCCAGCTCTTCCACTAAGTGCACTGGTGAGTGTGTCATTGGATCAAAAAATGACGGTGGAAATTCTCGCTCTAGCATAGACATTGTAATGGCGACTTGCTCATTTAAAGACTTCAGTTGTGTAGGATCAACAACCTTCACACAAATCATTTTAAAAATGTCACTCAACTGCAATACAGCTTTCATTATTCGATTAGGTAGCAAACCTCTTAAGCAAACATGTAGAATTTGTTGGAGTAAAACGTGGTGGTCGTGGCTCTTCAAGCCATGCACTGTACCGTCCACGTCTACTCGGGCCCTCAAGTTTGACATGTATCCAGATGGGGTCCTCAGATTCCGCAGCCTGTCAATAAGTTTTTTCTTATTTTCTCTGGATAGTACGTATGGAGCATCAGGTACATGAAAACCAGGAAGAGGAGGAATAGCTCTTTGGATATGCAATCGTCTCTTGCAGCCAACTTCTTTCATATCATTCCGCACAGGTGGACCATCTTTCATTCCCATTAAAGTACTTAGGAGGTTCTCTGCTATGTTTTTTTCACAGTGCATAGCGTCTAGAACATGCCTAACCAGGAGCTTCTGTAAAAAACAAACATAGGAAGAGAGGGATTTGTGAGATTACTGAAAAAATAATACATTTTCAGTATTATTTAAATAGGCATCTCCAAAAAATCTGGAACTTCATTATTATATGTAGATTGCTTAGACACAACAATTACAAACTTGTAATATGCACACAGACCATTCATGCTTTCATTGTCAATGAAAAACTAATTACTTTTATTCTGTGTTTAAAAGCTTACTACTTTCTTAGCAGGACATAGAACTACTAACAAAAATGTATTTCCTCAATGAAAACAGTAGTACTCAGAGAAATGAATTCAAGGGTGGAATGACGTACCTCCCAATAAGGCAAAACAAACAACAAGGACAGCCGCTTCACTCCATTCCTTCTGACAGGATCATTCTCTGTCCCTAGTACCCCACCTGCATTCAACCACCTCTGCCTTGCCTCTCCCCATCTCTTCTGCTGTGTCCCTGAAACTCTCGGTGGTCTCCCACCATGCTCTTCTTTGCCGTTGAAGGAGTCCTTCATATATCTGTACGGGTGATTACGAGGTAAATAACGTCGATGACCTTGGAAAATATTTTTCCTTAAACTCTTTGAAAACCTGGAATCCACGTTCGGGCCACAAATTGGACATCCTCGATAACCTTTTGTTGTACATCCTGAGAGTAATCCATAAGCTGGATAATCGTGGATGGTCCACAGAAGCATTGCTCGTAGAGTGAATGAACTCTGATGTGGACTGCCTGACATGTCCACGGCGGGTACACCTTCCCACAACACCAACAACTCATCCACCAAGGGTTCGAGATAAACATCAATGTTCTCAGACCTCACAGATTCTTTGCCAGGTATGAGTAGTGATAACATCACAAAGAATCTCTTGGTCACCATCCATCCGGGCAAGTTATAGTTCACCAAAAAAACTAGCCACGTGGAATAACGAGTTGATTTATCCGCAAATGGGTTCATACCATCTAGTGCCAACCCAAGTTTCACATTTCTACTTTCTTTGAAAAAATTGTTGTCAATTTCACTCACAGCTTTCCATGCTGCACTGTCTAGTGGTGAACGGACTTTGCTATCAGTGGAAGCATTCTTTTCGTGCCACTTCATAAGGGTAGCTATGTCTCGGCAGCGATACATCTTGAGAAGCCTAGGTATTAATGGGAAATGTCTGAGCACCTTTATAGGGATGGAAGTGCTTCCTGCTACATATCTCGAGGATTTGCACTTCGGGCATTCAGAGAGACCAATTCTATCTTTCCAAAAAAGAACGCAGCCATTCCGGCAAGCATGAATGGTATTGAAAGATAATCCGAGTCTGACAATGAACCGACGAGCTTCGTATTGGTTTTTGGGTAATCCATTTGAAGGAGGTAGAATATCCAAACGTAAGAATGAAAGCAACTCATCCATGAAAGAGTTGCTGACGTTATGGAGGTGAGCCAGATTCATTAATACAAGTACACAAGCTAGTGTAGATATTTTGGAATCGCGGTACAGTGGTACCTGACTTTGTTTGAGCCATTCCTCAATGTGAGGGTCTGCTCCTGGGTTGTCATTGTTTGATGTTTCCTCTGTTTCGTTTTCGTCCCTTCCATCAGCGAATCCTTCTCTCCTACTGTCGACCTTGTCAAACCATTCAATTGTGAGCCGCTGAAAGTCAAAGCCTTCGTCAAAGGTTTCAGGCGGAGTGAAATTCGTGTCCTCTTCATCACGAGGTGGTTCTTCATTATTTTCGGTGAAGTTGAAGTCGAAGTTGTCTGAATCCTCAAGCTGCATGGATGTAAAGAAAGTTTTGAATATCAGAAAGAATTAGTAATTGTTATGTATAAAAATTGGCATGGATAGACTAAAACTACTGTTCGACATGGAAGTGGACTTCCTTACTTGAAGACAGAGTTTGGCGTGTCTGTTTTGGAATGATACTTGAGAATTTAAAATTACCGAGAGAGCTTACTACTTCCTTTCCAATTAAGACATAGCACAGTACGTGATTTTACAGGTTTTCCAAACCCCTACGCAAACCGAACGGTGGAAGTGAAGTAGGCTTCTACGAGTGCTTCAGAACTCATGCTAGGAAGGAAATGACGGCATTTATGAGAAAACCAGCATGCGATCATACATGCACTCTACCATGAAAGCAAGCTTGAAGAGAAACTGAGTATTGACTTCATAGGGGACAAAGTTGCAGAGGAAATTAGCACATTATGGTTCTATGAATGTATTGCAGTCGCTACTTATAGACGAAAAGGGTTTGGGAGAATAAACTCATAAGAACTTCAAAGAAAGTTAAGACAGAACTCACCAGCATGGAGTGCGTCAACGCGGGATCTCTACCGTTCCTCCGCAAGTGCCTCTCTATTGTGCGTCTAAGAATTGCTCGACCACCCCCTTTGCAATCCGTACAAGGACACTTGTAACTATTGAGGACTCTTTCGTTAGCTCTGGCCCTCTCCAGTGCATTGAGAGCCATAGCGAGAGGTGAGAATCTAGCATCGTCATTATGGGTATTGGATTCCATGGTGACGACGTGAGGAAAAACAGTAGGAGTGCGGTGCTGGGAAGCGTGTCCAAGAAAGAGTTCGAAAGAAATATTAGGGTTGCAAGCTTACTGATTTGGAAGTTCGGAGAGAAGAGTAGGGTTTTGTCATTGAAAGCAGAAATGAACTACTGTTGAACATTCTCTGCGGTGCGGTTCTCTTCATATGTCGGTTATGAACTTAAGCGGGTATTAGGCCTCGTCGGACGTCAATACACTATTTTCGGAGCTTCTGGAAAATCGCTCATGTGATTAGTGTATGCAGAGTTTCGTGAGAGGTATGTGATCTTCTATGAGGTCGACCACGAAGTTGACGATTACAAGCGCTTCAGGAAGTAGTACAAGTAAGACTTCGGTATTTGAGTGCACGCATCTCGAGGATCTTGTTCCTGTTTGTTGACAGTCCTTGTCTTAGACGTGATTCTTGATAGTCCAAGAGCAAGTTCTCAGAGTTCATTGTCCATAGTAAACTAATTTTGAGGTGTACCCGTTCTGATTCGGATGTGCAAGAAGTGTTGTGAGTAGGGAAAGAAGTTTAATATTATGGCTTCGAAAGAAGGGCTGACTGCATACGAGAAACAGCGGGAAGCCAATGTCAAACGGAACGAGGACTGCCTACGAATGCTTGGCTTACTTCAGCCCAGGTGAGTTTTCCTTTGCAACTGAACGATGAAGTGTGCAAAGTGTTCTTATGTGCATGATACTGTGTGAAATGAAGCACATCAAAATTGTCGCTAAGCCGTCATGTAGACTCGTCTGTGTAGTATGTATTGTTTTAGTGTAACGGAGCCCAAGGTAGGGTGTGAGAGGATGGAATTTTTTGCAGCTATAAAGCTTTGTACACGGAATGCAGGGGAATTGTGCGGACAAGTGTGACCTAATAGTATGTATCCATGTCATTCATTAGAATTCAAGCATGGAAGGAGGGAGAAGAACATGTAGCTTTAATGCTTGAACATTGAATAGTTGTCGAAGAAATTGATATTCTTAGAGGACAGTAGAAGCGGAGTAGGTGCATCCCGAAGTGCTAAATTAGGCTTCCCCAGAGAGAGCACTCGCATAAGCAGCCGCCACCTTTTCCGGTTTTACATGTGCTGCTTTAATGCTGCAAGTTCAATTTTAGGAAAGATGCTGACCATGTCAGATAAATTTGCTTGGACCTTCGTAGCAGGGGACTGGGTAGTTTTGTTTTGTTTTCTTTTTGACACAAGTACAAAAAACCTTTACTGCACTGAAAGAGAGCGAAGAACCCAGCCGCATGCGGCATGGGCGGGGGACTTGGGTAGTTTTAATCTACCTGAAATATGACAACGGTGTTGCATGAGAGATTGACGTGGCAGGAGTAGACAAGGTAAGGAATTGCGCGTACATTGACGGCGCACACATGTGTAGAATCTATTTATGGTTGCCAAAATTAAAGGGTGCAAAGGGGGCACTGAATGAAGTGGCGGTTCTTCTTCTTTTGGCCAGTTGCAAAGAACATGAAGGTAGAAGCTCTGGAAGACGTCAACGAAGTTCCCCACCTTCAAGAGAAGCGATGAGAGGGCTTCGAAGGAGTCAGAGAATTGCAGAGTTGATGCAACCTTTGCGAGGTGTCCCAATTTCTGTTGATACTCATGAAGTGCTGAATTCATCAGTGGCATCATCGGTGGAAGGTGTACCGCATTATCTGGCCGTGAGGGACGTCGTCCACGAAGCGAGAGGGCAGATCAACCAAGCAAAGGTAAGATACCTTTTTCACGTTACAATCAAGTGATACATTAGTTTGACATTGTTTGTTATGTAGTTTCTGAAATCGTTTTTTGCTGTGTGCTTCGAACGAAGTTCATGCCCAGTCCGCAGGCACTATTTTATGTTTGACAAGTTTTACCGAATTCTATGAGAAAGGAAGTAGACAGAGTGAGCAAAATGGAAGAAGGGTACTCCACCGATCGATCTTCGGACAGTTTCGACGACATGCATGTCAATTTAGAAGAAGCCGTAAAGGATGAAGTCACTGGCACTGTTGTAGGCTCCGAGTATCCACAAGTTAAACAGGCTTTTCCTACTACAGCAGTGAACGTGGACCCGATGAACAGTCACTCTGTTTCAGCGTTCGGTACTCAATTGCAAGAAATCGTAATGAGGGCAGTAATGCAGTCAGCGGCAGTAATTCTAGGACCCAATGCCTCTGTTTTCTCTGGAGGGGAAGGACGATCGACCGCTACCCCGCTGCTATGCACACAGCCTTTTTCTCCGCCTAGCACGTGGAATGAATCCGCTTTCAACAAAGCAGAAGTTCGGAGGAGAATTAAGCCGAAGATGATGAGAACCTCAGCAGGAGAGAACTCCGATTCCCAGGTAGATGTAGAAGTTCCTGAGAATGAGACACCTCAACAGAAATCACTGAGGGCACGAAGGTTGAATAGGCTGCGAATCAGGAGGGCAAAGGAGTTAAGCAGTAATCGGAGAGCTCTCAAAATGCTGCCTAATGTCATTCACGTGGACAGAAGTGGGAAAGCCAAAGGGATTCACAGACATCAGTGGCGAGCTGCAGTACATGGACAATGTGGACGCTTAGATCCGAGTATGGACAACATAAACCACCATCCAAAACAAGTGGTGAACAGTATTTGGCAAGCTTTGGAAAAGGAGTGGGAGTTCCAAGGCTTCACACATCGGGCGAGGGAAATGTTTGAGCGCTCTGCCACCAAATTTATGAGAAACAGAAAAATGCAATTAAAATACAAGTCCCAGAAAACACCTGATGGAAAGAGACCAGATGATGTAAGCAAATCCCATTGGTCGAAGATAGTGGACCTCACGAAGAAGTCAACTAAAGAAGTGTCGTCCTCTATCTCCACGCTGAGTACATTGAAAGGGAAAGAAATCGTACCCAGTAATGAGCAGGGTAGTGGATCATCAGCACTTCAGTTACTGGTATGTTTCTAGTGTTTTAAAATGCAATTTTGGGTATGTGTTCATGTCAATTAAGGTTGTTTAGAGAAACTGAGGTTCCCACAGCGTTACTTGTATGATTTCTTTAAAGTGGCGTTGAGGACCACGCCTCAATTCATGTGAAGGTAAAATTATTCATGTCGATGATATTTTAGTTATCAGCTCTTTCTCCCGTGAGTGAGTGGGCACCTACTTTGGAGTTCAAGGAAGGTAAGATGGAAGTTAAGATTGCAACGTATGAAGTGAAGTACGCATTCTTGCAGTTTTTCCAGGTACGCATGTTGCATTTTTTTGAACTGCTGTAGTGTGGATCATGGTATGAGTGAAGCAGTGTTGTTATGTTGTTTTGGACAGTGGAGTGAAGAGCAGACTCAAGGTGATACTTTTAATCAACAGAAAGTGAAAGACGGAGTGCTATTCGGGAACGACAACATGGATGCTAAGATTCGAAGTCTGCAGTCTGAGTTGTTGAGGCTCCAGGAAGCAAGAAAGGTAATGCTCTGTAGAATCGTGCAATTGCATTCAGTTTAGGTAGAGGGAAGTGCAGTGCAAGTTCGTTTTATTGAATACAATGAGTCTACTCATTGATTTGCGAAGTTGGGAACTTCGGCATTGAATAATCTAGTCTGGAACTGTCGGTTACTAAGAAGACGATGTTGTATGTCTCTAGCATTATATGTGGTCAATGAGAAGCACTGTACGGGAAGGTTCTTTGGAATCGAGTGAGGAGTGTCTTCAACTGAGGTGAACCTGTGAATGAATAAGTTGTTAATTTGACTTGCAGGCAAGTGTTCATGTTGAAGACGAAATCGCCGTTGGTGTATCCAGTGCAGCAGCGGAAGACGTTTTTGACATTTTTTTGAAAACAGGTAAGAAGTTCAGGTCGAACTACAAGTGTATTTCAAGACGTCTTGGGCATCATGCAGAAGAGATTGGGTAGATTGAACTGAATAAAGGTAAACGAAAAGTACTTCAGATTATAGGTAATTGCATTCCCAGAAATTCTTTATCAAACAGTAAACGTCCTATTCAGGCTGCTTGGTGAATTGAAGAAAATGTAAAACATAGTGCATTGAGAGTGAGAATGAAGTCATATAAATTTTTGGTTGAAAACTGAATTAGAAAGGGAGGACTCTTCATGTGTCATCTCAGAAATTTCTGCAATTGCAATGGAGCACATTATGAAATGTGCCGCGTTCCTGTGAGGAAGGTCAGGGTAAGATGGGTACGGGTCTTGTGGTCATTTCATCGCAGGCATGGCAGGCCGTACTGTCATACAGGTTTTGCATGTTATTTTTTATTTTAGAGCATCATAAAAAAGCAGGGACTTGAGTTCTTTTGTGGCATGTAGTGAGAAAAACCTTGTATAGAATTACTGAACTCACTTCCTGTGTTCGCATGTAGGAGGAGAATACAGGGAAGTCCACGCGTTTTTAACACCCATAGTGGTTTTCTTACTTTGCTAATGAGCATGGGAATTAAGGAATATAGAAAGCAGCTTGTGCATTAATTGATGCACATGTACATGAGAAATTGAAGTATAAATCTTTTGGCAGTTGCAGATGGAATGAAGGAGAACGCAAAGCCAGGAAATTTTCCTGACGAAGTGCGAAGCGGGTAGTATTTGCGGCCGCAATTCAGGAGCCAGGAGTCGTCAGTTGAGGGGAAGAGGTTGGTCGCCGCTGAAAAGAAAGAGAAGTCGTCAATGTTGCAGGACTTCCAGGAATTTGAAGATGTTGAATCAGCGGATAACGTCCGTGAATCGCAAGTGAGTGTGCCTTGACAGTACAGTTCGAAGCTTGTGATGTTCTTCGTCAATTACTTCGTTCGATTTAGCATTGTAGGTGATTGTTCGGTTAGTGAGAAAGAAGTGTTTAACTTGCTGAAAATGGCGTGAAGAGCGTGGTTAATGTTGTCAATGAAGAGCGTTGTCAGTGACTGTGATATTGGTACGGCATGAGCAGTGTCCGTTTATGGGTAGGGAGTTACGATACCACGGTGGCGACTACTGCTCTGTGATTTTAATTGCATGTTGATAGCAGTAGCCGATGGAAACCGTATCTCATATCTCCATCCTGCGAAGTAGCTGACCGGAGCGTTACGAATGGTGAAAGTTTAAAAAAATTGTAGACTGTTGTCATCGATGACTTCGATCTAGGAATTGGAACTTCTTGTGCAATGCAGTAGTGATTCGTATGAGTCATTGTGTTAGAGTCGTTGAAGTGTTTGAACTGACTTGCGGTGACGTGGACCCAATGTCACTGATGCAGATGCAATGCGGTGACGTTGTTCGTCTCTTCGCGGAAGTGAATGGAATTGAGAAGGAGATTGCGAAAGGAATCGTGATGGGCTTGGCAGGCTCTAAATTTGCAAGGAAAGTCATTCCTCAAGGATGGCGCAGCATCAAAGTCACAACGTACACATGCTATGCTGGCAGTGTACCTTGTCCAAATCCGAATGCGTGGACTGAGAAAATGAAGCAGCAGTCCGTAAAGGAATCTAACGGTCGAAGTATTGTCTGGCCTGATTCGCTTCTGAAGACGTTGCTGCCGAGTTGAGTAAAGCGAAACCGAATCGAAGGTCAACGTAATTCAACTTCAAGGATTCCTAACGCCTTGACTTAGCAAAACGGTTAGGGAATGATCGATTGCAAACAAAGGAAGGCAATGTATAGTAGAACTACACCGTAATCACGTAACAGTTTCTATGCAGTTCTGTTTTTCAGTTTTCCTTCTCATCCCTGAGATGCAACATAGACAGGCTTTGTCATCAGTGGAGACACACTTTATCTTGTATTTACAGAAAGCCTTGTCAATAAATAAAATTTCATGTTTCGAAAAGGATGAAATGGTACCTGCTTCAGAAGATTCCATTATTCCTATGAAGACATGTGGCTTTCTATGATGAAGAAGGTGCAGAAACTTCTATGCAGCAACAGAGTAGTGATTCCAATGTTCCAAAAGCTCAATGCAATCAAAAAACGCCAAGTGCCAACAGGAGAAAGCAACTCAGGAAATTATCATACATAAAATGGCAGGAATGACGGGAACAAGAAATTAGCTTACCACAATCCATCTGTAGATTTAATAAGTGAATTAAATCTGTGCTAAAAGGACATCCTCTGTCATTTCAAGCCGGTGCATTCAGGCATGTCCTAGACTGAAGTTTTTCAGCACTTTCGACTGAAAATACAGAATATTCCAATATGCAGTTTTGGGCTGAATATTTCGTTTAAAGAACCGGCTTCCCTTGTAGTGATAGATGGCACTTTCGAAACTGACTTTGACTATTAATAACTTTTGCATACAGTATCCAAATCCAACGTTCTTTAGTGTGGTGGAAAATGCTTTTACTTGCCAACAAGATTGTATGAAAATCTGAACAAGCTAATAACAGTAATTAGGCACAGTATGAATAAGTGGGGCTTTTGGGTGTATTCACCTTAGACCATCTCCACTATAGCTCAAAATATGGCTCAAACTAGGTATTTTGCTGGGTTAGCCAACCGTTTGTACCCTACTGCACGCAAATTAGGACTTAAAAATATGGCCGGGCATGGCCAAATTTACTGGGGAGACGGAAAAATGCTAAGTTTAAGCCAAGCCCCGAAAGGAAGTTTGACTGTACTTTTGACCCTGAAATCGAGGCACAAATCCTTGCTAACCATCCAATTACAATTTTTTAAAAATGAAATGCTTACAAGCAATTTCATGTACAAAAAATGAGACATTTCTTGTCCCCCAAAAGATGAAAAATGAAATCCATCTTGGCTCAAATTTTCAATGAGAAATAGAACTCACTAAATCTTCTTGGGGTGGAGGGAGGAGTCCCATATGGATTGGAACTCTTCCCTCCACCCCAAAGGATGTAGTGAGCTCCACTTCTCATGGAAATTCATGCCTCCCTCCATTCACTTCATGTGAGTGTAGGAAGAAGTGAGTTAGCAATGGAGCAAGGCTCTTTATATCCCCATGGGTTGGAGCACCTCTCTCCACCCCATGGGGATATAAGGAGTCTTGCTCCATTGCAAACTCAAAATATTTTGAGATATCCTCAAGTAACAAGAGTGAGACCTCAAAGGAAAAAAAAGTCAATGTTTTTGGGCTTTAATTCAAGCCAAAATAAATTGAAAAACTTATCTAAAAAAATAAAAATGTCATTTAGAGGGTTGTTTGCACTGTTCAGCAATGGGGCTCTCCAACTCTAGCCGGGATGGGTTATAAGAGCATCTGCACGGCTAGACTTGCCAACTGGTTTGCCCAGGTTGGGGATGGCGTGTTGAATAAGAACAAGTGGGGCGTGTAGTGGCAGAGTGGCCCACCACAAGACTCACCATAACTCACACAGAAGGAGACCAATTCGGATGGAAGCCTGACAACTCATTTGAGGGTGCCAAATGGCCTCATTTGGTTCATCCTGGGAAGCATCCACCATCATAACTGCAGAAAAGTCTACGACCTGCGCCTTGGGAATAACAATAGATCATTTGGCGCGCCCTTGCCAAGACTCTCCATTTGACCGTCTCAATTCTAAATTTGGTTGGGGCCGGCTTGTTATTTAACTTGGGCGTGTCTACGGTGGGGCATTTACAACCATCCCACCCGGCCAAATAGCCAGAGTGAGTCTTTTTGCGTGTAGCTGTGCAGATGCTCTAAGACCATCCCCATTGCAGCTCAAAATATGGCTCAGACTGGGTATTTCGCTGGGTTAGCCAACTGCCTGTACCCCATCGCACGCAAATTAAGACTCAAAATATGGCCGGGTGCAACCAAATTTATTGGGCAGACGGGAAAATACTGAGTTTAAACTAGTGCCCGGAAGGAAGTTTGACTATACTTTTGATCCCAAAATTGAGGTATAGACCCTTGCTGACCATCCAATTTCAAATTTTTTTTAAATGAAATGCTTACAAGCACTTTCATGTACAAAAAATGAGACATTTCTTATCCCCCAAAAGATGAAAAATGAAATTCATTTTGGCTTAAATTTTCAATGAGAAATGGAGCTCACTACACCCTCTTGGGGTAGAGGGAGGAGTCCCATATGGATTGGAACTCCTCCCTCCACCCCAAGAAGATCTAGTGAGCTCCATGTCTTATGGCATCTCATGCCTCCCTACATCCATTTCATGTGAATTTAAGAACAAATGAGTTTGCAATGGAGCAAGGCTCTTTATATCCCCATGGGGTGGAGGGAGGTGCTCCAACCCATGTGGGATATATGAATTCCAACTAGTTGGAACTAAAAATTTGAATTTTGAATTTTGAAAATCCCAGTTTTTTTGAATTTTGAAAATTCAAAATTCAAATTTTTCGGTCCAACTAGTTGGAATTCATATATCCCACATGGGTTGGAGCACCTCCCTCCACCCCATGGGGATATAAGGAGCGTTGTTCCATTTCAAACTCAAAATACTTTGAGATCTCCTCAAGCAAGGAAAATGAGGCTTCAAAGAAAGAAAAAAAGCCAATGTTTTTGGATTTTAATTCAAGGCAAAGTAACTGAAAAATTGAATTAAAAAAATTGAAAATATCATTTAGAGGGTTGCTTGCATTGTTCAGCGGAGGGGTTCTCCAACTCTGGCCGGGATTAATTATAATCATCTACCCTGCAAAGGGTCAGATTTTGAGTCAAATTCTGACCCATGCGGTGGGGATGCTCTTATGCTTATTCATCACGAAATTGTCGCAATGTCGCACACATTGACTGGCCCCTGATGAAGGTCATTGGGTTGGCAGGGGCAGTGAGTGCATGAGTGGATTGCGAAACTGGAAAATAATTGAACTGATTGGAGGGTGCCAAATGGGCCACACTGAGTTTGGTTGTCTCAAGTCAGTTCCCCGCTCCCCACTCCCCACTCCTTGGAAAAGATGGGAAGATATCTTGAGACAAGCCGTCAATCTAGGCAAGTCGAGGAACATTTTTGTCTCAAGTGGCAAGTTGCCATTGGTGGGAAGCCACGAGGCATAAGATGGAAGGGCAGTCATTTGATATAAGTGATGTCCTGAAATAGAAAGCGATCTCCTGTACTGGTGAAAGTTTTTTACATTGGGGATTTGGGGCCCCAGGGTCAGGGTGAACCAGGGTGGTTTTTTTTCATATTTGAAGAAGTGCCATAGTGGCCATTGATAAAATGGTATAGTGTTGCTCCAAATTGCAACATTCATCCACTTATTGGATGTATAGTATGGTTTTAATCCATAATTAGGCGATTTCATCTATTTTTTCTTTAAATTTCAAAGTTGTCTAGCAATTTCATCTAAGTTTTTGGACATTTTTTGTAGTGTTTTTGAGCTAGATCATGTTTTCGGGTGCAATTTGGCATTAGGAAGCCAAAAAAAAGCCCTCGAGGGAACTGACCCTTTATTGCCCCTCCCCATGGATGGATGAGGAGGATGGGGCAACGAGGACTGTTCCCCTGGCCCCCTCTTTTTTTCCCTCCGTCTTGCGGTCCTTCCTTCCGCTGCTTCCGAACGAGCTGTTTTCCTTCGATTTGCGGTATTAGAAAACAAATATCGTTACCTGATTTACTAATCGCCAAGCAACTACTGCAAGAATGGTCGCTTCAAAAATTGCCACTCCAAACAAATATTGTAGGCCATACGTTGTTCAATTGAATAAGAGAGTGGGAGTATCATGCTCAAGCTTTGCAATCATGAGATTATATCAAAGTTTGATTTAAACAAACAACGAAAGAAATGATGAAATTAAGAAATGAGAGGCTGAATGCATGCCCGACAAGTCTCAAAAGTATTTGGCCGCCAAAAAATTCAATGTTTCTATTTCAGTACTTATAGGACGATGTTTTTTCATAATATATTTACTTGTAAGGTTGGGATTGTGAACACTAACTTTAAGCACTCGCAAATTCTATTATCACAAGACTCAAGGATTACATAAGCCATTGCCATTTTCATAAAGAAACAAAATTGTGCTACGAAAGTTGTGGTCATTCTTTGAGAGCATTAACTTCCTCCTACGAATCGCACTTTGAAGCTTGCTTTCTGTGTGATTCTTCTTTCAAAACTTGTACTACTTGTAGGTACAAGTAGCTATAATTCTAAGAGGCATCATAGTTCTAGGCCCAAATTCTAGACGGATCAATCGTACGGTGTGTTGGAAAATTGGGACTCGATCTTAGCTTGCAAGATCAATATTTCTCATTGCAAGTGGCAATTTTTGAAGTGACCATTCTTGCAGTAGTTGCTTGGCAATTAGTAAATCAAGTAACGACATTTGTTTTCTAATACTGCAAATCGAAGGAAAAAAATTCCAAAAAATGCAACCAGCTCGTTTGGAGGCAGCGGAAGGAAGGACCGGTGCAAGACGGAGAGGGCACGGGACGCGCTCAAGACAAGAGGGAAAAAAAAAGAGGGCCAGGGCCGGGGAATAGTCCTCATTGCCCCATCCTCCTAGTCCATCCATGGGGAGGGTCAATAAGGGGTCAATTCACCTTGGCCCTCACTCAGCCACACCAAGTCATTACAGGAGAGGCACCCAATGGCACACCTACACCCAATGCCATCCATTTCTAAGTCAGTCGTTCATTCTAAAACAAAAATGTAGCGGGATTGTAGACTGCTTATTGTTGTAGGTCAAAAGAAATAATCCATGCATTGCCTACCTACATTTATAACCTGAAATGATTGTGTGCTGTAGAAACGGATGACATTGGGTACATGTGCGCCATTGGGTGCCTCTCCCTTACGGAGGTGTAAGTAAAAATAAAAGCCCCCTATTTTGTACTCAATTAATTTACATAGTATACCTCTCCTAGCTAATTTGGAGCCTCTGATTACAAATATGAAATCAAACTTTGTAAATTTGACCATGAGTGGAAAATTAAAAAAATTCAGTATTTTCCCAAGTGACTGAGTGAGAGGGTCAGTTTACCCTGGCCAGGCCTGCCTCCAGGATCGGGGTGGATTGGCCCCCTCGCTCGGCCTTACCATGTTTTACCACAGATGCAATCAAAACAAAAAGCCCCCTAGTTTGGGCCATGATCACCCCTACATTCTTCACCCCTAGCTAATTTGCGGTCTCTGATCGCAAATATGAATTCAAAATTTGCAAAATAAAATTTGTGAGAAAAATAAAAAATTTCAGCATTTTACCCAGTGGCTGAGCGAGGGGGTCAGTTCTCCCTGCCTTGCCTCCAGGGGGTTCTGAAATTATTATTAGGCAAGGGGGGTGTGAGCCCTCAAGATGGCACTCAGGACTCTGGGTCCATTTTTCGCAATTAAATGGCGAAAATTAGTCAAAATATTCAAGAAAAAGACATAAAAAGAGTGTTGAGGGAGTTTTGGTGTCAGTCTATGCCAAAATGGTGGAAAACCAACTTAGATGGTGGAAAATTCCTAATGCTAGAAATTTGAATCATTCTAAGTCTCCAAAGCAAGTTTATGTAAAGATTTAGTAATTCCGAGAGAAATAAGGAATAGAGAGTTAGTCAGTCCTAGCAAATGTCTGTGCAAAGTCAACCTTTTAAGGATGCACACGACATACTGACTAAGCTAAAAGAGTCTACTACAAGCCTAGAAGAGTTACCAGGGATTAAGTTCAATTTTGGGATAAATTGGACTTAAAAAATAAAACCACTACAATGGATTTGGAGAGTTCGAATTTCACAAGGCAAAAGATGGAGGATTGGAGATTGAAGACTACAGAGAGGTGTTCCAAGGGTAGGAGCATGCCAGGAGCGAACAAGAATCAAACAATTGTCCAAGATTCCCGGGCATCAGGAATTAAATTGTCCAAGTGGGCAAAGTAATTCCAAATTACTAAAATTAGAAAGGTACAAGGTTGCATGGGACTTACACCAAGAATCTAGGAGTGCCCTAGATGTTACCCAGTTTATTTCGGATTTTTCCAAAATTCCACGTTGACTCCATAAGAAGTCAACCGCACATAGAAATGTTCGTAAAATCATAGAAATTACTTATGATGCGGTAAAATCTCACTAAAAATTAGGATAGGTTTTTGTGTGCTTAATAAGTGCCCGGTCAAGTTTGAAGACATTCCGACATTCCCAACTACCAAAACCGGCATCGACATCGAAATTCACTAGAAGTTACAAGTTGGCGGCGGGTTGACCGGTGTATCAGGAGCGAATGATGTCCAATTGTCGCAAATAAGGAGTCATTCCTTACTCTCACGGACATTCCTAACAACCCTGGCCTGACAGATTCATCGAAATGCGCAAATCCTAAAAGTTAGATCTTTGACTTTTAATTGGAGTTACCGTAATTCCAATTTGAGCGCGCAAATGGCCTAGGAGTGAGGGGTAAGGGGTCCCTTAGGCTAATTGGGGTCTTTTGAAGACAATGGCGCAGACGGTTTTCCGTTTCGAGTTGTTCCCTAAAAGATAGAGAGGGTCAGCTCTTAGTTTGACTTTTTAATCGTTAATTGCGGTTAATTAGAAGTGATTTTGGAAATATCTCTTGGAAAATCAAAGATTGGATTTGGTCAAGATCTCTTTCTTGCGTAAAAAGCCATCTTTGGGCTAAAGAAAGACAATTTTCGAAATGACTTTGGATTAATTTGCAAAATATATACGTAGATTAGGGTTAATTCCAAAATATTTTGGGTTAAGATCTTGGATTTGATTTGGCCAAGATTTCTTTGACCAAATGGGGATGTTTTTAGAAATTTCCACCATTAAACAACTAATATTTTGGAATTACATTAGGGTAGTTTAGGATAGAAAGTAACAAAGTGTTTTCACCGGCAATTACCGAGAGGGGCCCGGCCACGGGTATATAAGGGCCCCCCTCGAGGTTGCCAGTACCCTTATTTCTCGCACCGACACTTTGTTTCCTCACTCTTGTACTACCAACATAGTCGGAGCACTACTTGGACCAAAATTCTTGGCCAAGTTTTGTTTAAGTTTCATTGTTGAACATTGAAGGATTAGGGCCCTTCAAGTGATTCTTTCTCTTCTTTCTATTGTGAAAAGGCTAAGCCTTAATCTTGGATACAACTACCTCGTGGAAATTTCATGTATTGAGTACCAAAGTTCGGTTTAAACACTGTCATGTGTACCTCCTTTGGTGGCAAAATCTTGAAATACTAAGACATTCTAAGAATTTAAAGTGAAAGTTCGGTTAAACACTGTCATGTGTACCTCCTTTTGCGATTAAAGTTTTTAAAATACCATTGTAGAATCCGCATACGACGGAGCTATAAACCTCCCAATTGTCTACTAATCCAGAGAAAGGAAAGTGAGGCAAGGCCCCGAACTATTCCAACACTCCATGCTTATAAGAGCTGGCAATCAAAATACTTGATGCCTAAGGAGTTTTCATCACCCCCTTGCTTCCATACCATTTCTCTTGGGCTATGCTTATAAGCAACTCAGTTAAGGATTAGCCTAGTACCAAACACTAACCCACCCGTTATTTGATCAAATAGAATGTAGTTTATCACATTATTTAGGACCAAAATATCCCAATTTAGTTCCAAGTTTAGTTACAAGAGGACCAGCATACCGATCCAGTTAAGGCAGACCAGCATACCGATCAGTCAAGGCAGGGCGATTCAGCACCCCCCTCCCCGACCAGTCACGCCCCGCCACGTGGCGGGCGCCGACGTGTCCAGTCGCGAGGGGTCAGCCCAACCACGCCTCGCCATGTGGCGCCGGCAGGACGGGTTAGAGCTCAGTGGGGAGAGCCCGGAGCGGACAGAGCCTGGGGGGGGTTCGGTGGACAGACTGTGGGGGACTCCAACACCCCCACACACTACAACAAAATTCGACATTCTCAAACTCACAAGTAAGAACACTCTAACTAAAATTTTGTTGTTGTAATCATTCAATTTTTGGTCAAATAAAATAGAGTTGTGAAAGAAACTCACAACTCCCGATTTTAATTCTCCACCAAGAATTTAACAATTCCAACAACAAAGAATCTTGGTCAAACTTCCTATAACGCAAAACTCCATAGCCACCATTCTTCTACAAAAATTGCAAAACATCTTGGATGTTAAATGAAGAAGGAGGGAAGGAATTAGGAAGATTAAGACCAACCGTGGAGGATTTAGGATTAAAATATTCAAATCCAAGGAATATTACTATTGCATGAGGTTCTTTATTCCGTAAGAATTGACCTTTGGAATTAAAAATCATTTAAAAAGAATCCTACTATTGATATTTATTCTTGTTCTTTGGGAATGTTCTACATTCTTTGGTAGTTAGTTATTAATTAGATTCTTAGAAGATTTGGATTTTGTTGGTTTTGTTTTATTAGGCCTAATAAGCCAAAGGGGAAACCAACAAATTGACAACTAATTTCTTCGCAAATTAACGCAAATTTAAAAATGAATTAGATTTGAAAAGATTTGATGATAGTTTTTGATTAAAATATTCTAATAAGCCAAAAAGAAACAAACAAATTGACAACCAATTTCTTTAGGATTAAAATTAATTAGATTTGAAAAGATTTCATGATAGTTTTTTTATTAAAATATTTTAATAAGCCAAAAGAAACAAAACAAATTGACAACCAATTTCTTTAGGATTAAAATAATTTCAAAACTAATTGGATTTGGAAAAGATTTGAAGGAGAAATTCCATTCAAATTAATTTAATTCAATGGGAATTAAGTGGAACATCGAATTAGAATTGAAGTAGACAACAAAAGTAGGTAGCTATTAGATTTTGATGATTTCTTAGAATAGAACATTGACCCACTAGGTAGACTAATTAAATTGCAGTATTTCTTAATTACCGGGAATTAGGAATTAACATAATTACGCAATTAAACTAGCACTACATAACATTTAATTTCCTTTTTAACCAGGACAGAATTAATTGACCAACAACGTGAGAATTATTATGGATTAGATGGAGAGCCGGGATGATTTCGATGGCGAGGTTGTAGGGGAATATTTACACATGATGATGTTTGACGACGGGACCATGGAGATTTACGCAGAGGAGGTAAACCGCTCACATTTGATTTTCATTCTCGTTATTTTATTGTTAAGTTTCTTTTTACCAAATGCTTGGCATTAGATTTAGACAAAACTATAAGATAGAATAGAGTAGGATTGCTTGGCTGAATTTAGAATAGAATAGAACGAATTATAACCACGAAATTAGATTAGAAACACTCAAAAGACGTGACTAAAAGAGTTCATTGCTTGGAAGGCTTTCTTTTTCACCCAATTAGAAAGAAAACTCAATTAGACACAGGACCCGTGTGAAAAACTCTTAGCTCGAGGGTGGAATTAGGAGCGCTCACAGGGGGATGATACGGAAGTGGTACATGGATAAGAAGAGAGAGATTTTTTTTCCCAGATGGAGAGCACGCTACATTCCTACCTGGTGGGAAAGAGGTGCATGTTGCTTTGGGATTGAAGCTTCTTCTGATCTTTCCTAAACCCATCTTTGCATCACCAATTCAATTGGAAACTCTTTGCTTTGGGATTGAAGCTTCTTATGATCTTTCCTAAACCCATCTTTGTATCACCAATTCAATTGGAAACTCTGGACCCTTAGCTGGCCAAACTCATCTCTAGAATTGACGGTTTCAGAAAAATCATCATAAGGTACTATTTGGAAGAATATTTTGGAATTGAGATGCAAATACAGTGGAAGCACCCAAAATCGTCCAAATAAAGAATTCAGCATAGTTGGAGGGAGATTTTCCTAAAACTGATATTTTTCTAGTATTAGCGAGTGAAAATCATGAATATTCAAAAAGAAAAAGAATTTTTGGACATTGTATATAATTTATATGTTTTTTTGAAGTGATGTCTCCCTAGACCACTGAAAGTGTGCAATAGGTGCACCCAAAACTGAACCCTGCGAAAATCAACACTTAGCCAACCAGATTTTCCTATGTGTCCTTCAATTGTGTCAGCAAATTACAATCACACATGTGGCAAATACATTAACTGCACTCTAGGGACATATTTGAGTGACTCTACAGTCCACTGCAAGGTATATGGACGGGAATGGGTGTTTCTCCCTTACAAGTTGTATCATCAATATTTTTTGAGTAAATTTTGTTGGAATGAATTTGAAATGAGGATCTCTTGACATGGTGATTTTTTGGAATTTTCTTGTTCTTTGACTGTATGACCTCATTTTGCAATTCCAAATTTGAACTAGAGCCAATGCAATTTTGGCCTGGGCAACCACTTCACATACTTCCACATTTGTAATTTTGGAAAAATACATACTCTAAAAATACAAAATCCAACCTTTAGATAGGACAACAACTTCATAAAGTATCTCTAAAAAATAAAATGACTGTCAACCACGCTATAATGAGTAAGAATTGAATTTGATTTTCAATCTATACATCATCCAAAAATTGGACATCAAAGCGCTATAGGGTTAATTCCTAAATGCCCAAGGTCTTTTTTGAACTTTCAAGGATTTAGTCTAATTGAAGAAAAAGCCAATATTTTGATAAGTTGTATCAATTTTAAGCAAATTATAACTATACAAATTCAAACTAGACATGTTAGGAATCACGTAAAAAAGAAAACATAATAATATTACTTATGGATTGAAAGATTATAATGTTTGATGGTGAAGGTGCTAAAACTGCAAAAGTGATTGGAAGTCTTTCAATTGTACTTTTGCATGTCAAATCTAAAAAGTTGGTCCCAAAAAATATGATGTTAAAGGGCCTAACATACATGAGTCCAATCGATTTATGGCTTCTCAAAATCAGCTCTACCATTTTTTTTAAATGAGTTCCTAATGTGCTTTTTTCTCTAAGATCTTATATATTTGAAGCTCATTTCTAAGAGCCCTCAACACTACGGAAAGTCAAAATTACAATGGACGTCCTAGCTTGCACAAAATCTTGAATTGAAAAATTGTAATCAAATCATTTCAAGATTGGAATTTTGGTGCTAAGACTAGACTTCATAAAGAACTTTTCAAAAATATAAACTACTAAAAATAGCAATTTTAGATTTTATTTTACTTCAAAATATTCTCTACACCAAAATTTGGTGCCTCATGTATTTAGGGGTGAGAAGATGCAACGACCATTCCTTTGGCTAATGAATTAAAGAGAATCTTTATATGTAGGCTACAAGTGCAAATGTCCATTATTGAAAAGTTTTGCATAGTGATTTTACTTCCAATGAATACTCTTGGATTCCATCATATCAATGATTCACAAAGTACCTCATAGGGATAGTACCCACAAAGATAAGTGCATGTTTTAAGGGTTAAAGGATATGGCCCTTGTGACCAAGGTAATCATCAAAATGCTTTGATTATTGGACCAATAGGTGCTTCTTTGAACCAAATTTTAATAGAAGGTGTGGACGAGGAATATCTTTAAAGCTCAACAATTTTTGTGACTTTTGACTGCACGGTTAAAAAGTTATTGCATGATATGTTGTTTATTTCTCAACTCGGGCAATTTGGGCAGATAAAAAAAATCACTTTTTTAGAAAATAAAAATTTGAAATTGGTTTTATAGATTTATATATACGTGGAAAGATTTGAATCATTCCATTTGGACTAATGAGTCAAAAGTTATGAAGAGTTTTAGTTTGTAGGTAGTTATGGATCCCCTACTCTAAAATAAACTTTGAAGTCCTTTATTTTACTCAATTTTCAATATTTTTGGAAAAAAAATAAAAACATTGGGTGTAGGTTGTTTATTATAACATTTAAACCATTGGTATTGGCAAGTTTCGATTTTACAAATAAATTCTTAACAATTTAGTATTTTGAATCATTCTCTACTTCTTTTTACTTACTATTTTTTTCTATATGTTGTTCAATTCCAAATGATTTGAAACTTTTTGAGAATGTAGCCAACTTGCCCTGGAGAATGAATTCAAAGAAGCACTACCATTTTGGAGTCTTTTTCATGAAAATGTGAGCTTGTAAAATGCAGCTGTCCAGATTTTTGTAGTGATAAAAAAAGGATTTTTGTAACTTCAAACACTAATATCTTGTAATCCACAAGGTAAAAAATTTTGAAACTTTTTCCTCGTCTTTTCAAACCTGAATACTACAAGATTCTATGGTTATATGTGTCTAATAACAATATTTTCTGAATATTTGGTACTTGTATTAGAAATGGCACTTTTGGAGGGTTTTTGGTGAAAACATAGTCAAAGAACTTTAGGGATCATTAAGGGTTAAGGTAGGTAAGGTTAAATCCACACAAATCTCCAAAATCCATACAAAAATATAAATCCAAACATCAAACTTCAAAGATATGCCGCCTATGACCAAGGTTGTCACTAGAATGCCTTGATTATATTGCACCAATGGGGGTATTTTTTGTATTTTTAATGAACAATGAAGACATTGATAGGACGCTTTTGGTCTTTAATGTCCAAAAAAGGTTAACCTTCAAAAGACATGTTCATCATTGTAAAATTCATCATTTTTGGTACATTTGAATCATCTATTTGAAAAAACAAAAAACTCTTTCAAGGTCTAAACTATGGTACAAGACCTTTCCTATTCACACAAAATTCCAAAGATAGACATTTGTGCTTTTGATTTTATAGGAGGGTTCCATATCAACTATTGCTCTTAGTGTTTATAATTATAGTAGCATTATACATGTATTTAACTAGAGAAGGATAGAACATATGACTATGTAATCTTCATTAATATTTTTCTTTGTGTTTGTTCTATATTAGGATAAATTTGAGTGCTAATTATTATACTTGATTTTTTTAGAGATGCAATCACAAATTTTCTATATAAGTCATGTAATTTTTAGATTTATTGAAGAGAAAGTGATGAAAATTCAAATCTGATTTAGAATTACCTCTAGAAATCTAAAATTCATCAACATAAGTTAATTATAGTAGGAGTTGTCACGCCTCTTTCAATGCAACTATAATCCTTTAAGAATTTCCATTCAACGCAACATTTCAACGCAACATTTTGTAGTAGGCAATTTGGGACAAGTTTAAATCAGTTTCTTTGAGAAATGAGCATGCCATTTCTTCTCCTCTGGAAGTGAAGAAAAGACACTTTTGGAAACAAAATTGAAGAATTTTGCAAAGTACTTGGACGAACACGAGATGCGGAGCTCCCACCCACCTTTGTAGGTTAGGAATTCCTTGAGAATTTCTCCAAACAGCCCAAAGGGATGTCACACCTCCTACATGTTGAATGATTCACAGTTTGCTCCACTTTTCTCTTGTTGATTTCTTTGACTTCAAACATATATGATTTTCACATGAGGTGTGATTACCCCTAGTGAAAGATCTTTTAGGCAAATAAATTTTTTCTATCATCCTATAAGTAGAAAAACAATTGCTTGTGATAATAAGTTCAATGTTCAAATTGCAATAATTTATTTCTAATTTAAAAAAAATCCAATTGAAATAAGAACTAGACTTAATAGACTTCATTTTGTTTGTTGGTATCAAATTCCAAGAAGATCATTTGCATATAGCATTTAAAAAAGAACAATGATTCAATTGCAAAAAATATTGGATGAAAAAATATTGCTTTAGGGTCATTATATAAAACACTTATACTAGTTTCTATCACATCTCTAATTGATAAGTTTTTGGTCATAACTTTTTCGTTTTGTCTTCAAATGACTCAAAATTTATAGACAAGGTACTTGTAACTAATATGCATCTTACCTAATATTTTGGAATTAAAAAAATTACTATCCCTTTTACAATTCTCA
Organism: Thuidium tamariscinum; assembly: GCA_947034885.2. Lineage (NCBI taxonomy): Eukaryota > Viridiplantae > Streptophyta > Bryopsida > Hypnales > Thuidiaceae > Thuidium > Thuidium tamariscinum. The sequence continues at coordinate 18,260,147 of OX344752.2, read as the reverse complement.
TTTAAAATATAGTAGAAATAATTATATAGTAGAAATAATTTGGTAAAAATAGCCCCCAATTGTATATCACACTTGCTAATTTGGGGGTTTCTAATACTATTGAGTATCCAAATTAATGAATTCAAAGCTGAAATTTAGGTGAAATGGTCTCCTTGTAGACTTGTAGACATCATTTGAAGGATTTCTAGAAATAAATAGTTAAATGTTGTGTAGAAGTCCACAAAGTGAGCCTCTTTCTACTTGTATTTTGAAACATGCAAAAGATAATTTTGGTTTTTTTTTATAGATGGCCATTTCAAAAAAGTTCTTGCAAATGGAAATTTTTAATTATTTTTCTTATTTTTTATTAATTAAAACATCAAAGTATCTATTTTCTTGAGTTTTGGCACTTTTTTAGTTCTCCTACTTAGAGATTTTTTCTATGATTTTCCTTTGGTGGTTACCTTTATCTTATAGGTGTACACATTGGCCATGTTTTTTTTAGAAGTTTGAAAATTATTTTTCTAATTTTAAAGTATTCCAAGAAAAGGGATGAGTAATATTAAAATCACAACAAAGGTGACAATTGTTTTGTACGATCACCCTTTAGTTCATCCAAAAAGTTTCAATTGTCATTCACATGCCCATTTGGGGTTTTGCAAGCATTCCAAGGTTGATCCACATGGTCCTAAGGCCATTTTTCTTTCAAATTCCACTCAAAAATTGTCATTTCTATTGTGAGGTGTAAGAAAATTTAGAATTTTTTTGTAGATCTATCTGTAAGATCTTTGTGCTACATTGGTTATAAAATGTGTAGAAGTTTGGACTACACTAAATAGGGTATTTAGTGTTGGCAACACTATTTGCGAACCATGACACTAAATATCATTTACCCTACTAAAGTAAGTAACACTAAATGTAATTTCTAACACTAAAAGTACTCTATGACAAATCTGAAATATGAAGAGGTTTACATTTAGTGTTAGAAGGTAAAAAGTGACATAAGAGGATTTTCAATGGTTTACAAGATTGCGAGTTCTCAAACACTAGGAACGCATTGGGAACTCTGGGAACGCAGTGCTGATGTGGTAGAGCAACTGCCATGTCAGAAAATATTAATTAATTTAATTAATTAATATTTTAAAAAAAATTCTTGAATTTTAAAAAAAAATCATTTTCTTTATTTCTTAAACATTCTGAAAAAAAAATTAATTTAAATTTTTTTTTTTCAAAATTCAAAAATCCAGACCAGCAAGGGGCTGGTCTGCAACAATGGGAACAGTTTCTAGGAACACCCCTGAAACAGTCTTCTTCAGGGCCAAAAATCCTCTTATGAGACAACACGAAGACGACGCATTGAAGTTTAGCACTACGCTAATCATCCTAAAATTGACATTTAGTGTAGGGTCAAGTAGGGTGGTAATTACACTAAATGTAATCCAACACTAAATACCCTATTTAGTGTAGTGATGAGAAAAAACTAAATTGTTGATAGCTCTAAATTGTATGTGATTTCATATACCTTGAGTATCTGCCTAAAGGACCAATTTTATTAACCAACTCCAAATTTCAGCAACTTTGCATTTGACAATATTTCATCCACTACATGAGCTTATTTTGGAGCTACTCACAATTACGTAACCTTTATTTATTTATTTTTCTTAGGGTATATATAAAAAATTCCCCCCTATTTGGGATTGGTTAATTTAGTATTTATAGCTAACTAGTAGCTAACACATGGCCTTTGGTTTGAATTTGAAATCACTTTTTAAAAATTTGATCATTGTTAGTAAGTAAGAAGTTTTGATTTTGTTCCAAGGTGAAAAGCTAGGAGCCTTGCTTCAAATTTTCACCCCTATAAGCACTCATAGTATTAGTATAAAGTCTAGGATTCCTCTTGATTCATGTTGTTATTTAGATTTCATTTCTAAACTTCAAAAGAACTTAACTCCTAAAGGTTTCAATTACACTTTCACCATACATGCCTTAAAATTGCCATTTCTAGTACAAGTACCAAACTTTAGGATCAAAATATTTTTGGATAAATTTAATCATAGGATCTTATAGTATACTAATTTGTAAATATATGAAAAAAAATTCAAAAAATTTACAGTGTAAATTACAAAATATTAATGTTTGAATTGACAATGATCCTTTTGGGGCCATGCAAAAAATAAGGTAGCTACACTTTACAAGCTCACATTTGTATGAAAAAATGTCTATACTGATGGTGATTTTCTGACTTCATTTTTTTAGGGTAAGTTGTCTACATGCTTAAAAAAATTGAGGTCATTTGGAATTGTACAACATTTAGGAAAAAAAATAGTAAACTAGATGAAGTAGAGAATGATTCAAAATACTAAATTGTTAAGAATTTCGTTATGGGATTGAAGAATACCAAACCCAATGGTAGTAATGTTGTAATATAAAAGGCTTCAAAGTTTATTGTAGATTACAAATTCCATAAGTGCTTGCAAACTAAATCTCCTCATAACTTCATTTCATCAATCAAATTTGAAAATATTCAAAGCTTTCCACCAAGCTTTCCATGTACATATAAATCTAAAAAAATAATTTTCAAATTTTTTTTCTTCTAAAAAGGATATTCTTTGAGCTACCCTGTTGCTTGGATTGGAAAAAAAATGATACTTCATCCAATAACTTCTTAAGCATGTAGTCAAAGGTTATAAAAATTGGTGTGCCTTAAAGCTACTCCTCAAATATTTATTGTATGAAAATTTCAAATGAAAAAAAATAAAAATTCTATTGATAGTGAGTTGCTAAAAAAATGTATATAGCCATGTGTAATGTAGATTTTGCCTACTTGACAAAAATCCCAAGACAACTATCTAGGGGGTTATTTCCATGGAAAGGTCTATAAGTCTATCGTTTGTATGACTAAGGTCACTGTAATCGTATTTTGAATACTTATTTATGTCGTTTTTGGTTTCGTTTTAAATAAAATAAACCCAAGAAATACAATCTCTAATGTCAATTGGTCACAGTCCACAAACCCAATGCTATAGCAGACCAAATGTATGGCGTCACAGTCTTGCCTAGTAAGTGGTTCACGTCAAATCACCGTCGTCAAGTTGTCTAGGGTGGTCAAATTGTCTTATGCATGCTCTAGCCACTTAATGCAATATATATTTTTATATTTTTATATTTATTTTATTTATAATTTGATTCCTCTTTTCTTTCTCTCACATGGCATTCACTCTTAATTTGCAATAATTTAATTTTAAATAAAAGAAATTTAAATTCTTTCCTTTTATTTTATTTCTTTATCTTTTAACAAGTTGATCCTCTTTCGTAGGTCAAATAGTCTCAGCCGTTCTACTTGAATTATGTCAAATAGTCTTCTAATCTACCTACTACATCTAATAGACCTAGGCTATATTTTATGACTACTTGATTTAATTCTATATCCAAAACAAATCTCACCTACCAGACGTGATGGTGGTTTGAGATACAATTTGCAATTTGCACTTTTATCTACCACTAGACTCTATGTAACAATCAATTAGATTTAATTTCATATACTTAAACCTATGACTTTACAATATCAAAAAGGATCACATTCTATTAGACTTAAATTATTTCAATCACTCACTGTATTCAGTCTATTGGACTTAACAAATTTTAATTAATAAAATCGCTCTAATCAATGTATCCAGTTGTCAAACCAGTTTATCAAACAACATTCATAATTTACTACATCTCATAATTCCCACATAATCAATTTGACAATATCACAATTTCAACCAAAGCATTACAGTTGATAATTGAAAATTTATATTCAATTGATCAATTTGACATAAGATGTTTACAATTTAATTCCACATCTATGCTCAATCAATTAGACAACACAATGCCAGACTGCAGTTCTTTGCAGACAAATCGACACACTTATCTTTTAACATAATTCCACATTTTAATTCTTTCTAAAATACAAATCTGATCTCACACAAATCCCAGCATAATTAAATCAAATAGACTTTACTTGATCAATTAGACAAGGAGCCAATAATTCTAATTCCAACCTTAGAAATACAAAATGCTCAGTCAACTAGACTACAGTACTATGCTGGTTGGCAAATTGACATGGATGTTCATCTCATATGCTTACAGACCATTAGACTACATGGTTTTCCAATACCCCAGTTATGCAAAAACTGAGTTCGGTCAATTAGACACAGATTCAATTACAAGTACAGTAAAATTGGATTAGACATAACTAAAATTTTATTCATACTACAATTAGTATTTGAATAAAATTTATTATCCAGTGATCTCTCACAACATGCTAAGTCCAATAGTCTAACAATTTTAAATGAAACAATTCAATTATAATTCAGTCACTTGTGAGGTTTCCATCTGCCAAGTTGACTTGATAAAACAAAATTACACTTACTTGTCCATTTGACTTCACAATCTGTATAAATTAATTAGTCTGTAATTCCATCAACCATGTCTAATTGATTGCAAAAAATTATTCAGATCATTTGACAGAAACTTACCAACATCAGAGACAATCCTCAAGCAACCTGCTCAGTCCACTTGCCCGATCTCCAGCACAGCCACCATCAACTTCGACAATTGGACCAAAAATTCCATTTTTCTAACTTCAATCTATCCTTACTAATATTTCAATCATAGCAATTCTTCCACTCACCAGCCTCCTGCTGCTTAGTCAATTTGATCTTCCAATTCCACACTCAACACTAACTATTCTCAAACTCCATCACACTGACTATTAGACTCTGTAAATTAATTCAATCGCAATGAAGAATTACCGGTTTTGCACTGACGATTTGACAAATAATATAAACACCACAGAATCAAAGCACACACAAGTAAATAGACAAATGGACAAGAAAACAAACGAGCTCACAGCTACCTGTTGTCTCAGCTCAAGACAATTAGACAAATACAAATTGCACAATGCAAAAAGCTCAAGATATATTGACAATTAGAAGCGAGTACACTGTGAGTCATACCAATTGTATGCATTGGAAAATAATCAACTAGACATTTGGACATATAGTCCCAAAACTTTGAAGACAACTCTTCACCATGAGGTGCATTGTCAATTTGTCTTTCTAATTCTTCTATTAGTCCCTTCCAAATCCATTCACTCACACCCTTTTAAGTCTCAATTAGCATTTACAAGTCTATTTGACCTAGGAATGGAAATGGAGCTAACTCTATGCTCTATTTACACTGAGAAAGGCAAATTGACATCAAAATTGAAAAAATTAGGTTCACACCACGGAACATGCTTTGGAACTTCAAGGATTAACCACACATTTGGTCCCCAATTGCAAAAGTTATGAGTATTTTATTGGTAAAATAAGTTTATAATAGTTTAATTGGATTTTTTTGTAAACTCAAAAAAAAGGAGATCCTAATATACAAGGAAGCATCATCTAGGGAGTTTTATACATTCTAAATATAGAAAAATACTATTTTTTTGGGATTCAATGCTCTAATAGGGTGTTGAAAGTAGAGGGAAGCTCCAAATCCAATGTCATTTTTTATGCTCATCAATATGCAAGTCAAAAATATTGTTGCCGCAACATTTTTGTTCTATTCATTACATAGGATTCCTAAAAAGTACTAAAACAACAAAGGAATTTGACATTATATAAAACTTGTGTTTTCATAGATATTTGAAAGTAGACATGTGTATGTTGTAGGTGATGTCTACACTTGTCATTGTAGATGTCTAAAAAATAAAGGGAGGATTGATATAGCAAAAACATCCCAAATCTCAAATAACATGCTTTAACCCCTAAAGCCCTGAACAATGTTTTTTGAGATTATAAATTTTTTGGGCAGCTCACTACGGATAGAGTTTTTAATTTTTTTCTTTGAAATCTTGATACAATGTGTTCCCAAGGAGTAGCTTTTAAGGCCCAACAATTTTCATAACTTTTGACTTCACGGTTAAAAAGTTATGGCAGGATATGTTGTTTTCTTCACTCGGCGGGTAGCCCGGGCAGCTGAAACAACTTATTCAAAAAAACTTTTTTTTAGAAAGTAAAATTTCAAATTGCTTCTTTAGGTTTATACAGACATGGAAAGCTTTGGATCAATCCATTCCGATTAATGAGTCAAAAGTTATGAAGATTTCGAGTTTGGGGTAGTTTGTGGGCAATTACAGAATTTCTACAATACAAAAAAAATTTGAAATTCTTCATTTAATTCAATTTTTTATATTTTTGGAAAAAAATATAAACAAAAGGTGTAGATTGTTTATTACAACATTTTAACCATTGGGATTGAAAATTTTCAATTCCATGAATAAAATGTTCACAATTTAGTATTTTGGCTCATTTTTTACTTCTTTCTACTTACTTACTTTTTCCTATATGTTGTACAATTTCAAATGGTTAGAAATTTTTTGAGAATGTAGCCAACTTGCATTGAATTATGAATTCAAAGAGTAACCACCATTTTGAATTTTTTTTCACACAAATGTGACTTTGTGAAGTGCAGTTGCCCAAATTTTCACAAGGATAAAAAAATAGTTTTTGTCAATTCAAATGCTTATATCTTGCAATCTACATGGTGGAAATTTCTGAAATTTTTTCCACATGTTTACAAACCACCTTACTACATGATCCTATAGTTATATGAGTCAAAAATGTGTTTAAGAAAAAATTGCACTTGTATTAGAAATGACAGTTTTGGAGCATTTTCGGTGAAAACATAGTCAAAAACCTTTAGGGGTTAATGTTTAGATGTAGTTGAGCTAACATCCACAAAAATGTGGTTTTTGAGGGTATTGAAATCTTGCCATGTGGTTGTCACCCTAGTACCACACAAGTGTCATGCAAGCAAGAAAAGCCACTTGGATTTTTTTTCCATCCAACCCATCTATAATGTGGCACTATAAATGACAATATAAAATGTGGCATAGTAACCAATGAGGGTGATGTGGCATGCCTAATAAGCACTCTTTTACACCATCTAAGTAAATTTTAATACCATGTTTTGAGATGTCAATTTAGATGCCTAGATGTTTTTAGATTGATCAATTAATATACACTGTACCCATAGGATAGGATTAGTGAAAGATAATTATTTAAAAGAAGTGTGAATCATCAAAAAATGAACAAGAAAATTTGTCAAGCTAACCTACAATTAAAGAGAATTTTCTAGCTACAATGAAAATAATTTTTGATGCCAAAGTGAAGGAATTACTTCATAAATAATTAGTGAAAGGGAAGGATAAAAAGGTGTTTTCAAAATAAAATTTATTTTCTACAATGAATCTTTAAAAAATGTGGGGTAATTTGAAGATGAAAGCTTGACCAATGGACATCAAGACATTGTTTTATAAATTCTAATTTGAATGCAATTATTGCTTTACATACTCAATATGAATTGTTTTACTTCCTACCATTCCTGGTGAGTGTATAAAGAGCTTCTCTTTTCATCCATGGTAAGTGTGAGCCCTTAAGTTGATGCTTTTGTCTCATGGTGGGTTTTTTAATTGCTGGTTTTAATAGAAAATGTAGAAAAAAATCATAAAAATAGAAATTTCTCTATAGTTGGTAGAAGTCCCTATTAATACAATAGTTTCTCCTTCTAGAAGGTTGGAGTGCCTAAAGCACTCCAATCTTCTACTTTCAAATTTTTCTTTAGTATTTGACAAGGCAATTAGTTATTTAAGAAATGTTATGAGTCTAAAAGAGAGCAAGACTTAATAGTTGTGAGAATCCCAATTGCAATTGAATCACATCAATAAACGCACGTGACAAGTTCTCGCTAAAAAAGAGTCCATAGTCTATAATAGAAAGTCTTTTAGTCTTGGATATACTATTAGTTAGTCCATTTAGAGATCACGATCAAATTTGGAAAGAGTTGTAGAATGTTAGATTTGTACTTATCAGAAACATTTCAAATAGTGAGGTAGTGATTCAAACAATATGAGGGACAATGCAACTATATATTGAATAAAAGCATGTGATAAGTTTAATGGCATAATTGGTTTTGAAAATTTCCTTCCAACCGTAAGATTCTTTTTCTAATGGAATTTAACCCCTAAAGCCTTGAGCTGCATTTTTTGGTAACATAAGTTTTTTGGGCAGCTCACTACGAATGGAGTTTTTATTTTTTACACAAGATGTGCATGAGGAGTAGCTTTAAGGCCCAACAATTTTCATAACTTTTGACTTTGTGGTTAAAAAGTTATGGCATGATATGTTGTTTTCTTTACTCGGAGGGCAACCTGGGCAGCTAAAAAAACTTCTTTAAAAAAACTTTTTTTTCCAAAGTGAAATTTCAAATTGATTCTTTAGGTTTATATAGACATGGGAAGCTTTGAATCATTCCATTTGAATTAAGGAGTCAAAAGTTATGAGCAATTTTAGTTTGCGGGTAGGTATGGTTTTCAAAGACTCCATACCTACCCGCAAACTAAAATTGCTCATAACCTTTGACTCCTTAATCCAAATGGAATGATTCAAAGCTTCCCATGTCTATATAAACCTAAAGACTCAATTTGAAATTTCACTTTTGAAAAAAAATAAAATTTTAAGAAGTTTTTTCAACTGCCCGGGCTGCCCTTCGAGTAAAGAAAACAACATATCATGCCATAACTTTTTAACCACAAAGTCAAAAGTTATGAAAATTGTTGGTCTTTAAAGATACCCCTTAGGCACATCTTGTGTAAAAATTTCAAAGAAAAAAAAAATCCATTCATAGTGAGCTGCCCAAAAAACTTATGTTGCCAAAAACATAGCTTAGGGCTTTAGGGATTAAAGGAGGTATTTGATTTATACCTTTCATGAATAGTGTAATATAAGATTATAAGTATGTACTAGTATTTGTAAAAAATTTAGGGTGGTTGCAAGAAACACCTATCAATTTGGTTGCGTTTTTATTATTTTCTTGGGAGTACTTTAAAATTAGAAAAATAATTTTGAATTTAAAAAAAAAATATGACCAATATATATATACCTTTAAGACAAAGGTTACTAGTTTACTACCAAAGGGAATGTATAGAAAAATTCTCTACGTAGGAGAACTAGAAAAGTACCAAATCTTTAAAAAAATTCATACTTTGATGTTTTTATTAGGAAAAAATGAAAATTTTTTAAAAGAATAAAATAAAAATTGGCCATTTGCAACAACTTTACAAAAATCGCCATTCACCAAAAAACTCACCAAAATCATTTTTACATGTTTCAAAATGCAAGCAAAAAGAGGCTCAATTTGTAGACTTCCACACCACATAAAAGTAATCATTTCATAAATTTCTTTAGCCATTAGCTACAAGTCTATTAGAAGACCATCTCCTCCAAATTTTAGTTCAAAATTTGTTTTTCTAGATGCTTAATAGTACCAAAAACCTCAAAATAGGCAAGTGTGACGTTAAATTGGGGTCTATTTTTGGATAGTTAATTATTTTAAAAATTACAAAAGAATTGGGCAAAATATATAACAACCATGAATACCTTTCCTATAAATCTTGAGTCATTTAGAGTCAAAACTTAAGAGTCCTAGACAAAAAACAAATTAGCATGCATCATGTGATGCAAAATAGTAGAAGTATTTTTTGCAATCAGTCCTTAGACACTACCTAGAAAGTTTCAAATTTTTATAGATTGCAAAGGATGACTTCTTGGAAAGTCAATTACTTTAATCACAACAGAAAATTCTTAAAATTTATCTAAGTAGTGATCAATTTCCATCAAAAATTGAGTAAGAATTTTTAGTGCTAATAATGCTCTTTGACAAGTTTTAAGGCATTCAAACACCAATTAGATCTTTTAGTAGACATTTACTGAATTAAGGCAAATTGTAAATTGATTTGGATTGTTGACCAATGTATCTATGGTAGGAGGTTCAAAAACCAACCAACCATTATGAATCACTCTTACAAAAGGATAGAAAATGGTGCATGGCATGTCTAAAATGAATTTGGTTTTGGACTATGGGCCCAATTTGAATGAAAGTGAGTCCTTCTAGCACCTTTGTAAGGTCACCAAAACTACAGTTCAATTTCATTTTGTGAACAAGTTATGGCGGTAATTGAAAGACATTATAAAAAATAAATTTGTGACACATGTTTTTTTATTAGAAGCACATGTGTATCTAATGTCAAGAGTCCTTCTTTTTAGGCCACATACAAAGCAATCCATTTTTGCTTGTGTACCAAACTTTATGAGCACTTCTAGAAAGTTTTGTTGGCAATGCTTTCACACATTCTAGGATGTCCTTCCTTTCTTCATTGCCATCGGCGTGCTCATTATAACTACTACTTATGAACTATAATAGGTACCTATTGTATTCTTCCTTCAGGAATTTGTAATTAATGTTTCTTGGCTCAGAAAATTCTCATGGAGGTTGCAAATGCTATGTCACTGATTTGTCTTTGTGTTTCAATTTTGATAATATTCATCTAATGTCTTCATTTCTTCACAAAGATCTTCTTCTTTTTAAATGGTTGCTTTTTGGACCTCCTACTATAGAGCTTGTGATTTCTAAACAAGGCTAGTGAAGAGTCTTTCTTACTTCCATAACTCCTCTGGATACTCTAGCTAAGTCAAATCCTTTATAAAAAGCAAATCATATCATTTGAGATATTTGCATTTCCTTTGATTTATAATTCATTGTCTTTTGCATAGATGACTTGAGAGTAGGGTCTAAGAAATCTAATAGGGTAGTGCAAGCCTCTTAAAGAAAATAGTGCAATTCATTTGTCATTTGGAGATTTTCTCTAAAAGTTTGACATGTTCCAATAATATATAGGTTTGACTTTTTTCAAATGATTAACAATTATTAGAGTTAATTTTAGAAAGATCTATAGATTATACTAAAGAAAAAGAGGCTCAAAAAAAGTATAAAAGACCCTATTCTCCTCTCACAAACCACCCTTTTTTTGGATGTCAATTGGTTGACAACTTGACATTTTGTCAATTTTAAGCTTTAGCCATTTTGGCTACATTTTATTTTCTAAGTAAAATTTTCAGCATTTTATTCACCTTGATTGTGGTTTGGAGCTTTTTCTAGAAGAATATATAGGTCCCTTTACGGTTTGGTTTTCTAATTTTGTATTTTAGGTGGATTGGTCTTCCAAAGTTGTAGATTTTGTTTGATTATTGAATCACGTACTAATCCTAATGTGTATCAAGCTAAATTTTGGCAAGGCTATTAATTAGAATGTTTACAAAATATCATCGGAGGAATTTTTGGCCTTTGAGAGACTATTTTAAGGTTGTTCTCTAAAACAAATCCCAATGTTGTAAACTAGCCCCTAATGATTTATAATTTTAGAAATTAAAAAAAAAATTAAAATTTTTTCCAAAGATTTCAAAATATATATTTTTTGAATGATTTTTAAAAATCTAATAGTTAATTAATTAGTGTTATTTGACATAGCAATCACTTGACCATGCTAGATTGTTGATGTACGTGGCAACTTTCCAAACATTGAGGAAGTTGTAGTCTTCTAAAGTTTGAAATTTCTTCTAAATTTCCTCTAAATGTTTTACTTTAGATAAGTGATCTTGCACTAATCACTAGTAGAAAATTTGCCTAGTTTTGTTGTTTTGGTTGCGTTGATGATCAACAGATTTCTGTTGATTAACAGAAATTTGTTGATCATCAATGCGACCAAAACAACAAAACTAGGCAAATTTTCTACTAGTGTAATTCTCAATAGTGCTAGTATATAAGTCTGAAAATGTGAGCATGTGAGCCTTGAATATGTATAAAAGTAGATTTCCTACAATCATGAAAGATACTTATAACATAGACACTTATAATGTAGGTATTTACAACATATATGCAGTGTAATCATGAAAGGTTTGTATATTATACACACTTATACTATAGGTATATAGTTTTATAGGTTCATATATAGGCTCACACTCTTAGATTCGTATAATAGCAACCCTCCACTAGCTCCTTCTGTAGAAAATCCTTTTCTAGAAAAATTCTTCTAAGGTCTTAATCTACAAACATGTAATTGTTGAGTTTTAATTGTGGGGGATGATCTTTGTCGTCTTCTCATGCTAGCTCCTTGGATGAGAATTCTGTCTTAAGAAACCTCCTTAGAGTCTGGACCTACTTAACACATATTCTTATTAGATTATCAAAAGTTTTAAGTTATAAATAATATATGCTAATAAAAATCTATGTATTTTACTCCCTTAATACTTATCATTGAGAAATGTTGCAAGGGTTCTTTTTGTCTTCTTTGTTTCAATTTTTTTTCCTAAATACAAAAACTTTGACTTTGTTCTTAACATTTTGATTTAGTTCTCAAGACTAATTTGTATTTAACCCCTAAAATTCTTTGACTATGTTTTCACCAAAAATATTCCCAAATTGTCATTTCTAACACAAGTACCAAATCTTTGAATTTTTTTTTGAGACACATGTAATTGTAGGATATTGCAGTAATATAGTTTGAAGAGATGGGGGAAATTTTTCAAAAATTCATACTATGTGGATTACAAGATATTAGCATTTGAATTGACATAAAATTCTTTTTTCACGCTTAAAAAACTAGGCAACTACACTTCACAAGCTCATGTTTGTTTGAAAAATTGTCTAGAATGGTGGTGCTTCTTTAAATTCATTCTTCAAGGTAAATTAGCTACCTATATTTGCTTGAAAATTTCCAAATCATTTGGAATTGTACAATATATAAGAAAAAAATAGTAAGTAGGACAAAATAGAGAATGATTCAAAACACTAAATTGTTAGTATTATATTTATGGAATTGAAAAATGCCAATCTCAATGGTTCAAATGTTGTACTCCGTTATAAACAATCTACACCAAATGTTTTGATTTTTTTTCTAAAATATTGAAAATTGAGTTAAATAAAGGACTTCAAAGTTTATTTTAGAGTAGAGAATCTATAACTACCCACAAACTAAAACTCTTCATAACTTTTGACTCATTTATCAAAATGAAATGATTCAATGGTTCCCATATGTATATGAATCTAGAAAACCTATATCAAATTTTTGTTTCTAAAAAATATTGCTTTTAAAAAAAAATTGAATTGCCCAAGTTACCGGCAAGTTAAGAAAGAAACAGCACATCATGCAATAAAATTTTAACCATGTAGTTAAAGATTACAAAAAACTTTGGGCCTTAAAGAAATTCCTTATCCATACCTTCTACTAGAGTTTGAGACCAAAATATAGAAATCTCTAGTCACATATACTTGCTCAAAATTTCTATATTGCCAAAAAATGCACCTTGGTTCTATAGGGTTTGATTAAAAAGCTTTGATATCTTAAAAACCATTCAAGAACTTCCTTAGTTCCTTTCTCTTCTATTTGTTTTAGCTTTATTTAGGATTCTTAAAGATGACAAAGCTTTGAACTTATTATCATCAATGTAGTAGTTGTTTCTTCTTCTTCTTCCCTAGTTAATTTGAGTAAAGAATGAACTCAACAAAGCGAGGTTCATTATATAAATGCTAATTAATTCATTAAAGTTTTAGTCTATTGGTTAGAACATTAAATAAGAGTTTGTTATTTGAATTATAGTTTGTTTATAGATTAAAATTTTTTAAAAACAACAAGTCCCATTAGTCTCCTAGGCTCGGGTGGGTCACTCTTTGTATGTTTCATACCCCCCCATGTGGCAAGGGGTATTTTTTGGGGGACTATTTACCTTGAAGGCTCAAATAAATGGTCCCCTATAATTACATAATTTGTGAAAATGTACTATATTATGGCACCCTATACTTACTTATATTACGTAGGTGAAAGTAATTTTCTATAGGGTATTTTCTTTATAAGGAGAAAAAGTGAATTGAAGAGAAAGTTAAAAGCAAGAAGATTAGAGAGAAAATAAAGGAAATTTGCATAAAAAATTGAGATGTTTACTTTGCTCAATATTCTTTTCCGTTCTCACACCCTTTTTGTATATAGAATTTAGTCAAGTGAACTAGTATGACAATTTTACCACTTGCAATACACAAAAATCCAAAAATTGAATGTACAAGAACTTCTACAGTGTATAAAAAATATAGTTTGATAATACATGAAAGGAAAACAATAGAATCATGGTTTATAGAAATTGTAATGCTTTGAAAAGTGAGATACAAATTGTAATGGAAAGTTCACATAACCTTGAATTGAAGCTCAAAGTCCATCCACGCAGCTTCAACTACACCTCTATCACCCCTATTTTCATCCATCCAAGGTCTATTACTTAGTACAATACAACAACTAGATATGCAAACATCGTGTAACACCTTTATATTCTAATTACTTTGTACAACTAGCTATGCAAACATCATGTACCACCTTTATACTCTAACTCCTTTGTACAACCAACTCTAAATTAAACTAACCCTACTAAATACAATTTTCAAGATCCTAATCTCTAGTCCTTAAATTATATATAAATTTTTTTAATACTTGAGGATTTTTAGCTACCTATTTTACTTATAATGCATCTTTGACTTTGAAAGTCCCCTACTTTATTTGTAAATCCTTTATAAATTTTACCTTGAAACAATAAAATCCATGCTATATTATGCTGCACGTGGTTTTTAAAATGCGGGAAGTGACCCACCCGAGCTCCTAGGATCGCAGTAAAAAATCCAAAGACTTTATTTGAGAATTCAAGGCTTCATGGCAAGTGTCCAAAGCTTTGGCTAGGTATCTAAGGCCTCAACCAAATAATGAAAGGTTCCAATTAGGTAACTAAAGCCTTAGACCAATATCAGCTAGTTAAATTGTCATTTCGCCATGAAATGTTGTTCAAATCAAAGCTTTACCAATCATGGGGCATTATCAAGTCATTGAGAGACATTTATTAAGTAAGAGGAGTGTTGGAGATGATATATAATGATTGTGGGGTTGTGAAAGAGTCAATATGTATGGGCATTGGGGTATTGTGCAAAGGCTGGAATTTTGCAAGAAAACCACTATAACCTAGTTGAGAGAATGATAGTATATCAAGGTTCAAGAAAGCCAAAGAGTATTGGGTGGAAACCAAGGGATACTTAGTCTCAATTGATTAAACTAGAAAGAGCATGGTTGGTCTCTAGAGGTTTTTTGCCACTAAAATTTGCATCAAACATAAACTAAGCGAAAGAAACCACAAGTCCAAGAGAAGTGAAAAAATAAAAGAGAAGAAAGGAAAGAGGTGTAGAATCAATATAAAATGGGGGGAAGTTGTTAGTTGGAATTTAAGAGTGACGACAAGAAAAGAAGAGAGAAGAAGAATGCAAATAGAGAATCAAGCATTAATTTGGATTTAGAAGTTTAATTTGGTTCATAATTGAGGTTTGACTAGATTTCATTTTTTGAGGGTTTTTGATTCCAATCCATTAGTGGATTAGAATTATGTCCTAGGATGTTCAATTAGATGCTTAGAAGGTTTATCAAGCTATAGTATGCTATTTAGTTTGATTCTTAGTAGTTATTTCTTGTAATATAAATCAAAGGTGAAAACTTTGGATATTTGTATTTTATTGAAAAATCATTAAAAATACAGATAAAATAGTAGAAAAAATAGAAAGAGAATATTAGGGATAATAGAATACATGGAGAAGTACTTTGAAATTGCAATTTTTCTTATATATTTTTTAATTTATGCTATGAGCTAAAATAAAATAAAATAAAAAACCATCAACCAAGATGGATATTATTAGATGACCATGATCTTGATTTAAGAGGATGGAATTGTCGTGTTGTTAGGTTTCTACTCTTCAAACTTTGTTGTTTGAATTTCAATCTTTATAGAAAAGTGGGAAATAGAATTAGTGATAAAAAAATTAAGTTAGAAATTTCGAAGTTCTTAGAGTTTTATTTTGAACTTAGATTAGATTAGATCACATCTAGAGGGTTTTGAAAACATATTAAACTTTAAAATAGATCAAAATTAAAGAAATAAACACTTCGATGAAGTTTAGTAGTAAAAATAGATGAAAAAATAGTTTAATCATCTAAGAAAATCTACAAAGGAATACTAGAATCTAGATTAAAGTACAAATTAAACAATTAGTGTTGGTCAATAGAATTTAGTCAATGAAGTTTTAGAATACTAATTATTCATCAAACTTCATCCATCTATAACTTTTAATAGGGCAATCCAATCTATATTGTGTCCAAGCATTTTAGAAAATTAATTTTATGATTTATAAGTCATAAATACTAATAACCTAAAGATGGTGATTTTAAAGTAGTAGCTCAAAGTCATAAACAACAAATATGTAGTTAATAAGAATATTTTGAAGACAAAGAGGGAATATTTTGAAGTCAAAATCAATCAGATTATCTTTTAAGGATTTTAAAATTGACTCACACTTAGAATATAGAGTAAATATTAAAAGAGATAATGTAGGATGAAATTTAGTCTTAGTGTAGTTTAGATTTGGATGAAGTTCATTGTTATTTGGTCAAGTAGAGTAAAATTTTAGATTTAGAAATCAAAATTAATTTTTAGCTCAATTCTGAAATCCAAAATGAATTTGCATAGATATTTTGAAAAAAATTGATGGATGAAGTTTCATAGGAAAGTTTGAAGGCAAAATTTCATTCATTGATAACTTTTAGTAAGAATGTTAGTTTTGTATTGTGGAAAGGGTTTGAAGTTATCTACAACATTGTATACTGGAATTCATTAATTACTTAGCTTTTCTTTTTGAAACTAGAGTTTTGGCCTACATTGGCCTAGATTAGTCTGAATTTCTAACTTTGGGGTTTTTCTTTGATTAGAGTTTACATTTAGATACTTTAGGATATGGAACAAGTAAAAGTTGTTCATAGCTTGAAAGTCACAATTAGACAATGTGACAAAAGTGGCGTACTACCCAGGTCAATTAATTAACCCCCCCTTTCCTCTCTCAAAAAATTTACAAGCCATTGATTTAAAAAACAAACAAACTTACTTTTGTAATCACCGTTGATTTCTCAAAAATTTCCAAGCCATTGATCATATAAGATATAATCTGAACCATTTAGATACAAATACGATATAGATATTTTATATGTATTATACGGATTATATGGTTTCAGTCCATATATGGTCCAAATATAGATACAAATATGAATATGAATACGTATACATGAACACATGTCCCATAATGTTTGTCAATCAAGTTGGTTTCAAAAAATTATAAGAGGAGAGGGGGGTGTGTGTGAGGAAAATGAAGATTTAAAAGTTTAAAGGTTGAAGTTTTTTTTGGATGCACAATGATTGTGCACCCAAAAAAATTAAAATTTTTAAATTTTAAATTCTTTGGCCTATAAGAACATGCCAAGTATACTAAATCGAAATTTAAATTTTAAATTTTTTAGAATTGGTAGTTATTGCCACTTTTTGGTACATTGTTCACACAATGTACCAAAAAGTGGCAATAACTACCAATCCACATCCAATTCGTATAAGTCACACAATGTTAATGAACTTATATGAATGTGACATCAAACACACTAAGAATGTGATTATAAAGAGATATTATAAAGAGATAGTATGACAACCACCTACCTTGCTTTTATCTATTTCATTTCTCATCCGTAATCAAGTGGCATGTAGTGAAAAAACTACCCAATCTTCAATTCAAAGTGCATCAAGGTAGAAGGTCCTTAAAGTGAGCTTATACCAATTGATTTGCAATTTCAAGGAATTTAATTTTTTAACCCTTAAAATTTTCATCAACCAAAATATGATCAATTTGTTATTAGAATGGCAATTTATAGACTTAGGATTATAAAAAGTCACTTATTCTTAGGCTCATTTTCAAGAAAATAAAGTTAAATATGAAGTGGTGTATTTAGATAAAGAAAAAGATTCACTAGTGTACTAATAAGAGTTTCCAAAGCATAGGTGGACTTGAGGTAAAGAATAAGAAAATCATTGAATAGGGAATTATGGCCAATGAGGTCAAGGCATATGGTTTTTTAGCTCTTCATGATCTATATGTAGTGACAACCACTAAAATACACATCTTGCATTTGGATTTGAGCTGTTTCCAAATTTTTTCCCCTCATGTGCATCTTTTCTTGTATTTCTTTCACTCTACCATGCATTAGGAGGGATTTGAGGGCAAGAGAAGTTTATTTTAGGAACTCGCTCTTAGTGCTATTGGAAAATTGCAAACTAGTCTTATTGATGAATTTTTTGAATTAAAAAAAAATCCAAAAATTTTGAAAAGTGTTAAGAAACCTAAAATTGAATTAAAAAATTTATTTTCTTTACAAAAATGTATTTTTTTTAATTAATTTTTTTAATTTTTTGATGTGGCACTCTCTCGACTACTTTAGATTGTTGATGTGGCATGTTTACACAATCTAGGAACTCAAAAGAACTCATAGTCTTTCATTGCCCTCAAATCCCTTCTAATACTTGATCTCAAATTTGGGCTCCAAATTTGTGGCAAATTTGTAATCTTTCTCATATTTTTTTAAATTAACAATGAAATGATCACTATTGCAAGACCATTTTCTCACTCATTTTTGGTCTTAAGAATACAAATCTTGTTTCAACACATGTGGAATTTAGTTACATTGAGAATGAGCATAGGATGCCAACTTTCTAAAACATTATGTGTCAAAGAGAACTAGTCAAAGTACAATTTTAGTTATACCTAAACACAAATTTTCTTAAAGTTACCCCTACTTTTAAGTTATAATCTTGCAATTTATGATTTGGATTGAAACCAAACTTTATAGAGATGACAAGGACTTGGCTTTCTATAAAATCCTATGGTCAATTTTTCTTAAAAATAATTCATTGTCCTTTGAGCTTCAACTCTTTATATCTTACAAAATTGGGGTCCAATACACCTTGAAATTTGTTAGAAATTCTAAGGGTCAAAATATTTTTTGATGTTTCTTTGAAAAACAAATGGAATTGGCACCTAACCCAAGTCATTTTGTGTTTTTTGAACCTTCATGGAATTAGTTATGAATTTTCAAAGTTTGAATCACAAAAGGCTCTTTAAAAGTGTCCACTATCCACCTCCTAATATGTTCACCATTGATACATTAACAAAGTCAATTAATACATTGAAGAAATTGCTCTATAATATGTGCCTTTGTATTAGAGAATGCTTTTAGATCTTAAACCCTTTTAGAACCTCCTCCCATTAATCATTCACAATTGTTTTGAGAGGGAACATATCCTTCCTTTTCTAAGGTAGGTACACCAAAAAGCGCCCTGTTCCTAAAAGCGCCATCTACAGTGCACATACATTTCCGAAATCAGCCATGTTCACATACTGTAGATGGCACTTTCAGAAACAGACTTTCAATGTTAATAACTTTTGCATACGGTATCCAAATCCTGCATTCTTTGGTGCGTTGGAACATGCTTTCACTTGCCAACAAGAATACATCAAAATTTGAACTAATTAATAGCAGGAACTAGGCTCAGTATGAATAAGTGGCGCTTTTGGGTGTCCCTACCTTAAGTATCGTAGCTTGTTGCAAATTTTGCAATTTGGTTAAAGAAATCTAATAAATTTCGAATAATGCAGCTGGAATCTACGGATGACCAGGCACTGTAGAACATTTAGTCTACGAGGACAAAGGAGAAAGACCTTCCCATTGCTGGCTCATCATCATCAAACCGGCAGTCTGCGGCCCCTGCTTCCCCGAACCCATAAATGCATGATGTGATCATCATTTCTTCAGAGCGTGGAGGAGTCCCACTCTCTTGCGGGATTCCTAATTTGTCGGTCAGAGCTTCAAATCTCTCTCTCATTCTTTTCGCACAACTGGTGAGTTTTTGTTTCGTACAATTTGAGCTTGTGTTGACTGCGTGGTGTGATAAATTCGATGAGTGGCGCTTGAAACTCTTCACTCTGTGCTGTCGGTTTCTCTTTTTGCACGCCTCGCTAAATTTGGGTGATTATTGCGATTTCTGTTGTTTGGGAGAAACCCTAAAGTTTATTTCTTTTTGGATTTCGAAATTGCGGACGAAGTGAGGTCGTTGGTACTCCTGTGATGATTCTTACTGATCCAGATTCATGGACATCTTAGATCGTGTTGGTCACCAGAGCAGTGGCAATTGAGTATCGTCTCTTGGAGTGACGCAGAATTGGAGTAGGCTTTCTCGTACTATTCGAGCTTTTGTGGAGGCCGCGTTGAGTGACAATTCAATGTACGCGTCTTTGTTTCTTTGAACATTCTTTACTATCATGTCCTCTTCTCTTGTTTTTTGACGTCGAGAAATGATGCTGGTTATGGGAGCTTCCTGCGATCGCTTCCTGCGATCTCTTCCTTGTTTAGAGAAAACTCAACATGTTCTATTTTAGTGATGGTTCTTTGGATTTCTAAATTGCTCAAGAAATTAAGTTGTTTCGACTCATGTGATGCATCCGGGATTGGAATTCGCCGACGATTGTCGGTAAGAGCATCAAATTCCCTGACCTTGGTGGCGCACAAGTGGTGTGTGTTTTCTCGTTATATTCGAGCCTGTTTGGACCGTGCGGAGTGATTAAATTCGATGGGCGAGTCTTTGATTTTGGGGACATTGTTTATTGTGACGTTGATTTCTCTTTTTCCACGTCTCGAGATGGTGCTCGTTTTAGCATGTGTTGAACATCGCGTATTTTCTTACTTTCTAGAGAAACCCTAAATTTTCCAAGTTAGTGATGTGTTTGAAATTGCTCCCGAATTTAGGTTTTTTCTATTCCTGTGATCCATCCTTGATAGGCATCGTAGTCATTAGATTAGTTTAAGCATGAAATTGCCCATTGAGCATCTTATAGTGGTTAGCAATTACTATATGAGAGGAGATGCTTGGGTCAGGGAGGAGCTTCAATGCATACCTTGCTCAAGAGACAGTCAATTTGTCTCTAGTTTGATTTTTGTTCCCATTTTCGATGACTCGGCAACTGGGACGCGAGAGTCCGGTGTTTTATTTTAGGGAGGGTGAAAGCCACTTCTCTTTAGCAAGGTATTCAATCTGTAGGATTGTTGTTCATATTCAATCCCTGGTCATCGATTGTTAAAAATGCCGCGTATCTAGACCCTGTGATTAGGTATTGATTGGATGATGTTGTGGTGTTGATGTCTTCTCAGTACATAGAAGTAGTACTGCTTAGCTACTCTTGTGAGGTCCCCTATGATTCGGCTTCCTCCTCTGCTCGTTAGGGTATTGAAGTGCATTGAATAGCCGTTGTCGACATTGCAGTCGTCGCAAATGTTTTCTGTTTCAATTTTCACTAGCCATGTTACTCTCTGTTATTGCGTTGAATTCTTGACTCTATTCCATTTTAAATTAGTGCTTCAGTTAGGGTTATCAACTATCACGGCTTTGGAAACAAGATACCTATTTTGAATGCTGGGGAAGTTCTCTCATTGGCATGATCAACCCCCAGTGACCAAGCTAAAAATAGAATGTGAACTTTGGAAGCTCATAGTCAATTGCAGGAAACGTTCAAAGCATATCTCTGTTGTTAGAGTATTGTTTCTTATTTCAATTGGTACCTTTTTTTACCTTCCTTGAGCTTTCCTAAATGGTTTATTTCAACTTGTATGGATATGGAAGTGTCCAAGTTTGACCAATTGACCACTCAGGGGTTAATAAAGACTTCCGCAGTCCCACTAAAAACCTCTGAATCTGAAGTGCATGTATAATTAAGTAGGCTCCATTTATTGATTTGATCGTTGATCGTTGAACACAATGGGAAATTTCGCAATTGATTCGAGTTGGAATTGATGGAGTGGGAATTATTTGAATTCCACATCACTTACTCTACGATAAGAAGTCATAAGTGGAGCGGTTTAGTGGTACACGCACTATGCCCAATTCGGAGGTTTTTAGTGGGCCAGAGGAAGTAATAGACTTGTTAAGGTATATACATGTATTAATAAATCGAGACTTGTTTCAATGATTGTATTCTTCATTCGCGCTGGTGGTATGCATGCGAGTGATGGAATTAGGAACTTCAGCACAACTTCCATTATTTTCTTTTTCTTGGAGTAATCTTGTTTCTAACGTCCTCACTCTCTGACATACCAGATATGAGTCAAATTCTTAAGGATTGAGCGGCGCGACTACGAGACTTAGCGCACAAAGCTAAACGCACCTTGGGTGTCAACAATTTTACGGGCATACACTGCGGGGACACGATGATTGGCTTAGAACCTGACAACAAGAGCTTGGAAAAGTAGCAGGTCTTTTATTCGAAAAGGAGCTAAAGCATTTCAGTATGTCAAGAACAGAAGCAGAAGAGATTGCGCTTGCCAGAAGCATGATGAGGAGGAGAGTGACGAGTATTGTTGAGGACCAGGGTGCTTACAGCAGTTCCTGTGGCTACTGCAAATCCTCCTCACTAACCAGTGTAGCGCAAGGTACATTGCTCTGGTCTCGAATTTCTTTTCGGGATCCTCAGTATGGAATCACTATGTGTGTTCTAGGCTCGGTTTACATTTTTCCGGACGGGCCTTGAGATTTCAACCATATATAAGATATTTAGCAACATCATTGGTCAATAGTTGGAGAGTTGTCCATAAGCTTTGCACTTTGTCTGTACAGCCATGGAGAAATAATCTCGACAATGGCATGGATGCTTTCATGGCAATACTTCTTCTGAGTGATCTTGTCCACTTGACCATTCTGTGGGGTGCTCCAATGCCGTCTGTCGATGGACAGTACCATTAGCCTAACTTAGCCAATTTGTTTTTTAATCTCTTGCCATCTTGTCCTGTGGGCTTCAAATACTAGCTACGTCTCGGGCTCAATTTTTTTGCTTTTACCCAAGACGAAGTGTTAACCGGTCCTTAGTATACTACTATCGGGAGATAATGTGCTTCTTCTGGCAGAAATTTATCACTTTGAAGTTATACCGCTTTTTTGGATACCCATACTACCATATAAGTTGGCTGCTAGCTTTCTAGCTCACGACTGAGCTTTTTGCGTCCGGTGCAGGATTATGGGCTCATACCCTCACGGTGGACGATTACCAAGGTTTGCCACAATGCATTTTTCATCTCCACTTGATTGCTGCAAGTTTTTTTCATTATGCCCCAAAGGACTGAGTAAACTTATTTGTAAATTGTATCTCTCAACAAAACTTGAATTTTTGCATGGCAGAATTGCTGAATAGGGGATGGAGACGATCAGGAATGTTTCTCTACAAGCCAAAGATGCACCGAACGTGCTGCCCTCCACATAGCATCCGATTAGATGTTAATGCTTTTGTCATCTCGAAAGAACAGTCTCGTGTTATGCGTCGCATGCAAAGGTAAGGATCAAAATCCATGTTCGTGTGTGAACAGACTTAAATATCTGCAGTACAGACGTTAACTGAAAGGCCTAGAATTGAATCTTTATGCTGAATTTTTGGCTCGACTTTATAGGCTCGTTCTTTCACGTAAGTTGAACACGGCTCTCACTGGAAGGTTTTTAGTTGGTTGCGGTTTCGGAAACAAGGTACTTACGTGTCGCCTGGTTAACAGGTACCTGGAGGGTTCTTACCATGGAACTCGACTGAGTGATAACCAGGATCCTAGTTCTAGCAATTCGTCTGGAGCACCTGGTAAGGACTTGGTTGGAGCTGTGACGATGCCTCGAGTGAAAAAAAGCGTCCCACCAGAGTTAGGCCCGCAGTCTTCTGCAAAGAAGAAAAAGACGTCAGAAGTGGAGGATGAAACAGCAGTACAGCTTTCTGCTTCAATCAAGGGTGCCATCACCAAATGTATTGAGTCTGGGTCTTTGCCTCAAGACTTGTTATTTCCACAAATATCTGTGCGAAAAGTAACAGAGAATACTCGCGGAAAATTGAATGGGATTGAAGGACAATTAGATTACACATCCAACATAGCTTTTGGTATTGCTGCAGCAGTGAAAAAGCAAGGAAGGAAAGTAATCACGGAAACGGAAGTAGAGTCAGGGAGTGAGGTGAATAGACTTGAGCCCTTATCATCACAACTGGAGTTTTCTCCATCTTTTGTTGCTGAAGTATTGGTTTCTCAACTGCGAGACTCTAATGCGATTAGTGGATGTATTCCACAAGCTTGCAAAGGCCATCTCAATTTTCTCTCTGTCGGATGTAGGGTTGAGGGCAACTCGCCCTCGTCTGGAAAGAGTTCCCCCGTCTTATCACTCATTACTGAAGGTAAGTCAGGTTTTCCCTAGTCAGGATTTGGTTCCTGTAGTTTTCTGTAGTCTTTTTCCGATCAGACTTGCACGTCAGTCGTATTAGCCATAGGCCTGTAGTTTTGGGCCTTTTCATATAGCAATTCATTAATGTGATATTTGGAAAGCTTAATTGTTCTTTGGATAATATTCTTCGAATCGTCGTTTCTTCTAGTTTCTATCTTCCTTGCTATGTACTGATATTTTAAGTTTCCGTGCCTTTATCAATTTTGGTTTTTCTTTAGGCGCACCCAGGAAGCCAGCATCAGAAGACGTTGGTTGTGAGGGAAAAGAACTCAATCATTCTCCACCACCTCATCCACTGCCTTCACCAGATGGCAGTCACGGAAGGGAACTCAATCCTCCTCCATCTCCTCTACCACCTGTAAAATCGCGTCATATAGAGATCCAAATCAAAGAGTCATCATTTGATCCTGAAGAGTTCGCTCTTTACAAAAAATATCAGGTTTGGATTCTTTGCATACCTATCTGCCTTATTTCTAGAAGTCAATTGAATTGGTTTTACAGTTTCAAATCACGTGTAAGCGATTATCATTTGATTGGTAGGTTTTCCTGATTTGTAGTTGATCGGGCTTCTTGTATACCTACGTTTTAGTTGTTATATTTGAGTAATTGGTGTGTCACAAGTTCATTTGCCAGACTAACAATTGGCTATCGGCTTTCTCGGATGGACCAGATTGCCGTGCATAACGATAAACCCGAAGAGGTTAAAGAATCGTCTTATTGTAGATTTCTTGTAGATACTCCTCTGATTTATGTTGCACCAGAGGACGATGGCTCGACCCCAAGCTGCGGATTCGGCTCTTTCCACCAGCAATACCGCATTGATGGAAAGCTAGTGGCTGTCGGAGTTGTTGACATATTACCTCATTGCCTTTCAAGCAAATATTTATTTTGGGACCCTGATTTGGCCTTCTTATCTTTGGGCAAATATTCTGCCCTACGAGAGATTCAATGGGTACAGGAACAGCACAAGGTGTGCCCGTTGCTTTCATATTACTATCTTGGTTACTACATTCATACCTGTCCAAAGATGCGGTATAAGGCCGCGTATGCACCTTCCGAGCTTCTCTGCCCCTCAAAGTACATGTGAGTCATCCTGTGTCTTTCGTGCTTGAGAGGTAGGGTGCTGTACAGCTGCTTCTGAGTTATTGCGCCACAAGGTTGCTTTTCATAATCCTACTTTCGTCTTACCAAGTCTGATGGCTTGTTTATTGGTGACCCAGATGGGTCCCTTACGAACAAACTCGGGCAGCGCTTGCCCGTTCACAGTACTTGTGCCTCTCTGATGTGCCGACGCAAAATGGGTCAGCGACAGAGAGGTCCGCTGAGGAACTTCAGGAGGCCGAGAACATGGAGGAATCCTCTGAAAATGATAATGAAGAAATGCGTATTGACACATTAATAGTTGATGCTGAGGTGGAGGACTTGCCCTCAAATGGGGAAGAGCCCTCAAATACAGAGAACGGTTCACCCTCTCCACATTCAAGTGAAGAGGATGAGACGATGGAAAAGTTCAAGGACCATTCCGAGAGTCTAGGAAAAATCATCCTGCTGGTGAACAACAAGTGCCTAACATTCAAGGTATTATTTGTTGAAGAGTTGCAGTATCTGCTGTGTTACCCTGAAGTATTTATGTGGCTCTCAATGTATGCTCCTCCATTTTCTCTTCTAGAGTCTCAGTTTCTTGCTGATATGATTAGATGTGGTGATCTGTTATGTTTTGGGTGATACTTACTCCTAAATGATCAGGTTCATAGTCCGAATTAGTTAATCACACGAAAAGCTCTGAAAGCTGAAGCGCTGTGTTGGACCTGGCAGCGGTTGGAAGAGATGCGTGTGGTAAATGCAGAGTATATGGAAGTATTGACTGCGGAGCTCATCTCGTACATGCTGGCCGTGGGACCAGAATTGGCGTCTCGCATGGTTTTTGTCCCAAGATGATTCAGGCGAGTTACTTAAAACTGTCTGACCATAGCCAGCTTCGATGTGAAACATTTGCAAGTGTGCCAATATAGTATTTTACGATTGACCATATCAATGTAGATATTTTGTTCTGCATTGACATGTCTTCTCAGTCTCTACTTTCTTTCTTGGAGTGTTAGTTTGGAGTCAATCTTAGACCTGCCGTTACTTCCATGTTTTCAAATGTTTTACTCTACAGCATCAGTAACCGGATGTTATTTGGTAGTTTGGGATAGAAGTAGTAAAGAGAGTCCGCTTTGCAGACCCGGCGTTCTAGAGGTATCGAGGCTAACGGAGCCTTATCCGAAATATAGGACCCCAGTCAAATTTCTAAAAACTAAAGGTCGATGAGATCAACTCCTTGGAGACTTGTTTTTCGTAAACATTTTATTAGACCCCACCTGTGGTGGAAAACCTTAGTTTCTCAGCTCTTAAGGGTTTTAAATTTATGAGAGGCTTCAAAGAGCACCTTGATTGGGTCTTCCTGTGCGGGTTCTTCAAAGCATCTGTCCAAGGGGAAAAAACCTTTAGTTTGACGGGTACTAGCTGTAGTTTTTCCCATGCTCATATGGTAATCCCATGTCTTTGCCCTGCGTTTTTTCAGGGAAAAGAGACTCTTCATGACTAGCCTGGCGTGGTAAGCAGAAATATCGTATATCATGGAAGCAAGCAACGAAGAACCCAGTGCTATGATGCTAAATTGTACCTACTTGGTTACTCAGCGGCGCATATCAGGATTCAATAATGATCAGTTCGAGCTGGACAGCAAGTCAATCTGCAAAGACTTCATATTAACAGGGCTCGCAAAGCTAAGGTTGGCCATTCAGGCCAAGAAATAAAATCATAACACCCTTTTTGACCCGATTACTCTGCAGTCTAAAAATGAATGTGAATTGCAGGAATAGGCTGTAGTTAGAAATTGGGTTTCCTGCTGAAGTAGACAAAGATTCAGCAGTCAGTCTCGATCAACCGCTACCAGGTATGTTGTGCGGACTTTTTGTGCCTAATTTCTTTAATTTGAACCAAGGGAGTGAGGCCCTTCTCACCTGTTCCTTTTCCAACCTAAAGAAATGCTGCTCTGGGGTGATGTCACGGCGTTCCTGGGGCCTACGGGATCCGCATTGACGTAATTTGCAGCGATAGAGTGTATGACAAGGAACCAAATGGATTTGAGTTTGTAGTTGAAAGAGTTGGCAAAGTTAAGTCATGGGTGCACTCCACTATAACTTACTACAAAAAATGGAGCTGGGGCCCTGGAACTGGTTCATTACCCAGACAAATTCTTTTATTCTCTTGAAATGTTTGTGTTGCCGGCATCTTTAGGGGGTTCTGGCACCCAAGAATAAGCAACTTCAATAGTTCAGTTCACCTTGAAACGGCGGAGATCTATCATAGCACCAAGTGACATGCTGATTGGTTCAAAAGATAAACTATAAAGGCTATTTTGAAATTTTTAGGAAAATCATCAAATAGGAGGAATATGATGAAAAGAGAATTTAACCCTGGAACACCGTGGCGGACCAGAGAGGTCCGATGGATGACAAGTAATTCTTGCATGGAGGACAGAAATGCAATCATTCATCCTTGGTTTTAGGAGTGGAAAGTGGATATCTTCTATAGTTGATTTCAAATGAGTTTTTTTGAATATATTATTATCAATGATTCCCATGGTTTTAGAAATCATGAATTTCATAGGAACTCTTGTGTCCTTCCAAGGTTAAATTGTTAAATAGCCAGTGCAAAATTGAAAAATTCTAGTCTCAATTTTGAAAATATTGTCGCACCTCCCCCATTTTGGATCTTTAGAGAATGGGGAGATGGCACTGGCTTGTGGAGGCTTGTAAAGAGTCTATTCTCTAAAAGTTGAAAATGGGGATTATTCTCTTTTAGAATCGAAGAAAGAGCATTTTGTGTGCCAAGTTTTCATCTTGTTTTTTGAA
The DNA here is from genome assembly GCA_947034885.2 of Thuidium tamariscinum. Lineage (NCBI taxonomy): Eukaryota > Viridiplantae > Streptophyta > Bryopsida > Hypnales > Thuidiaceae > Thuidium > Thuidium tamariscinum. The sequence goes on along the minus strand of OX344752.2, from coordinate 18,232,162 downwards.
GTTTCATCCCATTGTTGTTAATTTTATTGTCTTTGCTATTGTTGTGATCATTCTTTTTATCTTTCACATCAAGGATTTTGTTGTTGTCTAATTTTTGTAGCTTTTTAAGCTCTTCATTTCTTTTTGGTTCTTATTGTTCTACCATATTACTTTTGTACAATTATCATGAACCATTGCTATAGAAGTTTAGGGTCAAATTTGTTGGAAACTTTTGTTGTGAAGGTGTGATTGTCTATTTGGAAAATTACTATCCAATTTCCATTTTTATTCTCCACACAACATAAAAACGGAGGTCACACCTTTTTAGAAAAGGACTTCCTATTGGCTTTCTTTTCACTTCACAACTTCTCAATTTCCATCAAAGTTTTATCCTCAAACAAGGTGTGACAATTCCTATTGTTACTGTTAGTGTGTCAAGCAATTGAAATTAAGCTAAACTGCTTGTATTTATACTTTAGGGAGCATAACTTTTTTTTAGAAGGTCAAGTGAATATATACTAGCAAAATCAACACATTCCCACACCTCAAGAAGCATTTCAAAAAATCCAAACTTACCTTCAAAATTCTAACATGTCCTATGGACTTTGATCATGTTTCTATGAGGGACATGTTTTTTCAAGTATGCAACCAACAAGAATTGGTTTTAATATACTATTAATAGTCAAAAAATGATCAAAATTGTTCAAAATAAGACTACAATTATGTAGTTGCATGTGACCAATTATTGTCATTGAATCTTCAACACATAACAATTATAGTTTTTCATTAATAACAATATCACCTCATTACAATACTACAATAGTAAGGTCAACCTACTAAAAAAGAACAATGGTTCAATATTCAATTTTAGCAAATTGTCTACCCTTACATCACGCTAAGTTATACTTATCTAAAAGTATTATATTGATTTGTTTTGTGCCACTTATATTTGGTCATCTTGATGCACCTCAAACCATTGCAATCTCTTTAGAGCAATTGATCAAAAAGTATGGTTCTTTGAAGCAACCAATTGAAGTTGAAACATATCTTGCTTTAACCCCTAAAGGCTTTGGACTATGTTTTCACCAAAAATGCTCCAAAACTGCCATTTCTAATACAAGTGAAAGTTTTTTTTTAAAACACATTTTTGACTCATCTAACCATAGGATCTTGTAGTAAGGTTGTTTGTAAGCATGTGGAAAAAATTTCAGAAATTTCCACCGTGTAGATTGCAAGATATAAGCATTTGAATTGATAAAAAATGTTTTTTTATCCCTGTGAAAATCCAGGCAGCTGCACTTCACAAGGTCACATTTGTGTGAAAAAAAATTCAAAATGGTGGTTACTCTTTGAATACATACTTCAATGCAAGTTGGCTACATTCTCAAAAAAATTCAAACCATTTGGAATTATACAACATATAGGAAAAAATAAGTAAGTAGAAAGAAGTAAAAAATGAGCCAAAATACTAAATTGTGAACATTTTATTCATGGAATTGAAAATTTTCAATCCCACTGGTTAAAATGTTGTAATAAACAATCTACACCTTCTGTTTTTATTTTTTTCCATAAATATGAAAAATTGAATTAAATGAAGAATTTCAAACTTTTTTTGTACTATAGAGATTCTGTAACTGGCTGCAAACTACCCCAAAGTCAAAATCTTCATAACTTTTGACTCATTGATTGGAATGGATTGATTTAAATCTTCCCATGTCTGTATAAACCTAAAGAACCAATTTGAAATTTCACTTTTAAGAAAAAAAAAAATTTGAAGAAGTTTTTTCAGCTACCCGGGCTGCCCGCCGAGTAAAGAAAACAACATATCCTGCCATAACTTTTTAACCGTGAAGTCAAAAGTTATGAAAATTGTTGGGCCTTAAAGCTACTCCTTGGGCACACATTGTATCAAAATTTCAAAGAAAAAAAATAAAAACTCCATCCGTAGTGAGCTGCCCAAAAAATTTATAATCTCAAAAAACACTGTTCAGGGCTTTAGGGGTTAATGGTATCCTATGCCTTTAACTTTCAAAATTCATAAAATACTCTATAAGTGCTATAAAATTATAAAATGAATTGGGTTGGTTTTCTTTGAAGAAGCCAACATTTTTAGTAACAAAAAAACCCTTCTAGACCATCCATCTAGAAGGTGCTAGAAAGTGGTGGTCATTTTTGATACTTCTACTTTACAAAAGATGTAAATTAAAATAATAAAGTTTTCATAGGGTATGTAACAATAGTTGATTATGTTTGCTCCCTTGATTATATCAAGAAGGGTTCTAATGAAGTATTGTATATATAATCTATCCTTGTGGAATAAGTACAACTCACATGTAGTATTGTATGCACTAAAAGAAATAATGCCTTAGAAATAACTATTGCTTGGTAGTTTAGAACGTCGCTTTCCAATTGTGATGGTTGTAAAGTAATATAGTAGATTTCAATGAATGGTTTTAGGTTTGTTTGAAGGCATTTCAAACATGTATTGTAGAATACATATACTTTAAGGTTTCATGAAGTTTTGACTTTAAAAATTGATTGGGAGAATTGTAATATTTTTAAAATTTATAACTATCATTTTTAATTTTAGCCTACATTTTTGGTATTAATTACAATTATTTCACTATAGGGTCATTGTAAGAAAGGGTGGTACTATTTGTAGTCACAATTGGAATATACTCTCTCATTGTCTGCAATAACTTTTGAAGCACAGGTCCAATGAATATGAAATTTTCATTGAACATGTATAATTTTATATTTATTACATTTCTTTTTCTTTTTTAAATTAATAGAAATCATTTTATATTTAAAAACTATTTTTGTTAATTTGTCACAAGTTGAGGTTTAAGGTTTCACTATGTTATGAGCCCCTAAATTTAATTATTTGGAGTTCAGAATTTCATGGTCTACTTGCATAATAAAAAAAACTTGTATCTAGCAAAGGAAATTTAAAAATACATTATTTTAAGCCCTTGACATGAGTGCAAATAGCACTTCTGTTGCATGCAATTTTTAAACACTAAAGATGGTTCTTAGATTATTTTTTTGGTGAAATCTCATCAATATCAATTCTTCCTAAATATAAAATTTTTGGTTTGAAGAAAAAATCCATTATCTATTTTCTATAAATTAAAATGTGAAATTATAGTGACAAAAACTACTTTCATGAGATTTTGCACTTTTCTAGTTCACCTACTTAGAGAATTTTTCTATACTTTTCCTTCTTAGAGTACCTTCTCCTTAAATATATATATAACATGAAGTTCTCATGTTTTCAACCTTGAAGATCAATCTGATGTAAACTTGCAATTTCAGAATGTGGAGATTGAACTGATGTAAGGTAGGTAGCTCGAATTCAGACCCTCCTCTTTCAATGGTCCTGTAGGGAGGCGTGTAATGGACAGTCAATGGTTCCAAAATGGATTGCCAATAACTGTGAGTGCATAATTAAGACTTATTCTATGTTGCTTCATACTTTGTCAATAGACAGAATTAGAGCCAAGGAGGTCCATTTCAAAAACAGAGTGTGTTTACTCAAGTTTTCAGAATTAGAATTGATTGCCCAATTAACTTCTTCCAAATGTCAAAATACTATCAGATTAGTTTAAGTTTTAGTAAGATCACATTTAGGAACTTCATGTATTACTTTTTTGATGCAGCACTGCAGATTTGAAGTCAAGCCATATCATTTTTCAGAGCACATGTGCATGGTTCTTGTAAGGCCTATAGATCAGGAATTGGTACATATCCCAGAATTCTTTGAAAATTCATAAGTAATTCATAAATGCTCCGAAAAATATGAAACCACTTGGGTTAGATTCCTCATCAAACCCTCTTCAAGAGAAAAATAATTGAATTTTTTTTTTGAACATCTGAAACCCATCAAAAAGGCCGACAGCCCTTAAAGGGTCGCTTTTCAAGCCGGCTACCTTACTCAAAACGACAATTCGGTTTCAGCCGAATCCGCATCCCTTTGCCATATCCGCAATCCAACGTCATGAAGCTAAGCACTTATTTTTACTTTAAAAGAAAATTATTTTTCTAATTTTAAAGTAATCCTGAAGCAAAAAATGAGTATTGTGAAAAATGCTACACTTCTTGAATGTCCTTTCTTGCAATGACCCTACATGTTGTAATTAGGGTTTAGGATTTAGCATTAGATTAAATTTGAGGGCATGAAAAGATTAGAAGTTGCTAGACTTTGGGATCTCTGGAAATAGTGCCACATCACGAGTCCGACATAGTCCAAATTGTGCCATATCAAATATTAATTTGAAAAAAAATTGAATTAAATTTTTTTTTTTTTTCTGTTTCTTAATAATTTTTGAATTTTTGAATTGAAAATTCAAAAAATTGGGTTGTTAGGGCTAGTTTGCAAGTTTTTAGATAGCATAGAAAACTACCAAGGGAACAACCTCAAAACAATTTCTTTGTGCCCTCAAATTTCATCTAATGGATTTGAAATTTGGAGTTTATAAATGAAAATGACATAAATGTTTTTTGACAATGGTGAACACTCTATTTTAAGGTATGGCTTTAATAAGAACTAAGTGTGGACAAGAACATTTGTTTCTAGGCAAGTTTGAAATAAAATCATTCTTGCATAGGCAAACTTACCCTCTAAAGATTTGTAGGATGAATGGAGTCTTCAAAGTCTTTAGGTACATCAAATGTACAAGTAAAATGACCCTATTGAGATTTCATACAAAGTTATTGTGAATATCTATATAAGATAATGATGCAAATTGTATTGTTTTTGATAAAATGAAATAATTTTTCTGAATATTTTGAAGCCTAATATGTAGCCATATAGAGGTATTCAAGAAGAAAAATTAAATATAATAAATAATGTACAAACAATTACAAAAATTATCATAGAAATAATCTTTTCAATGTATTTATATATTCAAGGGCAACTCTTGTCTACTTTTAGAATATATAGCATTTTACACATAATGAATGGCACACTTCAAGAATAAATGACATTTTACATTCAATGAAGCTCACTATTTGTACATGTTCACATGCAAAACAAGATCTATCAATATAAATCAAATTTATTATGTTTTCAAATTGCTTGTATAATTGTTTTAGGAATTCCATGGAATGAAAGGTACAAAATTTTTATGACAACAAAATCCTTGACTTGCATGTAACGTAGACAAATAATTGGAATTGTATTTGGAGCTTGCCTTTAATGGGGATGCCCTTCTAAAGTCATGAATTTAAGAAAGTCCTTCATGTCTTTATTCTCAAGCATTCAATAAATTTTGAATAGTCCCTCTTATTGCCAAGAAAATATTAAATTCTACATACTTAGCTTGAATGCCTACACTTGTTGAGTTTACGAAAAAATTCAATAATTTCAAACTTCATTCCCCATTCGCATACAACTTTGTATACTAAAATACATGTACAAATTCTCCACTTAGAAGTCAAATGTATTCAAGGCCCTTTAAAGAATAATTATGTTTTTTATACAAAACTTGAAAAGGTCCAATTAATAAAGCTCGAAAGCTCTAATATCAATGGTTGTCAAACAATTTTGATCTAAAACCCTTTTCACTTTAGTAAAAATTGATTTCCTACATCATTGCTTCAAACTCTATTAAATTAGTTGAATTTATTTTAAGCTTTGAAGTTGGTTTATAAAAATTTTCAAAGTATTTGGACTCTAAATTTAAAAAAATTCAAATTTAATGACCTTTGAACAACTCATTAGTTTTTGAACATAATGGTATCTAATAATTAATTTTGATTAGAGATGGACAATATACACAATGCATTTGTAAGTTATAAATTCAAAAAAATACAAAAAAACCATTTTTTGGAAAAAATTATATAAAAAATTTATAGTTTTTACTTCTTTAGTTCAAATTTTCATTTTATACTTACTTGCAAATTAACTTAAATCAATTATTTGTGTTGACTAGAGGTCATCCAACTAAAAGTTTTTTTCATAGGTGATTTATTACTCATAAGATATACAAATTTTTTTGATGGGATATTTTAGGTGATAGTTTAATCACCCTATTTACAAAGGATGAAATTGCTCCATTGCTACAAAATTTGGAGACAATATCACTCTATCATAGATGAATTTACACACTTTTAGATGAATACATGCAATTCCATCTATATTTTGTACCGTATGTATAGGTCTGTTTTGGTAGGTTGTACTGAAATATTTTACTTTTTGTAATTCGACAATTCAATAGACTTACAATTTTTTTTTAAATTCTCCGCACTTCATAAAGATATTCCTAATTTTGGATTGATTCTTCTATCCATGCATAAATATGTTCTGTTTTCTAATTTTTCTCTAAGAATAATTTTTTCAAATTTTAAGAAATAGTTGTAAATAATTTTCTAAATTTCGACATCTTCCAAATTTTCCTGAGTTATTTATGAAACCACCTACATGTTGAATAAGATAAGAGGTCCTATAATGGACCATCTAAGAGCTGAAACAAAATTTCAGGGAGGTAAAACCTCTAGAAATATTTTTCAGTAAATTTTCTTTGAAAAACAAGTAGAATTGATATGTAACCAAAGTCGTTTCATATTTTTCTGAGCTTTTTTGAATTAGTTATCAGATTTTGAAGTTGAAAGGGCATAGGGCTATAAAATGGTGCCCTAGCTACAATGTACACTGTCAGTACACTGCTGAAGGCTATGAAAAAAAAACATGTACAAGTATTGTACATTTAAGATAGGGCACCATTTTAGAACCCAATCCATTTAGGGGAGGAGGCTCATAAACCGTTCATCTAAGGGCTGGTCCGCCTTTTTCATGTATTTGTTTGGATGGTAATATTTTCCGCTCATTTTTCAGTGAAAGAGAAATAAACGAGGAATCTAACACAAGTTGTTTCATATTTTTTGAAGCATTATTGAATTAGTTATGAATTTTCAAACACAGTCTGGCATAGGGCCCTATCTGTGATCAGTAGGCCTTGCAAACCCATACATGTGCAGTTTGAAAAAAAATCTGGCTTGCTTCAAAAACTAGCACTGCAACATGTAAAAAGTAATAGCATTTGTTTCTAAAAGCGTTCCTTTCTAAAACTGAAATGAATTCTTGAATAAATCATATTTCAGATTTTTGAACACTTGACAGAAGGTGGTTCAACAACTAATTCTTATTTTAAATATAAATTTAGAGACACCTAACCACTTAGTTGAGAATGAAGCCATTGGGACTCTGAAACCATCCATTCAATTAGTGAAAACAAAGTCTTAGGGTACGTCCACACCGGCTGTTAAGTTAGTAACTTAACTATCTCGGTGTTATTACAGGGGGCTGGTTTGACGCAGTGAGCCTTTTTCGGGGCAGGGCTGGGATGCGGGCAGAAATTACTTTTATTTTGCCTTAAATTGAATTTTTTCCCATCATTGCACACCCTTTCCTGCAATGTCAACCAACAAGAATTCCCCAAAAATTGTCAATCCATACATCCAAGCAACGAAGTAAAATCCAATCCAATGAAGTGGCTTTTGTGTCACATATTTCATTTCTTGATCCACTTTCTCATTGGAACTTCTTGACCAATCTTATGAAGAACTAGGAGAGGAGAGAAGCTCTTTATACTAGTGGGATAGTGGTAGGTGAAACAAACCATGTGGGATATGTGAATTAGGACAAAGAAGAGCTCCACCACTCATGGTTAAGTGAAAACGCAGGAATTGTGATAAAACTCAAATTTTAGACCTCATTTAGACATAGTACAATGTTTTTTTTCAAAAAACTTCAAACTAAGAAAAGTTGGGGAATCAAGTGAAATTTTATTTCCAAAAATATTTTTTATATTTCAATACTCCATCTAAAAGTTATGGACAAATTTTAGAGAGGGGCTTTGAAAATGTCCAAAAAAATCTCCCTTCCACACACCCTCTAGAATTTTGTCCATAACTCTTACATGAGGCTCCAAAATCCCAAAGTGGATTTTGGGAGATAAACATTAACTTTGAATATAATTCTTGCATTTTCACTTAATTATTAATAGCTGCATTTAATGTGATGAAAATTGAAAAGTGTTTAAAATGGTACAATCCTAGAAGTAGAGAATTCTCTACTTAAGTAAGTGAACCCAATTATGATCCACATATTAAGTTGATAGTCTTTACAAATTTTTATCTATTATGTAGAATACTATTGTAGGAACACAAATTTCTTAGCATTGTGAATTTTTTTGTCCAGTCATACATTGTCTACAAAAATGCATTTTAGGATATTTTAGAGTACTCTATTGACTTCTACTAATATCCTACAAGAAATTGGTAGTTTCTATAGATGTGCAATTGCATACTTTGTCACATATAAGCATAATTACTTTATGAGAATATAAGTAGTGATGTTTTTATTGTCAACCCTCCATTGTAAATATTTGTTTCACATGTATGTGTAATGCATAAATTTTTTTCAATTACAACAAATTTTCATTCAAGCAATGAAATAAAAAATTATATTTTTCAAATATTTGAAAGGTAGGTGTTTTTCAATTGACTTAACAAAGACTAGTCATTGAAGATATTAGAAGCTTCATATAAATATTTTCTAATCATCAATTTTAACATTCAAACAAATTAAGAATGTAAAAAACGTTGTACAATATTGTACACTATTAATAGCACATTTAGGTTTGGTATGAATTTACTTTCGGCATTTGGGGAATTAATCCCATTTAATTTGTAGTAAGTTTAGAATAAATAATTAAATTTTACAAAAAAATTAAATAAATATTTTTTTCAAAATTTATGCAATGATTAGTATTGAGTACTTTGAAAGGAAAATATAAACAACATTGGTGTTGAATTCTACAAACACGTCCCTTCCAACCCCTCTTTGAAAATTCTCTACCACTAACATTGTACCATATTCAACAGTTTTCAATTTCATTTACAAAAAATGAAGTACTTCATAGTTACACCTCAAAGTTTCCTCCTTTCTTGTTTCATTGTTGTTTCAACACTTGGTGCAAGCTATTAGTGCACTTTTTGAAAGTAGTGAGAACAACTAAAAATTGGTCTATTGTTATTTGGAACACTCATGGAATATTTTGGGATGTTTATCTATTGGTTGAAACATATTAAAAAAAAAGTATATTGTTGCAGCGCATTGTAGTTAGACCATTAGAATTGAAATCAATCCACATTAGCACAACAACATTTAGCCATTGTTAAAATAACGATTAGACAAAATATAAATTATGAGAGCATTCATCTATTATTGAAACAACAATGAGATATTTTTTAAGTAGAGAAACTTAAGCTTCATTAATACAATTATGAAATATTGTTAAAGAATATATTTTTGTAACCATGCTTGATATAATATTGAAACAACCTTTCAAAAATTCTATTAACTGACAAAATAACAGCTTGGATAGCCAAAATGTTGGACTACTTGAATTGCACACAAAATTTGTACAACACTTAGAACTTACAATGTACTCAAGCCTTTTCATTTGCTTGACTTGTACTATAGACAAATTAGTAAGAAGTGACCAAGAGACTTCATCGAATACACCTTGTACAAGTATTCCAATAGTCTATAAATAACTTGCAAGACAAAAATTTCCATAGAAAATGAAGTGTCTTACTTGTTGATACTATGTTTCAATCAATTGTCTTTGTGCTTCCATTTGTAAAAAAATTGAACTACAAGAAGTTGAAGAACCGAGTTAATGTTTATCTCCCAAAATCCACTTTGGGATTTTGGAGCCTCATGTAAGAGTTATGGACAAAATTCTAGAGGGTGTGTGGAAGGGAGATTTTTTTGGACATTTTCAAAGCCCCTCTCTAAAATTTGTCCATAACTTTTAGATGGAGTATTGAAATATAAAAAATATTTTTGGAAATAAAATTTCACTTGATTCCCCAACTTTTCTTAGTTTGAAGTTTTTTGAAAAAAAACATTGTACTATGTCTAAATGAGGTCTAAAATTTGAGTTTTATCACAATTCCTGCGTTTTCACTTAACCATGAGTGGTGGAGCTCTTCTTTGTCCTAATTCACATATCCCACATGGTTTGTTTCACCTACCACTATCCCACTAGTATAAAGAGCTTCTCTCCTCTCCTAGTTCTTCATAAGATTGGTCAAGAAGTTCCAATGAGAAAGTGGATCAAGAAATGAAATATGTGACACAAAAGCCACTTCATTGGATTGGATTTTACTTCGTTGCTTGGATGTATGGATTGACAATTTTTGGGGAATTCTTGTTGGTTGACATTGCAGGAAAGGGTGTGCAATGATGGGAAAAAATTCAATTTAAGGCAAAATAAAAGTAATTTCTGCCCGCATCCCAGCCCTGCCCCGAAAAAGGCTCACAGCGTCAAACCAGCCCCCTGTAATAACACTGAGATAGTTAAGTTACTAACTTAACAACCGGTGTGGACGTACCCTTAGCATGCTTCAATATAATCCAGAATTCATTTTCTCACAGTAAATGATCCATTTCAGAGCCTCCTAATGGGCAGGTGCAAAAGCATGAGCGGTTTATGAGCCCTCTCCTATAAGAGCCTTCTACCTTAGATTCACCGCTTTACTAGAGATTACTTTTCTGCGCTGCCCCCAAATAATGAAGAAACGTCTTCTTCTTCCTCCCTCGAGCTGCCCTCGAGCTGCCCACGAACTCCCACTCAACAACTGGCAAGGGCCCAGCTATGGCGGCCGAAGATCACTCAACAACTGCACTAACTTAATTGCGTCTTCGAACTTTCAGTTGTAATTCAATTTCGTAATGACCATCACCAATCATTCCCTCAATCAACCACAACTTCGAAGCAATCGCACCCCCCCAAGCCACTCCTCACAACAGACGGAGCGCAGTTGCGAAATCAAGCAACAAACAACTGAAACTCTCCTAACGCATGCTGGTGGCTGTCAATAATAAATGTCACAACTATCAACGTCATCACGTCCGTTTCGGAAACAGTGGATTGATGATGAAACGCAAGCACACGGATTAAGGAAAAACTTTCATATTAACTTTAGTTAGAAGGAGGAAAATCTTTTTAACATACAGGAGGAGTGAAGCGGAACTGAAGGAGGAAACGTAAGGAGTCCGTGTCTGACAGAAATGCAGAAGTGGCCCTGCAAGGCTGCACTCAAGGCTGCAAGCGTCAGGCTCTCGGGCAGACAGGCGGGGCCGCCCCTAGCAGCTTGGATTGCATTTGGGCTTAACTTATTTGGCTTCATTAGGGTTCCAATTGGAATCATTTGGCTTCAGTTTTAGGGGAGCTTTCAGGTGAGGGGCAAGTTTTTTTGATTGAGGGGAATCAAACCTGTTCGTTTACTCTTCCTCTGCACGTCTATAACCCATCCCACAGTCACGTTTCGTGAGGTTTGGCTCGAATCCCCTGCAAGTGCACTCCATCTCCGCTCTCGCCTCGTCCCTTTTCTGACGTGCCGTAGACACCGTCTGCTCGCCTTTGCTTCCTTTTCAGTTGTGACCAAGCGTTGAATAACTTAAATATCGTTATACACTTGCACAGGTATAGTTTCGTAACCTTGCGCAAGCACTTTCGGCAGATAGTTCGAAGATTTGAGAGAGGAGGGTGGTTTTCTTTTCTCAGCGGAGATTGTCAAGTGCTGCGGTGGAGTTTTGTTGGAGTTTTGTAGTGGTTTTTGAAAGAATCGTGGAGGAAGCAGGTGATGGGGTCTGGGGAACCCTAATGACTCACGTTTAGGATTATGAATTGCTTTTGCCTCGTTGGATGCGTGTTTGAATCTTTGATCGCTTGAGTTTTTCGGATTGGCTGTTCTGTAATTCTTTTTCTTTTTCTAATATATTTTTGGATTTGGGTTATGGTTGGAGGGTTATTGCTGACGGTGCAACGTTCTTTAGCGATTGGTTTAGCTATTGCTTGTTTCATTTCGAAAAGAGTGGATTAGTTTCTGAGTTTTCCAAGGATTTTGCGTAAGATCTCATTGTAGCAACTAGTAGAGAAATACTGTATACTCTCTTTAGGAATATGAGACGAATTTTTTTCATTGTAGTTGGGCAATAGTTGCACTGTTGGCGTGAACGAGCTCTCGTTCGCTACAGCTGTGCTCTGGCTCTGTTTGGACTGTTTTTCTATGGATTTTGAGTGATGAAAAACCTGAAGCTTGAAACAGAAATTCTCGATGACACAGCTCCCCAAGCTAGAGTATATTCTTTCCGTCACTTCAAGCGTTTTAACCAATCCGTAGGAGTGTGCGTTCTTTGGGAGATCACTCAACAGAGCTCACTGGAGAGATTGCTTTGGGTACTGCAAGAGCCAAATTTGTTGAGATCAAACTTTATCGCTATGCATTTTTTATGCATTCAAAGTGGGCTGTTGTAAATCATTGTGATAGTGGACAACCCCATCTCTCTTCAAAAATGAGAGGCCATAGGAATTTAGCCAAGTCATGCTTACATCGAATTTAGTAATTGAAGGCCGAGCAAGGGTATGAAGTGTATGTACAGAATAGTTGTTGTTGGTAACAGGAGTCAGCAAAGGAAACATGGTCGGGTCCCTAACGATATTAGTGTTCTCTAACGCATGTGGATAGCGGATTCAAGTTAGATTCATTGACACGACACGGATGGGCAATATTGTCTTTTCAGATAATTGTTTGAACCAGTGGTTTCAAACGTTTGATCCTTGGATTGGGTTCATCGGTCTCGGTGTTATTGCGAAGCGTGACCCCTTCTCTGGCAGTTTACTGAGTTATATGTACACCCTGGCGTCTGTATTTATCATCTCTGCTTGAAGTTCACTGTCGCCTAGTGAAGCCTAATTAATCAATCTTTTGCTTTACAATCAAGTTTGACCTTATTTAACTTATGGTCATGGTTGGAGTTTACACCTTCGGCACCTCAACTTTGGTGCAATTGTATATCGAGATTATACTCCCTCGTTTCACCTTGTCTCAAAGTTGCAGATTTGGTCCTCTACCCTTCCTCATGTTTTGAACCATCTAAGGATTTAGTATTTAGGAATGCTAACAAATGTCATGTTTGTTGTACACTCAGAATTTTTTTTTCTTTTGATTGGATATAGTTTTGAAGGAGACAATTTTTGGTCAAAGTCTTCACATGGAGCACGCAGGTGGGTAACTAGCGTCCACGGTCATGGGGAACAAAATCACTCGAAGACGCGCTGTGATAGACGAGCGCTACACTCGTCCGCAGGGCTTATACCCATGTCGTGATGTGGATCAAAAGAAGCTTCGTCGCCTTATACTTGAGTCCAAGCTCGCTCCCTGTTACCCTGGTGCCGAGGAAGCAGATAAAGACCTTGAAGAATGTCCAATCTGCTTCTTGGTGCGCCTTCATACTTTTCACCGTCTTTTTTCCTAACTTTGGAATGTTCAGAACAAATGTGATGAGGCCATGTAAGCTTAGCATTGTCCTAATCACACACATAAGGTAACTGCATTTGATTGTGACCCCTTTCCACAGATTCTTGCCTAAGGTTAATCACCTCTATTCCTTTGGGTGCACCTATTTTCTGCACTTTGAAAGCTCAGAGCGACTTCCAACAAGAACCAACAAAGATTAGGCAATGAAATATTAAGAAAAACGCTCAATTACTTATCCTGACGCAATTAGGTGTAGTTACCCTCGTTAATTTGAACAATGGGAACTTTTTGCTACGGGGTCATTCCGAGGATAACTTTTCTTCGAGTAAAACGTATTATGTTTCAAGAAACTAAAACATAGCCTTCTTCTACATCAGACCATCTTCTAACATTCTGCCAACAGTGAAGTGTTGACTTTAATGTCTAAAACACGTGATGAGGCCATGTAGCATAGTGATAGTTATTTGAATAATGAAAACTATTTCCTTCGGGGGCCATTTCAAGGGCATTTTTTTCTAATGTTCTTTCCTCATGGAGTTTGAGCTGATTATATTGGGAACTGGTTATGTGGATGGGGTGAAACAACAGCAATATCCAAGCTTGAACAGATCCAAGTGTTGCTCAAAAGGAATATGTACTGGTAAGTAATCTTTGTGCGCAATTACTTTTTTTTGTAGGAAATTGAAACTATCGATAACAGTCTTAGCTAAAGAACATCTCGTATTTCAGGACATGCATTTACTCTTAAAGGTGGGATACACTTTAGTATTATCTGCAGCTATTGTAACACACTCAAACTGTTCTGGTTGCAGAGTGTTTCCTGCAGATGAAAGCTCCACATGCATCGCGGCCAACCCAGTGAGTTTTCAAGCCTAGAATGGATCTCTACTTTTAATCATGTTGAGGATACTCTAACTAGACAAATTCATCTCTCGTCGTTTGTAGTTGAATTTCGCAGAGGCCCACCCAAGCATCTTTGATGTTGCTGCTACTACTGCGTTAATCTATTGTTTATTATACTGTCCAATATTGAGAGGTGCGCTCTCTGTTGGTCATTAAGGAAAAATCTGAGATGGTGATTTGTTTTTTAAAGGTGCCCGTTTTGTAAGACCCCTTGCTACGCTGTTGAGTACCGAGGAGCCAAGACATTAGAGGAGAAGGGCATGGAGCAAGCGGTAGGCATCATCACTTCTTGCATAAATTTCTTAACCAACACCCCTCTCATATCCATTTTTTTCTCTTATTATTGAGGGTCATTTCCCCCTCATTTCTTTCTTATTTACAGTTTCTCTTTACAAATATACCAAAATGGTGGCAAAAGTTTGATATTTTTTGGTAATTGACTTGGTTATTGAATTTTCCATTCAAACCTAGTCAATCCCATTCACATGCTCACTTGATTTTATTCATTTCTGTTACTGAACTCCATTCGATGAATAACAGAATAATAAATTTGGTTGTTCATTTCGCTGTCTGCAGGAAGAGCAAAAAGTTATAGAAGCAAAGATTCGCATGCGCCAACAGGAGCTTCAGGATGATGAAGAACGAGAGCAGCGCAGGGAGGACATCCGCGCCGGTCGTATTAGATTACCGGCCCCTCGATCTCAGCCTAATAATACTAACCATCTGACAGCTATGGCTTCTATAGAAGAAATGGAAGCTATAAATTGGCGTTCTGGCTGGGGCAGAGACGATCGTCAACCGCAGGTGAAATCCCTTACTCATTGCTCAAACTATTCCCTTCAGGCGTTTTATTTGTAGACAATTTCTTAAAGTCTCCTAGTGCTTTTGAGGTGGTCATCAAATGCAGGTGTTACCTACTTATCACCTGCTTCCAAGCAAGTGACACCTGCTTTTGGTAACACTGATACTGCCTGGGCTCAGACTTTACCTGCTTCTCGTATGTACCATTGCCTTTACTCTGAAATCAGTTTTCGGTACTAACAAGATTCTGTAACTTTCACTTTTTTATCCAGAATTGCAGTAGACATACTCGGAGAGAAAACTCACCCCTAGGACTGTGTTGACTACTCAGGTAGCCGCTGTGTAGATAGCAATTGAGCTTAATATATGTCGTTAGATGCTTCATTTCAAGCCTGACATGATTCCAGGCTTGCTTTCAAATTGTTTTTACTGAGAATAGTGTTTTCAGTCAAATTAGATTGTTTTAGGAGCTTCTAAACAACGTCATCAAAACCTTCGCCATGATTCATGGGGAGGTCTCCATGTGGTCACAATAATCATCGCATGATTTTCTTGTTGATGCTAATAGTTCCTGATAGAGTCTAATTTTACCAAAAGGTCCTGCTTGAGGTTATCATATTACTGTGTGTTGCTGTGTCCAGTGATTTTATCTGTCTTCAGCACTGTGATAAGGATGTGTATTAAGAGACTTATTCTCCGTTCATAATACTTTTATCTGTTTGTGCAGGTACTTACAACTTCTGCCTTAGATGAAAGGAACACCTCAGGAATGGATCCATACTCCTTGTGGGTGGGTGGAGATTATCAGAGGGCAGGAGGTCTTGACATAACTGTACCAGGTCAACAGTCAGCCACGTCTATACCATCGAATATCACGCCTGCAGTGAATCAGCAGCAGGCTGAAACAGATTTTTCTACTCAATTGGCACTGGCAGCGCCCCGAGCGCGGCACAGGTGTAATATCATACCTTTACTACTAATTTTTATCTGTATTTGCCACGGAGAGTACACTAGAACTCCATGTGACCTTCACAAGAAAATCGGTAATGGAATGTCTAAAACTGACCACTGTTTTTATACCTTCTACACTTAAGGAAAGAGGGTGGGGGGGTGCACGGGTAGTGTTGGAGGGTGGCATTCCAATTTAAAAGATTTATATCTGATTTCTGGCCCAGAAGCTATGCGGAAGGTACCTATCGTACCATCTACTGAGACTTGCCCTGATGCGGGTGTTTGTGGGAATGCCAGAGAGGATGAGTTTGATCTTGACCTTGAGAATATAATGGTCATGGAGGCGATATGGCTCTCTATTCAGGTTTGCCCTCCTGGTCCAATGTTTGCAAGAACAGCTTTTATTTCTAACTTCCACTGGCTCTTTTATTACTTTGTTGGTTGGTTCTCTCAGCAGATAGCCTTAGATTTGTTAATCACACATCAGAGCTTGGGCTATACCTGTCTTAGTTTTTCAGAGCTCTGGCCACTTGAATGTCACAATTTTGGCACTTTAAAAAATACCATTTTAATGAATATGACCACCGATTTTGTATCGTGGTGTTGTATACCTCATTATGTACCCCCATGTTGGTCTTATCAATGATGCCAAGTCTAGTGTTCAAGGCAACAGTGTCATTCTCCTATTGGTGCAGCAGATCTTCAGTTGCAGTATCAAAAAGCAAGTGCCACTTGCTTACTGACATTTTGAAGGCAGCTTTCTTACTGGACAAGACATATGCATGTCTCAGGAACAGGGAGCACGCCACAGATCTTCAGGTGCAGCATCCATTCGAAATCGCCACTCTGAAGCATTGACTGAAATTAGCCTGGACTCTGGATCAGATGAGGACCCTGCCGGTCTACCTCCCCCTCTCCATCCAATACCTGAAGCGGAGCCTTGGGAACCGCAAGGAGGCCTGGCAGGTGCCATTGCTGCATTGGCAGAACGGCAGGTTGGGGGGGGAGACGCAACACCTGCTGCTTCACAGACAACTGTTCCAAGCTTAAGGTAACTAATTGCAACTCATTGCAATCCTTCCCTCAAAGCAACCTTAATAGATTCTTGCCGAAAATTCACATTGTCCATCACATCATTGAGCAATAGACTTGGAGTGTCATTCGGAGAGGATACTGGGACACACTGACACCATGATTCTCCACTTGCTTAAGGCTGAGACTTGACATGCTTCACAATATTCCGTACCATTCAGAAAGATCGGAATGCTCTTGCTTAATAATTTTATGCCTGAACAAGAGAATTTAGAGGGTTAGGATTGATTTTAGGTGCATCTATAACCCCTGAGTGTCCCAGGTAGGAAGGCAGATGTAGATTTGAATCCTTTTAGGCAAAATAAATTATGGCACGAGAAGAACCTAGGCACAAGGTCTTCATTTTTGCAAGTTTTCCATTTCTTCCCATCCACACGTGAACTCTTTCAGATTTTTCCAGTATAATCATGAAGCATTGAGTGACCATGTGAGTTACATCGGTGAAGAATAGACACAAAACGTTTTTTGCCTACTTGGGTGTATGCAAAAAAGTAACACAATAAGTTCTTGAAAACATTGATAATCCATCCAGTGGATGCTGACTCTTGGAAGTTATCTGCACTTGAAAATTCACAGTTTATTCACAGTTTCCAAGTCATGCATGCTAATCATGCCTGCAAGATGCGTTGGAATCACCTTTCACTTGACAATAAGACTGAATAGAAATTAAGGTCAGTCTAAGAATAGGAGCCACTCGTACCCATTTGAATCTTTTTTGATGTACCTGACCTTGAAGTGAATCATCACAGAGTTGAGGAGCTCGCAACTATGGCCGAGGAAGCTTTGGGAAGCACCCCAGAAAGGTATCGCAGGGACGGAGATCCAAGCTCCGGAGGAATGGAGGTCGGCACTGCGAGTAGTGTACCACCTTGTGCATCTGTCAATGCTCCAAGTGGAGAAAGCAGTGACGGTGTCAAGGTCAGCTTTGAGGAACAGATGGTGTTGGCTATGGCGCTCTCGATTGCGGATGTTCAAACAAGGGTCCATCAGGGAGACAATCGTTCGGGTCCTCTTCTTCAGCCTGCTCCCCCCATGGGCCACTAACTGGGACCCTTCTCCGTCTCTGTACAAAATCAATCCAGGTTACCGCCGCATTTTCCTTTTCTTTTTTCTTTTATGACACAAATGAAAGGTCCTTTCATTGTAGATATGAGAAGCAAGTACAAGCTCCTGAACTAGGGAGGGTTAAACAAGCTAACAAGTGCTAAACAAAGTTTAAGGGTTAACCTGCTCACTTCAAGCTACAACCAGGCCACCATAGCTCGTCTGTTCCATCAAGGTCGGGGAGGATTTACTTCTCATGCTTGATTTATTGGTCCATTGCCCTTCCTACTCAAAGAATGAAAGGGCGAAAAGTAGTACTGTACCCATTTTTAAGTATCTGATTGTAGGTACTTAATTTGTATCATATTAAAACACTCCGGTTCGTTCATCTTGTTCATTATTTTATGTCTATCGCTGAATCATCTGTCTTCTTAAGAGCTTGTCATGCAGTCCCCAAACACGTCTGACCCAATACATACTTGACTTGGCAACCAAATATTTCCTCTGGAGCCCTGTGAACTTACTCAGTTACACCCCCTCGCAGCAAACGTCATCTTAAAAACTCAAATTTGGTCATCACAAGTGCAAATTTGTGTATGTTTTCATCTTTCAACCATTGTAAGCTTATTTCTTGTCCGAGGTTGTCTTACTTGGGTGTGTACTGTTTTGGTGCACCTAGGTGTGCATGGGTTGTGATTGGCTGTGGAATTTCCAAGATCTAAGGGAGAGGCACCCAATGGTGCACCTGTACCCAATGCCGTCTGTTTCTACAGCACACAATCATTTTAGGCTATAAATGTAGGTAGGTAGTACATGGCTTCTTTTTTTTGACCTAAAACAATAAGCAGTCTACACTCCTGCTACATTTCTGTTCTAGAATGAATGACTGACTTAGAAATGGACGGCATTGGGTGTAGGTGTGCCATTGGGTGCCTCTGCCGTATACAACTCTAAAATAGGGCATCTTTTGCAACATGCATGTGTAGTTGCATCCCCACACTTGTCCTTGTCCTACTACTTAAATGCTTGATTTTGTGTAAAGATTTGACTTAATAGAGGTATAGTTGGTTTAGTATAGTAGGATATACTTCCTTGAATTTAAAAGGTGTAACATAAAGAATAGTAAAGAGTTCTTAAGCTTGAGGTTTGTTCCTTGAAATCAACCAACATCTATTTTCTTTTGTACATTTAAGAAGTGAATATCCTTGATCTTCAATTTTTAACCATGAAAGGATTTAGTGACCAAGTAATATATTCAAAAAATCTTAGGTAGTTATGTACAAAGTTAATTTTGGTTGAATGATTATGAAATTTTGATACAAGGTGTAAATATGTACCATGTTAGTGGAAATGTATTTTTTCTCTAATTGGGTGACCAAATCAAAAGTCATATTGGCCTAAGTTTTTCAAGCAACTTGGGTAGCTATAAATAGCATATGCAAAAACCTTCTACTTCTTGAAATTTGCTAGGTATGTATTTTAAATGATTGAAAATGCAAATGTCAAAAAAAATAAACCACGCATATTGTAAAAATTTCATTCAATGAAGAGTTAATGTTAGTTGATACTTTTTGGTGAGGCTATTGTTCCCTTGGAGGACATAATGGATTTCGAGTAGGTTTCTATAACCTCAATTTTTGGTGAAAGTTTTTGAAACCTTCTCATAAGATAGAAAAATTGATTAGTTCCATTGGAATAACATTTTTATTTCAATTGGTGCTTGGGAGCAATAGTTATAATAACACAAAAAGTCCAATATTGAATTCAATGGGCAACAAAAAAAATTTGCAAAAAGATATAATTTAAATTTTAAATTTTTTCCCTAAAAGCATATATTTTTGTCTACATTTGAAGCTTTGATATATTCTATTTGGACTAGTAATAAGAAAGTTATCGACAATTTTGTTTTTTAGGCAATTTTAGCATCTTTTTGAAAAAATAACTTTGATTGCTCATATCTTTCAATGTATATGGTCAAACTTCATGAAATTTTTAGTACATGATTTCAAACAAGTAAAGTATAAGATCCTCTAATTAGATTCTAAAAATAATTTTTGTTTTGTTTTCATGGATGAATATTGTAGAAATGGCAATTTTGAGTAGTTTTGATAGAAAAGTAGCCTTAGTTCTTTATAGGCTAATCTTGGAAGGACCCCAAGGACTAAAAGTATCCTTTGTATGGTCAAAAAATCTTCATTCATATTCAAGAATAAATGGTCTCATCCAAATTGGATGTACAACTATACTCTACTAATATTAGCCCCTTAACACTTTGAATTCTTTCTTGAATTCTTATATAATTTTGCTTGTATCTTTTTAAATATACATTTTTTTCACCTCAATTTCATCAAATTCATCATGTAGAAAGTATAGTTTTTAAAAGTCAAGCATTGGTTTCAATGAATGAGAAGATATGTGATCAAAAAAGCCTTTCAAAATTCTCTATTTATTGTCTAGATTTAAGACATCGTAGTGCTAGGGGGTTAATATTTAATATCATTGAATTGAATTCAAGTCATGATAGCTGTTTTCTTGTTTTTATGTAAGATAGTGTATAAATTAAAAAAACAAGGTATACTTATACTATGTATTTCAACATTTTAAAGTTCTTTTTCCTTAAAATTTAATTTTGACATTCAGATTTTATTTTATTTTTTTAAATGCTTACAAAATTAAGCTTCTCAAGTCTTGTTTCCTCTCTATTTGAAAAAATCCTTGAAATGAATATTTTATCAATGTTTGAAGTTGAAGAGTCTATAGCCTTGTTTTTAAATAGAATGACAAAAAAATTTGCTTATGCTATAATTTTTATAGTATAATGTAAATCTATTATGAAATTTTATAGATTTTTTAAGCATGTTTTGTATTTGATATAAATAATTCTTCACTTCTTCTTCAAAAATTCATCATAATTTGAAGTTTTCACAATAAAAATCTAATTATTTTTTTTGGAATGTAGTAGCCACATGATTCATCTCTGAAAAATAAAACTAAGAAAATTCACTAATATATAGTAGCAAATAAATGATATACACTAGAAGATTTTGAGGTTCGACTACACAATTGTAGGTTCTATCTTTTAGTCGACAAATGGTTGGCAACTTGAGTTTGTAAGGTTGCAATTACTCTCAAAGGGTAAATTCTTTGTTAAATTTTCAAATATACTTTTATTTGGTCATCAAATGTAAAAAGACAAGATGGAAACATACAAGATTATTTTTCAAATAACTTGATTGTACAATACAATTGAAATTATTGGAGTTAGGTATCACAGCTCTAAAGCATATAAAAAGCACATGATGTTGTAAAATAAAACTTGAAAATTTCCTCACATTGAATGTATTATTGCAATTCAAACTTCAAATCTATCACCACTATCTCTTGATTTTCTAATCATAAAAACCACTTAGTAAATATTTTTACTCAATGATATTCTATACTATTACATACATCCATGAAAATAGATTTTTGAATTACCATGTTTTTGTATTTGATATGCATTTTTTCACTTTTTCATTTTAAAACTAACAATAATTTCATAATTTTACAAAAAAAAATGTGATTTTTTTACCTATTAAAGATATGTATTTTCATGATTGAAAAATTTAAACCCAAATTTTTCAAGCACAAATAGTCAAAAAAGTAGGAACATATGGAATGAAAGGATTTTAACGTTCAATACATCTTTTCAAGGATTAACCTCTAAAAGTTTAATGCAAGATCTTTCGATTGAATATGCAAAGAAAATAGTTTGTTTTCATTGAAGCTCTTTACACTTAGAAAATAAGTGGGTTGGGGTGAAACATAGTCATGAACCTTTAGGGGTCAAGGGAAGAATATCATGTGCATAAGAAGTCATTCAAACAAAAACACTGAAAAAGAGAGCAACAAGTGAAGCTGAATGGATAAGGAGAAAAGAGTCAGCAGTTCAGGAATCCAGGATGGCCTTGTGTTGGCTCTCATTCCCAGAAACCAAAGTCAGCAAATCAGGATGGAAGCCAAAGGTACGACAACGACAATGGATTCCCATAATCCCATTTGTGTTTCAAAATGAAAAAGAGGAAAAAAAGAAAAGAAAAGAAAAGAAAATTCACTACGAACGGAAGGATGCAGACTTGCAGACTTGCAGAGCATAATCTAATTGACTGCCAGTAACAGTCTGCTCTAATGATGATTAGCATGTGACTACTCAAGCATCCCTGTACTGTACGATTGGACCCTTTCTATGTTAGCAAATGATTGAACATAGAGGCCCATTCTAATTTGCGTTACACATACTATTAGCCGAACGTAATGGACAGCATATCGAGACGCTTCGGATTGAATAATTATATCAAGTAATGAGAGATTTGTATTGCCACAGACTTGACCCCCATGATTCTGAAGAGAAGAAGAAACAAGAACACTTCAGGCAAAGCAACACCTCTAATGTAGTATTGTAATAAGCACTAGCTTGCTTGAAGCGGTCGCTCCGTTGCCATTTACACGAGGGAGAAACCCATTAGCACAATTAAAATCACGAACTTAAGGGAAATGAGAAAAACAAAAAAGCATCGCTGCCGTGAAGAAACAAACTGTGAAGTGGTAAAACTATCAACCAGATTGGTATTCCAGTGATCGCGGATAAATTACATTGATGTACTGCCGATCCCGATAGTGTTTTTCCTCTTTTGCCCACAATAAACAGGCGGAAAAAGCTGGCTGAAGCAAGACTTCTCCCTTTCGTGCGCTTAAAAATAGAAGATATGAACCAGCCTGGTGGATCAAGGAAACATCATGTGTTCCAACCCACCAAAGACCAATACTACGTCTAGAATTAACAACCCCCTCCCCTCCCCCTACAGCAGAAAGATGTTTAGAAATTTGACCGAGAGAGCCAGACCATTGAGGCGGACTCTCCCATTTCGTGCCTTGATGAATGATTCAAAACCAGAAAAATTGGTCTTGAGTATACATACAAGTACAAGTGACATGAGAAAGAAACCTACTTCTCGTCGTCTCCCGACAGTTCTGAGTCGGATGCCGAGATAAGAGAGGCCATGCCATGAAGGTGCCCATTTACGCACACAAAGTAGTCCACATTGTCTTTGTACGCACCCAGTTTTCGAAATGCGCTTGGCGGTACTAGCTCCGCCCCTCTCATACTCCAGACCTACATGAACGGTCACATCTCAGTAAGGTTTCTGTTATGCGCATTGCATTTCACATCATTACAATGGCACACAATTGTACTTGAGTAGGTATGCATGAAGCAACTTCAGCCCCACCCAAGGCAGACGTCAAGCTCAACATTCAAAGTAAGCACCCAGCTAAGGCACCCTGGACTGTGACTCCAAGAATGAATGTGATATCCAAAATTGGAAGCTGATGTTGACTTGCATATAATTCCTGATGTAGTTGAAGTCTTTGGAACTCCACCCAAACAAAGTAGACGTTAAGCTCAAGGTTCCAAGAAAACAGCCATCTAATGCCCGCCTCGACCAAGGTGGGTACACCTAAAAGCGCCACAAATTGTTACTGTGCCTAGTTACCATTAGGTTGTTCAGATTTTCATATAGTCTTGTTGGCAAGTGCAAGCACGTTCCAAGGCACCAAAGAACGCAGCATTTGGATACAGTATCCAAAAGTTGTTAAGGGTCAAGTTTGTTTCTGCAGTCTGTACATAACTGTTTTGGAAATGCACACAGACTACAGACTGTAGATGACTGTAGATGGCGCTGTAAGGTCAGCTGCGTTGTTGGGTGTAGCCACCTTATATCTTGAAGAATTAAAGTGCTATGAACCCTCGGAAACTGACGTACGGATGGCTCTTAAAATGATTTAAAGTCTATAGAACCCCACCCAAGGTATATGCTAAACCTAAGATTTGAAGTAAAACAACCAGCTAGTGCCCGTCTGGACTTCAACTTGATGACATTGGTTTTAAGATTGTT
Organism: Thuidium tamariscinum; assembly: GCA_947034885.2. NCBI lineage: Eukaryota > Viridiplantae > Streptophyta > Bryopsida > Hypnales > Thuidiaceae > Thuidium > Thuidium tamariscinum. The sequence continues at coordinate 18,208,124 of OX344752.2, read as the reverse complement.
CCGAAAATAATTGCAGTCTTTGGACCTAACCAGTACAATACGATTACAATCACAAGAAGTTCAAATGTCCAGCAGAGACCAATTCTCGGATGAACTGAAGAGAAAGACACCATGGCTGAAATTCTAGGTAAGAACATGAAGTTCTAAGCAATCCGAACAGGAGCTGGACGAGCTTTAGCAGAAAAGACTGAGAATATAGGTAATTTCATGAGGTTATACGTAACACAGGCACGAGCTACATGAGTTTTTGCGCAGAAAAGACTGGGAAGTAAGGAGCCATGTCGAAATTAGGTTGTCTTGGAAATGGTGTTGGTTCAGGTTAAAAAATGACTGCCAGTGTCAGTACATACGCTGACTGCAAATTGACCAACACCCAGCGAGTTGATTGACTATTTCGGCAAGGAAATAGGAAGACAAAATGCAAGCGAAAGTACCTTTCCACGACAGAAGGGACAAAATTCGGCCTCCTCGTAATCCACGCGATTTTCCATCAAGAAACGGCGCGTCCTGGATGATCCAAAGGCGCGAAAGACTCCTCGATAGACGCCGAGATCGTCGTCGTCGCCATTGTCCAGATGCTCGCAACAATCGGAGATGTAAAGCGTATCCGCCCGGCACTTGACCGGTAAAAAGCTCTTCCCCGAGGTCTTGGAGAATCGCGATTTAAACACGAAGTGTTCTGGGATGTTCTTGGAGTAGAAATGCTTGCTCTGGTGACACCCCGGGCAGTGAAACAGAAGCTTCCCGAGAGGCAACCAGCCCCCAGTCACCGTGCCACTCCGCCCCCCGACTGTGGCACTGAGTAAATCCTCCACCATCTTCGGCGCCCGGGACAGGCAAAACTCTTTCCATATCACGCGCTTCGTCACCTCCGCGAACGTCTTGCACACCAACGAGTACTTGGCAATATGAAAGGGGTTGTAATTCATGGACTTAAAGACCAACAGGAGCACCTTCTCGTCCAGGATTCCCCCATTTGCTCCCACCACGGGGGCGGCCGCTACGCCGCTCGCCCCACTCGCCTGCAAATCCAACCTCTGCCGCGTCGACCGTGCCAACATGATGCGCGATGCCGCACCACCTCGCCCTACGGCCAAGCTCATTCATAGGGTTCTCCTCACCCCCTCCCCAAGGCCAGATCCCCTCTGGCTCGTCGTCAACGATCCTGTCTTATTCCGCCACCTTCTTCTTCTCCGCCCCTGAACATCAACCCGAGCTCACAATCCTCGTCTTCTCCACCTCCTTTACACCACTCTCCCGTCTCTTGAATCACCATAGCTCACTCTCCAACCCTGCACTTCTCCTCTCCTCCTCCTCCCCCTCCTCCTCTTCCTCTTCCACTTCTAGCACCTCTGCCTCTTCCTTTCTCTTCCACCACTCCCCTCTCAGATTCTCAGACTAGATCCTCTCACTCTCCGCCTCCCCTCAACTCATCGCACCAAATGCCAAAGGTTCTTCACTGTCTCCAATGGTCCCACTCCACCACCATCTTTGCCCTACTTCCGCTGGTGAGGCCTAATTCTCGTCACATTGCTGCAGCTAACTTACTGCTGACGATGGCGATGGAGGTGGTGAAAAAAAGAAGATGGTGACTGCGGGGACGATGATCCATAAAACAGAAGAGGGAAGGAAAAGAAAGAAAGAAAAGAGGCACGGAACGTGGTGAAGGCGGGCAGAGCAGAAAGGCGGTGCAGTGTGAACGGAAGGAGGGAGACCCAGGGATTCGTTGGGTGATGGGAACGGGGCGAGAGGGGCGGCCCGGGGGTTCGTGGGGTGATGGAGATTAGTCCATCTACTTTCGGGATCCCGGAGAGGGAAGTCAGTGAGTCTATTGTTCTGGGACTTGACCGGGTCCTCCTGGACTTGGTCCTTGACTCTTTGGGCTGCCTGATGACTTCCTGCCCAAGTTTTAATTAGGGGTTCGGGTAACTTCCTAGCTGCCCGCTGGCATGAACTAAAAGTTTTCCAAATTCTTCTAGCACAGAATGTAAATTAGCCTAAATAGGAAGCTTTTAGTGGGACAAAGGGAGTATTATTAAGGGACTTGCACAGCATGGAGGATGTCTTCACCTTTGGGAGGGACAAAATAACTTTACTAATAAGATCTTAGGTTCAAAATAACCTCATTGTTGTTGTGTCATTATCAAAGAATGAATTTAGTTGCAATTGAGGTATTAGTTCCTAAAGTTTCTTGGCTCAGAAATAAAAAAATAATCTTGAAATTGCCTAAAAGCAATATCTCAGACAAAAAAAAAATTGTAAATTTCTTTATTTTTAAATTTGTTTTGAAGAACTTCCAATTGTAGGAATTCATTCTTGGCCTGGACTACAATGACATTGAGGAAAGATTTTAGGCCTTCAAGGTATTGCATGAGTGAGATCCATACATACAAAAAAAATATGCTTTTGTTACTTCACTTCAAGCCATCAAAATAGTTCAAAATCATTTTGAACTAAAAAAGGGCTTTAACGGTTACTAAAGTTGTTTGCATTTGCTGGTTCTAATTTTTTAGATAGTTGGAAACTTTTCCTTTTGTTTTTCAATCCAATAAACTTTTGTAAAGAATTAGATTGACCTAACTTTTTCTTTCTCAGTTTGTCAATCCAACAAACTTTCCCAAAGAATTGGATTGAGCTCTAAACATTTTTTTCATGTGATATTGTTTTATTCAAAGAAAAAGTAAAAGAGATAATCTCATTGTCTAATATAATAGAAGATATATTATAGGATTAAGATATGCTATCTTGGTGTAAATATTCCCATATAATACATTCATATTGAGGGTGAAGAAAATGCAAAAAATAAATTTTAACCCTTCAAGTCCCATTGTCTCATTAGAAGAAATCTGAGGCCTCCAAAGGGCCGTTTCGGGGTTGTTCCCCGAAATTGTTCCCTAACTGTTGGCTGTTGTCAGGGCGGCATTTACCCAAAAAATAAAATAAATAAATTAATTAATAAATTAAATTTAAAAAAATTGGGTCCTGAAATATGAAAAAAAGCCCAACCAAAATAAAATTTAGAAAATTTTATGACGTGGCACTCTCTCGACCACATCGGATTTTAGTTCACATGGTAGAAATTGCATTTCCACAGTCCGGGAACCTGCAGTCTTCTAATGCCCTCAGATTTCTTCTAATGCTTTAGGGGACAAATGAAAGTTTAAGTTGGTTTCTATGATTTCATTTTTTGGCCGATTTTTTGAAAGTTTTTTCTTGAGCTAGGAAAAAAATAGCTTCTTGAGAATATCATTTTCATTTTCATTGGTGCTTGGAAGAAAATGTTATGTCATTGTTACCACAAATTTCAACTTGTTGAACACGAAGATAAAGTGATAAACCCTAAAAAAATTGAAGTAAAAAGTTTAAAATTTTGGTTCTTATAAACTTATTTTCTAAATGGAGAGCTAGATTTGATTTAATCCATTTGAATAAGTGATGTGAAATTTGGGAGCATTTTGTTTTTTGAACTATTGTAGAAAAGATCACATACCAAATTTGTTTTTGAACTCAAATTTAACAATTCTATAAACAAAAACCATAGGGCTTAGTTTAGTGGGCAAAATAATATTAAATTTAGTATTAGTGTGTTTTGATTCCATCTTAAAGTTACCAACAACTTAGTTTTTCTTTCTATCCCATATCTACTTCTATTAAATAATCCTTTAAAAAATGAAAATCAAGTATGTATTTTTCAAATTTTTTTTCATGCTTTTCATAATACATGAAGAGAAATTTTAGCCATTTCATAAAATTGATTGGTATGATGGTGCAAAGAAAGAATTGTCCTTCCCATTGAATTGTTGGTCTAAGTTTGCCATTGATGCATAAAGGATCAAGTGAGGTGTTAACCCCTCAAGGTCAAAGGCCTTTTTGAGTTTAAAAACATCATTGCTTTTCAAGCCTTATGCATGTCACTAAGGTATGAAAATCTCAACCATACAATCTTGTAGTATACATGATATAAATGACGCAAGTCAAATTTGGAGTCATTTGGCCACATTGATTGCAAGATTATAATGTTTTAGTGTTGGAAAAAGGTACTAAAATTTTCCTAAAAACACATTTGCAGGTAAAATTTGATTTCTAAACCTACTCAAATGAAAAAACTTTAAACTAAAAGTGCTTTGAAATCAACACACAAATACATTGGTGGAAAAAATATTATACAATTAATTCATTGTGTTTGCAAAATGACTTAGCAAAAAAGGGTGCAAAAAATACACCCATGAATGAATCTCCTTCTATAAAAATTCTTCTCGATCACTCATAACTTCTTGAATTGACATGAAATTTTATCCATACAAACAAGACTAGTGTGCACAAATTTTTTTTTTTAAAATTATAGATACAATCACTGTATATATGAAGAAGAAACAAGCCGCCAAAGTCCAATGTAATCCAAAAATGTTTGGTTTTTGAACTTTGAATTATTCCCAAACATTCAAAACAACTTGGATTGACATGAAATTTTGACCACAAAAAATTGGCTTCTAAAGGAACATAATTCAACAAATTTGATTGAAAACAAACATCGGATGAAGGAGATACAAACTCGCAAAATTGCAACCATCAACTACAATTTGGCAGACTCAAAATTGAACTTGTAAACTTTGATTGGCTACCAAAACATCTGTACAACTTCAAGTCATTTGAAAATTTAAACACACCAACAAGACTAGGATGCACAACTTTTCCAAAAAGTTTTATTGAGTTTGAACTTTGGACACAAAAGTTACAACACTTTGAATTAGACTTCGAGACTACGTGAGGCCACTTTTCAGCCCCTTGGATGTTAAGGGGTTAAAGTTTGCCATTGATACATAAAAGACCAAATGAGGAATTAAAGTTTGCCATTGACCCTATTGAGTAAGGTTCAAAAAAAACTTTTTCATTTAACTTCGTACATTATAGTCTTTCAATCCAAGTAGTCAATTTTTTTTTTTAAAATTCCACAATTTTTTATAGTGATATAATACAATTATATAAAATTGAATTTCAAAACATAATTATTTTTTTCCCTCATTGATTCAAAAAATAATAGTTTATGATAAGTTTTGTTAAAAATGTGCCTTAGCCCTTTAAGAGATAAGTGTATTAATATTGAGTACTTAAAACACTAACATTTTATCCCTAAATGATAAATCATGTATTTATTCAATGGACAATTGGAAGTTCTAATAGGTTCCTACAAAAACAATGTGTCTTTTGGGTATTTTGAGAAAGATTTTAAAATTGTTTATAAGAAAATATGTGTCTTATCATAAGCTTTCTAGATCACTATTTTGTGCTTAGTTAAACTAATAGTTGTAGAACTATGAAGTAGAATGTATTTTTGGTCTTGAATTGAGCAACTTCAAAAAGAAAGTTGAGCATTTTTTAAATCGAGATATAACATTATATAGCTAACTCATTGAAGCATATTACATCAAAGTCTCAAAGTATAAAACCTCATTGATAGTAAGATAGTAACCTTGAGTCTTTAAAGAATTTTTTAAAATATTACTTAAGACATGCATATGAAACTTTCATCTTTGAAAGTTCCTCTAGAAAAATGTATGTGTCTCACAACTTCTATGAATTGATGACTTGATTGAAATTTAGTTGCCCACCTTGTCTTTGATAAGAACAATAGAAAAAATTGGACATATATTTTTAATCTAAATACTATGAAATTTATCTTCCATTCTGAAAGACAATCTTTGTATGCATCTATGTACCAAACTCAAATTGTATGATGAAAAAAATTGAGATTCCAATTATGTGACTAAAGCTTCTTAAAGACTCCAAAATTCTCTTTTATCATTTAAGGACTCAACCTCACAACCAAATCCTTGATCTAACTTTTCAATACATTTTCAAAACTATGATATTAAAGATACAAATAACTAAGATACTATCTTTGTAGTTGTTTCTTTGAGTTTGTTTCCTAACCTTAATAGTTAATAATCATATAAGGGAATATTTATTTTTTATAAAATTTCTAAAAATTTAAGCACACTTCCTAAAATGAGACCTATAAGAGCAAATACTCTTGCAAATACTTCAATGCAAAAATGAGCATAAGTTTTCTAATACATTTTCAATGCTAGATTTTTCTATTACAATAAAGTAGGAAAGTTTTCATGTTTGAAGTTTCCTCTTTTTCTCATCTAAAAATGCAAAATAGAATTCTAGCCAATTACAACAAAATTCAAATTTTCAAACTAGTAATGAATAATACTAGATGATCACATGTAATGTCACATTTTCAAGAATTATTATCAATTAGAGACTTGTTCAAAAGTTCAGCAAAGAAAGTTATGAAAGTTGTCTTTGTATAAGGAATAACACTATTAGATGATGTGAGCTCTACAAGATAGTTAGTATAAAGTTAATTAAATTGATGTCAAAATCAACATCAATAAAATTCCTAAGTTTTGTTCAATTTTTAAAGCCTTAAATTACTTTACAAATTCCATAAAACTTAAATATGGTATAAGCATTTAAGAAAACATGCATATTCTACTCTTTTTATAACCCCATCTCAAATACTAGCAATATAAATTTGTGTTCAAGAGTGTATAATACTAGTTGATTGTGATGAAATTTGGATGACAGATAGTAACATTCAAGTATGTTTACTTTACATGTGATCTTAATATCTCAAATAAAGTTTTCATTTAGAGAAGAGATCTACAAAATCTACAACTAAGAATTTGTCTATATAGTTGTTGTTGACAATTACATAAATATTTTAGATCTTTTGAATTAGTTTTGGAATATCATTAAACCCTAAAAAACACTTGTTATGAAAAATTAACTTGTGTGCAAGGAATAGGTATTTAGAGGGGAGTATAAAATAAAATTCATATTCTAAGAACATCTAAGAATGATATGTAGCCTATTCTCATAATAATTCAAGAAGAATTGGAGAACAAACTTTACTAAATGGCATATTATAGCCATACTTTAGTATAAAGTACCTTATAAGCACTACAAGAATATGAGGTGTTTTAAGTAAGTTTTTAAGTATTAATAGTCCTAGACATAAAATTATAAGTAATGACCTTTAAGGCAATATCCAACAAGAAATCATACTTCTTCCCATTTACTATTGTATTATATATGTGGCCTTTATCAAATGCAAGGCCTCTTCCTTGTCAATTTAGAGGCATTAATCTTGTGATGCGATTCAAATAAATGTTGTCTACAACATTTACTATATTCATGTGGATCATAGATCTACAAGATCTAAATGGATGGCTACTACACCATAATCATCCAAATCAATATCTAAATATCTAATAATATGCACTGAAAGATCATTTTGGGAGAAAAAATGAAGGAGAACCGATGATCATTTTTGGACTTACAGAGTAAATAAAAAAACAAAATAAAAAATTATTTTTTCAAATTGATTCAATAAGAATAAAACTTTATCACAAACCTTGAAACAAAGATTGTTGCTACAATTTGAATTGTGAACTTTTAGAAGATGGCAATCCATTTTTTGATTAGCCCCCATTTCGAATCAATAGGTTGTTTTCTTTCCGTGAAGTTTTGGTGTAGTTCCTAAAGCAATTATGGCACATTATGATTGGTTGCAAGGCTCTCATAAATGCAACTAGCCTTTGGTTGGTTTAGCAATGAACCTATATCACCATTATAGGTTGAAAAGAATCTTCTACTAAAAAATTTATAATAATTACAATTTGTGTAATAAAATTCTGAAAAAATACGACATCCTTCTAAATTCTATTTTTGTACATGAAAAAAAAATTGCATTCAAAAAAGTTGCAATGCACATATGTGTAATTGCTTAAGTGGTTGAAAATGGGTGAAATACTCTAATTCTTCAAATTATGATTTTCCATTTCATTTGTTTCAAAAAATAATTTTTAAATTTTTAAATGATGGATTTTTTTCCCTTCCAATTTTTTTATTCTACCGTACTAATTGTTCCATGCAAGTGATTCCCCTGATGGATCCATTGTCCAATACTCTGGATCACTCGAAGATTCTTTAGTGGGTTAGGACAGCTGGAGAGATGAGAGTGTCATCCAGTACAGCCATGGCGGGGGGGTCCCAACTCAACATATAGGCTTTACAATTTTATCCCCCTTTTGCATTTGGAGGATCCTTTTTGGATCATGGGATGTTGAACCAAAGGAAAGAAATAAAACGGCGGATCAATGCCCAATGATCAAGGGTACATTATTATTGGTATCATAGGTTTCCTACACAATATCATGGCAACATGCACGCAAGGCCAAAAAATAATGACATTTGAGTTTTTGGTCATCTCTTGAAAAAAATTTCATTCACTTGAGTTATTTGTAAAGTCCCCCCACTTTGGGCATGGCTTTTTTTGAAGTTGAGAAGGCAACCATCGTTGAAGCATCAAATTTTTTGCAAGATACTTATGGCACAAGACTTCAAAAGTGGGGACCAAACTTTTTTAGGCACCATTTTGATGGAAAAATAAGTTTCATACCCACTTTTATTTCAACTTTTTTCACTCAACCGACTTTTTCATGAAACTCATGGGTTTAAACCCCGGTTTAGTGTACTTTATGAATAACTCAAATATCATATGCAATTGTTGTTATGCAATACCATATGTAGATAGTAAGGTAACTCAGCCTATAACATGCAAAATGGGAATCAACCTATCACAAGTAGAATTATTCTAGTGGTGTACATTTCAGAATTGGAATGTACATTAAATAAATAGTAAAATTTGGAGTGTAATGGGTGGGCTCCTAGAAAATACTAAATCCTCCAATTGAAATGGGCCTAGCAAGGTAAGATTTGGATTCTTTGGGGTAAAGTAAAAAAAAAAGTCCCCTATTTTGTGCCATATGTAGGGTATGTTCTAGACCTCTCCTAACTAATTTGGGTATCTTTGATTTCAAATATGAATTCAAAATTTGCAAAAAAATTATATGCAAAAATTGAAAGAATTCTTGTGATTTTCCCCAAGGTAAATCCTTGAAACCTTGAATTCTTGTGTTGGGCCTACTTCAAATGGAGGATTTAGTGGTTGTCTTTGGCTCCCATTTTTCTTGTCATAGATTGAGTTACCTTAGCTTGTGTTGAAAATATCTTTAAGAATTCATGGTAATGTAGATTTTCCTTCTCTCTTGTACCTTCTTCTATATAACAATTTTTTAAAGAATATATATATTTGAATTTTTTCACTGGTCTCTCAACTTATACAAATTTTGTTGCAAAAAAATCTATAGTGCAAGACATCTATAATGCAAAATAATTTAATTAAGGAGATTCAAAGTCTTACAAACGAGTTGCCATGATGCCAAAATACTATGTTCACTTCACTTTGAACTCAAATATATTGCAATCTATCATGTCAAAGTTTTTGAAATTTCTTTCACACATTGTTGCAATAGACTAATGCAAAAAAAATTGGTTAGATATGCAAAGTTTGCATTCCTTGCACTAACAATGGTAGTTTTGAGTGGTTTTAGAACCTCCAAAATAGGTTTTGGGCATTTGGAGGTTGAAGACTATGTATTTAGATTTTAGATAGCAAATGAATGTAACCATGCTTTAATTCCACTAAAGCTTCAATTTTTTCATCCATCCAATCATTTGTAGGTTCTTAAATTATCTCTTAATGTTTCCATAATATTGATTTTCAAGATTCTTTTTTTTAGATATTCTATAGTTCAAATAACATGAATATGTTTCACAACATTCAATGAATAAGTTTTCCATTTCAAAACTTGGCCTTTTAAGAAGGATTAAAATATTTTTTAAGATGAAAATCCTAAAAAATTGTATTTAGAGTTTAACACTATGCTATTAAACATCACTATTTGTTTAAAAACTAGATATCATTGAGTTATTGTTTATGAAATTTCACCCTCTATTTAGGCCATAGTTCACTTCTTATTCAAGATTGCATTTCAATATCTATCAATTTCAATTTCTTAAAATGACAACAAGGCATAATTGCATGCATTGAAATCACATAGAATTGTCTTCTCTTTAAACTAAGGTTTAACCCCAAAAGGTCTTGTCGGGTCAAAAAACATCATTGCTTTTGGAATGTTATAGGTCTAAAAATCATTAAGGTATGCAAATCTCAACCACACAATCTTGTAGTAATCTTGTTGTAAGTGACTTGAATTGAATTTGGAATTATTTGTCCATATAGATTGAGAGATTATAATGTTTTAGTGTTGTAAAAGGATGCTTAAATTTTCCTAAATATACATTTGGAGGTGAAAATTTTAATTTCTAAACTTGTTCAAATGAAAAACTTTGAACTATAAAGTGATTCAAAACCAACAAACAAAACCATTCTTTAAAGAAAATATCATTCAATTGATTCATGGTGTTTGCAAAATGGCTTTCAAAAGTAAAAAATTGGTGAAAAAAACACATCTAAAGTTGAACTTCCTTTTACTAAAATGCTCCTCATTTACTCATAATTTCTTGGATTGGTATGAAAGTTTAGCCACACAAACTAGACTAGTATGTGCAACTTTTCCAGAAAAATATTATAAACAAATATTGTACAAAGAAGAAACAAATTGCTAAAGTTCATTGTAACCCAAACATGTCTAGTACTTGAACTTCAAATTGCTCCCTAGTGTTCAAAACAACTTGGATTGATATGAAAATTTTACCACAATAACTAGACTTCTAGAGAAAGATAATTCAACAAATCTTTTTGAAAAAAAACATTGAATGAAGGAGATACAAGCCCCCAAAGTTGTAGCTATGAAATGCAATTTGGTTAATTCAAATTGAACCTATAAACTTTGATTGGCCTTCAAAAAACCAATACATCTTAAATCAATTTGAAAAATTTATCACACAATCTAGAAGGGAGAATACAACTTCTCCATTAAGTTTTATTAGATTTGAACATTGGATGTAGAAGTTCAATCATAACACTTTGCATTGGACTTTTAGAATATGAGGACACTTTTGGTCCCCTAGGGCATTTTAGAATTAAGTCTACTTTGGAAAATCTCTAACTTCAAAGAGGTGTCAAAATCTTATTTGTAGTTCAAGTATGGGTACAAGTAAAAGGGAGCATTGAGATGTTTATCAAATTGTCCCAAACCACTCATCCTCTTTTGTTTTGTACATTTGACACACATTATGACACTTTGGGAGATGTGTCATGACATTATTAGTCATTTAGTCCCTACCTTAAAAATGAGGAAAAAGTACATTTCAAGCTTTAATCAAAAATCTCTTCAAGCCTTGGTTGGAAATAGCTACATCCTATAAGTTAGATATGGGTCTTCGTTCAGGAATAAGCGGTTCTACTTTAGCTATGCCCCTTCCCAATTAAAGAATGGATATACTCTTACATAAGGTGGAAATCTCCCAAACTACGACTTTTTGCTATTGTACCTTGTTATTAGTATAAAAGATTGGTCAAATCTTCATATTTTCATATTGGCACTTAAGATGAGGTTCCAACACACCAAAGAATGCTACAATTGAATAGTGCATGTAGAAGTTATAAAGGATCAAAGTTCATTTAGTTCTAAAACCATTTCTTCAATACATGTATAGGGTCATTGCAAGAAACACTGTCCAAAAAGTGTAGCGTTTTCATAGTACTCTTTTTTTCCTTTGGGAGGGCTTTAAAATTAGAAAAACAATTTTTAAAAATAATAAAAAATATATTTCATGTATATATCTTTAAGAAGAAGGTACCATAGAAAGGAAAATTATAGGAAAAATCTCTAAGTAGGAGAACTAGAAAAGTGCAAAATCTCATGAAAATTGGTACTTTTACATTTTAATTTGTAAAAAATAGGAAAATCAATTTTTAAAAAAACTAAAAAATTTCCATTCTTAAAGAGTTGATTTTGATGAGATTTCACCAAAAGAACAATCTTAGAACCATCTTCAATGTTCAGAAATTGCACGCAACGGAAAAAATTTTGTACTCATGTGGAGGACATGAAATAACATATTTTTGGATTTCATTCAAAAGTTATAAGTTTTACACCTATATGTATAGACCATGAAAGTTTTGTTTATAAATCATTAACTTTGGGCACTCATAACGTAGTGATTTTTGTAAACTATAAATTGTGACGCTCAACAAAAATGATTTTTAAATATAAATTATTATTTTTTAAATTCTGAAAAATAAGTGATCTAGTAACCTTCAAGTTAGGTATGTTCAATAAAAATTTCATGTTCATTGGAATTAATCTACAAAAGTTATAGTAAACAACAGAAAAGTGGTTCTCATTGTGACATGAAATAGGACCGGTGTTTCTTGCAATGACCCTACATATCGATTTTTTTCTTCAAAACACAAAGTTGTACAAATTGATTTTGGAGATGAAAGTGCACACAACAACAATGATAGTTTTAGACAATTGAAGGTGCCATATTGGATGTTGGGGAGGCAAATCACCCCCATTCTGGCAGAGTAGGGTGGTCTAATTGCAAACAATTCTTATGCATATTAATTAGGAATGGTACTTACGCTTGGTAAGGTGACACATGACAATAACAATAAAACACTTTTGATTGGTGTGTCAATTTTTCTATCATAGTAAAGAAGCACTCTTGGTTTTACAACTTGCCCTTGGTTCTAAATAGGATGACCTATATATGACTAGTATGGGAGGAATAGAATCTTCACCTAAAAAATTCATGATATTTTGATTTTGAGAAATAAAATTCAGAAAAATTAGTGAATCCTTTTCAAATTTATTTCAGGATATAGGGATTTTTTTTCTCCTCATTCAATATATCCATATTCTAGGTATGCTCAATTGCTTATTTGATTGAAAATGGGTTGCTTCCCCTAAGTTACCCACCTTATTAGAAATGACTTCGCTTTGTGCCAATGCAAGTGAATGAAATTTATGGTCAATTGAAGTCGCATCAATAAGGTAGAAGGCTCTTAAATGGAGTAGGTTCTAAAATGGTGCCCTATCTTAAATGTACAATACTTGTACATGTTGCTTTTTCATAGCCTTCAGCAATGTACTGACAATGTACATTTTAGCTAGGGCACCATTTTAGAGCCCTATGCCCTTTCAACTTCAAAATTTAATAACTAATTCAAAAAAGCTCAGAAAAATATGAAATGACTTGGGTTAGATGTCAATTCTACTTGTCTTTCAAGGAAAATTTACTGAAAATATCTCTAGGAGTTTTTCCTCCCTGAAATTCTGTTTCAGCCCTTAGATGGTCCATTATATATAGGACCTCTTACCTTACATGAGTCCTTAGGCCTGACAGTTGTAAGGTTTGCTGGGATAAGTTAGATGTGTGCAGTATGTTGTTCCTCCTGACTAAGTTAGATTTGCTCACCTTCCCCCCAAGAAGAAAAAAAGAAAAGAAAAAGAAAAAGAAAAAGCTAGATTTGCTAGCAAGTTGGACCAATGCTGACATTGCTGAATGCAAGTTAAGGACAAATAGGATGATCCATCGACAAATCCAACTAATAAGTTAGAGCCTGTCCCAAATGCCATATCTCATCTTGCTTTCTGTCGTGGTGCTTAAAAGAGGAAAAAAGGAAAATTGTCCGTATGGCGAATTTCATCAAAATGGCAAAATGTCATTAATTTGGCAGTTTTCACAGTTTAGATTGTATGGTCTGAAATCTAAACTAGTCATAGATATCTGAAATCTATACCTATCCAAGATGTTTTAGACCACACGGTTTGAATCTAAGTGCGTCACAAATTTTGGAAATCTACACACATCTTAAATGTCTGAAAATCTATACCAGTCCTAGATGTTAGCTTTTAGTTCAGAATGAGCGATCTGAAAAATGGCATAGTGAATATTGCCATTTTATCGAAATTCGCCATCCATCTCGTATTCTCCATAAAGACTGAACACATTTTCACGCACAGAGATTTCTGTACTGAGTGATTCCATTGCAACATATGCAACAGTACAACAGGAACATTCAATCATCCATTCAGCTTCTTTGAAAACCAGTACCCGTATTTGATTGGCTAAGTGTATATAATAGCCTTAAGTAGCTTCCATTTCCATTTGGGTTGGCTTTTGTGAATAAAGTTATGAGTTTTAGAAAGTGCTTTTTCTGTTTTATCTGTCCATGTGTGGAAAGACACACAAATTCAAAAGCATTGATCATTCATGTCAAATATGGCCTTCTTGTGACCTAATATAACTTAGTCCTTTGAGAGTGTATGATCAAAGTTAGTACCACAGGGTACCAAATTAATACAATAATAAAGCCTACTGATGGCTGCCTCAAGCAAAGCTATAAACACCAAACACCAAGTGAGGTTTCATTGTGTGCCAAAAAACCATTATGAAATATCATGTGACGGCATTGGATGTACATTCATTTGATTCAAAGCTACAAAGTTGCATGAGCTAAATAATGGCAAGACTTTGATGGTGATGGAGTTGGAAATGTAGTGAAATACTGAATGATCCACTTCCTCCTATATATTTTGGTAGTGACTGTTTTCTCACATCATTTTGGTTCACAATCTTAGAAGAAACAACTTGCCAAGGAATCTCAATTTCCCAAGATATGTAGACCTGTTATAATTTTGCATTTCCAGTTAAATTCCACACTGACGAGTCAGAAACAAGAATCTTTTCAAGGCAAATTGTGTTCAACACAGTAATCTGAAGTTGCATTCCTTCTTCATGTTGAGAATCTTCAAAGAAAACTGTTCAAACTTCTATGCTCATCATGCACAGACAAATCTGCATTTATAGGAGCATGCATGTGTGGCACACCCTCATTTAATTGCTTTGTTTAGATTCAACACATATTAAGGTAGTTCAAATTTCGGTTGTGGCTATTTTCTTTGGAACTCAGACGGAATATTGCATGCAATACTCCTCTGGATATGAATAGGCCACCGGATACATGCACTTCAAACCAACATTCTTCACAAGCATGCTGCATTCAGGTTTAGGGTTGGTTTAGGGTTTTTGGGTTTAGGGTTTTTTTAGGGTTTAGGGTTTAAGTGCCTGCCCTTGACTCACAGGTTGTTACGAGAAATTCTGAAGTATTTATTATTCTCAGATTAGCAGATGTGGCTGAAATTTTGTCCAAGTGTAAGTGCTTACAAACTGATAGAAAGTACAAAGAATGTTGCAAAAACAAATCTAGTTCATGTGGTCCTACTTAGATTACCAGTGGTACAGTTACAATACATGCAAAACCCCTCAGATCACGGCTTAATTCCACCCTCTTTTCGAGGTTGAATTTAGAGTCGATTCATTCCAGGTCCCGTGTCAAATCATGCTAATTAAAGGGTAGGGAGAGTAAGTTGACACCAAGACCAAGGAAAAAACAAATTTACAAGTGACCTTTTAATTTGTCCCTGATCTAATCCAGCTTCTCTCACTATCACAAGGATAAAATAAAAGTTCACGATCCCCCAAATGTCGGTGCTCTTGCATGTAAGCTTACGACTGAGCAGCTTTCAGAGCTTCAGCATGAACAGGTCCTTAGTGACTACCACGAAGGCTTCTCTAAGTTATAATAATCTTGAACCCAAACCAAAGTCACCTTAGGTGTTTGTGGAAAGAATAATATATCACACACACACACACAAATTAAAACAGAAAAAGAAATAGCACATACAAAAGCAGACTGAGCACGATTAGGGAATCGAACTACGTACACCTTCGATCTGGAAGTTGAGAAACCCATTATTTAACCCATTTACTTGAATCCCACTCCGTCCTTCAGTTGCATTGCTACTTGAACTTATCCTCAATTTTGTTAATATATTTGGCAAGGTTCTGGTGCCAAGAACTGAGAAGTAAGTTACTTCTACGAAAAGCTAAGTGCTCACTAAAAACTAAGTAAGCAAAGTTGTATGTTTATGTTTCAGGCTGTGCTGCTTGAACGTGAAATGTACTACTTTGCAAGTAGAGGAATTCTAGTGAAATTGACATTACTTGAACAACTCTCAGAGCGATTTAAAGATCGTAATTCTCGTTTTAGAGTGACGGAGGGATCATACCATTCGAGCTTCGCATTTTAATTTTGCTTGTGCGATCAGAGCAACTTTCATCAGAAGGCGTTTTTGGTTTGAATTTTTTGATTAATCAATACGAATTCTAGCTTTTCCCACTCTCCGCACGGAACAGTGAAGCATATCCATAGACTGAGGTAGCAAGGCCGCGCGGGGCATGACCTTCAAGAGCAAGAGTTAACGGTATTGGAACAGGAATTCGAGCTGAAAGATACAACCCCATATTTTGCTAAATTGGCATATTTGCAAAGTCTGATTATGTATGCATACACTTAAAAAATCAATAATCTTGAATAATGTGTAGTTATCAAGGGATTTTTGAACCTTATACTTGTCTGTTTTTCCTAAAACTCTTGCAGATTACTGATGATCTTGTTGTCATGCATCGATCACCTGCAACGTTCAAGTTTGAAACATATCTTGTATAAAATTGTGATATAATTTCAATAATCAAATTTCATAACTAACCCAGGCTCAACTAATGGTCAAAAATCTGTAATCGTGGCCGAGTGAAACAAGAATAGCAATCTAGCTAACGCTGTGCTTAGGGTTCTAGATAGTGCGTGGGGACCTTCAGTGTGTAACCTCAATTTCGGTGAACTGATGAGAATTGGCGAAAATTTGATATCGTTATGTTGACAGAAATCTACAGAGAAGTCTCAAAACTGATCAAAAAAATTAAGTGCCAAGGTCTTGAAATACCACCAATTTAACGTTGCTGTCCTCGCTTTCGGGCTGGAGGTATGTCGCAATTCCTGGCGCTAATTTAACGAAACTTACGATTGACCTCCACCACATTATGCTAATTTATATTCTAACTGATCGGCTTATAATTAATTCTGCGATCCATGCATGCATGCATGGCGTTGATCGATTTGGAGTTGATTTTTCCAACTGAACTTCAATCATATATTTAGGCTCAGTCTTTTCTGGCCGACCGAGCTTTAATATTTGTATATGCAACGTATCGATCACCTCAAAGGCTGCGCGCGCATGGTGATGACGGAATCGACCTTATCGACTTTAATTTATTCCCCCCAAAATGTCCAATTTCTACCTGTCCTGGTAAGTAGTCTCGATTCGTACGTGTTAATGTGGAATCCATGAGGTCAGGAGTTCAATCTCCCACGATCATGTAACTATTCCCCCTTGATTCTCTGATCGAGATGCGCCTCGAGATGCTACGACCTCCTGATCGAGCATGTTGCATGCGGTGTATAATTAATCCTCTTAAGCTAAGTACAAATATTTCTTTACGCGTAGTTTCTCTTTGACAAAGTTCAAGATCTCCTCCTGAGAATGTTAGCTTGCACTCACAGTAACTAACTAGCTAGAAACTGACGCTGTATAAATAATATATCGGACAAATTGTCATTTCGAGGTTCTGCATGCATGCAGGCGACCTTTGTTTGCGTGTCTGACGCTACTGCTAATTGACTTATAGATCAAAGACCCAAATGTCCATTCAGCAATCTTGATGCAATTTTTTCATACTAGTATACAACTTACCTTACTAAGCAATCGGTAGATATATTTTGAGCGCGCGTGCAAGCGCACTTCATTATGTTTCGCGCGCTACTAGATCAACTCCGCCGAATACGTTGGTACTAGCTGGTGCATGCATGCAGCTGACTGAATCAATTAGCTACTGATAAGTTAAAACTACATTTGGCTGTTCCGATACGTACAATCAACTTTCTTTGCAATTGGCCGACGCGTGCCGTCATGGTTCATGCTCAATCCCAATTAATTATAACTTAAACTTACAAATGTAGTAGACTAAGTTAAGGCCGTATAAACTGTCCAGTGGACGGGTATCGGAGAAGTTCAGCTAGGCACCTTCAATTCTTAATTTGCCTCGCGTCTTGATCGAGTGAAATCTAACTTAGTGGTCTGTTTTGCCATTGAAGCTTACAACTAAACGAAAGTTCGGTTAAGCTTTTAGTAATTACTGCCTGGCCTCGTGATCGACTTCATTAGACTGGCTGTAGTTAAATTAATGGATTTCTCTGAGAAGAGGAGTTCGATTCTCCGGAATGATATTAACTTTAACCTAATTTCAATCCTAGCTCGATCGCCGACATACAATACGGCTGCATGCGTTTGATCGATCGAACTGTTCGTAAACGGTTCCCTTAATTAGGGCTGGGGGATAATTAACTAATTAAGCACAGAAATTAGTTCACTAGCTCAGGTAGATAATGTATCTGTGCTTCCTGGAATAATTGTCAATTGCCATAATTACGTTACCCAGGAGAAATCCAATACTGACAGGAGTTGGACAACTGTCCTTCAATTATGTGTTCAAATTCCATTGACATTCACTTCAGTTTGTTTTTGCTTTTGTTATTTGTTTTTGAAACAAACGAAGACAGTCACTTCAGTCTGGAATTCTTCGAAATTGAGTCCCATTTTGGATTTCTCCTTCGTTGATTACTCTGGCGAGATTCTAGCTCGGGGCCGAAGTACGTTGAGACTTTCCAGCGGACAAACCAAGCTCTTAAAAATAGGATTGCTGTTCCGATTTACGTTTCAGAGAATCAGACGCTGCTCATTAAAAAGAGGCAATGCAAGTGCCAAGCCAGTCCTCGAGGATTCTTCATAAATTTGATGCGCATATATTGAACCAAGCATCTCAATTTTTGCAGAAATTAATGAGAGCCTCTATGTCAGTGCACCCATGTAAGGTAGACCCAAATGGGACACTTTCCTAGATCTCTTGATCTTGGAGGTGCACAGAGAGAAGAATGATGTGCGCTTGTTAAGGTAAGAGGTCTTATAATGGACCATCTAAGGGCTGAAACAGAATTTCAGAGAGGTAAAACTTTTAGAAATATTTTTCAGTAAATTTTCTTTGAAAGACAAGTAGAATTGACATTTAAACCAAGTCGTTTCATATTTTTCTGAGATTTTTTGAATTAGTTATCAAATTTTGAAGTTGAAAGGACATAGGGCTCTAAAATGGTGCCCTAGCTAAAATGTACATTGTACACTGCTGAAGGCTATGAAAAAGAAACATGTACAAGTATTGTACATTTAAGATAGGGCACCATTTTAGAACCCGCTTCATTTAAGAGCCTTCTATCTTAGGAGTTGGTTAAAGAAACCAAGAAAATTAGTTTCATATTTTTTCGAGCTTGTATGAATATATTATAAATTTTTTTAAGCAATTGTGTAGATGCATCTATTGTGAACACTAGACTAATACCAAAGTGGGCACATAAACACCTTAAAGTGAGACACTCTAACCTTGTATCCATGTGGATGATTGGCCACTTCTTGGAAGAGCCTGTAACTTCACATGCCTACTTTAGAACCTCACATGTCTTCTTTGGGTCCACTTGTAGTTGGATTTAGGTTCTTTTCTAGGTGTCCATGAACGACTACTTGATTTATTAGAGCTCCATTTGGATGCTTCTACCTTATACAATATACATAATTGGATTTTTAGCACTAACAACAACTCAACACTAATACTTATTATAGTTAATTGTAAAGGAAACTCTAATTTGAAAAGCCTAAGTATTGGAGGGAGGTATAATTGAAAATAGTATCTAAAAAGAAACACGGCACCAAACTCCTTTGGACCTCAGTTTTGGTGCTCTAAGGAAGTAAGGAGTTTTATCCCATCTATTTGAAACTTGGCTCCTCGTCTTCTATTGCATACATTTTACGATTAACTCTACTATAATTAAAATTTATAAATTGTTTTTATTGGATCTTATTGGCAAGTGAAAGAAGATTTCAAGGCACTTTGGCATGCATTATTTAAGAGATTATTATTTTATTTTATTTAAAACAAATTTAAGGCATTAGAATTAATCATAAAGGAAATCCCAGTTTGAAATGAGAGGTGTTATTTGCAGGAAGTATAACTAAAAATAGTTGGAAAAAAACATGACATCCAATTCCTTTGGACCTCAATTTTAGTATTCCAAGGAGTTTTGTCTTGTTTTTTTTCCAAATTCCGTCTCCTCATCCCCTAATGCATCCACTTCAAACGATTAGCTCTATTGTTTGAATAATTTATGAAATTTTACATAATTATGTAATTGTCAATTTTGTTCAATTTATGCAAAATTAATGGTGCCAAAAATTATACCCCAAACTTATACAAAGCTCTGAAGAGTAGAACATGCATTGAATCAAGTTGAAGGCCAAAGTGCCAAAGTTGTAGAATATATATGCCAATTTAAGAAAAATGATATTGTGGTTGATAGGTGTACCAAAAATTGACATAGACTCTCTTGGGCTTTAAATAATGTTCTTGATTGTGTAAATCAATATCTAGATATTAGTATTGCTATTTGATGCAAATGTAGGTGTCACATTAATTACAAGTAGTAATGATTATGGATGTACATACAGCTTAGGTTTAAGGGTGAACGCAAGAAAGACTTGTACTATTTGGCGTCACACTTTGAGTGACGGAGTTGTCATGAGCTATAACTTTTGAAGCATTAATTCTTTGAACTTGAAATTTTTATTGAAGATGACTGACTTGATAGTTATCAAAACCCTTATTTTTCAGAAATTTTCAAAAATAATTTTATATTTAAATTCTAATTTCTCTAATTTGTCACACTTTGCGGTTTAGGGGTCTTTAGTACTGTGGAGTACTTTAAATTAATAATTTAGAGCTGAGATTTCTAGGGTCTATTCCCACACTAAGTAGTCATGTTTCCACCGAAGGAAATTAAAAAAAAAATCATTATTCTCTTTCCTCTACATGTGTGCTAACAGGCCTCCCTTGCGCGCACATTTTTGAACAATCAAAATAGTTTTCGGATAATTATTTTGGTGAAATACCTTTACCATAAAGTCTTCCCAAATGACCAATTTTTAGTTTTAAGAAAAATTACTTTCCCTATTTTTTACAAATTAAAATGTAAAAATATAGTGAAAGTTACAATTTTCACGAAATTCAGCACTTTTCTAGTTCTCCTACTTAGAGAATTTTTCTATGCTTTTCCTTCCTAGGATATCTTCTTCTTAAAGGTATATACATCAAATATATTTTTTACTTTTAAAAAAAATTGATTTACTATTTATATAGTACTCCCAAAGAAAAAAGTGAGTATTGTACAAAACGCTACGCTTTGACCGAAGACTAAGGCGGAGCTTTGGAGCGCGGCTGAGGGGCGGGACGGAAGACGCAGTGTCGCAGCGAAGACGGTGCCTTGGGGGGGCCCAACACGGCTCCCCTCGGCGCTAATCCGGGACCAGTGGAAACGGATAGCTGTACGCAAAGAGGAGCGGGTTAAACAACGCCAAAACACGTACAAAGGAATCGGTAACACTAAACCCTAAAACTCGATATTTCCAGGCTGATCGTTCAAACGGAATTGTGATTAGATATAGTACCACGATTACCGAACAGAGGATCAATAGCGATTTTGAAAAGGGCTTAGTCGACGACAACAAAACACCAAGTAACGAACTCTAACCGACAGTCACCCAACATGCCTCATCCAAAATAGATTAGATTTCGGTGATGTCTGGAAGTACCTCCGAAATGGAGGCTACTACCGCACCAGCCAAAACTGCTGCTTGGGGCAAGACCTCAAGAGCAGTCAAGGCCGCGCGCTTTCCGTCCGGACACCAGCTTAGACCTAATCTCACCCCTAGCACCATCGCTATATTAGAACAAGAGGCGCTATCGCTATCTAAAGTTGCATTAATAGGATTTGCCCCCACCAAACACCCATCTCGCACAAAGTTACAGGAATGGGTGAACGTCAACCTGGTAGAGTCTAGAATGGAAATCAGTAGGATCAGAATGCTACAAAGGGGTTACTTCGTACTCACCTTTGTATACGAGGAAGGAGCTAAAGCAGCCCTTCAACAGAGCCCTCTAACATTTGGCCCTCACTAGTTATACCTTCATCCTTGGCAACCACAATTTAATCGTATAACACCCAAGGGTATTAAAATACCACTGTGGGTCCGTTTCCTACTACTAGATGACGTTTACTACAAAGCATTGAGGGAAATCAGTACAGCCATAGGCGAAGTAGTATGGAGTGGTAAGGAGGAGGACTACCTTAAAAAATCCTCCACCCCATGAGTGTGTGTACTAGTAGAAAACACCAAGAATCTCCCAGCATTAATCATACTTCCGATACCAAGAACAACAAGTGAAGTGGAAATCTTCTTGGAATATGAAGGAATCCCCTCACAGTGTCAAAAATGCTTTGAGTTGGGACACACAGAAGCTAACTGCCCCAAACTCAAAACTAGCAAAATAGCACCCAAGCCAAAAGTGAACCAGAACACCTAGAATAGCTCCTGAAAACCAGAGAAACCACAGAACCAGGAAGGCCCCAAAACCGCCAAACTTCAGAACACGGAAGCACCAGGGAATAGCTTGAGTCATCCAAATAGACAAAACACTCCATAGGGAACAAACCCAGACAAAACAAACCACAAATCGACCGGAAGGATAGAGCCAATGGCTACACCCGATACCAATAATATCAAAGTAGCCACCCCAAACGCACTCAGCCAGTCTAAAACGCCACAAGGAAAGACAGTAATATCCTCCTCTATAGCAACCACGAAACTGGAGGAAGAAGTCCTCCAATTCATGGAACACGACCTGGCCAATATACGAAAAACAATAGAATGGCAGACAGTAGGCATGAGAGGGAGGTCACCGTAGGGTCATAGGAACATAACACCCAACCAAACGAAAAAAAGAACAATTTCAACAAGTATCCTAGATGACAATGTCTGGGGACTTTTGAAGTTCAGAGACACCCCCTTGGGGGACAAACGGTTAAAACTATGGCCAGTAATCCACACGATGTGTGTTGGCACTAGAAGGTACTTGAACCTTTTAAACGGAGAGTTGCAAGGTACCAGAGTTTCCCTACCTACAGGGAAAGAACAAATCCATGAATCCCTACGCGAGAGCTGCTGGAATTAAATGCAAACTGACATCGAGAAAAACACAAGTTACGGTAGTAGATGCCTCGCCAACTGGAAATGGGACTCTATAGAATGGATAAATCAATGGCAAACCAACGCAAATGGCGCACACACTTGCCATGTCATTGCTTTATTAGAACTCACAAAAGAAGACGACTGTTTTTTCATAGAAGAATCTACCCATCAGTGGACTATCAAGGAAGACCTCAAAATTTGGACTAGCACTAATTGGGATATGGAACTAGATTCCAGATTCACATTGCAAATGTTGGCCAACTTCTGGAAGGTACCAATAGAATCAAATGGAAACGACGTACCAATCTCCAATGCCATCACTGAAGACAAAGCGGAGAACAAAGACAATTCTCCTAACAGGCCTGCAGCAAAAAAAAGAGCAGTCCAAGAGAACGATATGCTACAGAGCTTGGAGGAAAGTGAACGGTCGCGGACGATAATGGAGAACCCAGGGCGAGAGCGATCAACACCACCCCCAAACTCCGACCCGAGAACCTACGCAGGCCAACACAGCAACGAGGTTAGCATACTGGCCACAAACCAAATCCAAATCAACATAGTAATCAGGTCAGCTCCCAGACAAGTCTCTGAATGTGTCCTTATCCAACGTGAAAACGATAAAATCATATGGCAGAAACTGACAACACCACTAGCAGCCTGGTACGACATAACACTGATCTCAAAAACTTAGTCTTCCAGGAAGTAAGCACATGGATAGAACTAGCAAGTAAAAACAACAAAACATCAATACTAAAGATTAACCAAATCGACATTAGGAAACAGATGAGCCGGGGAGAGAGCTACACCCTAGTCATCTTCATACCACAAAGTCTTACAAGCCAAACGAACAAATGGAGAGAACAATTTAAATTCTACGCCCCGCATCTACTAAAAAACAAAACCTCACTAGAACCACAGTGGGATCAAATTGAACCACCCCCAATCCCCAACCATGAATGAAGACCTAAACATCTTAACATGGAACGTTCGCGGATTCTCCTGCCAATCCTAGGGACCGTTAAAACGTCGCCGCTTCAAAGCAAAAGTGAGAGAAATCTCCCCAAAACCAAACATAATATTTATCCAAGAACATAAAATGAAACAAGAATTATGCGAGAAAATAGGTGCTATAGGGATAAGACGAGGGAAAGCATTTTGGAACGGAGCAGTCTATCACGAAGAAACCAATAGGTATAGAGGGGGAACCGGTATCATAGTATCAGCTAATCTATCCCATAGCATAGGAAAAAAGGGAATAATCTGCGAAGGAAGAACACAATACATAATTATAAAAACAAACAATCTAGAAATTGGATTCCTCAATATCTATGCCCCAAATCGAGGAAAAGAACGAGCTGAATTTTGGGAACAGATTAACACTCAACTCCCCACAGCGTCATCTTGGTCAATAATTGGAGACTTTAACATGGTAGAGAATAAAACAGATAGAAGTGGTAAAAA
Source organism: Thuidium tamariscinum (assembly GCA_947034885.2). Lineage (NCBI taxonomy): Eukaryota > Viridiplantae > Streptophyta > Bryopsida > Hypnales > Thuidiaceae > Thuidium > Thuidium tamariscinum. The sequence goes on along the minus strand of OX344752.2, from coordinate 18,183,744 downwards.
GAAACTTATCGAAGGCTCAGAACTAGAGGCTTGGGAAAATTTCATGTTTCGACTAGGCTTGGAGGATACACAACTTAGTGACAAATTCGACTCACATAACTCACTCAAATTCACATGGTTGAATAAAAGAGAAGAAGAACTACAGTACGCCAAGCTGGACAGAATCTACGCATGCAACTGGCTATGAGAACGGGGAGGGAAAGTTCGAATACTAGAAGGCTATAGTACCCTGTCCGACCATAGCCCAGTCCTAACCACAATTAGACGAAGTCAAGGAAACGAACCCGAAAACAAAATCTTCCGTTTTAACCCATCCCTGCTAACAGACATCGGCTCAAAACAACTATTATTAGAAAGATGGAACAGAATTAATAGACCAAGAACAGGAGAAGCTGGTTGGATGGAATGGGTCGCTGATGCGATCGAAAGAATTCAAGTAATTAGTAAAGACATAGAAAAAGAAAAAGCTCAAGCAAGAAGAGAACGAATCAAACAACTGAACGCAACACTAGCATCAGCCGAAAGACTACTTCAACATAATCCACAAGACAAATTTCTCCAATCAGCTCAAAGAACAGCACACCAGGAGTTAGTAGAATCCGAAATTAAGAAAGCAGAAGGGGAAGTAATTCAATCCTCAGCTAAATGGTTCCAAATAGAAGGGAGAATGAAAAGAAAATTCTTTCTGGGCCTCCAACAACAAAAGTCGAACCCACTAATACAGCAGCTGATCGACGACTCAGGCAAGGAATACAATACCAACAACGAGAAACTGGAGTACGCCACAAAATTCTTCCAAGAACTATTTACCACACAAGGCGAATCCCCATATATACTACAAGCTCAGGAAAGATGTTGGGCAGCAATTCCGCAGAAGATCACAACAACAATCAATGAAGAACTTACCAAGGACATTACACAGGACAAGCTATTACAAGCCCTAAAAGCACTCTGAAGAGGTCGAGCACCAGAAGAAGACGGACTACTTGCGGAGTACTTCCAAGAGCTGTAGGACCACATCGGAGAAGACATTTTCCAAGCAAGTCGGGAAGCACTCAACTCAGGTAAACTCCACAACAAACTCAATATTGGAATGTTTTGCTTGATACCAAAGGTGGATCAAAAACGAACCTAAAGAATTGGAGACCAATAACCCTACTAGGAACAATTTACAAGATAATAGCAAAAACCCTTGCTAAGAGACTACAACCTCACTTGGACACCCTAATTAGACCAAACCAAACAAGTTTTCTAAAAGGACATAGTATCATAGACAATGTGTTTCTAGCTCATAAAGCAATGGAATGGGCTACTGAATCAAAACAACCCATGGTCATGCTCTTGTTAGACTTCAAGAAAGCCTACGATAGAGTAGAATGGGGATTCCTAGAAGGTACATTAATACGAATAGGATTCAACCAACAATGGATTAAATGGATTCGATCGCTATACGTTGATTCATGGTGCAAAGTTAATATCAGTAGAACCCAAAATTCACCATTCCAACTAACCAGGTCTATTAGACAGGGATGTCCACTAGCCCCATTTCTCTACTTATTTATAGTGGATAGTCTAAGCTACTTACTAGAGAGTGAAAAATAGAAGGTCTACGAGTACCAGAGTCTGAGGACTGTGTGACAGACCAAGAATTTGCAGACGATACGAACTTGTACCTAGCAGGGACAGTAGAAAACCTCAATAGGGCCAAGGGAGTCCTAGACCTATTCACCCTCGCATCTGGCTCAAAAATAAATTGGCACAAATCTAACGCAATTTGGATTAGTGACAAACCAAATACCTTTGAATGGAGCACAGAGGACCACCTCCATTGGCTAGAACCGGGAGAAACTATTAGATATTTAGGCTTTGCAATAGGTTTCAAGGTACCCACGGAGCTACGATTTAGATTAGCATTACAAAGCCTAAAACAAAAACTAGCCTACTGGAGCACCACTAAACTATCACTAGCTGGTAGGGTACTAATAGCAAACCAAGTTCTCCTAGCCTCGATGTGGTACCTAGCATCATGTTGGGCTCCACACCTAGGCACCCTATCAAAAATTAAAAGCCTAATTCGAAACTACATCTAGTCAAGAGAAAATGGTGAAAGGAAATGTAGAGCCAAGGTAGAATGGGATTCCCTTATCCAACCCCATGAGGCAGGAGGAGTTAAAATAATTGATCCAAACCTTCAGATTCAAGCCCTGCTAACCAAGCTAATAGTCAGAGCGCTCCTCCTCGGAAAAGCACCATGGCGGATAATTTTACAATATAGGCTGAAATCGATTAGACCTAAGAGTGGAGGCAAATGGCAGTCGAATATTCACTTTATAATGCAAGCAACTAGAGTTCACGGTCAAGGTTCGGAGATCTAGTGGGCAGCATGGAGAGCTTGGTGCCACACCAGACAAGGAATCGAGTTTAGACAACCTAATAAGAAAGAAAACACAGGACGGCAAAGCATTTTCTGGAACAAAGGATTACTAAACGCATCTAATAAAATGCTTAGAGATTCACCTTACACCTATGGTAGCACCTGGAGAAGGAAAGGCATCAGTAGACTACAGGACATATGGAACCCTAGGCTCCAAGACTGGAGGAGCGACGAAGACCTACAGGACACATTAGGAAGCAGCTTCACAAGCGAGAGAAGAAGGGAAAATATCGCAGCAATCCCCCAAACCTGGACAATGACCTACTCCCCCCCATTAACAACCTACGAGTGGGTAATTGACTGCACCAACCAGCAATCGGCAACTCTGTACCAATTACTAGAACCGCACAAGGGAAGGAGTTTTTACCAGGTCTCCCTACAACTATTCAGGAGCGACACGCGGGAGAACACAAAGGACCTGATAAGAAAGAACCTCATACGCGCAAGAGTAATCATAGCAGGGGGAGAACTCGGCAAATCCAGAATCAACCCCGAACAAAGCTACGTGGGAGAAATCTGGTTACTAGGGTTAATTCAAGATCTCAACTTCGACCTTAGAGAATGGCAATGGAAAACCAAATCTAGACAAGCTAGGGATTTCTTCAACTACTCAACCAAACTAGGATACCAAATCGGCCTAAACAAGAAAGGCACAATCGCAAGAATTAACAAGAAATTGGAGTCCCTCAAACTTACAAACGAGGAAGCGATCCAAGTGGTAAAAACAATTTGGAACAAACGCAGACCAGCGAAATTACAATTCTTCCTGTAGCAAACCAACTCGGACGGGCTACCTATAGCGAGCTGGAGTGCAGTCATGGGTCACTCACCTGTTTGTAAAAGCTACAATTACGGGATGGTGGAAACCATCGAGCACCTTTTCTTCTTGTGCCGGACGGCGAGGTAGGTCTAGCGCTCCGTCAAGCAGATAAAAAGACAATTGGACCTCCAAGAGCTGCCAGCGTGGAGGGAAGTCATCACCGGCATTCCCCCGGGCTCCTACAACGAGGCTGGGAGATACACTCCGTCCAACATTACCCCCAACATTGCTAGTGATATTTTTCGTTCTGCCATCCTCTGGCACATTTGGTGTGCCAGAAACAGGAAAGTTTTCGATGATAGGATCACCAGTACTAAAGAGATCAACTCCCAGGCTTGGAGAGACACCATCTTAGCGGGGATGGCGTATAGGAACCACGTGTTGGCTCACTACAGTAGTTGTAGTGAGGAGAGACAAGCCCTCATTTCATAAGTGTTCCTTAACTCTTGGGGTAAAAATGAAGTGTTCTGTTCAGGCACTCTCCACAAACCTAAGTGGCACCTTGAGCACTATCAACCTCCCACCGAGGTTACACATCCCGCGTGAGCCGGATTGATTGTTTCTTCTCTTTGGGTTTTTAATGGTCACCGTCCTTTTTCCAAAAACCCTACGCTTTGCCGCAGGTCTTTCTTGCAATGACCCTTAATTTCTAAAGTTCTTTGATATTCAAGGCTCCAAAATTGCTTTAAAATATAAGTCTCTAAAAGAAGGCTAAAATCTTTAATTATATATAAATTCAACTATAAGGTCCTTTAGTTGATTTGTTTAAGTATGTCCTCTACAAATTTCATAATAAGAAACCTTACCAATTGTGAGATCTTGATGATTGGTTGGATTTCTAAAAGATATTTTAAATTCTTTCCAATTGTTTAGATTTCACCTTTCAAAATTTTCATCCAAAAACGTTTAGATCCTAAAACTTGAAACTCTCTATAATATTTTGAAGTAATAAGTTTGAAATATGTTAACTTTCAAATTTTTCAAAAAAAGAATTAAATATTCATAATTGAAAAAATAATAAGTCTATATAAAAAGTAGATAATGATTAAAATACTAAATTTTTTGGAAATTTAAAAACGTCAATCCCAATGGTTGTAATGTTGTAATAAAGAGCTATGTTTTTGGCTCAAAATGGCTTTGTATTGCAAAATTGTGACTTTTGGAATAGATTTTTTTATTTTAAATAAAATAAAATATGGATAATTTGTAAAGCACTCTAAATTGTATGTGATCAAAAATTCTAACCTAGAAAATTTTATCTTTAAAACTTATGGTCTCTCAAAGAGTGATAGAAAATGCAAGAAAATAGATATTTTGAACTTTGTTTTATAGAAAATAGTGAAAGATTCAAAAAAATTAAAATTAAAAATTTCATTTTCCTTCAATTTAAAGATGCTTGGTCCTCTCAATCATTTGTATTTTAAAATAAAATTGTATTCTCACCACATGTGTAAAGGTAGTGCACTTTGAACAGATACAAAAGGTGGATGCTTTACTATTTTTTAAACATTTCTTCACAAGCTTGTGTAACTATAATAAAAGTCTTTCTATTCTAATTTTCATCTTGAAATTTGCATTCAATTGAGGTTGAAAATAGTACTAAATCCTCTCAAAAATGGCCAAGGTAGATATCCAATTGGAGGTAGTATAAAAATTTTAATTGATTTTTAAGAATTTGAAAAGTTACACAATATCTACAACTATTAGTTGTACCTTTATTTCGAACTTCATAAAAAACAAACATACTATGCAAAAGTTATGAGTAGAAAACTACATGTCCAAAGCCAAGGGGACACAAAAAAGGACAAATATTTCTTGCAATGACCCTAAAGAATCTACATCCTATGATTCTTTTAATAAAAATATTAAAAATTGAATTAAATAAAATATTTCGAAATTTAGTCAAAGTGAAATATAAAAAACTGTTAGCAAACTAGAACTCCTCCTAAATTTCATATCATTAATCACAATGGAATTATTCAAAGATTTCTACATATATAGAAATTTATATAAACTACCCAAGAATTTTCATAACTTTTTGGCTACATAGTTAACTCCTAAATGTCCAAGGCTTGTTTTGAGTTTCTTGGAATTTGCTCTAAATTGAACAAAAATCCAAAATTTTGATAAGTCGAAATCACTTATATCACTTATATCACTTATGGATTGAAAGATTATAATGTTTGATCATGACGGTGTAAAAACTATGAAAATCTTTAAACTCTCTTTCTGCATGTCAAATCTAAAAAGTTGGTCACGAAAAAAATATGAGGTTGAAGGGCCTAACAAGTATAACTCCAATCAATTTATGGCTTCTCAAAATCTACTCTACAATTTTTTTAAATGAATTTTTAGTGTGATTTTTTCTCAAAGATCTAGTGTATTTGAGGCTCATTTCCAAGAATCCTTAACACTACAGAATGTCCAAATTGCAATGGGTACCCTTGCACTAAATCTTAAATAAAAAATCCATAATCATTCGTTTTCAAAATCAGATTATTGATGCTAAAACTAGACTTCAAAAAGAATCTTCCAAAAATAGAAACTACTAAAAATAGAAATTTGGTAAGGTTTTATTTAACTTCAAAGTTTCTTTGACACCACATTTGGGTGTCTTGGGCATTTAGGGGTTAAAAGTTGTTGTATGATGTACAGTTTACTTTGGAGTTCACACATTGTGGGTGGCTCATAAAACTAAACTATATATCATACAACAACTTTTAACTATGTAGCTAAAATGTTATGAAAATTGTTGCTCCTTAGAGTTACTTATTGACCACATTTTATTTGAAACTTTTAAAGAGAAAATAAAAATTCCATTTTGTAAATGGATGACCAAAAACACTATATTGCCAATAAATGCTACTTGGTCTTTTAGGATTTAATCTTTCTATTTAAAGTTACCAAATCTAATATAGATTGCAATCCAATTTAGACCCCTAATCTAAGACCTAATTTTTCTCTCTTGCGCACTTATGTACTAGAGATTACACACATTGTTGAATTGGGGTTCAAATAGTTACAATTGAGTTGAAGCATTATATAATTAATGTGGCTATTTGAAGATTGTAAGTTCTCATGATGTTCCCTTAAGCTCACCTTTATTGTTAGTTGTTGCAAAAATAATTTGATGTGGTCAGGGGGATTGCCACAAGAAATGAGAAAATTATTGTAATTGGATAGCAACATCAAATTATCTTATTAAAAAATGAAAAGCAATTTAGAGATTCCATTAACAATTCATTCAATCAATTATCTTTCATTTGATTGTCTAATATTAAAAGAAACTAAGTTTTGATGGTAAAATGAAGGAATGAATTCATTGATATTTTGTAAAAAGGGGGGATCGAGAGGTGTTTTTTTTTAACAAAATGCATGTTTTCATGAGTCCTCAAAGGATATGAAATAATTTGTAGATGAGAGCTCAAGCACTCATTGTCAAAACCTAGGAATTATATTCAAACTAGAATTTTAGACCTCATTTAGGCATTGTAGAACAAATTTATCAAAAAAAATTGTGAACTAAATTCATGTAAAAAATCAAGTTGATTTTTTTCTAAAAATACATTTCAAATTTTGAGTCTCCAATGAAAAGTTATGAACAAATTTCAAAAAGTGGTTGGAAAGGGCATTTTCTTTGATATTTCAAACATCTTCTTCAAATTTTGTCCATAATTTTTTTCAAATACTCAAAATTACAAAACAATTTCAGTGATGATAGTTACATTGGTTTTTCAACTTGTTAAATTCAACATTTTTGGATAAAAGTTATTCTACTATGCCTAAATGAGGTTTATAACTCTACTTTGAACATAATTTCCACTTTTGACTGAACTATGAGTGGTTGAGCTCTTACTTGTTAATTCTAATTTATATACTATACATATTGTATATTGTATTACCTACTACCACTCCACTTATGTAAAGAGCTTGTGTTTTCCTTTCTATACACTTGCAATAAGAGACTCTTAAAGCTACAAGTAATGGTTGTCAAATTAGTCTGAATTTTTCCAATATTAAACTAAAGTTTTCAAAAAATTGTATATTACAATGTTGAAAGTCAAATTAATTGGGAGATTAAGAACATGGCAAATTTTGGCCATGAGCCTCCCAATCATCAATTTTCTTGTGAAGTGTTTATGAGGTTGCCATGAAAAATTTATTGAATGGGGATTTGTGGAATTTGTGAAGAGATGAGTGGGGACAGAAACCATATTGAAATAGTCTTCTCGGGGCATAAAAATCATCTCGTTAGTCACTATTTCATGTACTCAATAAAATCACCATGTAGTCTTTGTGGCTTTTACACATCATACCAAAAGATTCATTGAATATTTCACAATCTCAATGGACACTTTTGGATTGTCAATGAAACTATTTAGGCTGTTAAAAGAGTTATATTAATATCCAAAATAGTAAGGACAATCTCTATTGAGGAAACACAATTGAAAACTATAATATGTCTCATGTTTTAAAAATGGATTGATTGTATAATTTAAATATTTGATTTGTCATTCTTTATAGAAAACAATTGTAAAAATATTAAGTGAAATTATTTATAGTGACCAAATAGTCAACAATAAGCTTCCTACCTTATTAGTCTTGTCATGCAATAACACTCACTTTTATATTATGTTGTAACTAACATTGAAAAGGTCTTTATTTTAATTTATTAGGAGTAGTGCAAAATGCAAGTTTGGTGATAAGAATATTTTATAGATAAATAGATAAATAGAGATTTTCAACCATAGGAGATGACTATTCACACCCTTTTGGACGTTCATCCCCATATTCATGTATCTTTAATGATTTTCTAAAACATTGAGATGATAATCTTGAAAATTTCCTTCAATATTGTAGAAAAATGACTGAACATGCTTTATAAACTTCATGTCTCTATTTATTTAACCCCTAGATGACTAATGCATTTTTTGGCTCAAAAACCACTCAAATTGCCATGTTTGCTACTTTCATCCAAGGAACCAAAAAAACCCATTTTTCTTAAAATCTAACCATGGAATCTTGTACTTCATTTGTCTTAGATTATGTGGTAAAAAAATTTATGAAGTTTGACCATACAAATTGGAAGATATTACTATAGCATTCAAAGTTTGAAAAAAAAGTTCTTTTGAACTTTGGCCTACAATTTTGGATGACTTTTACTGCCATTTGTTGAGTATTTTTGTACTATAGACTATGCATTCAATTTTTTTAATGTTGAACATTTGATTTGAAAGTTGGGGAATTTTTAAATTTTTTAAATTTTTATTCATTAAAAAAATATTAAGTAGAAGTAGGTTTGAGATTGAACAAAATACTAAATTATTAATAGCTTTAAAATGGAATTGAAAAAACATAGTAATCCTAACAATGAGATTGTTCTTGAAAACAAACTTAACCTTATTGAGAAAAAATTTGAAAAATTTGAAAAATATTAAAAAATAAATTTTATAAATTTTAAGAAAAAAGTTATTTAGATTTTCTAAAATACAAGATTGTCTATAACTTTCTCATTATTAGTCCAAATAGAATGAATCAAAGCTTCACATGTAGATCAAAGTAGAAATTAAATTAAAATTATTATTATTATTATTGTTCTACCCGAAAAACTGCTTTTAGGACTAAGAATGGCATAACTTTTGCTCATGGGCATTGATTGAAATAAAAATTAAAAATATTTTGAAAGCTAATTTGGTTTTCTATCTTCAAAAAAATCATGTCAAAAATAAAGATCAGGTAAGCCTATCTAAAATTTCCAAGGGGACTTTGGTCCTTTAGGGGTTAAGTTTGTAAAATTATAATTTGCAATCAAATTCCAATACTTTCAAATTGCACTCTACACCAAGTCTAGCTTAACTCCTAAAGGTTTTTGACTATGTTTTCACCCAAATTGCTCCAAAATTGTCATTTCTAGGACAACTACCAAATTTATAAAAAAAACATTTCTACAATAATGCAATTGTAGGATCTTTTAATATACTAGTTTGAGAAGATGTAGAAAAAATTCAGAAATTTTTTCTTCATAGATTACAAGATATTAGTGTTTGAAGTTACAGAAATCATTTTTTTAACAAAGTGAAAACTAAGGCAAGTGCACTTAAGAAGGCCACATTTGTATGAAAAAATGTTCAAAATAGTTGTAACTCTTTTAATTCATTTTTCAATTCAAGTTGGCTACATACTTGAAAATTTTCAAATTATTTGGAATTGTACAACATGTACAAAAAAAATAGTAAGTAGAAAGAAGTAGAGAATGATTCAAAATACTAAATTGTTAAAATTTTATTTATTGAATTGAAAAATGCCAATCCCAATGGTTCAAATGTTGTATTGAACAATCTACACCCAATTTTTTTTTCTTCCAAAAATATTGAAACTTGAGTCAAATAAAGGACTTCAAAGTTTATTTTAAAGTAGAAAATCCATAACTACCTACAAACTAAAATTCTTCATAACTTTTGACCCATTAATCCAAATGAAATGATTCAAAGCTTTCCATATATATATAAATCTATAAAATCAATTTCAAATTTTTATTTCAAAAAAAGTGATTTTTTTTATCTGCCCAAACTGCCTGAGTTGAGAAACAAACAACATATCATGAATAACTTTTCAACCATGTAGTCAAAAGTCACAAACATTGTTGGGCTTTAAAGATACTCCTCGTCCACACCTTCTATTAAAGTTTGGTTCCAAAACATGGAAATCTCTAGTCACATGTACCTGCCCAAAATCACTATGTTGCCAAAAAAAGGCACTTTGGTCCTTTAGGGGTTAATATGTCAAACTGAGTACAATTTTGACTATATTAGAATGAAATATATCAAAATTAGGCCTAGCTATATGATATACCCCATTTGCCTTCTATTCTTCTTTTTGCAGTGGATGAAATTTCAAAATTGCTACAAAACTTTAAAGAAGACTATTCCACTTGCTGTAAATTATTCACATTTTGATGAATAAACATGTTATCATTCACAATTTTCATGTTTCATCAACAGATTGACCCTTGATCCTAATAAACAATTGTAGATACTAAGTGTCCGATGGATGATAGAGAATCCTCCCTTTTGAGACAAGAGTGCAATTGTTCTATTTTGGAATTTTGCACAAAAGGAGGAGGTCTTGCATAATAGTTTAATCTTCAATGAATATTTTTTTTAAGCTAATGATTTACATTGTTTCCAACAGGGAGATTTTCATAGTGACTAGCTCCTCCTAAAATGCTATCATAAATATTGGTGTTTGATGGATGATAGAGAACTCTTGTGTATAAGGCAAAAGTGCAATTGCTCATCCTCGGAATTTTGTGCAAAAAGGGGGAGGTCAAGAACAATAGTTTGGTCTGACTAACAAATACTTAAATTTTTTTTTTTGTAGTAGATGATTAGCATGGTTTCAAAAACCATGATTACCATAGAAACGAGCCCATCCATCTAGGGTTAAATGACGTTGCCCCCATGACCAAGGTAGTAGTCATCAAGACTGCTGCTCTGATCATTGAACCAATAGATGCTTTCTTTGTCTCTACAGCGAAACAATGAAGTCATCCATTGACCGCTTTCTGACCTCAGTGTCCTTCAAGGATTAAAAAATCTTTATATGTAACTCCCATGAACAGCTTTGCAGCAGGCCCTGAAAACTTAAATGAAATAAAACCCTTTGCTTGAAAGAGTGTAGAACTTTACAGTACTTGAAAAGCAAGCAGTGCTACAGGGAAAGAACCTCTCGTACTGAAGCTCCTTGTTGTCCAACCAATGGCTCTACAGCTCAGATTCCAAGTGTCGACTCTATCGTCCACGATGGGTGAGAGAACATGCGAACACTGCAATTCGGGAACGTGGGAACGTCTCCACCAGAAAGAGGGAGGGCCATGTAACTTAACCCCTAAAAGCCCAAGGGGTTAGGACAAAACACAAATGTGCTATAAAATATAAGAATTACAACTTTTTTGAAGTTAGTATCAAAGAAGATAATGTAAAGCACAACAAGTAGAAAGTACCCATACAGTCAAAATTAAAAAAATGTTTTTAGATTATTTTTAAATGAATTTTGAAGATATAACTTCAAAAATTCACCAAAAATACAATTTCTATTTTTAAGATTTGAAATTTTTTTTGATTGGTCAAAATTGTGTTTTTTATTGATTTATAGAAAAATAAAAAATATTCAACCTCTAAAAGCCCAAGGGATTAAGACAAAATACAAATGTGTTATAAAATATAAGCTTTACAACTTTTTTGAAGTTAGCATCAAAGAAGATAATGTAAAGCACAAAAAGTAGAAAGTATACATATGATCAAAATTTTAAAAATATTTATAGATTCTCTTCAAATGAATTTTGAAGATATAACTTCAAAAATTCACCAAAAATACAATTTCTATTTTTATGATTTGAAATTTTTTTTGATTGGTCAAAATTATGTTTTTTATTGACTTGTAAAAAAATAAAAAGTATTTACTAATGAGAGCATCAGTAATTCCCCCAAATAGTAAGTTTTTCAACACTAAGCAATTTTAGACACTTTGTACTATTTCTCCTTTTTTTTGCTATAACTTTTGTTTGACCGTACTGATCTTAGTTTTGAATATCAATGTTGAAAGAAAACCCAATTTTTTCAAAACTGAAAAAAAAAAAATTTGAAAAAAGTTTTTTTTTTGCTCGAAAATTCTGCCCGAAGTCAGGCAACGACCAGAAAATGGTCGCTTGAGCGCTTAGGGGTTAAGGTGGGTACACCCAAAAGCGCCCTGTTCCTAAAAGCGCCATCTACAATGCACATACATTTCCGAAATCAGACATGTTCGCAGACTGTAGATGGCGCTTTCAGAAACAGACTTTGACTGTTAATAACTTTTGCATACGGTATCCAAATCCTGCGTTCTTTGGTGCGTTGGAACATGCTTTCACTTGCCAACAAGACTACATAAAAATTTGAACTAATTAATAGCAGGAACTAGGCTCAATATGAATAAGTGGCGCTTTTGGGTGTACCTACCTTAAATTAAGGTAGAAGCACCCATTATTTTCATTGTATCCTTAGTTTGACATTAGAGTTTCCGACAAAGTGTCCCCACTACAGTAGTACCTTGAAATTTTAGTTGTGGTTGGTGGGCTCTGATTATTTTAGATTTTGGTGTGAGAATCAAGGCAGATTTACTAGGAGTGCAGATTTAGGTGTTCTACTATGTTCTACTTTAAAAATTCACAGAAATTAGATGCCTTGTCCAAAAATTCTAATTTTTTTTTGAAAATTCATGATTTTCAGTTGCCAATACTACAAAAATATTATTTATAGGAAAAGGTGCCTCCAACTATGTTGAAACTGCTAACTTTGGTTGTAATGGGTGCTTTTACCTTAAGATTTGTAATCTAGCTATGCTGGGGCCAATTCCAAAAGGGGCACATATTTTTCAGAAGTGTGTGCATGTTTCACAAATCAAACCCAAATGGAATTATAATTTTACGATCAAAACTCTAATTTCTGTGAATTTTTGAAGTGGTCAGCCCTAAATTACAAAACTGCCTTTCGACTAGCGGCATAAACAACTCATTAACATCCTATAACCACCTAATCAAAAATTAGATATTCTCTATTTAACGAGTGACATGTTACCTCAATTTGTCATGAAATCCCAGATTTTCACATCGGAAAACCCTGGCAGAGAATAAAGGATATTGGGGGGGGGATTTTAGGTGGAAATGGGGTCAAAATTAGGGTGACGAAAATGGGCTAGTCTAGTTGGTGGAATTGGATTGCAAATAGAAATGGGCTAGCTTACCTTACAAATTTAAAAAGTGAAAAGACCAGAGAAAGCAATCACAACTCTTTCATAGGGTTGAACTTCTCCAAAGAATGAGATGCTAAAGAAAGGGAGCCAATAAAATCTCTTATTGTGTGGACAAGGTGTGACACCCCTTCCCAAATTGACGAGCCTAAGGTTTCATTATTTAAAGAATGAGTTACTACTTAGGTTGGATGGGGATAAGTATGTTGATTTCCGTTAAAAGTGACACTGAAATTGGCACCAAATGGTTGAAACCATGGAACCGCAAGATGAAAAGTTTAGCTTGCAAATTATTCTTCACACTAATTCTTCACCTCAAGAATAGAAGAACAACAGACCCCGGAATTTTTTGCTGTGCAAGAATAATCATTTGCCAAGGACCACCTAAAAGCGAACCCTAAACCGCCACGTGACCATTCCCCGGAAAAGTTCGGCCCTGTGAAAGAGCCGTGGCTACCGTTGGTGCGAGCTGTGATGCCGTCGAGAGAGAATCGAGAACGTCGCAGCATCACTGAGGTCAGAGCGTTTGTAGGTTTTCCGCAATTGAATCCCCATCCGTCCCCACAGAAGCAGAAGAATATCCACAACCACCCCTTTTAATTTACCAGCCCCTTGTTTCACAGATTCAGCTGCGAATTGAATCTTCTCACTGCTCCGGGTCGGGTCACTTACGTAATCATACCGCCTCCTCGGAAACACATCCGGTGGGACAGAACAGCTGCTAATTAGAGCTCCTATTTGTTGAACCCAATAGGCTTTCCTCATGTGCATTTGTCGTTTCTTTTCCTTCACGTGATCCGGAAATTCCATCTCTGGATTATTTCATTGGTGGGTACCCTAATAAATGCGTGATGCGGGAAAATTCGTCGTGGATTTGGTATCAATTCCGCAGCGATGGAGATCGAGGTGCGCGGGCTTCTCTTTCACCGCAATTCAGTGTGTGGAATTGAGTTGGGTTTGAGAAGATTTGGATTTGAGAGAATTGGGTCTGTTTCTTAAAGTCCGAGGTGCTTGGAACCCTAGTGACGGAATCGTGTTTTGTGGCGTGTGATGATTGTACAAGGTTGAGTTGCAATCGTGGTAGGATTGATAAGGGGAATTGTTGGTTATTTCACTGCGTGAAGTGATAGCAATTAATTGCGAGCGACAGAATGGTGATTGTGAAATCAATTGGAGGAGAATTGAGTGGAGAATTGAAGAGATTTTTTTGTGTTCTAGGACGGTGACAAAGTGGTGATGGGGAGTTGGATGGTGCAGGTAGCGCATAGGGTTGGTGGGTTCTTTTAGATGTGGAGGATTTGGGATGGCTTCTGTGGGTTCGGTGTAAGAGGACAGGATGCAGAGCCCAAACACTCGGCTGGACCAGGTGAGATTTGTGTCTGGATCTGCTTATTTGGCTCTTTGAGGTGGTAATGCAAATTTGATGGAGTACCTCAAAGACAGGCTCCCATAGGCGTTCCTATTTTGCTTTTGATGCCGTCCATGTTTTCTTCTAATGCTCTTTGTGCCTACAGTTACACAACAGTTAGTTTGGTGAGCACAGCTGATATGACTACACTACATGAGTATCAAATAGTTGCGCTAGTACCCGCGCTAGTTCTGCATTTTGTTTTACAATACGGCAATTCGCTTAGTAATGCGGACTAGAGCCATTTCTGAAGTCCTGCAGTAATTGTGAAGATTAAATGCGATGTCCATGTGGCACATAAGTGCTGCCAAAGAGATAGCAGGCACCCAAAGTTGACGTTTCTGTACATAACAGTCTCTACAATCTTAGAGTAGAGATTCAAGTTGTACTCTCCTTTTAAGTTCAATCTCTTCTGTCCGTTTTCAAACTCTAAGATTCATGATTTTTTTAAGGTTACGTATTCTGACTGACATATGGTGACCACCGAACTTTTTGTTTTGCTTTCTTAGGTTTTAGCTAGGTGAGCTTAATGGTTAATGCAGCTGTAAATTAAGGGAACCCACCTAATTATGATCCCTTTGCAAAACCAACCCCAACAAATTCATGCCTAAAATGTACAACCTCTACTCATGAGAGCTTTGGGTCACTCTTTGGTACAACTATTTTCAGCACTTTGAAAATTCGTAGTTTATTTATATGGCATCCAAAAAATGAAAAAGAGAATCTGGAATCGTCTTTGGACTTCCCGCAGCATCCATAAGAAAATTATAAGTAATTTAATAATAGGAACATTGCTGAATTGCTTATCTGGACGCATTTCCTTATTTGAAGATGGCGCACCTGGCCTATTAGCCGTGGAGGATCTCAGTTGCTGATCCAGAGCTCTATCTTTTGTTCCCCTTCATTTGACGTACGATTGTATTCATGCTGTGTCTGTTTGTTTCAGGATCATTACAAAGTTCTTGGCGTTGATTATGATGCAACGGATGACTCTATACGTACGAGCTATTTACGCCTCGCTCTGGTTGGTGCTTGAACGTTAATACTTCCCTCACGTGTATAGGAAGCTTTGTATGTCATATGTAGGGAGTACATATTCTTCCTCTCTTGCCATTTTAACCCATCATTAACTGGATGTATGAATGCTTCTTTATTTCTTTTTTTCCCTTTTTTAAGAAAATGCAACGATGCAGAATCCCTGATGCTTTTTAATGAAAGTTTATATCAAGCTTCCCCTTCTTGATTGGTGATGACGTGGTGCGGGACATACACCTAGTGTTTACGCATCTCCTCTTCGCTTGCAGAAATGGCACCCCGATAAGCACAATGGTGCAACTGCGGCTACTCTCGAGTTCCAGAAGATCAATGAAGCATATCGAGGTTAGCTCTTTTGGACTCTGTATTCTGAGGGTCCGGAAATTTGCAGCAGTTAACTGATGCATAGTGGAAATTCGAGCCTTAAGTTAAAATCTTTGCAGAACAGATGCCAAATAATCGAGCTTTCTCGTCGTTTTATCGAACTACACACCAAGGGTGATTTGTTGATTTAAGCTGTCTGTTTTAGGTGTGGGTGCTACCATTGGAATCTCGACTGCTTTTTAGGATCGTGATTTGTTAAGGGTATTGTCAGAAAGACCAGCTGCTTTTGCAGTTCGTTAACAACATGCTCGTGTGGTTTTATTTTGTCGAGGATAGTCTTGAGTGACCCATTTATGCGACATGAGTATGATATGCGAGGAAACTACGGCCTTCAGGACTACAATTACACTGTGAGAAACAACGTGTCTCTCATTTGTTTGTTTCTCTGTTTGGGTACTTAGATTTTCAAGCCTAGAGCTTACTCTTGGGCTCTTCTTCAGTTGTTCGCCTAAATGTAAAGCATTTGAAATTTGGTATCCCCAAACGCATTGAATCTTCAATTTTGTTCTTTGGTGCCTGCAGGATTACCTAAAGCGATTTAAGAGCTTGATATTGACCTGCAATGGCTTGGGAATCAGCAGTCGTCTAGACCGGTGATTTTGCATATCGAATCAATACTGAGTCGGAGGCCTGAAAATGAAAACAGACCTTCTTTACACGGTACATGTGAAGATGGAGCAGAGACAAATGGTATCGGTGGAAAATTATTCTCTGGAAGCATTTGAAATGCTCATAATTGTATCACATTGGACACAGGTAGCTAGTATTTGAAATCTAGTCATTGAGGCTAAAATGCTGAGGCAGCCTAATTAGTTTTGTCTAATTGACACTCCTGGTGTTTCTAGGCCGTCATTTGAACATTGAGAACCTCTATTCCATGAATGGATTGAAGACGGGTAGGATAGCTTGACCTCACTTTTAGTTTGGTCAGAGTTTAGGCCATTACCGAGGACAGCAGCGACACATCATTTTGTGTTCACAGTTTTTTTCGTATGTAGTGTATCTTGACGATGAGTCGCCACAAGAAGGTCCAGATTGACCTTGTTTCTAAACTGTTTTTTTGAAAGGACACAAAGAACGAGTTTTTCATTTCCAAGGCAAGAATAAAATACAAGGCCACCATCCCAGTTACGGGACGGGGCGAGGGACTCCTTTCCAAACTTCCAGGTTTCGAGTACTCCTCTTCTCTGAACAGTTTCTCATTTCTCTCCTCTCAACAATTCGTTTTTAAGCATCACATAGAGTCTTCTCTAAGTCTTGGAAAACTCTCGCAATGCAACTAAGAAGACACTGAACCATGGTTTCGAAATCTGAAGAATAAGGAGTACGTAGTTTTACTTCTGAAAAATGCTTTTAAGTAAATTAGAACATGGGTATAACACGGCGTCAGAATTCGGTCTAAAAGGCCAGAACGCATTTGCTTGCAGTCCCTGTTGCATGGATAGAACAGTTACCCATTTATAATGCAAAGTGAGATTCAAACGTGTGACTTGGAAGAAAGGAGCTACTTTAATGTTCTATCCCAGTCAAGGATGCTTCCGGAGGACGCTCAACACTCGTGGTTCAATGGATGAGTAGGCTCATGATCAGGAATTCAAGGATCCTCCGACCTTAAACTTTCCATAACTTATCATTATACATACAAAATCAAATTACTACACATTTTAGTGCGCCAGAAATTTGTAATTGCCTCCAAAATGTGACAAGATCCACCAAAATGTGAAAAATCCATTCTAACAATGAAGAAATCTCAGAAGAACTAAGAACTTAGCGAATGTGTTCCCAACCTTACAAATTTATATTTCACAATTGATTACACACGACAGGGTTGCTTTCAACCCCAATCGTTAGAATCATAGAAATGAATAAAATGATA
Source organism: Thuidium tamariscinum (assembly GCA_947034885.2). NCBI lineage: Eukaryota > Viridiplantae > Streptophyta > Bryopsida > Hypnales > Thuidiaceae > Thuidium > Thuidium tamariscinum. The sequence continues at coordinate 18,166,001 of OX344752.2, read as the reverse complement.
AATTCCGACACCAACATTTGCAAAGAAGAGTAGAAGCTACAAACGCCTCAGGAGGTCACTAAACCTACGAATTCTTTGCAATAAGTCAAAAGACTAGCTTTCGGATTTAGAGTCACCAAAGAGTTTCTCATTTTGACAGTGAAAGTGTTGTCAAATGGTGCTGTCAAATTCTGTCATAATTAGGTCAATGTCGCAATTAGATACTCCTACTTTTAACAACCAATTTCTAATAGCTATCAAAAGCTATGATTAAACATACTAAGTTAGCCCAAATGCCTAATTACAAATCCCCATCTTTTTTTCAAATTTTTTATTGCAACTTACTTCCCCCATCCACGCTGCGTGCCACTTTGATGAACACATCTTCCAGCGTCGTGTCGGAGAGTCCCCACGCCTTCACGTGCAGACGCCGCTTGGCTTGCTCTACAGCCGTGAAGACTGTGGCCACGCTCACTTCCGACTTGGGCAGCTCGAATTTCTGCGTGCCGGACAGGCCGTAGATGCGCTTGGCATTGGGAGTCAAGGACTTCGCCAGCTCCTCGGCTTCGTGCTCTTGCTCTTGGGGTGTGGTGATGGTGAGCACGTAAAGGCCGCCGTATCGTGCAGTCAGCTGCCATACATTACATTACATTCCAAACCCACATTAGCAACATCCAAATGGCTGGAGTGATTTTAGAGTTTAGGGCTTAGGGTCCGGAAGAATCGAGTCAAAGCTCTTCCTTCTGCTCATTTCATGAACTTGCAAGGGAGTAGTACTTAATCTTTCTTGTGATTCTTTTAGTGTGGTGGTCCCTTGCTGTAGTAGAGCAATAATATGTTTTTACTTGATTCGTATTTCTTCTTGATTTTCTCTGATTGCTCGTTCTATTTAGGTTACATTTTGCACGGAATACCATAAATTCGTGCACCCAGTGATGAACACCATGTATTTAACCTTGGGATCTCACGCCAACCGCTTCATGAGGCTGGAATTTTTGTTCACTGCAAAGCGCCTTCAAGGTGGTAACGGCTTCAAATGGTTTAACTAATGAAGTGAGGTAAGGCGAAGTACCTCTTTGGCGTTGCCGATGCAGTGGAGCTCGCCGTTCACGAAAATCCCCAGACGGTCACATAAAGCTTCCGCCTCCTCCATGGAATGAGCTGCAATTTTCCATTTAGTTTAGTGCAAGATCAATAAGAATTCAACAAGAATCCCAACCTCGTAAACACTGCAGAAAAGGGGTAATTGATGCAAAATAGAGGAGGTAGCCTACTTGTGAGAATGATGGCCCGGTCCTGCTTGGATTGCTTCACCACGCTCCAGAGGTTATATCGAGACGCTGGATCCAAGCCTGTGCTGGGCTCGTCCATATACACCACCTGCACATTTCACAACATGAGGGTCAGCACAAACTTAAACCTCCACAAAACAAGCATTCCAGACCATTGCTCTCAAAGCCCATAAGCCCATTTCAATTCCATCAGCACGTTTTTTGGGTTACCAGGAATAAGATGCACGAGCAGTTTCTCCATTGGAAAAAATAGGACAAGCAATTAGTACAATTGTGCAAAACTTTGCAGATTCCATTGAAAAAAATATTGCTAATTTAATGGAGATTTTCGTTGTCATTAATAAAAGGGCAGTTGATGACTTACTTGAGGGTTTCCAATGAGAGAGATAGCGACGCTCAGCCTTCGCTTCATACCACCCGAGTACTGCCGACACTGCTTGTCAGCTACTCCACTGTCCCAAAGATTTACACTCCTCAGGGAGCTTTCCACAGACTGTGCCAGAAAATACAAAACTCAGTCATTAACATAATTTAATAGTACTGCACATTCAGAATTCACCATTCAGAAAATCCACTACTAAACTGTATTTTTGCGCACATTTTTCTGTCAAAGAAATTCTTATATTTTGTAGGTTTCTTTCGCTTCGAATAATTATGATAAATACTGTAAGAAAACCAAGAAATATAGACTGGATTCTTGGTCAAGTGCATTGGTTTTGGTAAGGAGGAGGTTTGGAGTTGGAATTTCATCATTGATGGGGAGGGTGAATCTTTCACAAACTTTAAATCATATTTATTACTGGATTAATTAGTGAAAAAATTCACCACAACCTATGGAATGTAGCTTTACTTACATCAGTGAGTGCTCGGCCTTTCAAGTTCTTCAAGCGACCGTAAAATAGGAGATGCTCCCGCCCGGTCAGTTGTCCCCACAACAAACTGCAAAGAAAAAACACAATATCTGACTGACATGAGAGAGCTGTCTCCTGCATCTTACGATGTGATCTTAATTCCTAAAGACCTCATGTTTAATTTGAAGCACTTTTGAGTGAGTGGGACATTTGAAGAGTTACAAAAAATGATCCATCAAATTGGACGTTACGAGTTAACCAACTTCGTAGTACTTTGAAAAAGTAGAAATTTGGGGAAAGAAAGGAAGGCTAAACGTACTCATGCTGGGGACAGACACCCATGCAGGAGTAGATGTTGTCCATGTCGGTGAGAATGTTCATCCCTTGAATGTAAGCAGTGCCTGAAGTTGGCTTCAAAAACCCAATCATCTGCAATCAATCAACCAATCAATTAATTAATAAACCAGTCAAGCATAAGTATCTAGAATCTGATATAAATGCAAGCAACGGAGGGTGGCCTACAAGTTCAATTCATTGCTCACCATATTGATGGAGCTCGTCTTCCCGGCACCGTTAGGACCCAGAATGCCGAAGCATTCCCCTTTGGGCACTGCGAGAGAGAATCCGCGGACGGCGTATTTGGGTGGGTTTCCATCCCTGGCAGGATACACCCTCTTCAAATCGTCGCACACAATGGGGTACTCCTGGCTCGGATGAGCTCTCAGTTCCTCCACAGTTTCCCTCTGAAAATTTTTCCCACAAAACGAAAGACACATTCTCCAAAATGAAAATTCAACCCTCTTCAGGAAAACCAAAGAGCGTGCAATTCGAAGTCCATAAAACAACAAGCTGACAACAAATCAATTTGCTTGAGATTGAAACAGTTTGAAAACATCAGTAAGAGACTCTTCAGGTTCACGATTCATGGAAAAATCTCCGTGAGAGTCCTTTCATGATTCAATAAGAAGAGTGATCCTTTCTTACGACGTTGCCGAAAAGTTTCTGAGACAATCTAATTTGGAAACCATGTTTGCAATGTGCTCAACCATTCGGATCCCTGAAGCTCGTTCAATCATCTATATTACTATTAAATGCACAAAGTCAAGTACGTTCTCATCCTTCAGTGACTGACCTCTCTGGCGACGTCTGGTCGGTCTGTTTTCCTCTTTAGATCTTCAGCGTTGATGTGAGCCATAGACCTCCTGCTCCCCGAGAATCTGCGAGAACGGTTCGGAGTGAGAGCGGGCTCTGCCGCTCCTTTGGTGGGCGCGTCTGCTTTGCGTTTGAAGCCCAAGAAGAAGAGCGGATGCTTTCGGATGCCATTGTCGGACACCACTTGATCCAAGTAGATGGTGAGCACCAGGAACACAATCCACTCTATGAACAAGATGATCAACGAATCCTTCATTCCGTTCTCCTTGTCGCTCAGATTTCTCCACTTCATACCCCTCTCGCCCTGAAAACCTCAACCATTTCAAATGACCAGAACTTAGTTCATCACAACGGCAGTTTTTTGTTTTTCTTAAACTGTGGCATTACAAGTGGCTATTACGTCACTGAAGTCAATTTTCGACTCGTGTTATAACTCTATATCAAGAGTGATTAACAGTAGCCAACAGTCCACATTCAACATCGCATTCAGTTCATCACAAGATTTTGTAATTAAGCGTTACTGGCTGTGGCAGTGGAGGTGTTACCGTGTAAACCGCCTTGAATGAGTAAGCTGAAAACTCGTAGAGACCACGATACGTTGCGAAGAAGGGGATGATCTCCAATGCCCTGACAACGGTTCCTGACAGACACAGAACAAGTTCAAGGATGTGAATTTTCCATGTTATTTTGAAAAAGGCAGAAGCGAAGCATTCCTCGATTCCACTGGTTAACAACAGAGGAAATACACCCTCAAATTCTTTCCAATATTGAGATAAAAAAAATTGGTGAGGAAATGAAACTATTTGCGAGCTCAACATTAGTATGAAATTTTTAATGGAGGGAGGTAGAATGTCAAAGCCGGCTACTTACTGCTGGTGTGGAGGTCCACGACAAAATTTTCGAAGAGGAAGGCACCCAGTAGACCAGATCCAAACACGTATAGGTACCCGAATACTGCCATCCGAATACAGAGAGTCAGCACAATAATTTTCTTCACAATTTGTAAGAAAAATTCGTAAACAGATTCCAAGCAAACCAAAAGATGTATTAAGGCTGCTTTTCTATAAACCAAACAGAACATGTGACTTTTACAACCGATTCATCAGTGAAAGCGGTTCCATAAAATTTGAGAATCTTAATTTCGACAAATCCGAGTAGGGAGAAGAACAAGGTTGACAATCAAACCTGTAGCAGTTTTAGCATTTCGAAAGAGATTCGATATCAGAAAAGCCAGCGAAATAATCATGTTGATGTACAGGAAGAAGAACACAACTTGAATGCTGTAGTCGTTTTTCGTGAAGAAAGAGAGGCCTGTGAAATCCACCCACCAATTTGAAATTAGGTTCTGAATCCACGAGTCGAATTCGAGGTAAACCACGATGATTGAGCGGCTGTTGAGAACATCACAAGTAATTTCATTATTTAATAACAAAGAGGACAGCTTACGAGCAATGGAGCCGAATATGATGAAGCAGACCACGTAAACACAAAAGAGCACAAGATAATAAATGTAGGTGATCATCCAGTAAGCAGTATCACTGAGGCCGTGCATTTTCATCATCATCCGGAGATGGTACTGCTTTTCGTACACTAGCGCAGTCAGCACCACCTGCAACGTAGCATTACTCACAGATTCAGGCTACCAAGGATTACTTGAAACTAGAGAATAAGTTTTTCAGAAATCATAAAAAGGAAGACATGTTAAAAGAAAGAAAAAACGTTGATAGAAATGAGTTGGTTTGTGAAAAAGGGTTACAGATTCTTACAGCAAACAGGAAGCCCAAGACCCACATATAGAAAAGAGGCCCAAGAAGCGATGCAAAATCAAGACGCAGTTTCGAGTCAGGCTTCGGCATCTCCTTCACAAACAGCAGCGGCAGTGCTCCTGTTCCGCCCAACTTGAAGCGCAAGAAGGCTTGTGATGCCTGCAATTCAGCACATTGAAATAGAAAACAATGTTCGGTAATTATTCATAAAATTTGTCAAAGATCTACAAAGCCATGTGCACCTTTTACTGTCTAATTATCACATTCCACTTCAAACTTTCAACATTAAAATACATTGTGCTTCTAACTAAAGCTACACAGCTATTCCATGCCTTTCCATATATCTTTGATGTTCATTTTTATGCGAAAAGGATGGAAAAGAATTTCAGCATAATGAGCAGCTTTCAAATTTTACGCTCCCATTTAACGAAAAGAGGTGAGCCGTTTACAGATTATGTTTCTCCAAAATACTCGTTGAAACCAGGCCATGCAACAATCAGAACATCTTGAAACTAAAGAGGCACAAGCAATTACAAGATGAAAGAAACGAAAGAAGAACTAACCATGTTCATGGATTTTGACACACGTTGGAAATAAGATGGCTGCGTAGCCGTCCGGTTGGAAAACGTATCATTGTACCAGACGTTCACATCAAACGCGGCTGCGTTGGTGTTGCCGAAGTCGTAAGCTGCAATTCATCCAAACACACAAGCTCTGTCAAGTCTCCACTTCATTCTCATCCACAACTAAGACCCACATGAAGGCATACGCCTGCATTGTATACAGTTGCTTTGAAATTTTTTTGCAAGCGAATTCTGAGAATCAGGAGCTTATGAACCCAAAATTTGAATTCCATGGAGTAAGGAAAACATGGGACTTACCAACTGGATATTCGCCAATACTGTCGTTAGAATTGCCGTCTCGGAATCCTTGATAAAGCATTTTGTTGATAGTGGAAACATTGCCGCGCCACAGAAGACTTGTGTCCAAGCATTCAAGTTCTGCACCGTCTCAATTATCAGTCTAAGAAAGACATGTATGCCAGAACTGAAATCAGCAACGTTTTTTCATAAGGAAAGAACGAAATCGTTAACCTAATCATTAAGCTAAAGACCCACAAAGATATTGATGTGTCTCATTCAAAGAGAAAGTATTCATTCCAACCTTTGCTGATATTGAACCCTCCGCCAGCATTGAATGAGAAATTAGAGCTGCTGTCTAGCGATCCCACGCAAGTTGGTCGAAGCACATTGACGGGGTCAGAGGATGTGAATCCTGACTCAATTAGAAGATTCGTCCACGGCAGCTCATCTGTGCCCTGGATCCCACATTTCGTAGCTTCATGTCAAAACACTTCCAAATGGAGTCTGTGCGAGCAAGCAATTTGACATTATTTGACTTCAAGCATAATTTAGTTCATCGCTTCTCTTGCAAAACATTCTGAAGTTGTTCTACACTCATAAAAGAATGCAGAGCTTCAACAACTATGGAGTGCAACAATACGCCACTCCTGCTCTCGCTCACAAGTGTCAAATCAGGGAGACCTCGGAAGAGATTGAAAACAAAGGGCTTCCTTCTTCACCTTGAATCCGAAACAACGCTACTTATCAATGGAAAAAAAACAGTTGCGCATCTCAATTCTCACAACCGTAAACTAGGCCACATGAGAGACCAGATTTTCAAACTTACCAAGACTACTTGGGAGAGCGAATACGCATAATCGGAGAAGTTTAGTGCAGCGGTGCTCAACAACAAGTTCGCCATGGCTGTCACAAAAACCGTCCATCACAACTTCATAACCCCTTACGAAAACCACTCCAAATGAACAAGGGTCAAACCAGACACCTCCACACGAAATCAATAGTTTACAAGGTAGGGACTCCATCAACCATACAATATTCGTGGCTCCATTCACCGTACAGGTCAACTTTGATTCGCGCTAAGTCTAAGAATCCTTACGCTACTGACATTTCGTATTTTTGCAATTGATTTCTAGCTTACAACACAAAATCAATTTGCAAACTTTTAGGTGGTGCAAGTTTGTAGGTTGTTGTAGGGAAAGGTTCAAGTGTTGTGAATGAAACATCTCCCTTACAGGATGGCGAATGGAGACTTAGTGTCATCTAAAATTTCGCAAAATTAGTCTGTGTCAAGCTAAAAATCAATTGCAAAAAAAACAAATGTCCATAGGTTGCACACTTAACAAACTTAACGCAAATCAAAGCTCGCCTGTATGGTCAATGGAGCATCCGTCTAATGTTCTGTATGGTTAATGGAGCCTCTAAATCTTCAGTAATGCAGTACAGAAAGGAAGCAAGACTGCTTACAATCAGCCGTAGATTTGTTGGTTCCAGTATACGGAATGGCCGTAACACAAGTCCCGGTTTTTTGACACTCAATCCCCTGGTTCAAATCTGAGGCTAGCTCGGTATGGTAAGCCCGGTACTTGGGTCCAGGAGTCTGTAGCAGCGCCGGCCATGGAGCAGGGTTGGGAACACCGCAATACGGCGCCTCGTTGTCATCCGAAAACTCGAGTCCACATTGCTCCACACAGGGACCGCCGTTGGGGTCGGGCACGCATTCGCACCCGCACTTGTACGTGTCGCCGAAGACCCCGTTCACCACGGCTTGAATGATCACAAGGATCAGCACCAGGGTGACTGGGAACAATATCAAGCAGCAGTTCGTTCGCCAGTTCCGTTTCTGCAACCAGACCCCATTCTCAGTCACATCCTCTCGAAATCCCCTCCCACACTTCCAAATACTTTTAGTGGTTCAAAAACCAGTTGTAATACAAGCCCAGATTGAAGCCCGAATTCAAGGATTTGGAGTTACAACCACTTCGTATACCAAAGCACAACTATTGGGATCCAAATCACTGGCGATTATCAGCCCAACCGATGGGATGGGATCCAGATCAGGTCAGGTCGCGCAGGCTGTGACACAACGACGGAAACGAGAATATTGATTAATCCGTCAATGAATCTTTTAAAATTTGGATCCCTCGAGTCGATCTTACATCCTAACCTACTTTAATGCCATATATGTCTATCAATCTTCCCCCAATCTAAGCCGACCTTGCCGCCTTTCATCCTCCACCCCAGTTAACTGCCTAGTGTACTACAAAAACAGTTACATTTCAAGCCCGAATTCAAGCCCGGATTAAAGTATTGAAAAGCAATCACTTCGTGTACCAAACCATAACTATTGGTACCGAAATCACTGATAATTATCAGCCCCACAGATGGGATTCAGGTCAGGTTGCGCAGACTGCGGCACGACTACGAAATGGAGAAAGGAATGCATGGGAGCAAGCAATGAATTGACGAAATCAACGGGATCCACGCAGTGTGTACATTACGTGTAGCCACTGACAAAAGATTAAAAACCAATGGAATGGCTCGCAGGTAGAAATTATACCTGAAACGTGAGATTTTTGCGAAAGAGTGCATTGGCTTGACTCCGTTTGGAAGTGCGCCGCAGAGGCGCATCCACCGCTCGCCCAGACTCTGGGTCATTCATCGTGGCCACTCCAGCACCACAACCAAGTGAACCAACCCACCCACTACGCTGAACAACCCCCACCCAAATCAAAGCCAATCCCAAAGATCAAATCCGTTCCTCACCACTGCTTCGACAACTAGCGACAAAATGCAACCCAACAATCCCCAAGTTCCACTCTCTGGGGTCCTTACTACCGAATCTTCACGTGGTCACTACCAAACTAGAATGGAAACCAATCAATCGTGTCGACAAGTCGTGACCACCTAGTCGAAATGCCACCCAACTATCCCACAGACCAAATTGTGAGGGTTCTCCAACTGGTGGCTACCAAGCTCGAGTGCAACCCAAATTTTCGCAATCCTCACTTCTGCTTCCCCAACTGGTGACGGCCGAACTAGACTGCAAACCCCAAAAGCCAATTTTAGCTTCCAGTGCTCCCCAGCGCTTGTCAACGGCTCTCGTCACCGCTGCATCACTGCTGCTGCACGGCTGTCCTCGGCCTTGGTCCTGGCCTTGACATTAGCCTTTGATTGTGCACGAGCTCCAGTCGCAATGGCGAATTATACTAGCAATTCACACACCCAGCGTTTCGATGCAGCAGCCAGTCCGTGTGAGGCGAATCCAGCCGTTTTCCTGGTGTGTTCGTGGGTGTCGACGTTGAGTTCCCGAAGGCGTGTACCGCCCCGGACTCCTCGTGAACGAGCCTGGTGAGGGCTGGAATGTGTGCAGATGGAGGAAGGTTCGGTGGAGGATCGCCGGTTTCTGCTGCGAAGGGAAGCATTCACGGGGTGTGATTTGGCGGTACTGTACAGTGATTCAAGCATGCTTACCCAGTCCGGAGCGAGACCGAGAGCGAGCAAGAGAGAAAGGGAGTTGAGAGAAAAGGAGTTTCGCACTTTCCACGAGGAAAAAATACGGGAAAACAAAGAGAGAGTTGATGGCAGTAATAGACGGATGAAAGAGTCCAAAAACCCCATGAAAAAGGGGACTGAGAGTCCGGAACATTGGCGTAAAGGGAAGCGCGGCCGTGGATTCGCGAGCGCGGTCCGTTGCTCCGTGCTTACCGTTCCGCTCGGCAATGTCCACCAGGACACCTGCTGAGAAGGTGACGGCGTTGAGGTTGGCCACTCGGTGAAGAGAGAGGCTCCCCGACACTTTTCCTGCCCCTACCTACACTAAATAGTGAAACTAGATTGCCCCTCTCTAATTTCTCCACATTCCACATTATATTAATATTTATTGGTATTGTATATGGATGTACTATTTTAAAATTAGTTGTTGGTGTAGTTGGAATTCATGAATCTCCATGTGTATAAATGGAAGTATTTGTAGAAATATTTGTTGACTTTGATGGCTATAGAGTAACTTTCTTGGAATAAGGCAACATAATTTCATTGTTTAATGTACTTAAAAGGCTCTTCTATATACCCTCCAAAACATCATTTCACTACACTAAATAATGAAATTAGGTTGCCTTATTCCAAGAAAGTTACTCTATAAGCCATTAAAGTCAACAAATATTTCTACAAATACTTCTGTTTGTATACATGGATATTCATCAGTTCTTACTACACCAACAACTAATTCTAAAGTAGTGCATTCTTGTATAGTGGGGTACCAATCAAAATGTCGTTTTTGAATTCGGAGTGAGAAAAATTTCAGTACTGCCAACTTTGAAAGCCTCCCAAGAGCTCAAAAATTGGTATTTTACCACGAAATTTTTACTACAGCATCATCTTTAAGTTAATTATATGTATGAAAAATTTCAAGGTCAAAAGATTCACCGAAAAAAAGTTATTCAAAATCTACCAACATGGGTAGTGGTGAGAAACATTTCACTACTTTCAACTTTGACACCTTCCTAAGGATTTTTTCTTTTTCTTTTGCCATAAAATTTTTGTCATCAAATAACCTCTATATTTATAATATTTATAAAAAATTTCAAGGTAAAACAATGTTTTTTTAAGAAGATATGTGAAATCTCCCAACAGGTGCAATTTTGAGAAAATTTTCACAATTGCCAACTTTGACACCCTCCAAAGGGTTGAAAATTGGTTTCTTACCATGAATTGATTTTTGTAAATTCATCTATATGTTGATAATATTTTTTACAAATTTCAAGTTCAAATGAATTACCAAAAAAAAGATATACAAAATCTCCCAACATGTGTAGTTGTGAGAAAATTTTCACTATTGCCGACTTTGACACCCTCCCAAGGGCTGAAAATTTGTCTATTTAACATGAATTTTTTTGAGTAAGATCAGCTTTATATCAATAATATATGTTCCAAATTTCAAATTCAAAACACTTACTCAAAAACATGTGTAGTTGTGAGGCTATAATTTATTTGAACTTGAAATTTGTAAAAAATATTATCAACATATAGATGAATTTACCCAAAAAAATTCATCGTAAGAAACCAATTTTTCAGCCCTTCGGAGGGTGTCAAAGTTGGCAATTGTGAAAATTTTCTCAAAACTACACCCGTTGGGAGATTTCACATATCTTCTTAAAAAAACATTGTTTTACCTTGAAATTTTTTATAAATATTATAAATATAGAGATTATTTGATGACAAAAATTTTATGGCAAAAGAAAAAGAAAAAATCCTTAGGAAGGTGTCAAAGTTGAAAGTAGTGAAATGTTTCTCACCACTACCCATGTTGGTAGATTTTGAATAACTTTTTTTTGGTGAATCTTTTGACCTTGAAATTTTTCATACATATAATTAACTTAAAGATGATGCTGTAGTAAACATTTCGTGGTAAAATACCAATTTTTGAGCTCTTGGAAGGCTTTCAAAGTTGGCAGTACTGAAATTTTTCTCACTCCGAATTCAAAAACGACATTTTGATTGGTACCCCATTGTACAATACCAATAAATGTTAATATAGTATGGAATGTAGAGAATTTAGTGAGGGTCAATCTAATTTCTCTATTTAGTGGTAGAGAGATCTAACAAGCTCCCTTTGTCCCTAAATGATTGTCTACTTTGAATGTCATGATTTTTAAAAGATGTTTTGAGTAGGTCATGTAGAAACTTCTTTGTAACTAATTTTATTTAAGTGCAACAATCACATCCAAAGTTCTTCATTGATTCTAGTGATATAAATTTTTAGACCTTTTCTAATTATGTTTTTTTAATATGATCAATGAAATTGACTTAAGAAGATACCAACAAAATTGTAGACAGTCATTTAGAGACAAAAGAAATAACAATGCATAACTATGCAATGGTTATCTCCATGTTAGGAAAGTTTTGTACTTTGTTAAAAGCTAGAAAGGGACTTATGAGTTAACTTATGGATTGGAGTTAGTTCAACAGTTATATAAGACAATTTTGTACAATGCATAGGGCCCCTTCTTAAGAATGAAAAAGGGCCTTTGACTTCATTGGTTGACCATGTTATGCAAACCAATTTGTTCTAAAGAATGTTCAATGAACTTTCAAAGTTGAAAAGATAGGATACTTGTTTGTACCAGTAGATCCCCTTCAACACTTGAGAGAGCCAAATCTACAAGAGCTTCCTAGTGAAACTACATAAAGTAGATGAAATACATCCAAGTATGTTGAATTGAGGCAATTCTTGTCAATTTTCCAACAATGCCATTGATATGGTCACTTGGAACTTTCATGATTATTGTGCAAAGATCTTAATGAATTCATGTAGAGATGGAAGAAAAGAAAAACTTACAAATATGAAGATTTCATATCTAAATTCTACTCATATCATTATATATATATAAATAACTTTATCAAAACCATTCAAATTCAACATCTACCTTCCCTTATTTGTTATGGCTTAAGCAATCATTCTTTAAACACCAAATGCCTCAATTTTTACATAGTTGCTAAAAAACCTCTTTCAATCCCAAAATTGCTCTCAAAAGCTTGTAGAAGTTGTGGGTGGATGAAGGTAGCCATTTAAAGTCCAGAAATAATGTAGATGGCTCAAAATGGTTGAGGGCATTGTTGAAACCATTGGAAGAATATTCATATTCATTGCAATAGTTAGGAAAATTTTTGTATATGTTAAGTGTGAATTTGTGAAAATAAATAGCTTTATATAATTTTTAAATTGAATTTTTCAATATTCGTTCATTTAATAATTTTGAAATCTTACGTAATTTTGAAATTGATAAATTAAAAAAAAATCAATTTCATTGTCCTTTAATAAATAAAAAACACATTATTTAATCTTTAAAGGTCACACAAAGTCACACCAATCATTATTTAGTGTTTTTTGAAAGTTTGCATCCTTTAAGGGTTGAGGCAAAAGCTTAAACAAGTATGTAGAATTTTATTTAAATATGAAAGTTGAATGATAATGACTACATGGTGTACAACCAACATTAGTGTGTTTGCAATAATAACACTAATTCACTTCACATGAGACTAATTAGAATATTACAAACTTCTATATTCAAATAAAATTTCACATACTTGTTTATCACTAATTTACTTCACACAAGATGAATTAACATGGAAGTTTGTAGTATTCTAATTCAAATGAATATAACGTAGTCTATACTATTTTTATACTCACTCATATAGTATGATTGTCATCCAACTTTCACCTATTAATTCCTTGGCTTTCAATTACCTTCATTCCATTTTGTCTAAAATCCATTTGAATGTTAAAATTAAATATACTACATTCATCCAGTTTAATATGCCATGGTTTCAATTGTAAATTAGCTCTTGTTGCAAGCTCTCTCTCTCTCTCTCTCTCTCTCTCTCTCTCTCTCTCTCTCTCTCTCTCTCTCTCCTCTCTCTCTCTCTCTCCTCTCTCTCTCTCTCTCTCTCTCTCTCTCTCTCTCTCTCTCTCTCTCTCTCTCTCTCTCTCTCTCTCTCTCTCTCTCTCTCTCTCTCTCTCTCTCTCTCATGCATTTCTAGACCCTCTCAAAGACCATTCTTTACCTTAAAGTGCTCTAACATACAATTTGTGAATGATATATAGATTAAAACTTACATCTCTTTTTCATTATTGCTTCAATGAAAGTCATCCTAATTTGTGGAAATACTTTGTAAAATTGTTGTCCTATCTAAGCGTTGGATTTAATGTTATTATGATAAATATTTTTCTAAAATTACAAATGTGAAAGTATGTCAAGTAGTTGGCCAAGCTAAAATTGCACTAACTCTAATTCTAATCTTAGTTTGTAAAAATGAGGTTTTAGATTTGAAGTACATTAATTTTTTTTTAAATCACCATATCAAGACAACATCAATTCAAATCCATTCCAACAAATTTTACTCAAAAAATGACAATATTATGCTTGTAATTGAATTTAGAAAGAAATTTTTAATTTTCCTTTCAAAATTTATAGAAAATATTTGTGATAGCATTGATGAATTTGATTGTACAAATGGAATCTAAAACTCAATCTCTTCAACTTTTATTTGAGCATCAATTCCAATTTCCAAAATGTCCTTCCAAATAGTATTGAATAAGAAATTTTCCCATATGAGACTTTGGATACTTAGGGGTTAATACCAACAAAGTATAAACATACCATTGAGTTATCAACCAAGAATCAATGGCCTTCAAAACAAAATTTAATTTGGTTCTATTATACTAATGTCTTGACTTCTTGTCATTTTGATTCACTTAGCAAGAATATACAAAAGATTGACCCACTAGACAAGAACCAATTTAGAGATGGATAATCCACAATCCCTAAATATTAAAAGTTGTATTCAAGAAAGGTGGTAGTCTACACACAATTAAGAAACATTTCGTTGAGAAGAAATAATACAAGTTTAGAAGAAGGTAGTCCACAACCTCTAAGCACTTTAGTATTTTCAAAAAGAGGGGTAATCCACACTCATTCAAGAAAACCAAGCTCTAATATTAGTTTTATCCTTGGTTTTGTTAATGACTGGCTCGGCAAATCAAAAATTCATTTCAAACTTCATCCATTTGCTAAGAAGTCTAGAAACAAATTTGAAAATTTGTCTTAACAAATTGTAATAGACATGCAAGATGCAAAACAAGACAAATTTTTGATAGTAAAACTTGATATTAGAGTTAAGATGTACTTACAAGGCTTGAACTCGAGTCAACATTAGGATCAAAGAGATGTATTGTTGAGACTAAACCTCAATTTCTATATATACTACCATCTAAGAACTCTACATAAGATTCCAGAGCTCTATACAAGATTCCAAAATTCTATGGAAGCTTAAAAAATCATGGGAAAATTTTAATAATGTATGAAATGTTTATATATTTCTTTTAATGATTTTTTTATAGATTTTGGAATCATTTTTAAGAATCGTAAAAATTTAGAGTCATACTTTAGTCATACATATTTTGCTCAATAAAATTTTAACCCCTAAATGTCTAGACTCATCTTTAGAATTGATAATTTCATAAAAATCATCAAAAAAGTACTATTGGAAAGAATATTTTGGAATTGAGATGCAAATAAAAGTTGTAGAGTTTAAGTATTAGATTTTATCCATTTTGTTAGATTCACCAATGCTATCACTAATATTTTCTATAAATTTAGAAAGGAAAAATTCTATATTCCTTCTAAATTCAATTACAAGCAAAATATAGTTATTTTTTTAGTAGTTTTTGTTGGAAAGGACTTGAATTGAGTTTCTCTTGACACGGTGGTTTTTTAGAATTTTTGTATTCTTTGATTCTATGACCTCATTTTTGCAATTCCAAATTTGAACTAGGATTGTTGCAAGTCAACCACTTGACATACTTCCACATTTGTAATTTTCGAAAAATATGTGCTTCAGTAACACTAAATTCAACCCTTGGATAGGACCACAACTTCATTAAGTATCTCTAAAAATTAGGATGACTTTCATCCAAGCCATAATGAGGAAAAAATCTGATTTTCATTTGGTACATCACCCAAAAAGTGGATGTCGGAACACTTCAAGGTTAAAGTTTGAGGGATTCTTATCTAAAAATTCTAAATTTTGATTTATTTATTTTTTAATTTAAAGTTTTTTTTTCACTAATTAGTTTCATTAAATTATGAATAATGCAAAAATCGTCTTCTAAATTTGAGACAATCATTTGAGAAAGAAAAAAAGTAATTTGGAGGGGGTTGCTCGGTTGTGGAAAACTGGAAATGTGCAAACAGTGGAGATTGCTTGGCCTGCAAGTTCCAGCGGACAGTGGGTCCAATTCCACACCACATGAGACTGTATATTCTTAGACCTACACTTCTGACCAAATATAGCCCGGTGGGTATGGAGGACGTTAAATCCTACCATCGAAGGTGAGCTCAGCAGGGTGGATTTACAGTAAATGAACCTCTTTTACTTGACCCTCTCTAAATCAATAAACCTCTTATAGACAGATAGACCCGAGTAGTCCCAACGTAGCAATACAAAACATAATCATGTACAATAATAGACAAGTGTCCTCCAACAATCAGCTTGCAAAACCCTATAGACATTAAAGACTGCGTTTTCTATGCAATGAACTACGTCATTCATGTTTCAACCATAAATGCACATTCCCTCTCTATCATAATAAACCTCTCTAAGTTAGCCCTCTCTAATTAGAGAAGTTCTACTATACCTCAGGGAAAAATGCAAGACTTTTTTTATTTTTACTAATTTTAAAAAAAAATTGCTGCTAGTTCTGAATTCATAGTTGCTATCAGAAACCCCAAATTAGGTAGGTGAGGTCAAGAATACACCCTAGACTTGGCACGAAACATGGGACTTCGTTTTCACTTTTACCCCAGAAAACTCAAAATCCATCCTGCTACATTTGTGTCAAAAAATAATAATAATCCTGCCGAGCTCACCTTTGATGCTAGGATTTACCGTGTTGCGGTGGGTACTGGAAGTTTCCGTGGTCTCTTTCCGATTTCCCTGGAACTTGACTCCAGGTTGGACTTCAGTAACACTCCCTCAGATCCAACGTAACTTACATCATATCCTCATCTCTAAAAGGGACGGAGGATACAGTAATAGTGGATGATATTAGAATCTTCCAAGGATGCATTGACTAGGAACAACGGAGAACAACGACTCCAACGATTTATTGGCTCTGTCCTTTTGGGCAGAGTCTATGGCATCGACTTGGTGGGTTTTTGGATCTGTATTTCCAAATCTGATCTATAACCCTATTCATACTACAACACAATGATGATATAGATAAACATGTGCTTGGGGGGCACTTGTGCAAACACTTGCTTGGTCAAAGAGGGGGGAAGCCACCTACTGCACCTAAGACCTAGGCGGACGTTGGCTAGCCAAGGAGGGGTGCCTACACAAATATTGCTCTTATTTAATTTTCCCTCTATTCAATATCTTAATATTTTTTAGCAATAAAACTTATATTATTGTTCACTTAGGACAGAGCCTCATGGTCACACCATTCTTGTTCCAAGGGAAAAATGTAGGAATTTTTAAATTTTTTGCACATAATATTTTTTTGCAAATTTTGAATTCATATTTGCAATCGGGGGCCTTATATTAGGGCTAGTTTCCATTGAGGGCATGGACCTTCAACACTTGGAGGGGGTTTGGAGAAGAATAAAGTAATCTAGAATGCAAACCAAATTGTCCATTAGGCTCCGAACTTCCAAAATTGAAGGAACAATAGCTGTAAAGTATTTGTTGTAGCTCACATTTGTTGGACTCTACCTTGAAATGGGGGTCCAATCTACCCTCCAGCCCCTCCAAGTCTGTAAATCCTACAAAGTCGGCCTAGAGGCTAGACACCCCCCAACCCCCGCCTAGACATCCAAGTGCCTCTAAGCTAGAATATCTCTACATTGTACCCCTAGACATTACTCAAATAGAGGGACTTTCCTATGGCATGCAAGATGGGGCTTAAGAAAGGCTTTGCCACAACCATATTTTTTGAGGAGACCGCAAAATGAAAAATTATAGATTGGGCACAATATGTACTTTGGCACAATTCTCAAGCTATGGTTTAATAATTTGACACAATTTTTCAAATAATACACACTTTTCTAGGTAGAAATTGCACTAGGCCTAGACTTCATAAATGGGAAGATATCAATTATTGGACGAGATTCATTATTTTCCCATTAAAAAAAAAGATTGTCCAAGCCACATCTTTCCATTGCGTGTTATCATGGGGTGCTAGTGGGAGATTGACCTAGGGTTTGTAGAATCACTTGGCAAGTCCACACTCCCCATCCTTGTTGGCCAAGTGAGCTATGGGAATGTTCTTAGTGTCTTGTAAACAAACTTGCTCTGTTGTTTTGGAATGAAAAGTGTACAATAACTTATTGATCCTCTCAAAATAATTATTTGGAGGGATATCACACAAGAGGTTTCTATTTGTCAAATTTGACAAGCTAACATTGCCAAAAGAAAAAACTTTGTTTCCATGTGTGTCATTTTAAAATACTATGGGTTCAATAAACCATTTGTCAATAAGGACAAATGTCCTTGAGTACATGTCGCAAAACCAAGAGTAATTGAAGCATCTCAATATGTGCAATCTGCTTCAATTTCATGAACAAATTTGCCTATTCAAAGTTACAACTCAAATATTTCAACTACAAAATAGCCATAAATTAGTCTTTCCCATAAATTTGATGGTTCTTGATCAAAATTTTAAAGATATGTAAATCAAGTCCAACTCATCATCGCCCTTCATTTTCAACGGTATTGAATAGATGAATCACAAATAGGCCTGGTTGAAAGCTTGCTCATGGAATAAGCTTTATCTTGGTTTGCACCTAAGAATGAATTAGAACACCTATTGAAAATGAGTTTGAAATCTATGAGATAAATTATTTCAAATCGGAATTTTTATTTATTCTTAGGATCTTAACTCTCAATTGCACAATTTTGAAATTAATTCAATTTATTCCATTGTATCAATTAATTACAGTTTTAGAACTATGGTAGAGGTATCCAAAACCAATAAAACAAGCACATTTGGACATGATTAAGAATAGTGCAAGGCAAAACATATATTTTTAGAGGTGCATTGACAAAAATAATGGGGATTGCAAATTTTTTGGTAATTCTATTTCTTGAATTAGAATTCCTATAAATACTGAAAGGCAAAAGTTGGATTTGATCCATCACCAACATCTGAAGTTATTCAATTGAAACATTCATGAACTATTTTCCTGCTAATTACTTCTTACTTTCATGCTCACTTATGTGCCATTCATTTATTAGTCCAAACCTTGAAAAAGTATAAAGACATGGTGGCATTCCTAGGAGAAAATGGAAATCCATTCTAATCTTATTTGGAAATAGGATACCATATTTATTGTTGGTGAGGTGCTTGTTAGTAATAGGTACCTTAACTACACTTTTCATAATTCAATATTCTATAATCTTGTAACTTTACTCCAATATCACTTTGCTCCAATTGTCCTTGGCTCCACAAATACATCACCATCATTCGCCTTAAAGTCCAATTGATCTTCACAATTGCTTTGCTTATTTCTCCAATTTATGATCTTCCACTTTACACTTTATCTTCAATTCTTCTACACATCATTTGTAGATATATTCCTCACAATTGGATTCTAACTTATATTTGTACACTTTATGTCTACATATTTTGATTTACAACAGTATTGGCATTTTTTCACTATTGGTTTAGAATTATTTTCTTTCATTATTATTTTTTTCATTATTAATCACTAAATATTTGTAATTTTACATTAATTATTTTAAATCTCTAATTGCTTCACAACTAATTTCTAATTCTTTTAATTTCACCAATCAAATCCGCATTATTTTTTATTTCTCTTTGAGGCGAATAATCAATTTTTCGTTTTATTTTCATTTTAAGCATAATAAAATTTTAAGAGATTCAATAGATGATGATTTAAATTTTTTTTCTTTATCTTTACTAATATTTAATTGATCTCCGGCTTGAATTGCTAGTTTTATATTTTCTTTAAATGCATTATCCAAATTCATTGATTTTTTATGAACTTTTTTTTCAAACACAATCAATGCAAGTTTAAAATAATCTCTTGAAAGAGCATTTTTCTAACCAATATTCTCTTAGACATTGAATTCCTTCAAATAATGACAATTTGATGATTTTACTTCATTGGTTTCCATATTGTAATATTGATCTTGATGATATTAAAGTGGTCTACGTGAATCTTGTCTATATGAATGGATATTTATTATATTCTCAAATCTACCATGTATATCTTGATGAGAGCATGGGTGTAGAGACTCCATTTAAAATTAAAATATTATTTTATTGATTTGAAACAAAATCCACTTTTATATTTTCAATAGGTTTATTAGGTCTTATAATTCTATTCTTTCCAATTGAAATAAGATTATTACCTCCCTAGCATAGTTGCCAAAATGGCAAAATGTAAGTAGGTTTTGAATCTCTTCTAAGAATTAATTAAAATACCTGTAGGAAATAAGTTCAAATTCTAGGATGAAATTTATTTCTATTTGGAATCTAAAATCCATCCTAGAATTTTCTAATCACAAGATTATGAATAACATTTCCCCTATCACATATCTATGTACTATTGTCTTAGAACAACTTTAATCTTTAATCTCCAATTGATATTCTTTATAATATAGTAGCCATTTGTATCATCTTTTCTAATTTATTTCTTTGCCAGCCTCTTCAATTGGATGTGCACTCTTTTTCGATTAGTTTGCTTTCACTCCTTTTATCCATCACAGTCCTTTGCTTCTACATCTCAATTTCCTATTGTTTAATGTATATTTTCTCACCACATTTAATCTTACAATTCTCTCTTTCACATCTATCATACTCTTCTTATCAATTCTCTCATAATTTATTTCTGATTATTCACTCTCAATTTTTGGTCCAATCATTCTCACACAGTCACACATAATCTCCCAATCGTTTAAGAGTTCATTAATTCCATTCTATTATTTCTATCAGTAACTTTCAGTCAATTCCATAGCCACAATAATTTCCAACAATTGATCTACTCCTCCTCATTGGTACATAATAACGCTGATTCTTCAATTCAACAACTTTCAACTCCAACAATAATCTCACTCCAATTGAAAAGACATCCAATCTATCATACATTTACACCAGATTATACAATACACTTCCACAATTGAAAATACTCACTATATTAATTACACACAAAATTACAAATACAAGTTTTTTGCTTCCATGCATGGAAAGAATCCTTATTGGCCAAACTCAACGAAACTAACAATTGAAAATCCTAAGCCTATATACCACTAAAAGGCTATAACTACCAATTGAATTTAGAAATTCTTAATATCTTATTGGCCTAATTAAGATCCCAATTGGTAACTACTACTAATAAGCCCCAAAACTACTCTATGGATTGGCATAGTTTACAAATAAACAAGGAAAACAACCAATCAACCAAAAGGCAAAATAAAAGTTAGACTGCAATACCTCTATTCAAAACAAATTTCAAATACTAATCAACTTGAAACATTTTTTTACTACCTTTGCCAAAGCATTTGGAAAACATGACAAGAACCGTTTGACAACAACTAATTAAAATCTATTCACTATGACAAGAATCATGTTCAGTTTTGTTATATGCATCCAACTTTCGACAACTTGATTGCAACATCAACTAGGGAGAAGAAGCATTTATAAGTCAATTTCAATGGAGTTTAAAAGATGATATGAAGGATTTGCTACTATCATTTTTAAATCCTCAAACATTGAACACAGCAATAAACCAAGCTATAAGGTGTGATAACCAATTATTTCAAAGGGATGAAGATCAATACTCTTCAATTGCACCAACACCACAAACAAACCATTCATCAACAACCAATACAATACAAATGACAAGTACAATTTCTCAAGGCCCAAAAGACATACAAATTGATGTAATACAATTTGGATCATTGATTGTTGAAGAAAAGAAATGTTGTTTTGATGAACATTTATGTTTATACTATAGAAGCTGTAGTCACAAAGCTACCAATTGTTAGAAGAAATGTAGACAATGTCCTCTGAAGCGAAGAGCCATATATATATATATCAAAAAACAAAGATGCTCATGCACAATAGGGACTTTGCAATTGGAGCCTTCTATTTTATAGACAAACCCAAGTTCTCACCTTTCTTTCCAACCTTCTCATTGTTCTACTATAGGGTGAAAACATAAAACACTGTGATTTTTGTAGCATTTGCTATAATACTCATGATTTTTTTGAGAATACTATATAATTAGATAAATAATTTTTTTTTAAATGTTCAATTTATATACCTTTAAGAAGAAGGTATCCTATAAAAAAAAAGCGTAGAAAAAATCGTTAAGTAGGAGAGCTAGAAAAGTGGAAAATTTCATGAAAATAGGCACTTTGACATTTTAATTTGTAAATGATAGGAAAAAGAATTTTAAAATAAATTAAAAATTATCAATTTGGGAGAACTTTATGATGAAGAGATCTCTTTAAAAGAATGATTTCAAAACCATCTTGAATGTTCAAAAGTGTGTGCGCAAAGGAAGCTTATTAGCACAGATGTAGAGGAAAGAAAATAATGATTTCTTAAATTCCCTTTGGTAGAAATATGCCTACCTAGTATGTGAATAGACCACAAAAATTTTAGCTTTAGATCATTAATTTTGAATACTCCCCAATACTAAAAAATCCTAAACTATAAAATGTAATAAATTAGCTAAATCAAAATTTAATTATAAAATGATTCTTAAAAATTTGTGAAAAATAGGGAATTTGATTGTTGTCATATTAGACATTTTCAATCAAAATTTCAAGTTAATTTGGTTTATACTTTAAAAGTTATAGTCAATGACAACTATGTCATTTCAAATGTGACACAAAGTAGTATTCCATATTAGTCTTTCATGCTTTCATCCTATACCTCTACATTCAGGCTCCACAAAGAAATTGTAAATTTACGCCTTATTAGATTCTAGAGCTTCATCTTGTTTTCTGAATGAGAAATTTGCAAAACATTACAAAATCTTTTAATCAAAAATCAAATCTTATACATTTAAAAGTCGTAGACGCTTGAGCCTAATCTTTAGAGGATGTCACTTATGAAATTAAACTGCTAGAAGTTTCATTTGAGGGACATTAAAATACAATTATATTCAATACTATCAAAATCCCATCTAATGTGATGGTTTTAGGACTTTTTTGGCTTGAAAAGTATAATTCAATAATAGATTCACTACAAGATAAAGGGGTGTTTTGAATATAGTCCTAGTAGTATAGTCTTTTAAGTAATGACTTGTAGGGAGTCTTTTACATCAAATTTTATTGAAAATACATGTATTTTCAAATGTGCAAAAACAACAATACTTCATCAAGTCTTCCAACTTAATATAAAGGTTTTGAAGACATATTTGAGAAAAAAAATGCCAGTATATTACTAGAATATCGACTATACAATTGTGCCATTGATCTTCATTCTTCAAAATAGAGATCAACTACCATTTAGTCCACTCTACAACTTATCATAAGATGAAGTCTCAGCACTAAGGGAGTATATTGACAAAAACCTTGCAAAGAATTTTATTTGACATTCACTAGAAGAAAAACGTATTGAAATCAATGTTCGGTTCTTGCCAATTTTGCGTTAGACGGCTCCTTCTTCATGTTTCTTAGGGCTGAGCAGTGCTGCCGTGTTTAGAATTACATTCCGACAAACAGTTCATGTTAGACCATGACTTCTTCCAACCATGTAGAAACTACTATGTTTCGTTGTTGTTAGGAAACCCATAACTTATGTTTATTCTAACAACCAAATATAGTAATGCAACATTCTATTCACAGTGGATACATCATCTTTTACTTAGAAGTCAATGTGGTACGTATTCTATTACTGATTTCTTTGGATGGATAGAAACTTGTGTTTACACATAATACTCAGTCGTCTGCGCTACTGTTGTAGAGGGTTTAGGATTTAGAGCGTGATGTGTTTGCTTGGGGGGCCGGCCCTAATGTATTAGGACAGTGTGAATGAAGTCCTCTTCTTGCTTGCATTATGAGAAAAATCCTTTGTGTATGTGCAAAAATGTGTAGCAGTGTCGAAGTTTATAGTTTGTGACAATAGTTTTGGGTAGCGTCTTTGAATGTGGAGCGGTAGGAGTATAGTGAGATGGAGTTCACATGTTGGTGGGCAGATGTGTCGATTGGCATTCATATTTTGTTTGTTGATATAGACTTGGAATTTTACTAAAAATGTGGCAATGACTGTGGTGGAGAGCTTCAAATGACAATATTGCACAGTGCGGTGTAAACCTAGGAGGAGGTCATCGTTTTATAGCGATTTTGTTGAATCTTCATTTTGAAGTGAATGGAAGACAAAAGTAAGTGAATGCAAACGAATTCTATGTTTTTTTCTAGGTGAAAAATGTATTATTTGAATGGAGTATTATATTGAAATGGAAACAAGCGTATTGCAATATGGAAAAGCAATTACAGTTGGTTGGTTGTGGACTTGTAGAAGAGCAAAATGAAATGTACACAAAGTATGATGAGCAAAGTCTTTGGTGGAAGGTACGCTGAGTCGATCATTGAATAACTATTGTTTTGTATGAGTTTATAAGTTGGAATTGAGAATTGTACATGTGTAATTGCTTTCTCAATAGGAGGAGAGTAAGTGTAAGCGCTTTTGTGAAGGACTACATCAAAAGGATGTTGATGAGAAGTGAGGAGTAAAGATTGTAATGTTGTAGTGTCCTACACATGTGTTTAATATGTTTTCATACCAAAGTACTTGTTGGATTTGCTTACAATTTCCGAATTTTGTTTCAGAAGGGAGCACGTTGTTTAATGTGTAGGTGAATTCATTGGAAAGAGGGAATTTTTGTACTTCTAACTTGGGAGTGTCGGTTTTGGATTTAGTTTAGGGGAATGTCGGGTATGAAGATAATAGTAGGGCGATGGGATGAGCTTCAAGGAAGGCAATTAGTGAAGGAAGACAGATGATAGCAACAGTGGATTTGGAGGGTGGTAGAGGACAAATGAAGAGTGTGTATGAAGCTTCTAAGATGTGCAACATGTTTTTGCAAGTGATAGGTGAATCGTTTGAAGTTGGTGGAAGTAATTAATATTGAAGGTTGTTTACTTATGTAGTTTGAATCTAGTTTTCATGAGACTTGATATCAATGTCCGTTGTTTGAATTATAGAGGGAAGACACGAAACACTCTCAATAAAAGGTGCTAGGATGTGACAAAGATGATTTGGTGACGTCTGTGTAGTTTATTTGTGAAGAAATGTGAAACAGAAATTTGCAGTATAAGAAGAGAGACTTGCATTTGCAGTTTTGTTTGAATGGAAGTAATTGTTGAACTGATCATGATTGCATGGCATTAATGGATGTAAAGGAAGATGTCATTACAACAACCTATGTGTCCATTGATTTTTAGGTTATAGTCATCTTTGTATTGAGGAGGAAGGTAGTGGAAGACATGAGAGAAGCATGTGGTGAAAGTCATGTTTTAGCAAATACAATGTTGTGTGCAGTTGAAATCGCTGGCAGACACTGTAAATTTTGTAGTTTACATGGTATATGACAACAATATTACACATTACATGAAATAGAAGATACATACCCTAAGTCCTAAAGTGAAACACGCTTGATTTTGCATTATTGGACAAGATTCTTCATTTCCAAGAACATTGAAATGACGTTGTTCAAAACTCCATACCTACCCACAAACTTAAAATCCTCATAACTTTCATTTCATAAGTTGAAGTGGAATGTTTCAAAGCTTCACATGTATATAAAAGTTCAAAGAATGTGTTTCAAATTTCAATTTTCAAAAAAAGTGATTTTTGAAGAAGTTTTTTGTAATGCCTAGACTGCCCGCCGAGTAGAGAAAATCACTTGTGATGCCATAAATTTTTAACCATGGGGTCAAAAGCTATGAAAATTGTTGGGCCTTAAAGCTACTCCTTAGGCACACGTTGTGTCAAAATTTCAAAGAAAAAAAAATAAAAACTCCATCCGTAGTGAGCTGCCCAAAATCGCTATGATGCCAAAAAAAGGCAGTTTTGTCCTTTAGGGGTTAACACTACACTAATTCCTCCAAATTTGAGATTTTTTGTTGTGTAGGGCAGGGTGATAATTACACTAAATGTAACCCAACACTAAATATCCTTTTTAGTGTAGCAAGACTACAAATTCAATTGAGTACTTTTCATAACCCTCCATGCAAGGTCAACAAGGCAAAAATGGATGGAAAAACGCTCTCCACCAATGATCCCAAAACTAGCTAAATTTTGCTCATTTTCTACTTCATTTTTTCATGCCCTTTATATAATTTTTAAAAAAAATTCCAAAAATGAACATTTGGCTAAAAACCTTGAATCTGTTCTAAGATCACTGCTCTCCACGTGATCTTGTGTTCATGCAAAAGCCACGAAATGGCATCACCGGCAGTTCAGGGTTAAGTGATTAGGTAAGGGTGGTCCAACCTTAAGTTGGAGATCTGAATATTTAGAGAATCTTCACAGAATAGTAGAATACCTGAAAAAGAAAATTGTACGTCTCGAGTTTCCGTACAAAATCACACGCTCTCGCTTGTTTCCAGGTTGGTGCTTTGGATGGTGCAGCGCAACTTTGTCGATGCTCCAAAATTTTGGAAGGAATTTATCACATCTTTTAAAATGATCTGCTTCAGTGCTTCCTTCTTTCTCTCTTGAAACAAATGATTGTTGTTCTGCTTTCCCACAAATCAAGGACTAATTTCAGCAACTGAGTTTCAGGGAAATGGCCAGAACGGGTTCACACGCTTTAGTCATTAGACTAATAATAACCTTACAGTATGTGAGGGACCTTGAGCCGGAGCTTGAGAAAAAACACAAACCGAAACTCGTTGAAGTCTTGAATCATGTATAATTGTTCTGATGGAGCTTGGTGCTGGTAAAAATCTATACCTTAAGACAAGTTGTTTGTTTGTTTGTTTGTTTTGTTTGTTTGTTTGTTTTGTTTGTGACGTTGAGATCTCCGGATTGTGTGTCATCCGATTGCATGCTTGGTACCATTGGAAAGCTCTTAAGGAGGAGGGATGTATAGGCTTTGATTCATGACGTTCTGACCTACGGTGGGGAAAGTTATGGATTTTTGAGGTATTTTGGTTCTAAAAAATTAAAAAATTACTTTTACATATATTTTGGTTGCAATCTTAGTATTGTTGGAAAGCCCTGGGCAAGGAGGGTGCTTGGGGTTGGTTTCATGGCATTCCGACCTATGGTGTGAGAGTTATTGAATTTCAAAGTTTTTATGCATTCAAAAATTAGATTTGATGATTGTGGCAATAGCATAAGGCACACTAGTCTATATCTTAAGACAGGTAGTTTGTTTTGTTTTGTTTTGTTTGTTTGTATTGTTGAGATCTCCCAAAATGTGCATCCCTTAGTTATGTGCTTGGTATTGTTGGAAAGCCCTCAACAAGGAGGGCTACATGGGCTTTGTTTTGTGGTGTTTCAACCTACCGTGTGAAAGTTGTGGATTTTTTAGTTATTTTTGGTTCTAAAAAATTAGAAAATTAATTTTCTTTATATTTTGGTCACAATCTTGGTACTGTCAGAAAGCTCTTAGCGAGGAAGGGTGCCACTGGCTTTGTTTCATGGCAATTTGACCTACGGTGAGAAAGTTATTGAATTTCAAAGTTTTTATGCATTCAAAAATTCAAAAATTACTTCTATTTGATTTTGACTATGGCAACAACATAGGGCAAACTAATCTTCCTTTAAATTAACAAGTGACCCCTTAAAGTCATTGACTGTGTTTTGACCAAAAACTTTTTGAAAATTGCCATCTCTTGAAGACGTACCAAACTTTTAAAAATAAACATTTTTTGACACCGGCAACCATAAAATCTTCTAGTAAGCTAATTCAAAGAAGATGTAGAAAAAATTTCAAACATTTCCATTGAATGGATTGTAAGATATCAACGTTTGAATAGTAAAAAAAACTATTTTGGCCATGCAGGAAACAAGATAACTACACTTCACAAGCTCACATTTGTATAAAAAAATGTCCATATTGGTAGAGCTTCTTTAGATTCTTTCTTCAAGGCAAGTTAGCTACATGCTTGAAAAATTTCCAATCATTTGGAGTTAGACAACATATATAGAAAAAGAGTAATTAGGAAGGACGAGAGAATGATTCAAAATACTAAAGTGTTGATAATTTAGCTATAGATTGAATTGCAAAAATGCCAATTCCAATAGTTGTAATGCTGTAATAAACAATCTACATCCAATGTTTTTATTTTATTTTTTAAATATTGAAAATTGAGTTAAAATAGAGAACTTCAAAGTTTATTCAAGAGTAGAGAATCCACAAATGCCCGCAAACTAAAACTCCTCATAACTTTCATTTCATTAATCAAAATGGAATGATTAAAAGCTTTTCACATAAATATTAGCATAGAAAACGAATTTCAATTTTTTTTCATCCACCCACATTGCATGATTTGAGAAAGAAACAATATATCATGTAATAACTTCTTAACCATTTCATAAAAAGTTATCAAAATTATTGGGCCGTGATGATATTCCTTGTAAATCCAAATGCCATGATGCAAAGCGTATGCACCCTTCCTCGTTGAGGGCTTTCCGACAGTACCAAGCATATGACTTGGGGACACATGATGTAGAAGATTTCAATGTGATAAACAAACAAAACAAAACAAAACAAACAACCTGTCTTAACGTATAGACTAGTTTGCCTTGTATTGTTGCTACAGTTAAAATCAAAGTAAAAATAATTTCCTAATTTTTTAGTCCATAAAAACTTTGAAGCTCAATAACTTTGACATTGTACTAGGTTGGAATGCCACGAACAAAGCCCGTGCACCCTTCTTTGCCAAGAGCTTTCTAATGGTACTAAGAGCGTGACTAGTAGATGTACGGTTGGGGAAATCTCAACGTGACAAATAAAACCAAACAAACAACTCATTTTAAGGTATAGACTAGTGTGCCTTGTGCCATTGCCACAGTCAAAATCAAATAGAAGTAATTTTCTAATTTTTGAATCCATAAAAACTTTGAAATTCAATAACTTTCACACCACAGATCCAAACACCACAAAACAAAGTCCATGCATTCCTCCTTGCCAAGGGCTATTCAACAGTACCAAGATTGCAAATAAATTATAAGTAAAAGTAATTTTCTAATTTTAAAAAACCAAAAATAACTAAAACATTCATAACTTTCTCACTGTGAGTTGGAATGCTACTAAACCAAGGCTATGCACCCCTCCTTGCTAAGAGCTTTTTGACAATACCAAGTACGCAACTTCCGGATGCATGATTTGAGAAATCTCAATGTAACAAACAAATGAAACAAACAAAACAAACAACTTGTCTTAAAGTACAACCTAGTGTGCCTTGTGCCATTGCCACACGCAAATCCAAAATAAAGGTAATTTTCTAATTTTTAATGCATGAAAACTTTCCCACCGTAGGTCCAAATGCCACAAAACAAAGTCCATGTACCCCTCTTCCTTGAGAGCTTTCTGATGGTATCAAAATTGCGACCAAAATAAAAGTAAAAACAATTTTTTAATTTTAAAAAACCAAAAATAACTAAAAAATACATAACTTTCATACTCTAGGTTGGAATGCCACAAAACCAAGCTTATGCACCCCTCCTTGCCAAGAGCTTTTGGAACTCCATTCCTACCCGCAAACTAAAATTCCTCATAACTTTTGACTCGTGAATCCAAATGGAATGATCCAAAGCTTCCCATGTCTGTAAAAACATAAAGAATCAATTTGAAATTTCACTTTTGAAAAAAAAAGTTTAAAAAAAAAAGTTTTTTCAGCTGCCCGGGCTGCCCTCACTTCAAACAAAATGACATATCATGCCATAACTTCTTAACTATGTAGTCAAAAGTTATGAAAATTGTTGGGTCTTGAAGCTACTCCTCTTACACATGTTGTGTGAAAATTTCGAAGAAAAAAAATAAAAACTTCATTTGTAGTGAGCTGCCCAAAATCGCTATGTTGCCAAAAAATGCAGCTTAGGCATTTAGGGGTTAAATTTTATATATAAAACTATAATTAAGGTGCTTCAAGGAAACGAAAGAGTGGCTGTATATCTAATGGCGTCAGTGGTGGTGAATTTGTCCTCCTCCTTTGTAAGTTACACCTGAAAATCTCAGTGCGCATGCTTCATGGGTTTGTGGAAACTCTTGGGAAGTTGATTGACTTGGGACGAAAGGGGACAGACTGACTCGGAGGACCGAGACGCCGTGCAGACGAGACGAGTGAGTGGACGAAATAGTTTCAGAGGTCATCAGCTGCTGCAATATTAGCATCCTTGTCCAGTGAAGCGTTCAGGCCTCACCAGGGCTTGTCTCGTAGTTTTCAACGTCTAGGCCACCAAACCAATGTTACTCGTTTGTTCAGTGGACTAGATGGAGAAGTTTCGGAACTTGCCTTGTCTTGGGGGGGGGGGCTCCAAACTTCGGTGGTGGTTGAGGATAATTTTGCAGGGATTAGGATTGTTGACAAGTTTGGAGGAAGTCATGAGTTTGATGGACTTTACACCATATATAAGGTAGGTACAGTCAAAATGACACTTGACCTTAAAGCACCATCTACAACTTGCATACATTTCCAAAATCAGTCATGTAACTAGATTGTAGATGGTGCTTTCAGAAACAGACTTTGACTGTTAATAACTTTGGCATATGGTATGCAAATCCTTTGTTCCTTGGTCCATTGGAATGGCCAGGGTGAATTGACCCCCTTATTGCCCCACCGGGACAAACCCTGGAATTTTTTATTTTTTGCAAACTTTATTTTTTGCAAGTTTGAATTCATATATGGAATCAGAGGCCCTCAATTAGCTAGGAGGCGTGAAGAGAATCCGAAATATATGGCACAAAATAGGGGGCAATTTAGTCAATATGCTATTGATTGGGGCCATAAGTGGGTCAATTCTCTCTACCCCATTGTGTTGTGGGGGACCATGCTTTCACTCACCAACAAGACTATGTAAAAATATAAACAATGTGATAACAGGAACTAGGCACAATAAGAATAAGTGGTGCTTTGGGGAGTATTCACCTTAGTGGGTTCATCCAAAAAGCAGCTGACTTTAAAGCGTCATCTATATATTGTGTACATTTCCAAAATCAGTTATGTACATAGACTGAAGATGGTGCTTTTAGAAACAAACTTTAACCCTTAATAACTTTTGCATATTGTATCCAAATGCTATATTCTTTGGTGCATTAGAATGTACTTTCACTTGCCAACAAGACTATATTAAAATCTAAACAACCTAATAGCAGTAACTAAGTATAGTACCAATTTTTGGTGCTTTTCGGTGTACCCACCTTATAATGCTTTGATGATGCGGAAGTACTTTGGGAGGAGCTGAGGGGTCATTGTTCACACTTCCTCTTGTCACTTATGTGAACCAAACTTGGTAGAAGCTTTGTATAAAAATAAGATGAGGTAGGAGGTCCATAGAGTATTGGGGCTCTAAAAGCACCCTCTAACACTACTTGTACATGCTTTAAATTTTCTAATTTTCTTGCAAAGGTGTAAATAGTGTACATTTAAGGAGGTGGAAGCTTGTACTCATCATTATATTTCAACTTCAGAAATTCATAACTAATTCCACAAAGCCCTCCAAAAGCATATAACAACTTAGATTAGATGGCAATAAGCCATTTTCATTTGTCTTTCAAGGAAATTTTATTGAAAATATTTCAAGAAGTTCAAACTCCCAAATTAATTTAGAGGTTTTAAATGGGTGCTTCATTGGATCTCTCTTCACTGTATGTGAGGATTTATGTATTTATTTTTTTGACACAAGCAAAGCTTTATTTCATAGCAAAACATAAACAATTGACACATAGGCAAATCCATTGTTCGAAACAAATCATTTTTGTTTATTGTCTTGAAAAACAAAATACTAATAATATTGAAGAGGCTCAAAAGTGGGCGTTTGAAGTCTAGATGACAATTGATCCATGAGGGATAAAGCTTCATATTTTATTTAATGATTCAAGTCATCCATTTTTGAAAAAAAAATGCTTTAACTATTAGCTTCCAAAAGAAAATTTATATTTATAGCAAAGAAAACATATGGG
Source organism: Thuidium tamariscinum (assembly GCA_947034885.2). NCBI lineage: Eukaryota > Viridiplantae > Streptophyta > Bryopsida > Hypnales > Thuidiaceae > Thuidium > Thuidium tamariscinum. The sequence goes on along the minus strand of OX344752.2, from coordinate 18,134,428 downwards.
TTTGGGAAGCATGTGCATTCTCACGCCACAAAGATGAGGCGCGATATTCCTTCCCAAGAAAACTGTTACGTACAAATGCGAAGGTTTTCCAAAGCATTTGAAGTGGAACTAAATTTTGGAGCCAAAAGAATCCATTCGTTCAATATTCTACACCAGAGGCACAAGGCAGTGAAAGATTCATATAATTTCTACACTAAACAGTGAAATTAGGTTGCCTGATTATTGAAGGTACATTTCAACAACCTTCAATCTGACTCACGTATGAGTGATCTCTCAAATCCGATGCCTCAAACATCACAAAGAATTCGAAATGGGCATCGTCAAAAATACAATTTTTTTAGTGATGTCTCTTGAACAAGACATCTGCTTATTCATCAACAATTGCTCAGTCACCGAGTTAACTGGAGTGCTACACAAAACTAACACAAATGACACAGAAAAAAACAAAGTTCACCTACAAAATTGCAACACAAGGATGGATTCAAGAGTTTGGATTCATGGTTTTATTCCAAAAGATTTCAGCCTTCTCAAGTACGCAGAGTTTGGATCATTCTCCTTGAGTGTTTGAACTCTGCCACAGATGACAGTCCTGCGTTCTCCATACTGCTCTTGCATGAGATTAAACACTTCTTCCACTTTGTCCCGGACAGAGAAGTCAATGTACTCGTCCAGATTTTCAGGGACCCGTCGAGGATCCGGAGGAAATAGAGGATTCTCCAGTAACCATTGAGCTTTCGCTTCCGCAGCCAGTTTCTCAGCTTCCCACTCGGCCAAAGCTTTCTCATACTCAGCCCTCGCTTGCTGCTCCCAAAACCAACCCCAAATCAACCATAAAAGAATGCTCAAGTACCCACCAAGTATATGGCATGAATTCCAAGACCATCTATTTAAAGCAAGTTTGAAATCTAATTACCTTATCTTCCTCTATTTCCTCCGTAGTGTCGAAGTCCTTCAGTGGAGACAGTATGTTCTCAGGGACTTCGATGAACAATTCTTCGTAGTATTTCCAGTGTAAAGACTCTCGGTTGAAGCAGTGGTAGAAAAGTTTGTAATGCTGAAACACTCTGCAAGCAAAGACAAGTGGACAATGCAGCTAAAAAATTAACAGACATTAATTAGGAAGCTTGACTGTGTAGCATCCTATCCTTCTGTAGGTCGTGACCAGATTCATGACCTAATTTTACTCCTTGTTATCGGTCATCAGAACTCAACATCCTTAGAGAAAGATTCACTGCGTACGTGGTCATGAAGAAAGGAACAATCTTCTGCAACTCAATTGTTGTGAGCTGTGTCACATAATTGGTGTTCTTCACCTTCACACTCCACCTGAAAATCAGGTTTTTGAATTTCTTTTCGGTCTTCTTGATGCTAAACCCAGCTGCAAATGCATCCAGACAAAATTCGATAAATCGCAGTGGTTAATACTCATTGCTTCTTGAAGCCACAATATGCGTTACTCTGTACATGCACAGCTGAAGGATACCGACGATCAAGAAACAAGGTTTTGAGTAAAAGTAGATTATTTCATCAACTTCGAACAGAGAATCACTGCGTACCGTACAGAGATCTCTCCACGAATCATGAGGAAGACTCTCTTTACGATGCTGTCTAAAGCTCCAGGGACAATCTAAATTCATTGAAAACTCTCTCAAGAATAAGCTAAGCAATTGTGACGTAGCAATCAGAGTTCGAATTTGTGAATGTAGAGATACATGATTCTTGGGCAAAAGTAGAGCTCTGTAAGCCTCACATTTTATGCTCTCAAGTGTTTCCATGCCCAACTGGTACATGAGCAGTGTATGCGGCGGACTCATGTGCTCCTCTTGCGCAAACCTTGTCAAGTAGATGTAGCAGAGTAAAGGTACTCATCAAAACAACAGCACTGAAAACACATTACTTTTTACTGATTGGAAACCACAGTATGGACAACAATGATATCATTATCAGTGAGATACGATCTACACAGCAAGGGCTTCACGCAATCTACAATCAAAACATGTTTAGGGTTGGAAATGTAACCCAACCATGACAGAAAGACATGCGCAGTGAAGCAAGGAGAAGAGTGCCAACATCAGAATGCCAATGAAGTAGTCAAGGATCATCCCAATGTTGCCATCGTACGTAAAATTTGGCAATTTGAGAATGTCCAGTGCCACATACCTGCATTAGGGCACAAACTTAGCTTGAAATTTAGTTGCATTTCGTGTTCATCTTGCGCAACAAGACGATGGAATAAGCTGCAAGAGCACATAGCTTACTTGACAGCTTCTTCATTGTCGCCAGCTTTCTCGTAAAACGCCGTCAACTGCTCCTCCGATATCTCTTTGCAGTATTCTAGTTTCTTCTCCTCCTCGCCTTCGCCAGGCTCTCCCTCCACGGCTGCGCCCTCTGTCGGCTCTTCCGCCATGACACCCTCATTTCTTGCTCAAAATCCGCTCATCAAGAAAATTTTACAACTCGAAAGTCTTTGGTAGAGCCCAGCCATAGCAAAAGGCAAATTGAAAGCGTCCGCCTCTCTTGTGTCAAATTGTGAGGACGAGGGCCTTCACATCAAACACACACTATTCAGATCTAGGTCTTGTCGACGATTGATTGAAGCCCATGCGCACCAGAAGTGATAAAACATCGTGTATACTCTGGTTTGTCACTGGAGAGATCACTTTGGGAACAAGAACCAAACTCTCTTTTGATCAAATTTTTATCACTAAGTATGAACTTCTTATGCCATCGTTTGCGTGAAAGGTTGTATACCACTACAATTGACATTATAACCCCATTTCTATTCAAAGACTATGGTAGTTGTCATACATATTTAGCCAAATCTTGCCTACACCATGTGCTAATAATCCAAGGCAAACCAAGTAGAATAAGAATAGATGAGTTGCTGTTGGAATACGAGATAAGATGAATGATGTTCTTAACGGTTTTTTAATACTAGTCATTCCTCTACCTTATACGCAATCGTATCCCGGTTTCATTCTCTTGTGAGCTTAGTCTCTGAATGGTCACTGCTACACCTCATTGTTCTGTCCTCTCATTTCTGCCTTTTGGGTTCCAAAGAGACAGACAAGACTGCCGCAATATGTAATGTGAGGATCCATGTCATATTCATGTTTCTTTCCCGGAGGTTTAAAGCCATTGTTGATAGAATGACATCACTTAAGAAACAGAATGTTTATCAATCAACCTACTCCGGTTTGAATTGCTTACGTGCCACATTGGTCTTCCTGTAGTGAAGGAACCTTGTCAATGAAACCGAGTTCCCCGAGGAAGATAATTATTTACACCAGGTGACCTACCTTGTTACAAAAGGTTCAAAGTAGAAGCCAAAAATGGCTCGAAAGAGCGAAGTGAAATGCAAGGAGATGGTAAGAGGCGAAACCAGCCAGATGCTGTACCCCTACCCGGAGTACGAGGAGCCTTTCCCAGTCGTCATCTTAGACACCACGGCTGGGGACATTACTCTCGAGGTGTTCTGCACATCTTCTCCCTTGTTTCCTGGCTTTCAACGCATATTAGGGTTTAGTGTTTGGTGCTGGTTTTAGGAATTTGCTGAGTTTCTTTGTGCAGATGCACATGGATGAATCTCCGAGGACATGCCACAACTTCCTGGAGCATTGCCGGAATGGTTATTTCGAGCCATGTCTGTTCAACCGGATTCAAAAGGTCTGATCCTAGCTTCAAACTGCTGGTCTGCTTCGAAGACGTACTCACAACTGATTTAACCCTGAAGGACCAAAATGCCCAAACTTGATCTTATATTCTATTAGCAGTTTTGAGTAGTTCATACAGGGGCTTTCTTGTGGCCAGTTTTCCTTATTTTTGGATCAACAGATGCAACTGTCTTTACTGATTCTGATGATAGAAATTCGATCCCAGCTGAGTTTTACATTCCCTGATAGAACCAATCCTCGATGTTTTAGGGGTTGCCAAGAAGGTGAGTGCGCAGGACTCAAAACAGCACCAATACAGTGTTCTTATTTTACTGATATGAATCGATTTTGTGTACAAATCCTTGAATGGAATCATGAACTGTGCAGTTTAACTGATGCGGTTTGTAAATGAATGTGGGGATAAGGATTTGTGGGTACAATGTGGTGACCCAACATCGACAGGACGAGGCGGGGAATCGATCTATGGGTAAGAGACAGAACGCTATCTGCAAGTAGGGTTTAGGGTTTCAGATATGAATTGATTTATACTCCCAATTACGTCAAGCACCCTATGAGATTTGACTGGTTAATGGCGGGGTGCGCTGGGAGTGCAGGACAGCCCAAGTTTTGACGACGAATACTCCTTCGCGCTGAAGCATGATAAGGCAGGCGTGGTGTCCATGTGCAACAAACGCTCCCCCAACACCAACGGCAGCCAGTTTTTCATCACTCTTGGTCCCTGCTGTTGGCTTGATGGTAGTCTCAGTTTCTCACTCCATCACTTTTCCAGTTTTATGTCATCTATGTCGGTCGTCTCCAAGCATTTATTAGTGTGTTTACCACGAAAGAAACAAGAAGCCCAAATTAGGCATTAAGTTTTTTGAAACGTTTTTAAGAAGGTCATCTGGGGGACTGTCATTACTCCGATTTTATTTCTTTTTTACCAGCACATGCCATGTTCTTCATTGATTCTGGTGTAATGAGATTTGGTCCAATCTGAATTGTAGTTTTCACTAAATGATCAATGGAATTGGTCGTTTTACCACCATGAATCCTTGGTCCTTTAGCGGCTAACATCCTGGGCGCTGTTTCAGGGAAGAACGTCATTTTTGCTCAAGTGGTGAAGGGCATGGATGTCCTGAAGAAAATGAACAAGCTTCCAGTAAACAAACACGACCGGTAACAATTATCGGTAGAAACTTTCTGAATGACACTGCTTATTTTACTTTTGTTCCCGTGAATTTGACCACAGTGGTTGTGCAATCAAGATTCGTGAGCCAAGTAAGGGTGCCACATTTTGACCCCCCAAAACAGGAATTCAAGTTTATGGTTCGTACTGTGGCAGGCCATTAGACCACGTCTTCTTGACCCGAACGCTGGTGGTAGAAAGACCTCGGCATTACGAATGGCGTCCACATGCTGTAAGACATCAGCAACACATTAATTAATTTCTCCCTTGTTTCTAATAACATCAAATATATTTGAACTCCGTGCGAAGATTACAATGCTTGTACAGTACATACAGAGAGAAAAAATTAAATAATTAAATAAATAAATAAATATATTTGTAAGTCATGATTGTATGGAAAGAAGGCACAGCTCATCTCGCAAATACCCATGTGGATTCTGGCAGGAGAGCTATGGGTGTTTCAATTCAAAAGGATCACAACTTCGACGGTCGAAGTATGTGGATGAGGTGATTGTTCTATTCTTCTTCATTGCATTGTCCTTGCTCCTGATTAGAACCCTAGAACAATATGAGTTCAAGCATTGCTGTAATCAATTAACAGAATTAAACAAAGTACATTAGAATTAAATCAGCAGCGTGTAGAAGGAATAAATAACAATTCAAGTTCTGAGTTTACTAAGCATTGGTTGTTTGGTGGGTATTTTCTGGATGACCAGGCGAAGCCCGACAGAGGTAGCTGGCGAGTTATCAAGCGTATGTCTGCGAAATATATCAAACCTACTCACCAAGGTGGCTGGGAGTTGTGGCACAAAAGAGCTTTCTAGAGAGGTTGAGTTTTGTTTTGTTTCTCGTTCTGTGGAAGAAATGGAATTTATTTCCACTTCAAGGTAACATATGCCACAGCCCAGCACTCTGTTTTTAGCTTGATTGATATAATTAGCTTGTTGGGAGAAAATCATTCTATATTATTGTATACAGATGTGCATCTTGGGTTGGTTTTATACTCTCTTAATTTCTTCATACAATCAAACTTGTTTAAAGGTTATGCATTGGTGGAGTAAGAAAAATATAACTCGTGCACATGAGTTAACAAATATCTTTTGTACAGGTGGAGGATATACTCACATCATTGTTATTTAACCCCTAAAGCCCTGAACAACGTTTTTTGAGATTATAAATTTTTTGGGCAGCTCACTATAGATGGAGTTTGTTTTTTTTCTTTGAAATTTTGATACAATGTGTGCCCGAGGAGTAGCTTTAAGGCTCGACAATTTTCATAACTTTTGACTTCACGGTTAAAAATTTATGGTAGGATATGTTGTTTTCTTTACTCGGCGGGCAGCCTGGGCAGATGGAAAAACTTCTTCATAATTTTTTTAAAAAAAAAGTGAAATTTCAAATTGGTTCTTTAGGTTTATACAAACATGAGAAGATTTGAATCAATCCATTCCGATCAATGAGTCAAAAGTTATGAAGATTTTGAGTTTGGGGTAGTTTACAACCAGTTACAAAATCTCTACAGTACAAAAAAAGTTTGAAATTCTTCATTTAATTCAATTTTTCATATTTTTGGAAAAAAATAAAAATAGAAGGTGTAGATTGTTTATTTCAACATTTTAACCATTGGGATTGAAAATTTTCAATTCCATGAATAAAATGTTCACAATTTAGTATTTTGGCTCAATTTTTACTTCTTTCTACTTACTTATTTTTTCCTATATGTTGTACAATTCCAAATGGTTTGAAATTTCTTGAGAATGTATCCAACTTGCATTGAAGTATGAATTCAAAGAGTAACCACCATTTTGAATTTTTTTTCTCACAAATGTGACCTTGTGAAGTGTAGCTGCCTGGATTTTCGCAGGGATAAGAAAACTATTTTTTGTCAATTCAAATGCTTATATCTTGCAATCTACACGGTGGAAATTTCTGAAATTTTTTCCACATGTTTACAAACCACCTTACTACAAGATCCTATGGTTACATGAGTCAAAAATGTGTTTTAAAAAAAAATTGCTCTTGTATTAGAAATTGCAATTTTGGAGCATTTTTGGTGAAAACATAGTCAAAAACCTTTAGGGGTTAAGTAATCAGTACACTCAAGTTGGGTCATTATAAACTAAATATTAGAAAGATGTTCTATATACTTTATTGGGGGATCATAAAATTTAGGGGAAGTATTGAGTCAAAGCGGATTGATGAGACCCAAATTGACAATGAAAACTTGCAATATCCCTCTCAATCACATCAAGCTTACTAATCAAAGCACTAGTATCACTATGTTGTTACTCTAAGTAGGACTTGATATTTGCTAGGGATACACAAATTGAATTGTATGCAATAAAAAGCAAAGGTTATTGAACTTAAGGTACAATTTCTTCATTGCTTTCTTCTAAATCACTAAATGTAGGTCATATAGTGTCTCATATGTCATCTAATGATACTTATTAAGCAAAGCAAAGCTCTCATTGATTCAGTTTTTTGCCAACTTGCTTATAACAATATTTAGTCAACATTTATTGATTACATTTTTGGATTATGAATGGCATCATTTGAAGTGTCTTGGCATTAGCTAATGTTGTCCATCTAAACCCTAAATTTTCAATAGTGAACTTTCAAAATTGTCTATAAATATTTTTGAAAAGGTCAAAGGTATTTGATTAACCGCATAGAAACAAGCTTGAAATTTTAGATCAACCAAATATAGTTCATTGGGCACATTGGTATTAATAGGAATTCATTTTGGCATTGGAAATTCTATGTCCAAACAGTAATTGCTATTTCAAAGTATATGTTTAAATCTTACAACTAACACCTAATTCCCACAATTGACACCTATTAGTGTAGTGAGCAAATGACCAAAGGTCATCAATTTTGTTAGAGTGACCCTTCTTGGAATAGACATAACTTGTTCTCCAGAGTCACAATTCACCACCCAATAATACAGATCCACTCCACACAATACAAACAATTTGTTTTAGATCCACACAACACTTCCCAATTTATCATGTGCAACTTTTTTTTTCCCACTTGTGTTTTGACATTTGGGTGATGTGCTTTATTCCAATATGTATGAACATGAAGTTTTATTCCTTGCATACAATCTATCTTTACGGTTCTAAAGTCTACTGTATTCTCCCTCGACTAGAAATAATGTGAAGTAGATGGTGACTGAGTCTCTCCAAACCCGTGGGCGTTGAAGAGTTAACTTGCAAGTTCCTATTTGAGAAGAATGATAAGCTGACAGCCATCTTACAGCTCTTTTCAGAGTATTTTTCTTATATTCCCTTGTACAATAGTATACGTCCAACATGTGCATTCCATCGTGCAGCTAAGGCATTGCCAATTGTTAGGCTTTCTGCTTTCAATGAGCATGTTTCATTTATTACTTTTTTTCTGAGGTCACCACCACCAATACCATTCTCAGGCAACTCTCAGCAATCATACGCTTCGGTGCAGTTATGACACAATGCAAAGTTTCTCATCATTGGCATAGAGAGTAAGTTAAGTTAACGTACTTCGCCCTGTCAGTTCAGAATAATCGCGTCGCAGATGTTCGGAATTTCGAGCCTTCGTGAAAGTAAGTTATGTTGAAATCTTTGAGCTCTGTCGGTCAAGTTCCTGGTGCCCACCCACATTCACTGCAAAGAGTTACTTCAAAAACATCCCATGTCAGTCAGTGGAATCCTGTCAAGAAGTCTACTTGATTAAACTTTTGGCCGGTTTGCATTTCTTCCAAATTGAATTAATTGCCTAACAGTGAGATTTCTTGCAATCAGGGGAATTCAATGCTAATAAATTTCAAACGTGAAAGGTCAGGAGAACCCGGGGGAGAACCTCAGAATATATTGTTGCAGTAAGACCACTCAGATGCCGAGATGTAACCATAATATTCTTGCCCAAAGATACTCGAAAGTCACTGTTGTCACTGCTTTCAATCTTGTTGGCTTCTTCCAGACTATAACTGATAAGTCAAAGCAAGTATTACGATGGGGCCACATCGTGAATTATTTTTTACAAGTTTCGGAATCCTCTTCAATGTCCCGCAGAGCAAACCAATTCTAAGAGGGACGCACAATAAAGAACTCCGTACCTGTGGAATAATAGCCCCACTGCCATGCCAGATAGTAGTTGCTTGTAAGTTGCTTGCCGTATCATGTTAGAAATAGCAGAACTACGTATCTTGACCAGCAGGAGCAATGGAATCTGAAGTACCTATCACTACTGTTGCTGTACATTTACGACTTTATTCCTAGAATTAAAAACGACAACCAAGCTGCATGGCCCACCTGAAACGTTCAAAGTTGCTCCCCAATTTCGGACCCGCTGGTTTTTTAATCAGTTAACTGTAGGCATGCATTCAGGTGCCTTTGATACGACTAGAATATGGGAACACAGCCGTGACTACTTGCAACTCAGCTTCAGTTTTGTCCTTTGCCCCGCTCGTATATTCGTGCAGAGCCAATAAAGCTTTGGCTGGCGATGATTGAGCCAGAGTATAGAATTGACTTGTACGATGTTGTACTGGCCAATGGGTGCTTTACAAAACACATCACTCCATGAAACCACCAGCTCATTATCTGAATTCAGTCCCATGACGCAACCTTGTGCCCTACCTTGCTAATATAAAATTTCGTTATTCCCCTCAGATATGTTACTTATACACATGCATGTTGTTTCTCCTCAATTGACACAAGGTAGCACACAATCCGTTTCAGATCTGTTTTGGTCCGGACTGGGACGAGCACAAGCAAGATCTGCTCAAGGTCAGGATCATGTCAGTCTCAGGCCATGGAGGTGGATCGAACCTTCTACGTCAAGATCGGATCTCAGCGTTCAATGGATTCGAGAACATCGAGAGGTGACGAGAGAGGCAACCGTTCACGGGGTACGTTCTCGACAAATTTTCTCGTACTTTGTGTTGTCTTCGTCTCCTGGAAACTCGTAGAGAGGCTTAGAACAAGAATTACAGCTATTAGGGAATGTCATAGGTAACTACTGCTCTTATTTATTGACGAGAAGCTATGCCATGTGGAACAGACGGTAGTTTCAACAAGAAGATAGAATTGAAGGAAGACAAGCAGGCGTCAATGCACAATTGAGAGCGGGCATTTCACCTGGTTCTTTGGGTTCGCAGTCTTGGCTCTTGCTCACTCTTGCCCTTCAGCAATGGTAGCCAATGACTTCAACCATGCTTAGACTTCTCCACTTGGGATGTTCACCCGGAGTACGTAACCTTCGACCTTGGTTGCTGTTCTCACTTCAGCCGATCTCTGAACCCTTGCTTTCAAGCTTGGGGTTGCATGGAACACCGTTGGCAGGACGTCAACTGCAGAGGAAGTCATGATTGAAGTCATTGATTATCACTGCAAAGGGGACGCTCAGAGAAGCAGAGGTTTGGTCGTCGTGAGACGAAGCGACGATCCTCATTCAGAAATTGCAGCTATATTCCAGCGAGGGCGGCATCAAGGTGAGTACGGCATGTTCTAACCAATTTATTACGACCTCCAATTTCCTTCAATTGTCACACAACAAGAAGCCACGCAATCAACACTGTCTCCTAAGACTTCTCTTAGTTCCAAACTCAGCTAGCAAGGAAGACTGCAGTTTGACTAGAAAAAAAGTTACATACGAATCATATTTTTATCTGTATCGCCTCTATCGTGATCTGATTTCGTATGTGCTTGGAACAGTTGTACATTGTTTCTTCTTAATTCAAATCGGAAACTGTGAAGCAATTCTCTAGAAGATTGTGCCGGTGCCAGAAGGCTCAAGTTATACCTGCCATGTGAATTCTTTAACGTCGGCAACTTTCTCAAGGATCCCCTACTTTGGGTAGAAAAAGGTCTGGGTCAGGGTACGGAAAAACAAGATTCACGAGGGTCAAATAAAATATCTCTGAGCTTGAAGTGAAAAGGAAGATTTGATTAGGACTGAATCAACAATTATTTAGGCATTGAACTGTTTTCATATGTATGTTCGGAATAATGACCTTGCCTAGGCTTGATGATGGACGAGGACAAGCGTAGTGACCGTCTTCACATACAATTTGAATATATGATAAGTCCTTGGCACCATCGCGGGTCAGCTTGTCTTAAGTGCAACTTTCTGTAAAGAAACACTAACCTTGAATATCCAGCCTCCTCCAAACTTGGTATGTCTGGTGAGGCTTTGCCGTTCTGTGTGTCCGCTGCACAGCTGAAGATGTCCACAAGTTTCAAGTTGATTGCTGATGCTTCGGGGGCACTTAGATTCAGTGGACGACGAAAATACTCCAGCTCCAATTCGTGACATAATGTGGAAGAGGCAGATATGTCTAATAGCTGACATATATATCCACGATATAGCAAGTTACACATATTGCGGCTTTCCCATAATCGAAAGTTAGGTGTCTTCAAGCATCCTAGCACGTTCAAAGATAAACTAGCAATCGCGCAATAGTACTTTGAACCAATCGCTTGGTAGGAGTACACCAATTGTTGCCGTTGCAACCTGATTCAGACATTTCAGCGAAGTCGTAAGATAGCATATCACGTGTCCATTTCATGTGTGCATACGAATCCAGGAATATAGCAAGTCCGTCTCAGAGTTAAACCAGCCAAAAAATAGTGATAATACACTGCCATGAAGCTGAGACTGATTTTGAACTTCGTCCAAATAACGCTGCAATCGAGCCCCCATTAACACCAAAATGCATCAACGGAGAGCCTTGTATCCCGCCCATTGAGATACAAGAACACAAGCTCTGCCTCCAAAATAGCTTGCAGAGTCCGCTGTTCTGGTTGCATGTTAGGGTCAAGACACACACAGGACATCAATTCCCTTTGGACTACCTCTTCGTCCAATCTTCAATATAAAAGCCAGCGTCATTGAAAAATCTCCAAACAGTGTCTTCAATGGCACCGAAAAAGGAGCTGATATAGCCATGGACGGCCAGTGAGACCTCAGGAGGAATGACGAGGAAGTTATTGTACAGTATACTTTCCAGCGTTCCCACAAAGCATCCAATCAGCACGTCAAAGAAGAAATGGCGGCCGAGGAAGATGCGAGAGGAGGTGGTGGCAACTGCCCAGGAAAACACGAACCATGTGACTATACTGACAAGAAAATCCTCCAACATCGGCACGCCCTCGTCAAGGACATTAACCTGGTTGCCAAACAGCCTTCGGAGAAATGGCAGCCAAACGTTAGCGGCTTGCTCTTTCCATATTGGCATGTACATGGTGAAGAACGTGACTACCATAAGAGCTCGCGTCGAATGAGCGCTCGGAAAGGACCTATACTCATCGTGGCTTATACAATAATCCGGTCGATGCCGCCGTACATAATTCTTAAGCAGCGTCACAATGATAAAATCTACAATAAAAGCTCCAAACAAGTTAAAGAAAAAAATCCGAAGTTCTGGAGTAAGTTTTCCCGAAGGCAGCAGATAAGTCGCGGCCGCTGCAGGAATCAAAAAAATGCCGTCACCAGAAAACTCCAAAACTCGCAACACAAAGTAAAATAGCAATTGAAGGCCGTGCTGATGCATCCACCACGAAATTCGATGGTCGCAATCTATTATGCTGTCCAGCAACACATTTGATGGTGCTGCCCTTGCTGAAGCGCGATTTAGGGTTTCCTTTTCAGGTTTCAACTTGGACCTTGACTTGGATCTGGATCCTCGCCTGGTCCTCCCGTTGCCCCTGAATGGCGATCGCCTCCTGGTTGTGCGCATTTCGCACGAATTCTTTGGCAAACGTCGCCACGGATCTTGCTCGTTTTCAGATCGGATTCTGTGATCCCCTTCCAAACTGATAAGAAAAATGCAAGGGATCAACAGAGCAGTGCTCGAATTCTTGCTCTGCGGACATTGCTCGCATTCAAATGGATTCCAGTCTGTTACTTGAGAGCTCGGAATCGTGAAATTGATGTGCACAGGCTATTGAATTGGACGGAGGCAGAGAGTGGAAGAAGAGAAAGCTACTATACAGTACAGCGGGTGATACAGCGGGTGATGAAAGCTTTACATACATTACCTTGTATATATTACAAATGAATACAAACCTCATATGTGAAGGCCAAAAGGATAGGGACATGAATTTTTATATACAACCCTCATCCCAAAACAATATGACTTCAAAAATATGTGGAATGTCAATCTGTCCTAGAGATCCCCAAAAAATTCTTCTAATTGAAGACTGAGAAGGTTCAATCAACCTTTAAAAAATTGCTAATATGGAGCTCTAGCCTAATATTTGTAAAGTGAACTTTGCATTGTTTACACATCATACCACTGAAACACCCCTCCTAGCTAAAGCAACAACTCGAGGAGAATCAAGGTCATGTATATGCCTTGCTACACGAACCATCTCCAGTACGTGGTCCACAATTACACCATCGATGCCCCAATTTTGTTGCTTGAGAATTGCTTCGCCTACATTGCTACACAATATTCAAACACTACACATTAGTTCCCTTCTTCACGATTTCCCAAATTTTTTTCATTCTATTGTGAATTGAGCATTAAATCAATGCTAAATAAATTATAATATATTGCTTTTTATGTTGATACCTGTCAGAGTAAAATCAAGATAATGGCAAACGACACTAACATCCCATAAAAACGCTACTTGCATTACACTAACATTATAAACTCGATATGATGATTGCATCAATCAATGCCTACAGACTTTAAGAACTTTGTCAATGAAATTCCAAGCAAGAACCAGGCAACGTGACTGCTCACTTCAACTCGCCGTAAGTGAAGAAGAGCAAGCCTTCCGCCTTGACAAGAGCCACAGCCGCGGGACGTTGCAACACCGCTTTCACTTCACTCACAATCCCTTGCAAGTTCCCTTTCCTGCACACTTCGATGGCCGCTTCAATGGAGTTTCGCCTCTCATCCTTGTAGAGGGTGACGCCTCCGTCCGTGAGGAAGAACACCGGGTACACGGGCATCTTCTGGCGAAGAATGTGCACGGCGTCCGGGTGGAAACTGGAGAAATAGAGCATCCTCCCGTTCGCGCATCGTTTCACATCTGCCAAGACAGCGTCGATGACGCGGTGGAGCTCTTCCTCCGAGGTGGAGCCGTCGTCGTCGAATTTGAGCTCGATGTTGAAGCCCACGCTGGGTTGGACTTCGTGGAAAGCTTCGGAGAGAGTGCACATGGAGTCCTCCACTTCTGTTGTCCAGAGGTTTAGGGTTCCGTCCGCTGCTCGGCGGTAGAGGGCCTGCCCCACCTGGTCGCACAACCCAAAAAATTCTCTTTTAAGTTAGTAAATCCTCATGCGCTACAGTAGTCAAAGGAGGTTACAACTGAACTTGATCAGGTCCTTTTCACACTAGCAAATGAAAGTGAAATAAGCTAAGTTAGTGGCTCCCAAATCTAAGGGAGGGCTCATCAAATAGCCCTTCTGGATTTGCTTTAAAGAGTCTAGTTGGCAAAAAGGATGAGTGACATGGCAATCGAGATCAATCCGCAACGTTTATTCCAGCCACACTCTTCCTTTGACAGAACGGCATTGCCTCTCTCTCATCCAGTCTTGGTGTGATAAAGCCTTCAAAACCTCATTGGAATCCATTTGTAGGCCACATAAGTAGCAACCATGCGTTGGATATGAAGAAGATGTTTATGTTTCATAATCGTGTTTCGTTGTTATGGAGTTATCCTTGATTGGTTATTAACATCCGATAACATTAAGGTTACGTCTATCAACATCATCATGAAATCAATATTCCGGGCAGCTACTTCCAAGACGCGACATGTTATTTTCATAACAAGACTTTTCGTACCATGGATTGAGATTATCACGGCTGTGGTATAATTTATGGACGTGTTGTGCATACCTTGGCGGAATCCCGTTGAGGTCCCATGGCCCGAAACTCTTCCAGGGTGAGTTCGCCGATATGCCTGCCGGCTCCGACACCGTCCGCGATGATCACGTCGTCGTGGAAAATGATGGGCACGCCGTCTTTCGTCACCTGAACATCGAATTCCACGAACTGGGCGCCGTTTCTGGCAGCCAAGTTGAAGGACGTGATGGTGTTCTCTCGAATGGAGGTCATCAATGTCTCTGGAATCATCCCACCCACAGGAAGAGTCTTGTTCTTGCCGCAACCACGGTGACCCACCACCACGAGCATAGCGCTGGCTTCATCTGCGTCACGCGAACATCATTGGCCCGGTTAATCCTTGTTTCTCTTACAACAATTTCAAAATCAAAGTTTTCCAGATGATTTTGCACTTTGAACGGGGAGATTGATCTGGGAAAAGAAACAAACAGGGAATTTAGTACATGGCCACCAAAATATTTCCGGCGATGATCTCTCTGTGGTAGATACTGTAATTTATGGGGTTAAGCAAATCACTTAGACTGTTGATGGCAATTGAATTACCGATGGGAACGCCTGACATTGATGATTTGAAAGGGTCGAATCCCTCCATGTGTTGAGCGATCTCCAGAACTAAGTCCAGGCTATGACTCTTCGAAACAGCAACGTCTGACACTGCACGGAAGAGCACATCGTATATTAATCTGTATCAGTATATTGCACAGAGCACAATTTGATGCAAAATTTAAAAGTACGAGAAGGTCAGGGAAGAGCGCAGCCCACCAGCGTCGCTCGCGATCACCGCCATAGGGTGACTCGTCGTTGTCCTTGTCCTGCCGAAGCTAGTCAAGGCTCGATCACCAAGACATTCACATGACTGTTGCGCTTCTACTACATCTCCACTCACAGAAAGACTCGAAAACGAAGGCAAGCCCGCGACGCGCAGATCCACCGAACTCACGGGCGCGATCGTCACGGGCGCCTCGAGCACCGAAGAGTACACAGGTAGCGCAAGACTATGCACCTCCCCTTGCATTGCCTCTGGCTGTTCTTCTGCCCAACCACTCCAATCCAATTTTAAACCTCACAAGCTCCAAATGATCTAGCTCCTCGAACTCACACACAAGCTTCCCGATTGCAAGAGCAACCAAACCGTCGCGACTGATCCACCCCCAACTTTTGGACACCGTTAATCAAAACCTCGGATCAAACTCTGCACCAAGTACACCAAGTTGGACACCAGACCAGTATAACAATTTGGGCCTCCTCCGTTCGTGAACCAATTTCTTAGCTTTGCCCAATAAACCAATTTGCGCAATGCAGACTGAGAAGCTAGAGGCGTGCAAGATGTGAATTGCAGGGTGGAAAACGTGTGATTACCCCGGGTGATTTTAAGTTGGCTGAGAACGTGAAGCGCGTCTTGACTTGCAAGTTTTCAATTGCGATGTCGAGAGTCGGCTATTGAGGAATCTCGTGGGGAATCTTGGAATCTTCCATTAACTGTATTGGGGATCTGCCGCAGCATATTCCGGCGATCGGAAGGATGCTATTGGGGAGCAGCCTTCGGTTGGCAGTTGGGGAGCTAATCCGATCGCAGTGAGGGAGCTGCGCGGAACTTACGTCGCAGCTGAGGGTTACTCAGTTACTGGTGTGAAAACGGATGTGGGTAGAGGATGTGGATAATTTGAATCTTACAGACATGGGTTTAGATTGAGGTACCCTAAACCCCGGAGCGCCCCGGGCGCCCAGCCCATGTTCACTGAAATTCAAACCCTTTCATACTCATTCCAATTATACTATCATCTCAGAAAAGATCCACACTAATTGACTGTACTAATTGGTAGTAGAAACATGTCCGAGGTACATGAATAAGGATGCATCCTTTGACTATACTATTGACAAGATTATAACAGTTAAACAAGGACATTTTTTAAAAATTGAGAGGCAATAATATGGTGATATCCAAATTTTATAGCCCACACAAACTAAAAAACAAAACAAAAGAAACTTACATGGATGCCATTTCACAATTTTCTTTTTAAAGTATCAACTTTTGACTTACCAAAATTTTCAAATTACTTAATTCCTTTCTTTCTGAGGATATTTGAGTTATTTGTAAAGTCCCCTCCACTTTGGGCATGACTTTTTTTGAAGTTGAGAAGGCAACTATAGTTGAAGCATCAAACTTTTTTGCAAGATACTTATGTCACACGACTTCAAAAGTGGGGACCAAAATTTTCTGGGCACCATTTTGATGGAAAAATAAGTTTCATACCCACTTTTATTTCGACTTTTTAACTCAATCAACTTTTTCACAAAACTCATGGGTTTGAACCCTAGTTTAGGGTACTTTACGAATAACTCAATTATTAAGATTTGAATCATATAAGTTTTTTTGATGCAATAACTTTGTGTCATAATATATCACCAATCCAAAATCATCGAACTGGTTCGATCTCATCAGCTGAGTGTGTTTTTTCTATTGTCAGACGACATGGAAAAAAGAGTAAAGAAGTCAAACAATGACCCCTTATTCAGAATATTGATCCATATACTGTACTTATACTGTATTGATGAATGCATTCCATTATTGAAAATATTCATTTGTTTCAAAAAAGAAAAAGAAAATAAGAATTATGTGGCACTATCATATCGTTTGCTGGCTTCCAGAGTTCCAGCGTGGCTGCTAGGCTCGCCACGTACAGTCACCTATCCACTCACTGCTGGCAGCCAGTGTGCAGAAGAACGACAATCGGACTTGGAAATCCTACCGCTAATCATGGCCCACATTTGGGTGCAGACAAAGATTTGAAATTAAAATAATTTTTTTTCCAAAATTGCCATTTTTAGTGTGTCTTTCTTAACCTTTTAGATAACAAGAGCATCTCCACCGTAGTGCATGATATGACTCAAATTGGGTATTTGGTCGTGTCAAGCAACAATCATCACCCTACCGCACACAAGATAGGACTTAAGAAATGGCTAAGCATGGCCAAATTTACTAAGTACGGTGGAAGCACCCAAAACTGTCCAAATAAGGAATTCAGCATAGTTGGAGGTAGCTTTTTCTAAAAATGATATTTTTCTAGTATTGGCAAGTGAAAATCATGGATATTTTTTTTAAATCAGATTTTTTGGACATAGTATGTAATTTCTATAAATTTTCAAAGTGTTGTCTCTCTAGACCATTAGAACCGTCCTATAGGTGTACCCTGAACTGAACTCTATTGATTTCAGCAATAAGACAATCGGATATTTATATGTGTCCTTGAAATGCATCAACCAATTAGAATCAAGTATGTGGCAAATACATTAAAGGAACTCTACTGACGCAATTGGATGAGTCTACAGTCCACTGTAAGGGACAAGTTCAGGGATGGGTGTTTTTCCCTTAGACAGAAAAATGTTGAATTTTAGCCAAGGCTTGGAAAGGGAGTTGACTGTACTTCTGACCCTGATATCGAGGTACAACCCCATATTGACCATCCACTTTCAGTTTTTTAAAATTAAAAATGAAATGCTTACAAGCAATTTCATGTATAGAAAATGGGACATTTCTTATCCCCAAAAAGATTAAAAATGAAATCCACCTTGTTTGAATTTTTCCATAAGAAGTGGAGCTAACTATATCCTCTTGACATAGAAGGAGGTGTCCCAATCCACATAGGACACAACAAAGTATGAACTTGAAGGAACTTCTTGAAGCTCATACTCTTCTTTGTTCCACATGGATTGGGACACCTCGCTCCCTCCACCCCAAGAGGATGTAGTAAGCTCCACTTCTCATGGAAACTCATACCTTCCTACATCCACATGAAGTAGATGGAGGGAACTAATCCTTTTGGGTCTACCAAGTTAGGACTAGTTTCCTAGATGTCAAATATATGATTTCCAAATAGTTCAAACTAGGAATTCAAATTTTGAAAATTTGAAAATTTGAAATTTTAGAATTCAAAATTTGAATTCCTAATTCCAACTAGTTGGATATCATATACTCAACATGGATTGGGCACCTCCCTCTACCCCATGGAGATATAAGGAGCCTTGTTCTAATGTATTCTCAAATTATTTTGAGATCCCCTCAAGCAAGGAGAATGAGACCTCAAAGAATTAAAAAAAACAATGTTTTTTGGGTTCAAATTCAAGGCAAAATAAACTAGAAAACTTGATTTCTTTAAATTCTCTTTTAGAGGGCCGCTTGCACTGTTCAACAATAGAGCAAATGATTACCATCCAACCTCACTAGAGTTGGAGAGACCTCCAAACTCCAAAAGGCCTAATTTAGAGTCTAATTCTAAGCCATGCGGTAGAAATGCTCTAAGCATTGAGACTCATCTTCAAAATTGACAATTCTGGAAAAGTCATCAAAAGGTATTATTTGAAAGAATATTTTGGAAGTGAGATGAAAATAAAAATTACAAAGTTTGAATTCTAGATTCTATCCATATGATTAGATTCACCAATACTATCATCAATATTTTTCCATAAATTTTGAAAGGAAAAAATCAGAATTTCTTCTAAATTCAATTACAAGCAAAATATTGTCATTTTTTTGAATAAATTTCATTGGAGTGGATTTTATATAAGGTTCTCTTGACAAGGAGAGTTTTTGGAGTTTTTATATACTTCAATTGTATGAACTCATTTTAACAATTATAGGTTCAAACTAAAGTCAATGCAATTTTGGCTTCGTCAACTACTTGACATACTTCTACATTCGTAATTTTAGAAAAATATGTACTCTAATAACAACAAATTCAACTTTCAAAGAAGACATCAACTTCATAAAGTACATCTAAAAATTAGGATGACTTTCATCTAAGTTGTAATGAGAGAAATTTGATTTTCAATTTGTACATTGTCCAAAAATTGGATGCTGAAGTACTTGAAGGTCAAGGCAAGAAGAAAATATACTATAACATGCTATATTTTTGTATAGAGAGGCTTCAAGAGGCTTACTTTTAAGTCACGGGAGCTACTAAAAGTCAAATGATTCAAAGGTAGCTAGCTTCATTAGATGTAAAGCCTCTTTGGTTGAGAGTTAATAGTCTTTTTAGAAAAATATCTGAACTTTTCTATTTTTGTTCAAGGGATGGATTGTAAAATCTGATTTTCTACTCTTAAATTCTATGTGTCCATCCTAGATTTGAGATTTTATAAACAAATGAAATTGTGGCATGAAAAGAATTTAGCAAATAATAAGATCATTTCTAGAAATTTTACTTTTTTTTTCATCCTTACAAGAACTCATTTTGAACCTTATACCAAATCATACTAAAGCATTGAGTGATCAAAATAGTTACACAAGTAGTTACATCTTAAAAGAATAAATAATCTCTAAAAAATCATTTTTTCAACACACTTAGATGTATTGTTTGTCCATTTGGTACAACTTTGTTTTGACATCAAGGTCATGAAAACATTCATGAACAAGTTATTGGATTTAGGGTCTCTTGAGGGTATGAACTTTGAGAGATGATCCTCA
The DNA here is from genome assembly GCA_947034885.2 of Thuidium tamariscinum. NCBI lineage: Eukaryota > Viridiplantae > Streptophyta > Bryopsida > Hypnales > Thuidiaceae > Thuidium > Thuidium tamariscinum. The sequence continues at coordinate 18,114,287 of OX344752.2, read as the reverse complement.
AAAGCATTGAATTGAGGCAAAGGAATCATATAGCAAATCTTTTGAAAATTTTGCAAAGTAGCTATTGAAATAGGACAAATATCAACTTCAATAGGATTCAATCATAGAAACTTTACAGATTGCATAATATTATTCAAGCTAGTTTTTTATTTTTCAAGATTCAAAGAAAAAATTCAAAATTTTCCATGTGATAATGATTGAAAATTCAACAAATAAAGGTTAGAGGTTAGAAATTTTGACTTTTATAGATTCTACATTTTTTATTTAAGTAAACCAATAGCTATTGGTATAATTGATTTGGTACATTTAGATTTAAAAAATTAACTATAAGGCATTTTGAAGCCCAAAGTACCCATGGCTCTTTATTTAACCTTAAAACACCAGAGATGCAAAAAAAATAACCTTATTAGTAAGAAATATTATTATATATTTTCTTACAATATAGATGAATAGTCAATAAGGGATTATATGAGAATCTTTCAATAGGTGAACAATGGATGAGGTTTATTAACCACCTTCTCTATTCTTCCTATATGTCTTGAAACCAACCATTTTGTAGCGGCACTTCATACTTGTATACTTGTTGTCTCTTTCAAAAGATTTGAGGTTCTAATTCTTTTTTAATTTTCAATACTTTACTTTTGATGGAATATGATATTTTAAAAAGACAAAAAATAGTCATTTTTCATCCAATTTTTTTGAAGGAATTGATTGAGTAGTTTTGCAAAATAGTAGTGTTGGTAATTTTCTCTTTTTGATTGTTTTGACTTTTCAAAATAGAAAGATGTTTAGTGTACATATCACTTGGTATAATTAAGTGTATTTTGGAGACTTTAAGTTGTTTACTTTTGATGTGCATTTGAGCCAACTAATGAAATGAAATTAATAAGGTATAATCACTACTTAAACTAAAAAAATTCCTAAAATTGAATACTTGATTACAAATTCAACTTTGAAACTAAAAGTACACTCTAATAATCATTTAACTAGGAAAATATTTTTTTTTGCTTAAATTTGTGGTATTCCTAAGTATTTTCAAGTGTGGAGAGTATTTTATTTTTTTGATCTAATTTTGTACTCCATATTTTATATGAAATTTTTTACTTTTCTAGTTCTAAAAAGTTAAAATTTCACAAATGATCTTGACATTTTTATAATTTATAGAAGATATATGATTTCATCTCTAAAAATAAGATATTAGATATTCAACATCATGAATCTTGAAAGAACAAACCTTGAAATGAATCAAAATTTAATTTAAATTTATTTTTTAAATCAAAGATAGTTAATTTATATCTACATCAATAGTGAGATGGCATTTTTTAGCCTAATGGACAATATAAGGGGAAATCAAGAATTTTGTACATGAATCTCACTCCTTGTCTAAGGTTTGTGTAGTCAAGAATAGATGATTTACTACTTATTTAACTTTCTTCCTATCATCTACCTTCATACTTACAAGTTTCTCTTCCTTTGAAGTCCTCTTCTATTAGAAGAAAAACATATTCGTCACAACCAACTGAAGTGCAACTACGTGTCCTATGCAACTACCCTGCAACTGTATTTGCAGCAATTTTGAAATAGTTGCATTGTAGTTGCAAAATAGTCGCAAAATGAAGTTATAGTTATGGAATGTAAAAGAAAGTTCATGTGAGGTATTTTACATCCAATATTCAATACAATTGTCAATGCAGACAACTTTACATTTTGTAGAGTTCAATGTATCTCTCTACAATTGCATATAATCTAAATTTGATAACAATTCAACTAGAAAGCAACTACAGTGCAACTAAACTACAACTACATTGCAACTACAATTCAATTAGACTTTAACTAGAATACAACTAGCATGTAATTAGGAAACAACTAAACTACAACTAAAAAACTCCTAGCATGCAACTAAGAAACAACTAAAATACAACTACTATTAAGTCATTTATTAATTGTCCCATATCAATAGTCAAAAATACCATTAGGTAGGACATATAAGAATTGTAAGTTGTATCATTTTTGTGTAATGAATTTTGATAATGAAATTCTAATATTTCTATACTTTGTAGATTTTTACAATTTGTAGATTTCTATAATCTACAAAAATCTATAAATATTTAAAGCTTAAGAAAATTTTAGATTTGACAATATGAAAAAAAGATAGATTTGAAATTATGAATCTACAAATCTTTGAGATTAAAATTTCAAAATCTACAAATCTATGAGTTACAAACACGTCACAAATAAAATGCAAACCAGTTGCATATTAGTCACAAACAAGTTGTATAAGAGTTGCAAACAAGTTGCACAAAAATAACTTCTACATAAGCAATCACATCAAAAGAGTTCATCAATGAACTTTTGAGTAGGCTATCAAATGGAAAACCACTTTGAAAATCTTTGCAACAATTTTGTAATTAGTGTAACTTGTCTAGTGCAACTACAAGCTCTAAATTGTCACCTAGTTGCAAATGTCTCATACAACTACAAAATGTGAAAACACCCATTACAAAAAATTTGGATCCTATAGAGGTCCATTTCAGTTTTAGTGAATGTGCAATTAGAGGGAATTTTTTTTTAAATAATTAAAAAATCTTTTTTTAATAATTATTTAATCAAAAATTTGATGGGACACATGAGTTGACTGCTCACCTTACAAATTCTTTAATTGCCAATTTGGATTGATTTTTGTTGTAATTGCACATTCTTATGCATCCATTAGGCCTACACTTGGGTTCAAATTTTATATAATGAATTGTAGAACCCCTCGTTTTCATCTAGTGTTCTTGTAAATCCCATCCGATACATCAAGAAGAAAATCATCGAGTTTACATTCATGCAACCTAATTCTTAGTATTGTTAAGACTTTACCTACTTAAAAGCAAAAAATACAGGATTGTCGTGAGAGGTGCATGGATGTTGATTCCGTATTGGGGTGATATCTACGGAGTCGGGGAGGTCTCAAAGGAGGTTTGGAGCACCCAAGATGTCAATAGAGACTTGACATCTCATTTGGGGACCTTAAATCCCTTTACCTCCACGTGGAGGTTTTGAAGACTCATCTTTTTCAAGTTGAGTCTCCCACGAGATGAAGTGACAGGCTTGCCTCGTAGACTCCATCTAATTATGCTATCATTCTTTAAGAATGACATTGGCTTGACTTTGTAATCCATTGTGAGGTTTTTCCAGCTTCTTTAGGAGCTTTTCTTCACGTTTATTACTTAAAAAAGATCTCACTACGATTATGGGTGTATAAGAATTGAAAATTGACACCTAAAGTAGTAGAAAATTGAATTTTAGAGTGTTTTTAAGGTTATTTGCATGTGCTGTAATTGCAAGAAAATTTGGAATTTGGACAACATAGCCATGACTTTAGGGGGGGTTGACCTTAGAAATAGGTCCTAAATCCATTCATGTAAGTTAGGTACATTATTGACCTTGCTTTAGGGATTAAGATAAATAAATGGTGGGTTAGGAATGGGCCACTTAAAAAAAGTCCCAAGACTCAAGGGAAAAAGTTGGTCCCTCTTCTAAATTTCCTCTGAACTAATATTTGAGTTTGGAAGTTCAAGGGGAAGGAAAGGGCAGAGTATTGTTGTCGAAGGTGTTGGCAGCCGTGAACAATCATTTTGGATGAGTGTGAGCCCTCAAGTTGGCACTTGGAACTCTGGGTCTATTTTTCACGAATGTTTTGTGGAATTTAGTCAAATTATTGAAGAAAAACACATAAAAAGAGAGTTAGGAGTAGTTTGGTAGCAGTCTCTACCAAATTTGTAAAGAAACATCTTAGAAGGTGGAAAATTCCTAAATCTAGGAATTTTCATCATTCTAAGTCTTAGAAGTGAGATTGAGAGAATAGTTAGTAATTCCGAGCGATGTGAGAATATGAGAGTTAGTCAGTCCTAGTGTTTGTCTTTGCAAAATCAATCTTCAAAGATGCACATGGCACATTGGCTAAGCCAACAAAGTTTATTATAGGTCTAGAGACTTCACAAGAGTCTAAATCCCATTCTAGTGTGAATTGGATTTAAAAATAAAAATCTTTATGAATAACTTTGAGGGTTGAAGTACCAGGACATCAAAGATGGTGGAACTGACATTTGAAGATTTCAGAGAGGTGTTCCAAGGGTAGGGGCATGCCAGGAGTCAAGAAGAATCAAGTAATTGTCCAAGATTCTCGGGTATCGGGAATTAAATTGTCTAATTGGGCAAAAGTAATTTCAAATTACTAAAAATAGAAAAGTGCAAGAGAGCATGGAATTTACATTTAAAATATAGGGGGTCCTAAATGTTACCCAATTTATTTCAGATTTTTTCGGAATTCCGTGTTGACTCTATGGAAAGTCAACCACGAACAAACATATTCATAAATTCATAGAAATTACATATGTTGTGATAAAATCTCACTAAAAACTAAATTAAGTTTTTGTGTGCTAAATAAGTGCCTTATCAAGTTTGAAGACATTCCAACATTCCCAACAACCAGAACCAGCATCGACATCAAATTTCATGAAAATTTACAACTTGGCGGTGGATTGACCTACTTACTTGGAACAAATGATGTTTGATTGGAGCGAATGAAGAGACAATATTTACTCTCACAAACATTACTAACAACCCTGGCTTGACAGATTCATCAAAAAGTGCAAATTCCAAAAAGTTAGATTTTTAACCTTTAATTGAAGTTACTGTAATTCCAATTTTCACTTACAAATGGCCTAGAAATGAGGGGTAAGAGGTCTAAAAGACTAATTGGGATCTTCTAGAGACAATGGCACAGACAGATTTCTATTTCAAGTTGTTTCCTAAAAAATAGAGAGGGTCAGCTCTTAGTTTGACTTTTTAATTGTTAGTTGCAGTTAATTAAAAGTGATTTTGAAAATATCTCTTAGAAAATCAAAGATTGGATTTAGTCAAGATTTCTTTCTTGCGTAAAAATCCATCTTTGGACTAAAGAAAGACAATTACAAGAGTAGATCTTTTGACTTTGAACCTCCTTAATTTAAGTTTTTTGCACTATAGAGTTCTCAACTTTAAATCTTAACAATGAAAAATTTAGTTGAGTCTAGGAAATAAAATAAAATAAAACAAACTTAATTTTCATTCAAAAAAATTGTTATGTAGAAGTAGGTATGCGAAGAAAATTCTAAATTCTAAATATCTTTAAGATGGAATTAATTCCAGTGGTGAAATTTTATTAGCAAGAGAATTTAATTGTGTCAAAAAATTTTAAAATTAAAGAAATTGCATTCACAAATAAATCCCTCAAGTTATTTTTCAAAAAGATGCCTAGATTGTCTAAAAAACAAGATTGTTCAAAAACTTTCACACAACTTATTCAAATGAAATGAATCAAAGCTTTCCATGTAGACAAAAATATAATTTGTGAGAAAAAAATTTGAAAATTTGAATTTTTTTTTTAATGTCTAATCTCCCTTATTTAGAGCTTATTTGAGTATAACTTTTGTTCTTAAGCCCCAATTTGAAGAAAAAATTATATTCCCATGAAGCTATTGAATTATTCAAGTTTCAAAAAATTATGGCATAAATTGAGACTCTAGGTATATGCCTAAAATCCCATTCATTTGATCCTTTAGAGGTTATAGCAAATTGACTACATACTTGAAAATCTTCAAATCATTTGAAATTGTATAACATGTATATAAGGAAAATAAATAAATAGAAAGAAATAGAGGATGATTTAAAGTACCAAATCATAAGCAACTTATTTTATGGAATTAAAAAATGCCAATCCAAATGGTTGTAATGATAATAAACAACCTACATCCAATGTTTTTATTTTTATTTTTCAAAAGTATTGAAAATTGAGTTGATAAAAGACTTCAAAGTTTCTTGTAGAACATGGAATTCATAATTGCTTGCTTATCAAAATTCCTCATAATTTTTGTCTCATTAATCAAAATGGAATGATTCAAAGCTGTCTCCATATATATAGAAATTATAAAAATAAATTTTTGAATTTCTCAAAATTTTATTTTTACATAATTTTTTGATTTGCCTAGGCTATTTGTTAAGCAATGAAAATTACATATCATACAATATTTTTTAACCATATGGTCAAAAATTATGAAAATTGTTGTGCCTGAAAGCTACTCCTTTGTCTCATGCTATGTACAAATTTAAATAAAACAAATAAAATTCCATTTGTATTGGACTACCCGAAATCATTATATTACCAAAAAAAATGCAGTTTTGGCACTTAGGGATTATAAACAAAATGGATACCCCTTATGTCCCAAAATAAGCATGTATGGGATGGTAGTAATTGCCACTTTTCAATACATTGTGACTTTGTTTTTTGCAGATTGTGAAGTGTGAACTACACCTTATCATGTGTCTTTGTTCTCATGTTTTTGCAGCATTACATTATGTTGCTCCCCATGTTGCAGACACTGAGTTAGTAGTCCATCGAGGGAAAACTTCTGCTAATGAAGACATCCTTTTCAAATATATTGCACCAACAGTGTTTGCTAGTGTTCAAGAAGATGTTTTATGTTTTAGAAAATGTTTTAAGTTCTCCTTTGGCCAAATTCAAAATCTGAAATTTTTGCCTTGGGACCTCTATTATGGACTTATGGGAAGTTGCCAAGTGGATCCTTCTAAAAATATATTATGCTTTTGTATTCGGAATCTTAAATTTGGCATTGTTTGTCACAATGTACTAAAAAGTGGCAGTTACTACCATTGCTAAGAGGAGCATGGTGGTCACATAACTCATTCATGTGAATACATCTTCTAAAATATTGTGAAAACGACCACATTCCTCAAAACCAGTGAGAACAAAGATACACAAAAAGAAAGGAACTCTAGAACAAAGATCAATGCTTCAAAGCAAATGAAAAAAAAAATTGGCAATAAATAGAAACGGCTCTGAGAACTCCAAAAGAAAGAGCAATGCAACTAAAATGAGTTGACTTAGAGGTGCACTTCAAGCCAAATGAAAAACAACAAAACATTCGAAAACAAGAAACGGGTCTGAGAAGTGAAAACTCATCGATGTGGAAAATGGAGCGACGTCTAGATCCTGATCTTAACTGCTGACTCCTAACCTCCCAACGATGTAGCTCCCTACTTCAAAGTTGCTACAAAAGAAGGAAAATCGTTGCTCCAACTTCAATCGCGGCTACAGCTTTGTTGGCTTCCAATTCCGGAGCTACAAGAAAGAGTCCCCAATTTGCCGCAGACCTCTCCGACAAGCTGGCAACGCCACACCTTATACCCAGACTAGTTGGAAAATGGAAGAAGAATTGCAAGAGGAAGGAGAATTGAGCGAGGAAGAATGAGCCTCAAACCCTATTCGAAAAGTCTGTACATCAACAGATGTGCAATTGTTAAGAAGTGGTGCTTGATCGACGGCTGGAAATCTACTGTATTTTAAAAAAAAGTAGATCAATGTCCCTCATTGGCCGCGAATTCCGGACATTTTTTTAAGCTTCATCAACGATGCCAGGGGGTCTCCCATTTTTGCATTTCTAAATCAACGGCTCTTGTTACTGGAGGAATTATACACAACTGCGACACCACTTTTCAATACATTGTTTTCTTGAAAACATTTGATACCAATTTCATTGATTGTATAATGAAAAAGATAAATTTAAAATATTTAAAATTCTAAATTACCAAAATCAATGAAGAATGTTGTATGTGTTCATTTGCAATCTAAATGAAATTGGATAGAAAATAGCCTCTATATGAGCTACTCAAAACAAACAATCAAATAGAAAGTTCAAATTTAACACTTATTTCAAGATGGAGGGAGTATTTGTAATATTAGGTTTATAAAACCACCTTAGTACTATGTTATTTTGAGTGGTATGAATTAGCCTATGAAACATAAAATTGAAAGACAAAACTCCCATTTACATTAGTTTGACATTTTTTAATGCAATTTTTTTCTTTTTCTTCTAATTTTTCATGTATTCCAAACAATGGTATAGAAAAGTGTGTTTTTAATTTTTTGGATGTAAGGTCACTTAGATACACTATAAGAAAACCGCGTTTTCGGTGTCGTTTCAGAAAAAACATGTCGTGTTTTTTGAGACGTCACGTGTTTTGCAAAAACATCTGTAGAATGTTGATGTTTTTTGTGATGTCACAAAAAACAACTGAAAAATAAGTAGATGTCATCGTAGACAAATATATCTTTAATGATGTTTAAAAAAACAAGTTAATGTTTTTTGTGACATCCAAAAAAACATAGATTGCCACATCAGCAAAAAACTTATTTTGATTATGAATAAGTTAGTAAAAATTTCTTTGGTCAGTGGTAAAATTTTGACTTAAAGTAAAAAAGTAGGGAAAAGGCAGCCACATGGCATATTTTTCCCAAAAAAAAGGAATGGATGGATGATTTTGATGTATAAAATGGATGAAAACAAATGGTCTTTATACAAGTGCAGTGGTAGGAAGAGAGACAATCCATATGGGATATGCAAATGAACAATTGGATTTAAAATCAAATGTGAAGAAAAACATTAGGATGTCATAAAAAACATCTACATGTCTGAAAAAACATCAACATGTTCAAAAAAACATGAACGTGTCAAAAAAAACGTAGGTATGTTCAATGGTCAAATTGCCACATTTTAATTATCCCATACCTTTTGTCTCACCATGGATTGAGAATGGAGATAAGTATAATCCCCCTCCCCCTTCATTTTCATTAACTTTTAATGAAGGGTTTTCTTTATTTTGCCTTCAAAAATTCTCTAAAAGGTAAATGGTAAGTTTCCTTCAATTTTTGTTGAATTCAATCATTTTGTTTATTCATTTTATTTTCAATTAATTTTAAATATTCTTTTTCTGACTTGGCCTTATAGGTAGAGTATGTACCTAGTGATGTTTAATTTGACGTTACGGAAAACATTTAATTTGATGTTTGAGAGAACACCATAAAATTTTTCTAATGACACAAAAAGTGTGCTGACAAAGCATGCCACGTCAGCACATTTTGGGTCCACGTCAGTAAATTTCAAGATTTTTCATGTCAGAAATTTGAGGGGTCCACGTTAGCTTTTTGGGGGTCCACGTCAGCACATTGTCAGGTCCACGTCATTTTGGGGGGCAGTTTGGACTTGGATGAAAATTTTTCCTGCGTGGCAATGCCCGACAGAAAAATTGCTTATGTGGACAGCCTCACCCCTCCACGTGGAGTCTTCTAAACCGTTTGGAAGACTTTGTTGAATGTGATGTCAAAAAATAAAAAAGCAGAAATCGAATGCGTCAAATGAAATTTGGGCACGTTTTTTGCACGTTTTTTCTAACGGATTTTAGAGGACATCCACTTTAATCAAAATCGCGTCTAGATTAACGTAGCGACATGTTTTTTTTAACGTTATAAAAAACGCTTGTTTCTTATAGTGATAGTTAAATTCTTTCCACCTAGGATCACCAAATGTATCATCAACCTAGATGATTCAAGAAGATCATATCCCTTTCCTCTAATACAAGAGCCATTTCCAAATCGTTGCAATAAAAAGCTCTTAGTAGTAAATGAAAATCTTTGAACACTACACTACTATTTGAGAGCATGAATTGTGAAGAAACATATTGGCACCTATGATCCATACTCCCACATTGTAGCTTGGTGTCCTAATAGGACCTCCTTTCTACCATTGCTTTATTTCAAGAAATTCCCACCAACAAATCATGAGCCTTGTATAAAATGTCTAAGAAACAATGTAGAGCACTTTGAAGTGCCTAAATAGATTAGGGATCTTTTGAAAGGGATCCTCTATCTTCAAGAAATCAACAATATGAATTCTTAACCCCTAAACAACACGTAGGCCATATATTCTAGTCGACGTACAAGACATAATGTTTTTGTATAGGACAGAAATGCAGTTATTCATCCTTGGAATTAGGGGTGGAAAGGGAAGATCTTCCATAATGCTTTGACTTCCAATGAGAGCTTTTGATTTTTTTGAAATCAATGATTCCCACGGTATCAAAATTCATGATTCCCACGGCCACCGTCGTTTAGGGGTTAAATTCTTGAACTTTGGATACTTAAATATGCTTCCCCTATAAGTAGTCCCCACGTGGACAAATTCAATCTCACAGGGATCCCAGCCCAAGTCTTGTGGCCACCAGTTGCGTGTTACCCTTCTTGTGGCAATTCGTTGCATCTGTTTGTCACTGCGACCACAACCCACGTCTCAGATGACTTCGTCTGTGACGTAACAAGCGCCGCATCTGTTGACAATGGAGAAAAGCAACATTGGGTCCTCTTCGATTGCAGCCCCGAAACTTCCTTTTCATGATGAATCCCTTCGGAGGTTAGAATAATCACTCGATTCTTCAGTAGTTGGCTTCCACATAGTTGTGCAGAAATTCGTGTTGCTGATGATGATCGTGTAATTCCCTGAGCTTCGGTGTTGGCAGCAAGGTGGAATTTAGAGAGAGAACGTGTGGTCTTGTCGAACTGTGAGCTTAGGATGCAGTGGCATCCTGAGCTCTGCTAGTTATACAATTGATTCTTGCTACGCAGTTCTGTGGTTGACTTCCAAGTGGCGTATGGCATCCGTGCTGTTACTGGAGATAATGGATGTTGCCAACTAACTGAATCTTACGGATTGATCGAATTCGTGGTTTTGCCGAAGCAGGTGCTTAGGATGTAAGTGCAAAATCACTCTATCGTGTACTGCTTGTTGCATACCAGATTCTAGCTGCACATAATCAGCAGTTAGCTTCCAAATGGTGCAGAAGTTCGTGTTCGTTTCTGGATGCCATGGAATTCTCCGAGCTAGCTGAATCTTACGGATAGAACGTGTGGTTTCGCCGAAGCAGGGGCTTAGGATGGCAGTGCAAAAGCACTTTCTAATATACTGCTGGTTAAGAGTGGCTCCAAATGGTGCAGAAATTCGAGTTGTTACTGGCTTCGTTGGAATTCTCCGAGCTCAGATGTTTCCAACTAGCTGAATCTTACTAATAGAACTTGTGGTTTTGCCGAAGCAGGTGCTTAGAATTCGAACCGCAAGATGGAGAGCTAGTTGCTTAGAAACCACAATTAGAGACAGCTTTACTTGATACAGGAGCTGACAAGGGGACGCGAGAGGAGCACCGTCGAATTTGGAATCATGCAGGGGTTATGGAACCATAGGATGGTCACAATGGTTTAGGGTTGAATTCAGTTTAGGAATTGGTTTAGGGTTCACAATGGCAGTACTGGGCTACGAAGTCGCAACTTGGACGGAAGGTTTGCTCCTCGGCCACACCATAGCCTGGCTTGCATCAGCTTACCTCTACTGGTTCGTCCGTTTCGTCCCTTCCGGCTTCCCTCGCGTCCTCGCTTGCACGCCCATCTTCACCGCCTTCGTCTACGTCCCGCTCATCTTCAACCGCGCCTCTCACCTTATCGGCATCGCCCACTTCTTCTGCATCCTCACATGGCTGTCCACTTTCAAGATTCTGCTCCTGTGTTGGAACACAGGCCCGGGATACGACCCCTGGATATCCACCTCCTTCCCGCGATTCGCCATCGCCATGACTTACCCCGTACACATGAAACGAGCTGGGAAGGTTGTGAAGAAAGTACCAGTCGAGTATCCGTCCTGGATCGACAACGTAACGAAGTCTGAGGTTTGGTCCATGCTTCTCCTCCGATCCGCTATTAAATCCATCGCGCTTGCAGTCCTTCTTGAAATCCTCTTTCAACAGCGGGCGTCCCTCCCGTTGATTGTAGTCCACCTCCTGTTCTGCATCCAGCTCTACCTCTTCGTCACGATTGTGCTCGAGATTCTCGCTGCCATAGCGAACTCGGTCTTCAGCATCACGATCGAGCCTCACTTCGACAACCCGTTCGCGGCGGTGTCGCTGGAGGAGTTCTGGGCAAGGCGGTGGAATTTGTTAGTGAGCAACTGCCTGAGGGAGACTGTATACAACCCAGTGTTCTACCTACTGCAAAGAGCTGAAACGGAGGACAATGACACAGTTAGGGTTAGGGCTTCGCCTACGGGGACGGGTGCCCGCGGGGGGGTTGATGTACCCAAACTCGTGGCCATGCTGTCTGCATTTCTGGTGTCGGGACTGGCGCATGAGCTCTGTGTGTATTACATGACGCTGGGGGCCACTTGGCAGATGACGAGCTTCTTCGTCGTGCAAGGGGTGGCTGTTGCAATTGAGGCTGCGTGGAAGCTTTCTTTCCCGGAGCTTCGACCTTCGAGATGGGTTGGGAAGAGTTTGACGCTTGGCTTTGCTTTCATCACGGCGCATTGGCTGTTCTGGCCTCCCATGGACCCTGTTTCTGATCAGATTCTTCTGGAGGTGAGAAAAATGTCACCCATTTAATTGTTGCTCTACTGAAGGTTTTATGCCCAAATTTGAAGTGAAATAGGGAAATTGTGACATCTAATTGTTCTAATATGATGTTCTCGTGATATCTTGTCATGCGTCGATCAAATTGAATTGTACTCATATTTCCTGGACTTTTGCTCAATATTCCTGGCAGTTGGGTTGAGTTGATTCTGAAATTTTCAACTATAGACTTGCTGTAATGGTTGCACTATATTAGCATATTGTTAGAGTACAACAATTCTTCTACAATATTTCCTCTACTGTCAAAGATTGTAATTGAATCATTCAAGTTTGGTAGCAAGAAAATCTTCCCAGAGTAATAGTGACACCGACCTTACCAATTTGGTTGCATTAATACGAAGGTTATAGGGTTTTAACCCTAGATCCGGAACCCTAAACTAAAAGGGCCACTTTAACAGTGAACCTAAAATCTACCAAGAGATTAATGGGATTCTGATTGATGATTGTTCCCAATTGAAAGGGGATTCCACTTATCAGGGCTTGCGGTCCCTAAGCTTCGTGCTAACTCGGCCTTCTGCACTCTCTTTTCTGAAAAGCGTAGTACTTTCGTCCCCCCTGTTTCAAAGGATAGAAAAGAAAGGGGATTCCAATACCCAAAAGCAAGCCCTTTTTGTAGATCCAACCTCTAATCTTGCATGTTGACAATTTAAGGAGGTTCATGAATGGTCAGATTGAACAGCTAACGAAACTCTGTTCAAATTTGGATATTCTATTCCAATCATTGCTAAGAGAAAACTCATGATTAACTGCGGTGCTGCAATTTTCCAAAAGATAGGAAGGTCAGACCACCTCACCGGTTGGTTCAGCAGCACATATTCAACACGGGAATTTCCAAATCTACCGCAGCTCCATCAACATTATGCAGTGATAAAAACAGAAATGGGCAATACCATCCATGGACATTCTTGATTCTCCAGAAGCTCAATCCCAACCAACAAGAATTCAAACTCCCAGTTCTCTAATTAAAAAAGATAAAATCAAGCATATCATGGCATGAACACCGAAACAAGGTTGAAAATCATACACATTCAGGGAATTCAGAAACTACTTTGAGATTCAGAAAAACCTAGATAAGTTTATTGTGATGTATATGATGTAAATGATAGTATTTAATAACCCAGATCTACAGCTCACCATCTACAATAATCACTAGTAAACCATCACCAAAATACTCCTCCAACACGTGTTTTATAACACATTTGAGAAAATGACATACCCACTTGAACCTTGAGGGGGTTAAGTGATGATTTAATCTGACTTTTTGTCAGCTTTACCAGTCTCTTTTGGCGCATCTTCGCCCTGTGCTTCGTCAGTGTCCTCTCCAGCAGCAATAGACTCATCAAACTCCAGAAGCTACACGAAAACAAATAGCAAACGAAACAAAGAAGAATTAGGTGAGGATAATACCAAAGGCTATGCTTCACATTTTGAGACAAAGAGAATAATATGTGAGATCAGCTGCGTCTAAAAAGATGACCCAGAATCGATGCGAGGTGTTAGATCGCTCTTGAGAACGGTATATTCAATCACTCATTCACTGATACGGCAGCGATAAAAACACATGGAAAAGAGCAGCTGGAATCTTAGAAAAATCACCTACAATCCAAAGAAGCCTTGCACGACGTGAAATGAAGAGCACTTACAGGTTTGATTTCACCCCTGATGGCGCAATGCACCCCCAGAAAGCCGATAACTCCAGGTACGATGTACAAAAGTGCGGGCTGCGAAATAGTGATAAAAAAGGGAACCTTAAAAACTTCCTGCGGCAATGCACTCTCTACCTTTCTAAAAACTATGAGTCAAAAAATTTTCATTCTAGTTTATCTTCTAAAGCATCTGTCTGCATACCCGCGATAAAAAGATGGTTGGCAATTGTACGACTAACACAGGGAGACCAACGACAAACATCGATAGCAGCTTGATATCTTACTTGCCTAATGCAGTGGCAGTACAAAAAAAATATTGAATGAGCATCACCCTCACAAAGACAAGGATAGTGCTCGAAGGCATTTTCAAATCTTTCAAAAGAAAATACCTGTGCCGCCTGGAACCAGTTCATGACCAGAATGGTGACTAGTAGCCCCGCAGAGTATCCAGCAAATGCACTGGTAAAGTATGTCTTATTCCGACCTCTTGACACGTCAAAACGCAACGCCAAAGCTACAAAAATACCTGCAAACTCGAAACAAATAGAATCGTCAAAGTGAGATGGTCAAAGTGAGATATTATGCAAAACCACACGATGAGAGCCTCGCCGAGCAAGGAAATCAAAGAAAGTGCAGACAAACAACGTTAATACAGTACGGTTGGGAAAGATCCTGTGCGCTTAGTCGAGTCAAAAAGAAACTAACTTTCTACAGAACATGGTGTTGCGTTGCCTTTCAAAAATCTCTGTTTACAAGATCGGAAAAAGCTGTTAAGAAAGTTTAGGCTTTTCTTTTATCCTTAAGGCTTCAGTGCACTTACATGCAAAAGCTACTAGACTTTAACTCAGAAACCACGAAAGTGTTTGCTCGAATGGATAACTTCAATTCTAATTGGAAGTGAGGAGGACAAAACTCACAACCAAGAGCCAATCTTGAACCCCCTAAAGTGAAGCTAAACCCATTAAAAGTATCCATACAGCGAACGGGTTAAAGTCGTTAGGCTAGATGAAGACCTGGAATCACGATGTCACCTAGGCCCAGCATTGAGAAAGGACGAGAAACATCACCAGTTGGAAAAATAAGCTGCACAGAGAGAAGTAGAAGAATGCGCTAGATCCATCAATGCAGGAGTCATTAAAACTAATCTCCATTCCAGGATGTGATTACTATACAGAGAATCAACATAACACTAAATGGAAACTCAACACGACTCATATTAGTGCTCTTAGATACCTGTCTAATGACACAGCCAGCTGTGCAGCAGCAAGGCAAAAAGAGATGACAGTCACCTGAAATCGATGAGGATTAGACTTAGCCTCTCAAAATAAGCTGAGTATCGACTCCTGTACATTCAGCAACTTCGAATAAGAAATGGAAAAGCACAGAAAGTGAGGAGTACCTTAATGGGGGCATCGAATGACTTGGCTACGCTCACCATGACAGGAGTAAAGAAAACCCAGAAGATGTCATATATGAAGAGCCCCGCCTGTGGATGATCATCAACATCTGAAATTAGTTCTCATTGTTAACTTCCCGTACAAAGCTCTGTTATATTCCAAAACCTCCAAGCATCACTACACATTGCAATTATATAATTTAAACTAGAGAATACATGGTATAAATCTGTTAGGGTTAGCAAAGAGATATCTGGCGATGAGCATACAAGTGCATTATATATGAACGGTGAATAGTATGATCACCAGAAGAATAGCTCCAATCTTGAAAGAGCCCAGAGAAAGCATTTCAATACCCTGTACCAAGGATGTAGGCTAGTAAGTAAGCCAGAGCTTTTCAGAAACCAACTTAGTCTACTAGAATGACCTTACGCATGTAACAATACAACAATTCAAAGCTCCAGCATGGTTATTTGGCAGTGTCCACACATCCATCTGACAGAATTAATGCAAATGCATGCCAAACCACAAGGAAAAAGAGAACGCATGGCACAAATATCAACAACCCACATCCCTGTTCCACGCTTCTCAGTTAATACTACAGAAATAGCTAGACCAACAATGCGCAATAGTACGAACATAAAACTGAAACAAAAATGACTTTGAAGTGGCTACATGAATTAAGACCTGAATAGAGAAAGCCAAGCCGAGTGTGTTGTTGGCCAACCAATGCTTCTTCATCACATACCATACACAGAACCCAGTTCCCGGAATGCCTGCTATCAGTTGTGACTTTGTGAACTCCACCTCCACATCTGATTATCAAACACACACCCATGGTTTAAGAAATCAATTGCAGAAAGAAATATTGCACTAAAAACTCACAAATACCTGCAAGTATAGACCTGTACTATAATTTCCTCACTACTCATCCACGCCTATGATTATTCATGACCGAGTAATTTCAAGAACGAATTTCAAGAACATATAATTGAGACTCGTGAAAGGGCTTGAAATACTCACTTTTCCAGTAAGGTAGTTTCCACGTGATAATGTGCTCATTCCACTGGGAAGGAAGGAAACGCTCCAATGCCGGGAGAATAGTAGCTCTGCACTCAAACACAAAACATTAACCACATTTGCGATTGGAGTCGACGAAGAAAAAACATCTAACAGAATTTAGCAATTGACAGGGAAGGGAGAATGGAGGTTAACACACACACTACTAAATAGCTCTAACAATACAATAGGTGAAATCTTTAGGAAATAAACATAACACAGACAAAAAAATGGACAAGGTTAGAAGGTGACGTACGAAAGCGCCAAAACCCCGAGCACAAAAAAGTAGAGAGTGAGAACGGTGTTGATCAGGTCCTTCGGTAAGAACTTGAAGAGAAGAAAGAGCGACAACAGAACTGCACTGCCGATGAAAGGGAATCGCATTGCATGTTCCTTCGACATTGTTTCCTGCAGCACCACGGCACACATACCAAATGAGTCCAAAAGTCGGTAAAAGGAGAAGGTTGGTATTCCGGAGAAGGCCTTGTTGAACCTCACATTCCAACGCTGTCTTGCCAATTGTGTGGGTTTTCCACATGCGATGCCACATGTATATATTACTATATGGGTGGATTCCTGCTCAGAAGACACCCAGAAAATGTCCTCTAGGGAGAATGTAACACAGCTGTATATAGAAGGGTAGCGTCCCCCTCGCAGCACTCATCCCTCCAAAAAGAGGAATAGCTCTCATCACCTCAATGAAAGCCTATCCCAAACCACAACAGGAAGGGGAACCTCTCGCCTAAGACGAATCTTTTATTATTATGTTTACATTCAAAATATCTTATTGTTTGTTCCTGCACTAGGCATACATAGATACATATGAGCACTGTCGATATGAGGGGGTCGGGGTGCCAATCATGTGGGTTTCCGGACGTGATGGTTTGTGTACAGATTTGCAATCACTAAAAATCCTCAGATGTGATGCTTCTTGTACAAATTTCCAATGCTTACATTCAAAACCACTAGTCGTGCATAATATGAAATTCTTCACCTTGTCCATGCTAATGTTACTAATTGAAATTTCCTACGCCTTAAGAAAAAAGGAGAGAGAAAGAGAGCTTACAGAAGGAGGAGCGGGCTTGACCGAGCGATGGCATCCTATAAACACCGTCAGGCAAGCTGTTGCTACAACGTTGAAATTGGGATTCACCTTCACGACTAACGGCAACAAGGTCAAACCTGTCAACCATTCCTTGCCCACAGTCAGAATACACCCCCAAACCCTAAAACTCAATTACACTTTTTTCGAATTGGACTCCAACTCAAACCAAAAAAAAGAATGAAGCCATCGAAAGCTGACCTATGAGAGCGCCACTGGCAACCTTCTCCGCCATGGCTGTCTCCGTTCTGCTCCGCGGGTCGACCTCGACCTCCACCTCAGACGACATGGATCTATTTCAGCTTGTCCTACCTCTACCGCTCTCTCTGTCTATGTAAGTTATCTATGTGTAGACACTCGAATGAAACCTACCGCAATACGGAGGTTCTAAAAAGAGGAGAGAGAACGGAGAGGAGCTGCATGAGGAAAAACGAAGTGAGAGAAGAGATTGCAATCACAGTCTCCGTCGACAAAACCACGCGCGATGACACAGGAAAACGGAGAGTCCCCCAACACGATGACGACGGGCTGCTGGTCTGGCACACACTATATCACTATTAGGGAATTTAGTGTCGTACGAAAATAGTCTTATGCAGCTCTTCGTTTCAGAGTTTTTTCATGGTAAGGGATGTGCACAAGATTTGCAATGGGTACCCTTACACAACATCTTAAACAGAAAAATAGAAAAATCATTGTTACTCATTCTCAAAATCATTTTTTTTTAAATGATCTTCAAAAAGAATTTTTCAAAAATATATAAATAATAATTGGATAAGGTTTTATTTAACTTCAAAGTATTGTTGATACCATAATTTGGTGCCTCCTGCATTTAAAGGTTAAGTTTATCATCACTATCCCAATTGTGACACCTACATTGAAATCCAAAAGCAACACAAAATTTCAATACTAAGAAGATAAGATGCAGAAATGTATATAAGCAAAACATAATAGGCTTGAAGAGCCTAGTGTTAATTTTTTGCAAACAATACTTTTAAACCTCGTTACTTATTCATACAATGTCCAAATAGTGCATGCCCAAGTGTGTTGAACTCCTTTTTCATGCCCAAGTGTGCTGAACTCCTTTTTCACCTGCCAATAAAAAAAATTTATGTTAAATTAAAATTAATCTTAATAAGCATACTTGGATGCTATAAGACTTATCAATTAGGAATACATTTACCTTAGTGCAGCTAAAGCCCTTCAATGGAATTTTTAAAGCCCTACATGCTCAAAGTGTAAAGATTGTTAATAAGATCAATTTTGAAAATTTAGGATCAATAATTGAAACCCTTCCAAAATATTTATTTCATTTGAAAAAAATTGAAAACATTCATAACTAATGCATTGCCTTATTAAAAAGATTCTTAAAATCAATGTATAGTCAAAAGAGAAACTTATCACTTGAAAGATATACCAATGTATAATAATTTCACATCATTGATGCATTGTGTATTTGAAATGATCTCTTGCATTGATACAAATCTACAAGATAAACTTATATCTTAAAAAGTATTGTGGTCTTTATGAATTGCAAGACATTGTTGCACTACCATATAAAAGCAACCCTTTCTATTTAAATTTAGTTATAGAATTGAGTTGTATCTTGAAAAGTATCCTAGTATGAAGTAATTGGATGACATTATTGCATTGTGTAGTTAAAAAGATTCTTTGTATGGATGCTTCTTCATATGCATGATGAAAATTTTTCTTTTACACTTAAGATATTTACATAACATTCTTAAATTGCATTCCCCTTAAGGATCTAAGATATTAAAAGATAATCACTTTTTAAGAAACCTACACTAAAAATCAAGATAGGTTAACATTTTAGCCATTCACAATAGAGATAGTGACGTTACATGTCATTAAATTATTATTCAAAGATGCATGTTCATTTAAAAGAGAAGGATTTACTTTATAAGGCACTAAGAATGTTATATATTGAATATCTACCTTTCAATAACTTTATAAATATTTTTTATCTTTTCTATTATAAAAAGTAGGCTTTAGCAAGCTATACATGTTATAATGTTTTTTGCTCCTAAAATTTACTCAAATCAATCCATCAAAATGAATCTACAATGATATTCTAAAGTTTCTTATTTAAGAAAAACATATTTGATAATTATTTTATCCTATATGTACTTCAAGATATTCCTAAAGTAATATGTAATCCTAACAAAAGATAGAAGGTGAAATTGCCAATTTTTCTATTGATCAAAAATGTTATTTTACACTTGGCTTTAATACTAGAAAATTAAAGTGTGTCCTATGATATTTTTATTTATTGAGATGGAAAATGGTGTTTTATAGGTTTATAGCTTAACCTCTAAGCACTCAACTATCTATTATGTGAATAATGAATGTTGTGAAAAGTGCATTTCATCCAAGTAATATTCATTCAAGAAGTTTCAAAATATGATGATGTATAACAATGGAAAAAAAAGGTAATGTTCTATGTGAATCAATGATATTAATATTTTGAAAGGATTTCATTCCAAATTGTTGATTACAAATTTTCAAAAGTAATCTTAGTATTTTTAGTGCAAGCAACTTAAGGGTGAAAACATTCCATTCAAGGTCTCCAACTACATTAGATAAGTGCATTCCTAATTGACCTCAATTCCTTAATATTTAAATCCCTTTCTACATAGAAGCATCTTTTTGTTTATATCTTTTTACAAATACCTGATTATTTTTATTGATTCTATCATATTGATCATAAAAAAAGGTTCACCTCTTGAAGATTCAAGAATTGTTTGGGATGAATGAGAAGGTATGAAGACAATCCACATTAGCATTTTTGTTTTTAGCAAAGTATTGTTTGGTTTGATAGATCTTGGCTTCTATGGTACTATCCCAACACATATCTACAAATACAGTAAAGCCAACAAAGTGATAGATGGCCAAAAAAAACTCGTGGTTTACGTTGATTTAGTTGATGCAATCTATTCATCATTTACAATATGAATATTGGAGCACTTAGAAATTAATAACTTTTAAATATGCTTACTATATAAGCTAATTCTAATTCAAAATAAATTACTTTTATTGGCAACTAAAAGATAATTCCAACACACTTTAAGCCTACAAATTTTGGACATTGTGTATAACTGAGTGATGAAGTCTTAAAACATTGTTTATTGAATTAAGAAAAAATTAACACAAGGCTATCATGTTTTCCTGGTGTACATTTTGTGTTCTCAATATCTAGGTTTTGTGTTGCTTTTGGGTCTAAATTTGGGGCAGTGCTAATAACTTACCGCTTGGGAAACTTGGAAAAGGGACGAAGACTTATTACACAGACAGAGAGAGAGAGAGCGGAGCGGTAGAGGGAGGAGAAGCCGAGACAGATTCATGTCGGTGGTGGAGGTCGAGGTCGATCCGCGGTGTGGGTTGCTGTGATTGCAAGTTTTGCAATCTCGTCCTTTCCTCCGGCACGCAATCTTCGCCGTCGTCGTCTTCACGACCTTCGATCTCTGATTTCGAGTGACTCTGTGCTGAAATTTGCGAGGGATGGCGCGTGGAGGGAAGCAGAAGCAGAAGAAGGTTTTGGAGGAGGTCGATTTCGGCGTCATAACTGGAGAGGCTCGCAAACAAGTGTGGTCGGCTGCCGTGCCTCTGCAGCTTCACCTCCACCCTTCAGAAATTTCAGCTTCATCGCAATCTGCTCCTTCTCCCTTCCTGGTAAGCGATCGCTTCCTCTTCCCCTTTGGCTTTGTGGAATTGTCAGTCAATCGATCTGGATGCGGGTGAGTACTTGGATAGTCTGAAAGCTGCGTACGAGGGAAGAGTAAAGAAGAGCTGCCTCGTATGTTGCTTGGACTTGTGAATTGTTTTTTTTTGGTTTGGCATTTTAACGTGAATTAGCTCTCATGAAATTGTGTTAGCAGGGGGAAAATAAAAATGTTTTGCGATTCATAGAATTGCAATTAATGTGATGCCTTATAGAGGTTTTAACTACATGGCGAATTTGAACTTTGATCGACAAATTGTTAAGGTTTCTATGAGTAATTACACAATTGATACCCAAACCCTAAGATCTTACAGGTTGTTTGAATTAATTCCAAAATTATAACATGCTGGTATGTGAGCTGGATATCAGCTTTGGGGTTTGGCTTTTGATTTGGGAGGAAGTGATTTAGGGAGTTACAATCGTCTGGAGGATTTGGAAACTGCACCGTTCATTCTATTTTGAGTCTTTCAAGATTGAAGTGCCATTGAAATAGTGTAGCATATTGAAATTTGCTGATTCTTCTGTTTATATTTTAAATGGGTTACTTGGTTTAACCTTATGACCACCATCAAGGAAAGAGAAGCTTATGAGTGAATAGTGAGACAATCAGCAAGTATTTTCGGAGCTCAGGATTTACTTATTTTTTAATTGGTGTTTCAATCTTATCTATCCAGGGATAGACTAATACAAGGTGTTAGAATTACCATTAAACCTACGAAATAGTTGTGTTTCAGAAAATAAACAACGTAGACGCATTGATAAATGCCTCATCAGGCAAGATATTTGACTGATGGGAAGTTTCTTGAAAAGTGTTGCAGATACTGGCACCTCGCAATGGCTATCTTCCGTTGTTGGAGACTGATATTCGACAACATTTCGCTAGGGTTATACCTCCCAATTCAGATTCCATATGGTTTGACTACCAAGGCTTACCGTTGAAATGGTACGATCCTTGGGACACTTCTTACGTTTATCGATTCTAAATGCTTTGACAGTTCTATGAAGAGTTTGAGGCGATCTCTAGTTATATACTATATTTGTAATGAAGTGGTTTGTTTTTATTCCCTTTAAGAGATGCACTTGTACTGGTTTGCATATTTGAAGTTTGAACAGGGTTCTTGCTTCTCTTATACCACAGGCACATCCCAACAGGTGTGCTCTATGATCTACTGGTTGCAGAATTTGAAAGACCTTGGAACCTTACGGTATGTGTAGTTTCCTTCGCCGTGGGTCTTGTTCTCAGTATCTCTAGTAATTCTTCACTATCGGAATGATTGTGCATCTTTTGATATAATCGCATGTATTATTGGCAAATCGTAGTGAATCAAACGAATAAATTTAACGTACTATCATGTTTTCATGTTCACAATAGGCCATGTTTAATGCTTGCTGAGAATTTCGGTTGCGAAGTACCAAGGTTACAACTGGTACTGTAATCCAAGTCACCGAATCTTTTGTGCAGGTGCATTTTAGAGCTTACCCTACAGAGGCCTTGACCCTGTGTGAGGTTGAGGCAGTCAAGTGGAACTTCGTTAACGCCCTGAAAGAGGTGCAAATGAATTCTGCATTTGATGTTCTCGTTCAGTTCTCGGCCCTGTGTTTGTATCAACTAATGAGTGGCAGTCAAATAGAAACAGGCTACTAAGGAGGGGACGGGAAAACTCTCATTTGGGGTTACAGATGTTTGCAATGAAAGTTTCCCGTGAGTGGCTACTAGGTTTACATAGATTGAAACCCAAACACGACCCATCAAAGTATTGACTTGTCACACAGATATCAAGGTTTTATATGCCTAGATGTAAGAAGGTGTATCAGTAGATTGTGAATAAAAGTCTCTTATTTAATTTTTGAAGGCATATCCTCTTGATTTAAGTGACTTTGGATTAATCAATTCTTACAAATGCGTCAACGTTTCGGTTTACTCGGACAGGCATCCTATATCATGTACGGGAGCACGAAGAGCATAATGAACATGTCACAATTAGACCAGGTGGAGCTGTGGCGTTGTGTAAGTAAAGGTACGTAAGGTGATTGCGTACCATTAGTGAATAAGTGAATTATCTGACAGGGATAGTCCAATAGAATAGATTTAATACAGTCGGGGCTTCTATTTTTGTGAGGTGCTGATTTTGAAGGTTCGCCTACAGAATCTTGCATGGCAAAGTAAGTCCAAGTTTAATACTATAACTGTGATAATATTCAATTCACAGTTGCACCATATATCCATGAACTTGGACTTTAATCTAACGGTTGGGTTATTTTTAGATTCGTCGGAGAGAGTCTTTGATGAGTTTCTGCTTGGAGATTTCGAAAGTAATCGATTGTGTTGCTCAAATGGAATTACAGGAGAACTGGAAGGCTACGATCGAATTGCCGCCCGTTTAAGACCTGGATTTGGTGGGGGAGGAAACTGGGTTCGTGATTTTCTGCTTACTCCAACATCTGATGATGGTTCGAGTAGTCCATTACTTAGAGCAGGTAAGTGCTCAAAAGTGCCCAAATGGCCAAAGTGGCTGCTTCCATATCTGTAGGAGTCGAATTAAATCATTTATGAAGTTTCAATGACGATAACAAAATTTGCCGATGGAGACAACAAAAATTAAATATCAGTTATGAACACAAGATATGTTAACGAGAGTCTAATCAACTATTAGCTTCCTTATTATATTTCTTTTTTGGCCTGGGCTCTTGATTCCGAGGTACCCTGACACTGTAAATACTTTTTGTAACTTCAAACCAAGGATAGTGTAACAATTGCAAAATTTTCCTCAAAGAGAAGTTGGTGTAGAAGCACATAAATATTCACACCCGGAATTACTCAAGGCACGCCTTTGCAGATACAATGAAGTTCATTCATTGATTCTTGTTCGTTGACATCATTGTTCGTTACATTGTGTTGGGTGTTCTTGACGAAGATGTAACCTTTTAAGTGTATTGTTGATGAGCTGATGTGTCCTAGTTACTTCACACTCACGTAAATGCTCCACTAATCGATCGACATTATCATATTTCTTTTAAATTTCTGTTGCTCATCTTCAACCCTTTTGACTCTGTTTTTAAGGTAGCGACACTGGAAGACCGAGCAGGGTTCCAATTCGAGTGTATGTGAGGACAGTAGATTGCGACTTGGATGACCTCTTTGATGCTGCACCGGTATTAAGTTGGGATGAGGTGGTATACACGACGCGTCCCATTGATCTTCGTGGAGGTAATTACTATCTTATAAAAATATAAAAATACTTCCCTGTTACGTCTACCTAGATATATATTTCTTCGGGCAATGACCCTCTTACCTCGCGAATTCTTTTCACTTTCTAAGCTCACCTTTGTGCAGGTACCATTCTTACTGTACGAGATGCATTACTAAAGATGGTGCCACACCTTTTCTCACCTCCCGAGAGCATGGAAAAGCAATCTAGAGAAAGCAGTCCATCGCAAAGGCGTAATACTGAAGAAGGTGCAAGCCATCGGGATGATGTAGCTGTCCTAGCCAACAATGATGCAGCAGAGGAAATCAAGAGTACGAGTAGTCCGAAAGAGACCCTGTCGGGACTGAACAATCCAGTTTCTGAATCTGATGCCCTTGATTTCGAGGGCATCGTCCGGGTTCAGGGGATAGAGCCCAGTCTTGACTTGCCTCTCGAGTGGGTTGCAAGGAACCTCTGTGGTCCAGAGAATTTCATTCACTTCATTGTAATATCAAGAAGGGTGGCTCCTCAACTACCTTGCAGAGCCATTGACTGACTTTCCCCTTTCATGGGCTCTCAAGTTATTGCTGCTTGTGACTTCTCTGTTTCATTGTATTGCTAATCTCAACCAGAATATGCTCCAACGTCTTCGGATGCAGGTTGGATTAAAAGACTACTTCGGTACTGGATACACCAAATATCATACTCGCAGCTGTGAAGTACAGTATAGGACTCTCTTTGCATCAATTCAAGCATTTTCATGAATGGAGTGTGATTTCTGGGAGATCCATAGATCTGTGGAGATTCAAATTTTGGGTTATATTGGCCAAAATCAACTTTTTATCACTATCAATGAATTTCTCAAAGTGAGAGGAGGTTGTAGACCCCTATCATTAAGTGACGGTGGGCGACTCTTTTTCCAATAGAAGATCATTGACTGAGTCAATGCTCCCCCCCCCCCCAGTTGCTGATAAATCCAAAGTGTATGAATGAATAAAGGAGTTGTTGGCATTGAATGATAAATCCAAGTGTATGCAAGTGTACCCAAGCGCGGGGATAAATGAGTTGTTAATGACCGGGATCAGTATACGAGGCTGGAGCAAGTCCCTAACTGTTTTAGTATCCAGCTTATTAATGTACATGAAATGTCCATAGCAACATTGCGGCAATCATTGAATAAGCTCATCAGTTAAAAAATGTGCTAATGCTGAAGACGTACATGAAATGTTCGTAGCAACATTGCGGCAATCATTGAATAAGCTCATCACTTAAAAATGTGCTAATGCTGAAGCCGTACATGAAATGTTTGTAGCAACATCGTGGCAATCATTGAACAGGCTCATCAGTTTAAAATGTGCTAATGCTGAAGACGTGCGGAGACATGGAGCAAGTATGATCAAGTATGATCCCGAGAATCAAAACGGCAAAACAAAAAGGCATAATATCATACCAGGTCCTGACATAGATTGTGTCATGAGACAACAATTGACTGGCTCCTTCTTTCTAGTGTCAAGTCAGCATTGAGGTTGATTTCTCACCACCCTTTGTGCATGCATGCTGCCTTCAAGAATTTGTACATGTCCAAGGTCTTGCAAAGTACACACAGGCACACTTGTAATTCATGTTGGTCTCATCAAGTCCCTTTTTTAACCTCTTTTATTGCTGTTGTACATGGAATTCAATGGTAACAGTCAATAAGGATTGCGAAGTGTCAGGCCCAAGGCCCAAATTCTAAATTGCCCAACACAAGAGCAGAAAAGGTCCATGACATTTTGATTGTAGGGCATAGGAGCAAGCAGGTGTTTGTGGATGTTTCCAATATTGATAGAGCAGTTCCGTGGGAGCTTCTTTCTTTTTCTTGGACTTTGGAGCATTAGTGGACTAGTTGGTATTGTTGCTGTGATTGTGCCGTACTTCACGGTGCAATTTGAAATGAGTGAGGATTGTGAGGATTGTGAGGAACATGTTGGAATTGTGAGAGATCAGATGAATTCCTCTATGATTCCCCTTCCCAAACGAATAGAGGGCCCAGTCTTTTCCATTGAAGCTTTCCACGTGCAGTGGCAGATTGAAAGACAAATGGGTGAACCATATTGCGCCTCAGCCTGGTTTGTGCTTATCTCTCTCTCTCTCTCTCTTGCACCTCGTTTCCTCACACTCTCAAACTCACTTATTTATTTAGTAACTTTGTACTGCAAACGGCTTTCCATGGACCATGGGCGGACTGTCTGGAGAAACATGTGTCTGTTTTTTTTCCTCGAGATGTGTGTGACCTTGATGGCACCATGTAAGTTACGTTCTGGTTACGTACGTGAAGCTCGAGGCTGATGCAAGCTCTGAGTTGAAGCTTAATTTCCATTTTTAAACCCCCCAAACATGGAAGGGGAGTTTGTCCTTGCGCAAGCCTGGATTGATTAAGCCTTAAAAGCCCATTCCAAGACGTGCAGATGGTTGTAAACGTTTCCTTACTTTTTCATTGCACGGACTGGCAAGCCAAGCCTGGTGGTACGTGAGAATTGATGGAGCACGTTTAAGCTAAAATCGCTACGTTACCTCACCTCAAGTCTTCTTCTTGCCTGGGAGCTTAGTGAGTGCCACAGAGTCGGTCCTGCCATTACGCAGAGGACCCTGACTAATGTACCAGCTGAAAGTGCAAGCTGCCATTGCATGGAGCTCTGTGCTCATGCGCACCTTCTGGAGTGAGCAACACTACAACACCCCGGAAACACTTAAACTTCAAAAACATGGTACAACTTTTCCTGTGTGGAAAAAAATCATTCAATATTCATAGGGAACTTCAAAACAGGGTACAACTTTTCCTGTGTGAAAAAATCATTCAATATTAAAAAAAAGAAGGTGGCAGCAGCAGTCAGACTCATGCAACAGGTCCCGGTATGTGTGCACTTCTTTTGAGGAAATGGAACAGTGCCATGGTGTGATGTAGGAACTTGGGACCATGACACTAGGAAGCTTACTCATGTACTGACTTGATTTATGTTTTAATAGAGTTAATCATTAAGGAAACCTGGGTTTGAAACAGGGGTGTCAGAGGGAGGTATAACTGAGAATAGTAGAAAAGAAACATGGCACCAAACTCCTTTGGACCTCAATTTTGGTGCTCCAAGGAGTTTGGTCCCTCTTTTTTCCCCAAACTCCAACTCCTGGTCCAACATTCCACCCACTTTATGATTAACTCTAAGGTGGGTACACCCAATAGCACCACTTATTCTTACTGTGCCTAGGTCCTGTTATCATGGTGTTCAGATTTTTATATAGTCTTGTTGGCAAGTGAAAGCATGTTCCAATGCACCAAAGAACAGAGGATTTGGATACCATATGCAAAAGTTATTAATGGTCAAAGTCTGTTTCTGAAAGTGCCATCTACAGTCTGGGTACATGACTGATTTTGGAAATGTATGCACACTGTAGATGGTGCTTTAAGGTCAGGTGCCATTTTGGGTGTACCCACCTTAATAAGTGACCAGGGAATTCAAAATTTTAAAAAGACCTGCCTGCTTGGGGAGCTGGCCAACCTTACTGAGGGGTTCTTGC
Organism: Thuidium tamariscinum; assembly: GCA_947034885.2. Lineage (NCBI taxonomy): Eukaryota > Viridiplantae > Streptophyta > Bryopsida > Hypnales > Thuidiaceae > Thuidium > Thuidium tamariscinum. Next base: position 18,086,283 of record OX344752.2, on the reverse strand, counting down.
AATGAATCTCTTACATTTGCACCACTGGAAAAAAGAAAAATAAGTTAACTGATCAAAACAGAAAAAAAATTGAACTAAATGGCAGATTTGTGATGTTTTGAGCAGTTGTAAATAAACTATGCCTCAGTACATATCGTGTTTGGGCCTCTTTACTTGTATTGGTGGGTGGTTGCATTCCCTGAATATTGGAAGCACTTCTATAGGTGTGGAATGCACTGATATCGGTGGAACTCATTCTCCAATTGCCACTTCTCTAGTGTGGAATTGTTCTTGTCTTTTTGTACTTTTTTTTGCCTTACCAGGCTTCATATATAAGTCCTTTTTTAAACCAAGTTAACTAGTAGAAAAGGTGGTCTAGGAGGACAAGGCTATAGTGTCACAGCTTGGTGCTATAAGACACCTTTCCGCCATTGACATTGTACATCTTAAAATGTACTTTGTAAACACGGTTGCTAGTATGTGAGCATAGAAGTGTGAGCTTATGAGCCTTAAAGATGATGCACCTATAATATAGGTGCTTATACTATGAAAACCTTCTATGATAAGAGTATATTTATACTATAGGTATCCATAGTATAGGTATTTTTACTATAAACATCTTCAAAGGTGATAGTATATCTACTTATATACATATTAAAAGCTCACATGCTCGCATGTTCATGCTCACACGCTAGCATCATTGGAGAGGGCCGTTTTAGGTTTGTTCCCAAAACAATTCTTGAAATAGTTTTCGAAATTGTTGGCTGCTGTCAGGCCAACAATTACCAAAATAAAATAGTCCTGAAATGTGAAAAAAAAACTCCAAAAAAAACATTTAAAAAAAATTGATGATGTGGCACAAATCAACCATTTTGGATTTCGCAGTTTCTATGTTCTCACGGCAGTTTCAGCATTCCCACAATTTGAGAACATGTAATCTTCTGTAGGCCTCAAATCTCATGGTTGAATTAAGTAGAATCTTCAATATGACCAATTAATAAAAAATTGTTGAAATGTTGCTTCTAGTGCTAAATGGTCAAATTAGTTGTGGATAATAGATATGTTGCAAATCCTCAATGCTAATAGGTCTTTTACATTACTAAAAACCCATCTTCTTTGGTCACTAGTTACTATAAAGTCAATTTTATTGTAGCTAAAAATTTATCTTTTTTTATCACTAATTACTATAAGGTCAATTTTGTTGTAGCTAAAAATTTATCTTTTTTGATCACTAGTTGGCTATCTTTATTAATCACAAGTTACTAAATAGAAACATCATATCATATAAATTTCTAAATGGTTTTTGATTTCAAACCCCATGACTTGTGATTTTTTTTACCGTTATAAATAATGTTCATTGCCCCATGGTGAATAATGGCCAACCATGGCTAAATATGACAAGTACTTAGGTAAATGGGGTATCTTGCAAAAGGATGATATGGGGTTCTTTTTACCCTTTTATACGGATTTTGAGGTACTTTTTGTACATTTAATGCCTCTATCTTGTCCACGCGAATGAGGTGGCACTCTTGGAGGCAATGTTGACTTGATTCCCGTGTCTCAAGGCCGAGTTGCGGTGGGATGCTTGCCAAAAAATAGTCCGGGTTCATTGATTCGACACGCCAAGTTGTCTTGTCCGTCCTTGTTTAACAAACCTAAGGTAGAACCACCTACAACCAATTAGCCCCCCATAGCCAACCTAATGATGGACGTATTTCCAACCAAGGCTAGAATGAGTTTTTTTCTCGTTTTCAAAGTTGGGACTAAAAGTTCATGACACATGTTCCAAAGTAGTGTGCAAAAAAGTAGAAAAGAGTGAGTAAAAATGTAGTTTTTTGCGTGATCAAAATTAGAAGACTCCAAAGATTGGCATTTGGTCAAGCACACTTTATGCCTTCCAAAATTCATAGTAATTTCAATTCATGTGATAAAATTACCAAAGTTTTTGCAATCCCCATCATTTTTATCTTTACACCTTTGAAAATATTTGTTTTACTTTGCACTACACTAGATCATGCCTAAAATACCTTAAATGATTGGTTATGGGTGGTTCTACCTTAGTGTATGGATGCTTTTATACATTATGTTAAGTTTGTGGCAACAAATTAATGTCTTATATGCTAGTGACACAATGATTGATTATTGACTACAATAGGAACTTCCGCCTTTTCACTGTAAATTCATCACGGAAGGAGTGACTTCTTTAGGCCTTCATGTTGTAGCCATGTTAGGAAACATCATGACCACTCCAGGAATTACTGTGATCATTACAAACACAAGCTTTTTGTTGGTTTGGGGGGCAATCCACATACTCTTCTGGACTTACTGGGCAATAAGTTTCAAAAAGTCAGAACAAATTCATCCTTTGTCAAAAAGATGAAATTTCAATTGCTCTCCTCATGTTTCTCATATTTGTCTTCATGTGGGACAACCAAAAAAAATTGTAATTTTTTTTGAAGGATGCCAACAAGACAAACCAGTCATTCTGCCTATCATGGGCTGCTTTCCTCCTTACTGGCCAAGGCTCTTTGTGCCTGACTGTTAGGACATTCTGCAAGCTTGGACAGAAAGTCTGAGATTCGGAGCAGTTATATTATGCTTGGCAAGAGGGACGGACGGACGGAGGAAGCCATTGGCAACTCGACAAGGAAAGGCTCCGTCCGTCCGTCCGTCTCTCCCAGGGCTTGGGAGCCAGTCAAATTTCGGCAATACATCATTGAGTCCAGCTTTTGAAGTTTCGCAGGAAACTATGTACTGCACTAGGAAACTGCTGGTCCTGCAACCTGAGTGGTTGAAGCCCGTTTTGTCAAATACTCCCTCCGCCCCTTGAGATCCCCGGCAGGTTTTTTTTCTAGTTTTTTTAATTTATTTTTTTACAGTACACAATTGTAAAGAGTGAGTTTCATTGCAGAGAAGAAAAAAAAATACTCCCTCGCTTTTGAAATAATATTAGTGTTTCCTTTGTATTTTTTTTACAATAACTAGCCAATGGGGGCAGCTTGGACGAAAAGCCCTCCAAGATATAAGGTGGGTACATCCAAAAGCGCCACATATTCATAAGGTGGGTACACCCAAAAGCGCCACATATTCATACTATGCCTAGTTACTATTATTAGCTTGTTCCAACACACCAAAGTTAGTAACGGTCAAAGTCAATTTCTGAAAGCTTGCACCATCTATAGTCTGTGAACATGACTAATTTTGGAAATGTATGCGCATTGTAGATGGCGCCTTTAGGAACGTGGCACTTTTGGATGTATCTACCTTAGTAGATGTAGTGATTGTCAAAGGTCGGCAACATGTTGGTTAGAAGAAAATGTGGCATGTCATGGGAGTGGCAAGGGATGTTATTTTTTTACATGATAAGCCTATGGTTTTACACTACTGGATGTAACATCAATGTTGGACGTTTGGAACTTCTTCGGTTGTGCTCAACCAAGGGTCTAGAAAGAAGTGCATTATAATGCTAAACTAGACCTACATTACGGGAAAAAACATACCTTCTTATTCAATGAGAGATTGTCAAGTAATGCACAACCTATCCAATTGTATGCCATGCAATATAAATTTGGTTGCAAAATTGATGCAAGGAACAAGCTTGAAATCAAGGAAAAGGTGGGGCTAGGTGTCCTTCTACAATACCACTATGATAAAAAAAATGTGTGTGTGCATGTGATATTTCACAATAGGTGAGGACCTTCTTGTGTTCACAATCAAATAGAGATCAATGTAGATTTTTCTCTAGTGAAACAAACTTGGAAGTGAAATTCATCAATTTAACAAATTTCAATGACAAATTTCTTCCAAAGTCTGTGTTTTGAACAACAAACAAAGTGCTTTAGGAAAATGTCCATCTACATAACTTATCATTTGTCCACATCACTACTTGAATCTTGAAAATACAACCCTTAAATTTGATAAAATTTTGATTAATAAGATAGCTCGGGGAGTTCATTCCTTTATATATATTTTGCATACACATGCAATAATGACCTATTTAATGAAGGGTTATCTATAAAATGACCTATTTATAACATGGAGGTGTTTTAGGGCACCCTATTTTTTATATAATCTTATTTTTCACTTTTTAAGTACCCTATACTAAACGATATTTTTCACAAATTTTACATGGAATGAATATATTGGACCCTATTTTTTATCACACATGGTTCCTAAACTTTCGCCAGTGCCCCTCGAGTAAGATAGTTATGCACATATATAAGAAAAAATATTTAAAAAATTCAAAAAAGAATTTGGATGTCATGACAAATAATCATGGCTTTTTTTTCAAAATAAAAATAAGCGAATTGGTCTTCAATTAAAATCAGATTTTGACCCCTAAAGGATCAAGGCTCATTTGGGGAAAATTTATAAGACAAAGTGAGAAAATTGAAAGAAACAAATTCTTCAAAGTGAACCATACAAATTTGTACAGAGTAATAGATTGATATGTAAACGTGTCAAAAAACCCTTCAAAAGCTTGATTGCAAAAATTAAAAGATTATAATGTTTGATGTTAGAAGAATTTTTTTCTAACCTTATCTAACATGTTTAGCAAATTTAACATCTCTTAAAGTGAGATTTTTACATTACTCATGGTTACTTTCTTAACATTTTTTAATCTTGTATCATGTAAACTACATACCTATAAAATTTCAAAAGTTGAAGAGAATTTTTGCACATGCAATATAAATTAAATTCCCTAGGCTATTCAAAAAGTTTATGGTAGCAAAATTTTTTATTTGGGCATCCAATTGAAAAAAAAGATTATATAGTCCCACTAGGGGGATATATGTACATGGTTGTGTCAAAGTTTTACAAACATTTGGCCCCATTGAATTTTGAAGTAATCACTCAAGATCTCTTGTGTACATTGAGTAGTTACTTGTGTCTTTATGACAAATTTGAGGTCGCCATTGGAGTTGGAAACCTTCCACATGTGTTGTAATTGTTCATTCAAGGCCATTTTTTACTCCTTTCTCAATTTAAAAAAGGGTCGTTGCAAGAAACACCGTGCAAAAAACGTAGCGTTTTCAATAGTATTTTTTTTTCCGGGAGTACTTTAAAATTAGAAAAAAAAGTTTTAAAAAAGTGAAAAATATGTTTCATGTATAAACCCTTAAGAAGAAGGTACCCTAGAAAGGAAAGGCATAGGAAAAATCTCTAAGTAGGAAATCCAGAAAAGTGCAAAATCTCATGAAAATTAGTACTTCCACATTTTAATTTGTAAAAAATAGGAAAATCAATTTTAAGAAAAACTAAAAAAATTCCATTTGAGGAAAGTTGATTTTGATGAGATTTGACCAAAAGAACGATCTTAGAACCATCATCATTGTTCAAAAATTGTGTGCCACGGAAAAAAAATTTGTACTCATGTGGAGGATATAAAAAAACATATTTTAAGATTTCTTTTGGAATTCATAGGTTTTACACCTATGCAAATAGACCATGAAAGTTTTGTCTTCAAATCATTAAATTTAGACACTACAAACGTAATGGTAACCATAAACGTATTTATGTGACAGCTCAACGAAAATGTTTTTTAAATATAAAATGATTTTTTTTAATTTCTGAAAAATAAGTGATCTAATAAACTTTAAGTTAGGTATGTTCAATAAAAATTTCATGTTCATTGGACTTAATATCCAAAAGTTATAGTGGAAAACAAAAAAGTGGTTCGCGGTGTGACGCGAAATAGGACCAGTGTTTCTTGCAATGACCCAAAATCATTTGCTTATAAGAATTGAGACATGAGTGAAGCTTTTTGCTAAAGTGGTTGTCATAAGAATGTTTTGTAATGCCCAAACACCCACAATGACGTACATTTCGACAATGAAAACTAAAAGTACAAAAAGGAATGGATTCCTTTTTGGAACCTATGATTAGAGAAGAGGAGAAGAAAATTTCAGAAATTAGAGAGACTAATGTGGAGGGAGATGGTGAGAAGGATAGAAGCTAAACAAATGGTGCATGTGGATTTGGACTTTGGGCTAATGGGCTTGGCTTTTTTATTCTTTAATTTACACCATGATTGTCCAAGTCAAGAGTCCATGGGGGTTCATTGCTAGAGGTTTAGACTTTAGACTTGGCTTTTGGAGGCTTCACACTATTAATGGATGACTAAAGGCTTTGATTCCTATATTTCATTGCCTATTTTTTGCCCATTTTTTGGGACTCTCAACAAAATTTGGCCACAATCACTTCCATGGCCTCTCTACTTGGATTGCCATAGTGTGAAGTAGCCTTTAGAAGTTTATAAGAGCTAATCCATTCTTGATCACACACACCTTCATAGATGTTGGCAATATAGAGATTCCTATTTCCATGCAAATAGAGATAAGCAAGTGATCAATTATAGCACAATTGAGTCATATTTTGATTGGCAGATAGGATTCTCAATTTTGCAAGCAAACCTTAATCAACAATAGGATGATCTATGTGGACAATATAGGACAAAACAAATCTTCACCTAAAAATTCATGATAAATGTGTTTTGGAAACCAAAATTGTGAAAAATTATGGAATCTTTAATTTTCAAATTAGTATGTAGGGAAATTTTTCCACTCATGGCATGTTTAGATTAAAAAAACTTTGGGTTGGCGTCTAAAGAAATGGAGTGTTTTTATTGGAAGATAGCTATGGTACCAAGCTTTTGGGTTTACACCAAATAAAACTTGGGTTGTAATCCATCATTTTTTCAGTGAATGAATATCCTTGTTGGAATCCTATATGGCCAAAGTGGATAGTGACTTCGTGGACCTAAGGGGAGTATTTTTTGGAAAGGTCTTAGAGGTACCCAAACCTTTATACCAAGAGGAAAATAGTGAAATTATAATTTAGGAAGTTAAAAACTCTATTCTTGCATGCCAAGGTGCACTTGAAAAATTAAAAATTAGGGAAGATTTTTTTCAGCCAACCATATATATTTGTTTTCTACTTAATGGTAGGCTGTTTTTGGCGTGAAATCATCAAAAACAGCCAAAATCTGGGGGAAACAGAATAAAACAGCACGCACATACAGGACAACATTGACTTTAGGAAGTTCTATGACTATGGGGTACATCTAGAAAAGGCTTCCATGCATAACTCTACCGTTATAAAATTGAGCCCAAATGCACAATGTGCCATGACGCAACTCTTTCGGTTTACACCAAATGTTTGGACCACTACCTACTTAAAAGTCCCTTGTTTCAAGCATGGTCCATTGGTCCGCCTGTTGCAATGGTGTCATCCCTTGAACAAGGTACCATTCATGATCATGGGTTGGATCCCAAGTTTATTGGTGTAAACAGGCCCTCAACCTACCTGCGCTCCACATATGCTCAATTGCTTAAGTGGTCAGAAAGGGGTCGGCCCTCTGTCCCAAAACGAAGTTAGTCCAAACTGACTGATTCATGTGAAGTGCAAGCCAAGCAATGTCAGTTTAAACTTGGACTGGACCCAGGACAGTATATGCTTTTCTAAATATGCTTCTGATTTCCGTTCTCCAAATTTATGCAAGCTTTGCTGGCCATCCCAGTCTTGCTCAAGTCAGCAAGACGCAGGCACAGTACTATTGTTATTCTGTCAAGAATATGTGCACGCAAAGAAATCGGTTCTGCTTCAGTTGTTATTGAGAGGCTTAACTCAATTTGCAAGCATTACGAAAAATGTAACTTGTGTAGCAGTTAGTACCTACACCTTGCAAGTTTACCAGTACTGTTCAACATTGGATTGAGTCTTGAGAACGAAGCCGCTGGGTTGGGTTCTGACTTTCAGTACCACATTTGAACTAGTGTAACAATCCCTTTCAACATCTATAAAATAATACCAATTCATCTTGGATCAAATGTTTTCTTTTCCTACAATACATTGTCTGTCTCTTTACGTCTGATTTACTTGTTGACTTCCATGCATTTACTTTCATCCGATTTATCAAGTTTGGAAATCGAAAGCACCCACAAGAGTAAATTTCAACCGAAGGCCACTTTCTAGTAACTGAGAATTCAAGCAAACGGATCCCAAAACAATTCATAATCTATGTTTTCTTGGTTCCCAAGGGGCAATACTTGTACTTTATACCTTTATATTCTGCAATAAATTCCAGGACGGACGGACGGACTCCTCCAATTTCACCTTTCTCCGACTAACAGTAATGACTAGAAGAGACTCTGCTACAGGCACCGGAGTGTTTTCGGGGCAGGGAGAACTGACCCCCTCGCTCAGCCACTCGGGTAAAATGCTGTAATTTTTTTATTTTTCACATTATTTTTTTTTCAAATTTTGAATTCATATTTGCGATCAGAGTAGGGGGTGAAGAAAGTCGGGGTGATCATGGCTCAAACTAGGGGGCTTTTTGCTTTGATTGCACCCCTAGTAAAACATGGTAAGGCCGAGCGAGGGGGCCAATCCACCCGGATCTGTCTTCGGGTATAATAGTAGTATTTGCTACAGCAGCAGTTTTCCGGGTTCGCTGCAATGTTAGTTGGCGAACCGACCATCCGTGGTGCGCGCGACGAAGCTCCTCCACTGCCCAATTCCTGTCTCTGGTGTTTCGTCGATTGTTTTCCATTCCTACCTTCCTGGAATTTCCGTCCCTGCCCCTGGCCGGGCCGGGCGGGGCCACTCATCTGTCTTCGATCTTCCCGGCAGAATTCCGGGGTTGGCTTTTGTACAGACTCCGAGGCTTCTGCGATCCAGGGAGAGACGGCGAGCCTCGTGGGATGTCGGTCACACACAGGGGGGGATGACCGATGACCTGCTTCGATCAGTTCTCTTCAGGCCGGAGTCCCTCTGCACCAGTTGTTGGCCTCATTCGAAGGCTGCTTCAACAACAGTCAGCAATTGACAGGAGAGCCGCATTCGAATGTTGGTCGATGATTAACTTAATTTATCAGAGTTAATGGTAAAGTTCGCTGTCTAGAGGAAGATTAAACAATTAAGAATGAATTAGTAGAAAAGAAACGTGACACTAAACTCCATCAGACCTCCATTTTGGTGTTCCCAGGAATTTCGTCCCGGCTTGTTTTCAAACTTGGGCTCCTGATCCTGCATTGCACACGCTTTACGCTGAACTCCATTAAGTTAAGTGTTTTTGGTTAGAAACAGACTCAGCATGTTTCCAAACTTGGAAACAGATTTTTCTAATCAAATCGGTGAACAGAAGGTGCTTGGAAATTTCTCTCCTTGGGTGGCCTGCCCACCCGGCGGTCTTTCCATTTCAGAATTTGGGAAATTCGTGAGCACGCCCCAGCTGGCAGCCTCCTGTGGAATGTCGCTAGTGACCATACAATCACAGTAATCAAGGCACTCTCTCAAGGAGACATAGACAAGTGGCCTATTAAAGAGTTGTGTCTGTCTATTTTAGGTACCTCTACCCTTGAGTTCACGGTTTCCCCCCCTTTCTGTCAAATAAGCTTAGGTGTCCACCTGAAGCTATTTGGCTTTGAAGGACTCCTACTTTACAAATGGCGCTTCCTAGTTGTAAAGTAACAAGCTTTTTGAGTGAATCAGGTTTGGGTTTTTGCTCGAGACAGGTTAAACTAATGCAACTATTAGAGGTAATCACACCTTCTCCAACGCGCTAGTTCAATTCATAAAGAATTGACACATGCTACTTTATGGTTGGCTATTTGTAGCTTCTGGTTTTAGAATTCCTCGTAGTACTTGCTTGATCCTAAAAGAACCATGTAAACAAATTGAAAGTGTTTTTTTTTCTCCAAGACTAAAGAAATGGATTCCCTAAAAAAATTCTCAAGGAATTTTGTAGTTTAGTTGGCTAAGTGTAACTTGTTGATGTCTATGCATGACTCACAAAGCTTTGCATGTACAAATTTTTTTGGAAAAATGCTACAAATAAGAGGAAAAAAAAGGTGTCACACTTCCTTCATGTAGAATGGATTGCCATTGGCTTTTCTTTATTTTGGCCAACTTCTCTAATTTCAAAGAATTCTACTTCTTAGAGGAGGTGTGATTACCCCTATTGATGAACATCTTGAGGTTTCTTCCATTCTTGACTTTGAATATTGATTTCACAAGAAAATTCACAAATTCTAGATTTATTTCTAAAAATTTAATATTATTTATTTTCATATGTCTTTTAGGACAAAAATAACACCTTGTTGTATTTTTCACTCTATCTACATACACCAACTCAAATGAATTGTAATAGATATTTCTACCTCATATAAAGTCAAACATGTGGTGATTTTTTTTCTCATTGTCATTGTCTCATTTAAGTTGGTTGAAAATGACATAATATATACAACCATATGTCATCATAGAAGATTTTATAAATAGAAAGACTATAATATATTCTAGTAGATTACTCCAAGACTTTGAAAATTGAGTCACCCTCAAAATGAATGGAGATTTTTTTTGGAGGCGGGGGAGGCAATTAATTTTGGGCAAGCAATTGAAATCTCAATTTTATGGTCCTATAGATTTTGGTTCTCACTAAATTTGAGGTTTTTCTTTTAACTGAGAGCATTCAATAAACTAGCCATTTTTTAATGATACTACAATGATGATGAAATTTTTTTGGATGAATTATATGCATCATGAATTCTAGTCTTTGAACACAAAAGTTGAATTCAAAAATGCATTATACAATTGTAAAATATAAATTGTACACATTGCCCAATTCAACAATTATTTCAGATACAAGGGCATTTAGATATTTAACAATGGTCCATTTTGCAACCTATACTCTCTTTACAATGGCTAATGTAATCCCATGCTCTCAGTTAAAAACAACAACTCAAATTTAGTGAGAACCAACATCATTTGCATGTTTATTAAATTGTTAATATTTTTAATTCTATAAATGCGAATTTCCTCCAATTTTTGTATGCAACAATCGAAAATGATGTATACCAACATGGTAAGGCACAAAAAGTTTTTTTTGAGTTTTAAGAAAAAATTGACAAAAGATAAAGTAAAGCCAAACCATGTTGAACAAAACCAAGTTTTAGACATAGCAAACTTTGGAATTAATTTCTTTCAAATCACAACTAATTTTTTCTTCAAACTTCTATAGTAATGTGTCATATGTCATGCTAAACAACTTTCATGTGTATACTTTGGATTTTATTCATTGATGCTTATGGTATAGTTGTTTGAATAAAAATGTTTCACATTTGTACTCAATTTGTTTGTCACTGTATTAATCCCTTCCATGCAAACTATTTTCTTGAAAAGAATTTTTTTAAATATTTTTTATATAATGATGTGAATTATAAGAACATGAATTTTAATATTTAGATTCGAATTACAAAAAGTGAAATTGCATTTGATGTTGTTATGGTGTGTTAAATTTTGTATGCATCTAATGATACATATTTATATATATGCTCAAGGCTCACATGCTTACACTTTCATGCTCACATACTAGCACCGTTAATGATACACCTAACAATAATTGTGTGTATTGTAATCAAATAGAATGCTTGTACATTGTGCTATTATTTCTTCATATTCACATTCACACAAAATCAAAGGAATTTACTTTTGCAACAAGATTAATTCATGTATGAAACTAGGCATTCTAATTTTTCCAATGACAAATTGGATAGATTGCACATACAATTTTTCATAGTTTGTTGAATTTCAAAGTTAATAAATGCAAATTTGTAATTAAGTTTAAAGTATAAGCTTTTAAGCATCTAAGGCACATAGACACATGTTTATTACAAGATTGGAAGGTCAAACACAGTAGCTAAACATCAATATTGGCAATGTTCAAAAAAGAGATTTTCAAATTTCATTTGCATTTGGTTTTGTATGTCAAACTCGAACATTACTTAGATCATCAAACCTAAACAGCTCATGCGAATTAGTAAAAATTGTAAAAAAGATAATTGAGTTTTGATGTCTTTATTATGTATTGAGCTCATCAACCAACAATTTTTGCTACAATTCACTTAAAGAAGTATCATCTAAAATTGAGCAAATTTCTTTGACAAGTATAATTGCATACAACAAATCCCTCATTTTTTTAATTACATAAAAATATAATATTAAAAAAATATTTTTATACACTATACAAAAGGTATTGGAGGCCAAAATAAAATTAGGTGTATAATTTCAAATGGTATCCTATTCTTTGTGTTTCCACTTTGATCATTGTCCAATCAACCTCTATTTATTATTTAGATTGTTAAAGGCTCAATTTTGGGAAGATGGTAGGACTTGAATGATCCTACATTGGCATGTAAGAAGAAAAATTGTTTATGGCTCACTTTTGGGAGAAAAAAATTTGGTTTTGAGTGGTTACAAGAGAACCACCAACACTCCTTTGTATTGGAAGAGTGCCACACAATGGTTCTTCTATAGGCTCTATTAGGTGTAGAAAAACCTAGTGATTGACCATTGCATAAAGTAGGTGTTGAAATCCTAACATAAATTGACTGTGGTCTTAAAACACTAACCACGGGTGTGTGTGTGTTGTATTGCCCTACAAAAGCAACAAAAACTATAGTTCTACACTTTCATTTGAGATCATGGTTAGTGTTTCCTTGATGACTAGTTCAAGGTCCAAATTCTATTTTCCTTTAAAGCATTATTCAATCAACCCTTTTTATATTTTCATGCTTAAAACTATAGCTTTGGTATTCAAATGCATCTACCTTGATTGTTTATTCTTGAATCATTATGAGAGAATGTAGATTCAAACAATTTGATGGGAGCATTTGTGATGTTTGGAGCAGTAATATTTGGATTGTCATCTCAAGTCATCTCATCTAAGTGAGTACATATTTAGTATGAAATAAAGCATTGAAAAAGACTTCAAGTACATGCCCCCATACCACTATTATAGTTAAATTGAATGGTTTTGAAGAATTAAGCTTAGGACCCAAGAGGTCACTATATTAAGGTAGAAGTATCCATTATTAAATTGTATTCCATCAACAATAAATAGGGAATGTTATTTCTACCTAATTTGGAATGGATTTCCATTTTGTCTTTGAAATAAGTGTCTTTGTATTTTTTTTAGGGTTGAACCAATAAATTAATTATATATAAGTTAGTACAAGAGCAAGAAGCAATGAGTGGAATAAAGTAGAAGGTTTTTAAATGGAGCGGGTTCTAAAATGGTGCCCTACTTTAAATGTATAGTATTTGTACATGTTGCTTTTTCATAGCCTTCAGCAATAGTATACATTTTAGCTAGGATACTATTTTAGAGCCCTATATCCTTTCAACTTCTAAATTTGGTGATTTATTCCACCAAGCTCCCAAAAAATATGATATGACTTGGGTTAGATGTCAATTCCACTTATCTTTCAAGGAAAATATACTGAAAAATATTTCAAAATGTTACACTTCCCCTAAATTCAGTTTTAGCCATTAGATGGGCAATTACTGTGCCTTCTACCTTAGTAATTCTTGAATGATCAAAATTCGATGACTGTAGATATTGGCTATGGGTCAAGTCCAACTTTTACCTTTCAGAATTTATAATAATTTCAATTCAAGAGATAAAATTACCCAATTTTTTGCAATCCCATCAATAATGTTAATGTGTATCTAAAAATATTTGCTTTGCTATAAACTACCCTAGATCATATCCAAGTGTACTTATTTTATCTGATATAGGTACATCCACCTTAATAGAGATTCACCTCTTTCTTAGCAAGATGACAATTCCAAATCTTAATTAAGGATTTCAATTGCTTATTATGGTGTTAAAGTTAACTTGAGTATAGTGAGTCTCAAGAGCTTAATTATTCTACATTGAAGTAAAGTACTAGAATAAAATTTAGTTTCTCAACTTGGTGGTAGAAAAAATGAAATATATATCAATAAGCAAGACACACCCCTATATTTAATTCAAGTATACCTCAATTTACCTATATTTTCATCAATTTAAAAGGATATAATTAGGGAAATTGTAATCATTTGATTGTTTATATTAATGGCTCATTCAGTTGTTTCTAAATTAAATTACCTTTTGAAGTTAGTACTCATCTAATCTGAAGCTAACTAAATTGGCCGCACGGCCAAATGCCACCTGGCGGCCACCTGGGCGACCGTCGCAATGTGGGACCCACTTTTAAAAATCTACGATTCTCGAGGATTCCAGAAACCTGAGCGTGCTGGCCAGCAGAAGTGGTCCGGCGGGGGTGGCAGCCAATTAGCTTTAATTTCGAACTTGACTTTAACTAAAAAATGAACCGCACAGCCAAACGCCACCTGGCAAGCAACCGGTAGACAACGGCCAAGGTGGAGGTGGAACCCACTGGAACATTCCCATACTCTGCAGTGCTGCTGTCAACAGCTCTGGGCGGGGGTGGCGGGGAAGCAGAACCGACTAACTTAGAGCAGTGCAGAGCAGAGCAGAGGAGAGCAGGGGAGCGTAGCGTAGCGCAGTCGTCGTCGTCGTCGTCGTGACTCTTGTGGGGCGCATGTTTACGAATACTTGATGCGAGGATACTTTTTTCAGCAAACTCGCAAAGAAGATTCCTGGCGAAGAATTCTTGTGTGGTTTTTCTACGCCTTTCTGAAGCAATTCCAGGAAGTCTTTGGAGGTTTTTTGGGACGTTTTTGGGGAGTGTTTTGCGAAGCGCCTGGCAGGGTAGGGCCGCTGCCGTCAGTCAGCGCGGGCGAGGCGGGAGGTGGTGGAAGTTTAATAAGAGCGACTGACTGAGGTGCATGCATTGAAAGGCGTGGAGGAGTTCCAGTGTTGTGGTGAGTAACTGAGGTGGCAGTTGCCGCGTTGCTTCGGGTGGAGCACAGACAGCGCGAGTTTGGGAAGGGGTGGCTGGCGTGACTTCGGCGCGATTGCACTGTTTGTTGGAGTCTGGACTGTGGACTGGGGGGCCTGGAGAGAGAGTGTAAGGTACTGCCACTACTGGCAAAGGCAGCGCCGGTTCTGACTGATTCTGACGTGACTGACGCGCACTGACTCTGCTGGCGGCCTTGCGTCGTCGTTGTCGAGGTTTGTGCACCTGCCGGGCCATCATCGTCGGGCGAGTATAAAACGGTGTCAGTGAGGTTGGGAGAGCCTTATTATTTTTGGCTGCTTCTTGGTCGTGGTATGTGGCGAATCCTACTCGACCTGGGGGAAGGAGGGAGACAATTCGTCGTTGATACCTCGTTCTTATCAGTGTGTTCTGTTATTGCGGGTGTTTGTGTCGGGGTTATCTGCCGCGACTTGGCACACGACGTTTTGTATTTAGGTATGCACTCAACTTGATCTGCATGTTTCGTCTCTCCTCCCAGCCGTGCTTTCCATCACGAAAATCCACCGAAGAAAGTGAAGCGGTAACTTAGCCTCTGAAATAAAATTGTGCTTGTGTGATTACACTGCATTGAATACGACATATGCACTTAGGTGTTCCCGCGTCTTTTGATCTGTGTGTTGCGTCTCTCCTCAAGACCCTCCCGTAAAGAAGCAACTGAGCCTTCTCTCATTTGAAATTATTATGGAGACTGTGTCTGTAGGTCTTTCAGTGTTGAGATAGAATTTTCGCGGGTGTTTGGGTAGGGGTTCTCTGCCGCAATTTTAAATCGACATTTTGTAAGAATGCTCTTCGTGATCTTTGTGTTGCGTTTCTCCTACAGACCGTTCTACTTAAATCCACCGAAGATTTTAAATCAGTACTTTAGTCTTCTCTTATTTACAAATTCTCTTGTGACTTTCCAATTCTAGTTGTCGCGAGTTTTTTAGTAGTTGCAAGATTCATAGGTGAATCATTTTTTTTCGGTGACGAAATGATCTGGTAGCTCTTTCATCGGCCGACATGCTCAGGTTGCTCAGGCTATCCATGAGGAGTTCGGGCTCTTCACGGTTTTGATATCGAATTTGCAGTCTTCGATTTGGTATTGTTGCACAGGTTTGAAGCTGTTAGGGTCTCCGCTTTGTTTACAGTAGTTAACTGCTCTGATGCTCGTCCTGATTGGACCATCTCGTCGGACGGAGTTCAACATGTGGCAACTGAATTAGTAGTTAGTTATTCTCTCAGACAAGTGTCTCTTCTACACCTAGTGTGACCGGCATGCCAGCGGTTAGCAAGATCTAGCAGTTTCGCATGAAAATGCTGTGTCACTAGTAACCTTCTTCAATCTACGGCATAAACTCAAAATTGTCATTAGAAATCGTCATCACTTAGAATCTCGTAGCACATGCACGGTTTACCACTTGAGCTGAACCCTAAGCAAGAGCATGATGTTGTTTTTTGACAGTGAAAAATGTTACATTGTGAAGTAGTAGCTTATGTGTGACTGTCATTGACTTTATGCTGTGCGACAGGTGCTGATCAGGTGCATGAAAGATCTGAGAACATCCAACTTTCGCGAGCATCTTTCACAATAGCAGGCAGTTTAATGGCCGCCATGTTCGACTATTAATTGCAGATTTACTCTTACTTAATATTCTCTGTTCTTCAATGATCCAGGAGTTTCTTGCGTGTTTCCGTTGCGTGGCAGCGCGAAATCAGCGTACTCATCTCAACTTACTGGATTAGCTTTACAGTCAAGAAACGTCTACCTGTGCAGAGTGTAGAGAGACAGCGTAGCTTTCTTGTGAAGTTCCATAGTGGATCTGCAGGTAGGATTATTTTGGAAATTTGGAACCAATTTCAGTTATTCGAGGGGCCTAATTTGCAAGGTTTCTTAATAAACTGTGTTCTGGAGGCCTTAAGTGTCATTGGCCATGGTTCTCAAAGTGAGCGAAGTTAGTGGTAGCCTTGATCGATATCACGGTGATTTCGAAGGTACGGAAGGATTACTGCGAGCGAGTTTTCCTAATTTCGGAGAGAGCTTTGTGGGAGGGATGACCTTTAGGTCTAAGCGCTCAACAGTCTGCGCAGATGCTCCACCATCTCCGTGCGGGTCAACATTGTCAGTGTCTTCTATGCTGTCTACCTCCCCTTCAAAGCCATCAGTCATGAGTGCAAGCTCTATCTCCTCAAAACCCATTCCTATCGTCCTGCAGAAAAGGCATGGCCCTTACACCGAAAGGGGTTCATTTCATGCTTGGATCGATGCGATGAGGGCCCAGTCTCCCCCTCACGTTCACTCACTTCACGAGGATATTCCTGATGCTTTCGATTTGGAAGACGCTGTTTATAAATCCTGGCTCGTAAGAATCTTCGCACTTTTCTCCCAGCAGCACCCACCATATCATATTAAAGCTCTGGCATTGATTGAGAAAGTGGCGGGAAGCCGTAATGTTTTTTTATTCATCTTATATCACGTCCTAGATTGCCCCTATTCATGAATGCAACCAGTTAATTGAAGTCGTCTCGTTATCCGCAGGAAGAACATCCGTCAGCTCTGAGTTCGTTCGACACAGTGATTAAGCATTCGCACAAGAAGCAGGTTGTGGTGTTCCTGGATTATGATGGTACACTTTCGCCGATTGTGGAGGACCCTGAACGAGCCTTCATGTCAGCTGAGGTTCGTCTTTCTTTTAAAAATTACTCCACCAAAGCTGATGTAAGCGCGACTTTGTTTAGCCTAAAGCAAACGGATGTGACTGAATCTGAAAAACTCTGCTTGTAATGTTCAACAGATGCGAGCTACTGTGAAGGAATTGGCATCTTGCTTCCCGACCGCAGTGATCAGTGGAAGATCTCGACCCAAGGTACAGATGGAATGGACTATTGTTTGCCTTTCGGGGGGTAGCCCCCTAGAAAAGAAGCATAAATTTTGATCTTTCTAATGTACTTTTTGCCTTGCCTCTAGTGTATTCTGAAATTATAGTTGGAGTTAGTTTGGTTGTGGAGAGAGCGGGATACAAAAGGTGCTTATGGTTGCTTCTTTTCTTGAGCAGGTGTATGAGTTTGTGCAATTATCAGAACTATATTACGCTGGAAGTCATGGCATGGATATCATGGGACCTGCAAATAACTCAGACGGCTTTCGGGTGAAAGGAACAAAAAGTAGAGACAAGAAGGTAAACGCCATTGGTAACGTGCTAACTGTTCGCAATTTATTGACTTCGGTATTATTGATTATCACTTTTAGATGTTAGGCCGATGTTCGTCTCTTTGTTCTCCAGAAGCTGTCCTTGCATTAAGATGATTGGCAGGTGATCATCTTATTAACCTTTAATCTTATTGTTCATGTCTGCAGGGGAATGACGTTGTTTTATTCCAGCCTGCCAGTGATTATCTTGAACTGATTAACAAGGTATTATTTCTTGCCTCAGTTTGGAAAATTCCCTCCTTTTATGTATCTAGTTTGGGCTTCAACACTCTGACAATATGTAAGTATCAGAGTCCCTTCGTCCATCCTCTGGTGGTGTGTAGGCCTGATTATGTGTGTTTGGTTTCCTAGGCTTGCAATGCTTTGATCGAAACCACGAAATTGATCAAGGGCGCGAAGGTGGAGCACAACAAATTTTGTGTGACTGTGCACTTCCGACGAGTGAAGGAGGAGGTACATTTTCTAAGTGTCTGACCCTACTGTTTTTGAGTCATTGGTTCTCATGGATTTACTGCACTGTCCTGAGTTTGAAATGTGTGAACATTTTAAAGTGGAGAATGTACATGTACTTTCAATCTAAATCTGGTGGACTTATTACAATTGTGGTGCAGCATTGGGAGGCGCTCGCGGAGCGGGTGGGTAACGTTATGAAAGATTTTCCGACTTTAATCTTGACAAATGGCCGGAAGGTACGGTATTTATGTCGTTTAGCTCATTGGTATACGCGTTCACAATTTTCTTACGTGTTTATGACGTAAATGCATAGAGATTGACTTACATCTGTATCATGTATCTGACAGGTTCTGGAGGTTCGCCCTTCCATTGCATGGGATAAAGGCAAAGCTGTGGACTTTCTTCTCAAGTCACTGGGTGAGGGCTACCATTAAGACCAGTCACATTTTTCTAAAAAAACTTTGTTTTATACCGTACAATAGAATTGTGTTTCTACGTGCTTTTCGGTCTTTATTGCGTAGTTGCTTAAATATCATTTGCTGATATCATTTCGAGAAACTCATTTGCTGATATTTTATCTGCAGGATACAACGACTCCAGCGATATCCTTCCTTTGTATATTGGAGATGATAAGACTGATGAAGACGCTTTTAGGGTATGCACCATCTCTCGCTCCTATCGTTTTGTGTTGTCATGCTATCATTTGTATACGTTGTAATTCTCCTTGATTGACATCGACCTGCAATATGTGAATTCCTAGCATATGGAAATGAGGTATGATCATCACTGCTCACAGTTAAAATGTGACTGTGATCACCAGGCAATCAACAGGTCAAAGCACGGTTGCAGCATTTTGGTCTCTTCTGTTCCCAAATCAACTGATGCAAAACTGTCTCTTCAGGATCCATCCGAGGTACATGTTCCGATTTATCCTTCTTACAGGAAACATCTTGTGTTTGTGTGTCTTCTGTTGTGGGATGTTTTGGTTATTTCTTAGACTAACAGTGCAGCGTGATTCCACAGGTTGGGGAGTTTTTGCATAGGCTCGTGCACTGGAAGAAGTGGGGATTGGAAAGCCGAAACAGCCTTCAGAAGGGCGTCTACAACAACAACTAAAGTGCCTTTACTCCATTATATTATCTATTCCAAGCCTGCTCCAAATCTCTTGTGGATATAGCCGACAATTTTGGTCGCAATGACCTCAACACCACTCACCTTGTTAAGTGAATATCACCTGTAAAATATATTAATATACCACTCCTAATATCTCGGTCAAGCACCCGAATCCAACCATGATTTGGAGGCCTACGCTCCGCTAACCGTGCGGGTTCAGTGCCTACTTGAACTGGCGTTAAGTTATGCTAATCCAGAGCTCACAAGGTCAAAAAAACAATCAGTGTTGAAGGCCTCGAATACAAATTCGTTGGGGCTTACTGACTGAGGATCGACATAAATCTTAAAATTGGCGAGGAGAATGGGGACTCCTGCGACGTGGGAGACGAGACAATCTCTGTAACATTAAATGAAAAGACGGGTCTGCTGCTCAGGAGGTTCAAATTCAGGATGATGTGATCAAGTTCAGGCATATCGTCATCTGAGTCCAACATTGGGGCTTCCTACAATCTCTTTCGACATATGAAATCGTCACAAAATGTGACCCTGACTACGACGTTGCTGGGTTAGAGGTCTTCGCATACATTTTTGGAGAATCCCGTATCTCCATGTATTATTTAGCACTGCATGTTCTGGCAGTTGGTGCAATTTTGGCTGCTCTCATTCGCCAATCTCATACTCCGTACTTAGCAGTAGCGGAGACTGTAGGTTTCATGGTGTCATTACGATGCCCAAGTTTTGCTTCAATCTTGAGCTATCACCAAGTACTCTACCTGCAGTAAATTATTCCCTAGGCAAATAGCGACGTATATTACGTAAGAGTAGGTGAGCTGTAGTGGAGAAGGTTGTAAAACTTGGCCTAGGATTGAGGCCTTTATTATTAAATAATCGAATCTGGTGAACCTGGTGTCCTGGTCTATGGAGGAACAGAGGACTATGAATGCCCGTAACAGCCCCTTTCATTTGTTTCCAAAATTTAAAAAAAAAAAAAAATGCCCGGAACATTATATTCCATTTCTAGTACCAATACCAAATTTTCTTTAGGAAACATTTTTTGAAATTTGTAACCATAGGATCTTGTAGTAAATTCGTTCGAAAACATGTGGAAAAATTTCAGGGTTTTTCATTGTGTAAATTGCAAGATATTAGCATTTGAATGCTCAAAAATAATTTTTTTCACCCTAAGAAAATAGGGTAATTGCTCTTCAGCATGGGACAAATCATATGAAAAATGGTTTGAAATGGTTGTGCTTTTTTGAATTCATTGTTAAGGCCAAGTAGGGTACTTCCCTAAAAAATTTCAAATTATTTGGAAATGTACAACATATAGGAAAGAAATAGGAAGTAGAAGGAAGTAGCAAATGATTCAAAATACAAAATTTTGTTAAGAATTTCTTGAAGGAGCTAAAAAATGCCAATGCCATTGGTTGCAATGTTGTAATAAACAATTTACATCCTATTTTTAAAAAAATATTTAGAATAGAGTATAATAAAGGACTTTAAAGTGGATTTTAAAGTATAGAATCGATAACTATGCACAAACAAAAACTCCTCATTACTTTTGATTTATTGATCAAAATGAAATGATTCAAAGCTTTCTACACAAACATAAATGAAGAAAAATAATTTCAAAATTTTGTTTTTGAAAAAAGTGATTTTTTCCAAACTACTTGAAATGCCTATTTATGAAGAAAAAAAACACCATATTAGGCCATAACTTTTGACTCATATTTCCAAATGTCTTAATTTTTAGTACACATGAAACATATTCCTCCTTTCTATATTCGATTAAAATTTGGGCCTAAAATACGGAAATCACCACTCATATGTACTTGCTTGAAATTGCTATGTTGCAAAATTTAGCAAGCTAGTCCTTTAGGGGTTACATTAGGGGGGATTTGAGGGCTAAAGAAGACTGCGAGGTCCCATAGTCTGAAAACACAGGAACTGTTGTAAGAACGTAGAATTGCAGGAATCCTATGTGGTTGAGCGATTGCCATGTCATTGTAATTTTTTTTGAAATTTTTTTTGACTTTTTTTCACATTTCAGGACCCAATTTTTATTTTTATTTCTTATTTTTAAATTTCTAGCCCAATGGTCGCCAGCCATTTCGGGAACAATCCTGAAACAACCCTCCGGTGGCCTCAAATCCCCCCTAATGAAATACAAACATTTGGTTGATTTTTTCTTTCTTGGAATAAAGCATAGTACAAATCTATAAATAACAATCAACATACTATGATAGGTTATATCTCTTTGCATCCAACAATGTTCACCACTACCTTTTTAAATGCATCAAATGAAATTAAAACTAACTTTGAAGGAATTGGATGCTATACATGAGTAAAACTTGTGAATGACCACTAAGTTCCAAAGTCTACTTGGGATGATGTATAAGGGACTATTTGGACAAAACTTTTTACTAGAATATTGTGTTCACTGTGAAAAATATAAACTTCGGTGTACTTAGGGGGTAGGGAATTAATTCTGAAAGGACTATTGTCCATTTCAAGGACAAATTTGATCTTGGATAGGCACTTGTGGTCTCAATTCATTCTAGAATTTTTTGAAACTTTTTTTGAAGCTTTTTTTGAAGATAGAAAAATTGAATAGCATCATAGGAATATAAATTTTTTCCTAATTAATGCTCCAAAATAAGAGTTTTTCCCAAATAAGTCCAAAACAAGGGAGATAGGGTAGCAAAGAAAGTTTCAAAATTTTGAATTGAAAAAAAAAAATCTCATAGATTATGATTTTGTTTACGTAGAAAGCTTTGATTAATTTCAACTAAAAAAGTTCTATGAAAGTTATGGACAATCTTATTTTTCAAGCAATCCAAGCATTTTTTTTCAAAATAATAACTTATAGGATTCATTTCTAAAGACAATTATTACAATCTTTCAAATAAAAAGTTGCACGTGATTTAGTAACTTTAGTTTGCTTGCTAGAATAATGTCACTAATGGAATTAGTGTGTTTTTATTCCATCTTAGAGATATTAACTAATAATTTAGATTTTCCTTTTATCTCATATCTACTTCTAGTCAACAATTTCCTTAAGAATAAAAATTAAGAATTTTGAAATTCATTATTTTCCTAGACTCTCAACTAAATTTCACACAATAAAGATTTAACCCCTAAACACTTGAGACACCATAATTAGGTGTTTGCAAAACTTTGGAATTGAATGAAATGTAATAAATTATATATTTTTAATAATTTATATTTTCAAAAACTTTTTTTCAAAGTTTAGTTTCAGCATCAAAAAATTGATTAAAAATTTATTGATTATAATTTTTATATTCAAGATTTTGTGCAAAGGGTGTCCACTGCAATCTTGACTTTCTGTAGTGTAAAGGGCTCTTAGAAATGAGTCTCAAATACACTAGAGCTTGGAGAAAAAATGACACTAGAAATCCTTTAAAAAAAATTGTAGAGTAGATTTTGGAAAACTATAAATTGATTAGAGTTATGCATGTAAGGTCCTTTAACCCCTAAAGGATCAACGTGCCTTTTTTGGCAACATAGCAATTTTGGGCAGGTACATGTGACTAGAGATTTACATATTTTGGGACCAAAATTTAATAGAAAGTGTGTACAAGGAATATCTTTAAAGCCCAACAATTTTCATGACTTTTGACTTCATGGTTGAAAAGTTATTGCACGATATGTTGTTTGTTTCTCAACTCGGGCATTCGGGTAGATCTGAAAAAATCACTTTTTTTGGACTCTAAAATTTGAAATTGATTTTACAGATTTGTATATAGTTATGTAGAAAGCTTTGAATCATTCCATTTGGATTAATGAATCAAAAGTTATGAAGAATTTTAGTTTGCCGGTAGTTATCTAAAATAAACTTTGAAGTCTTTTATTTTACTCAATTAATTTTCAATATTTTTGAAAAAAAATAGAAACATTGGGTGTAGATTTTTTATTACAACATTTGAACCATTGAAATTGTCATTTTTCAATTCAATAAATAAATTGTTACCATTTTTGTATTTTGAATCATTCTCTACTTCTTTTTGCTTACTATTTTTTTGTACATGTTGTACAATTTCAAATGATATGAAAATTTTCAATCATGTAGACAACTTGAATTGGAGAATGTATCAAAAGAGTTGCAACCATTTTGGACATTTTTCATACAAATGTGGCCTTTTGAAGTGTAGCTGCCCAGATTTTCGCAGTGGTAAAAAAAGGATTTTTGTAACTTCAAACACTAATATCTTGCAATCTACATGGTGAAAATTTCTGAAATTTTTTCTACATCTTTTCAAAATAGTGCACTAAAAGATCCTATAGTTTTATGTGTCAAAAAATGTTTTTTTTGTAAAATTTGGTAGCTATCCTAAAAATGACAGTTTTGGAGTAGTTTTGCTGGAATCATAGTTGCGGTCCTTTAGGGGTTAACCTCGTATTTTTTTTGGTGACCATCTATTTAGATTTGACATGTGAAAAGAAGATATTGTTGTATCTTTTTTTTGTAAGTGATCTCTAACATGTTTAGTTTGAATTTGTATGGTTATATTTAAAAAGAAATTGATACAACATATCAAAATGTTGGCTTCTTGTTCAATTTAGAAAAAATTTATAGAAGCTCAAAAAGGCATTGGACATTTAGGATTTAAAGCTCAAAATTTTGTAGTGCAAAAAATTTAAGTTAAAAAGGTTCAAAGTCAAAATAACTAGTCTCGCAATATGATGAAATTTTTTTCCCACTTTAAACAAAGACATCTTACGATTTGTGTGCTCAAAATTTTTGAAATTTAATCCACATGTTCTTATGCCAATTAAGTATAAAATCCTACAAGTAGATGTCCAAAAATATTCATTTTAAATATCTTTTTACTCTTTGCAATTGAAATGGTAGTTTTCACTTAGTTTCTTGTAAAAAAAAAGGCCTTGGTCTTTCAAGGGTTAAATCCCTTTGATATCTATTGTCACCTTTATGAACATTTTCAAGAGCTCTCCACTAGTTTTTAGTGCTTGGATTGGTCTTCTAATACACTAGAAGAAGTCCTTGTTAATTTCAACGTAGCACGTCCATTAGAGGAATTGTGGAGCTAGAATAGGGCCCTATCTTTTAAACTAGCTATTAGTGTAAGTGCAATGGAGTATGTGATTTGACGTTGGCATGGGCCATGCCACGTTAGCGCCACTGTGCATCTTTCCATCTCCCGGGAATGGATCCAGATTCCACTGTAACCTCTATAGCCAATCAAGAAATGAGGTATGATGATTCTTTGTATGCTACACGACACTACATAGTACCAACAAAAGTTACCTGTATAGTGACAACAAAGTTACTATGCTTGTGGATGGATAGAGTATAGAAATGTTGATAGAGTGTTTCTAATTCATCTTGATTTTTGGATGAGGATTTTCAAATGTTGTTTGTAAACAGAGCATATCTTCATTGTGCTTATGTGGATTAACAAATCTATAGTTCATCCACAACTATTTGTAATAGAATTCCTTAATAGAGTATGAAACATGAATCATACATATCAAAATGTAACCAAGTTAAGTACTGAAACACATTCCTAAAATAAATAGTAGAGCCTGTTGATTACAATGATAGGAGTCTCATACACCAGTATAAAAAAGAACTATTGGAACTATTGGAACTAGATCTATTCCAAGTATGTAGTCTAATAGCCGACTTGTAATCCTCCTTGTTGATTCCAGAATACTATTTGAAAATGGATAAAACACCAAATAGTGTGGAGACAACACTGTAATATACTATGAAACTCATAGAAAAGAGAATAAACCAGTCAAAACATTTTCCAACTCCTGCTCATCTTCTTTTGTTAGTGCATTTTGATTGGGAGTTTGCACATCCATATATCCTAAGGCAGCATGTGTCACTCCACCCAATTGCTCTTGTACCTTTAAATCCAAGTCCTCTGGATCCTGCTCTTCAATGCTCTTCTCATTCGGCATTTTTGTGTCCAAATCCTTTGAAACCTTGTTAATATCTCCAAGATTCTTTTGATTTTGTACCTGTGATTTCAAATCCAATGGCATCAGCTCCTTTGCAACCACCATGGACTCTTGAAGGTTTGTTGGCTCGACTCGTTCCGAATCCCCTACATCCAACAACTATTTCCCAAGCTTCTTCAGATTTAATGCCTTTGGCTCTTGGCCTTCTGCAACCAACAAGAGCGCTTTAACACTTTGCTTTTCCTCCAAAGGTCTTATATTCAACAATCCTTCCACTTGCTCCTGCATCTTTGGCTCCAAGTCCGATGCATCCAATGAACGCTCTTTCAATTTTGCATAATCTGATACCTTTGGCCCCAATTCCTCTGTGACCAATGAAGGCTTTTCATACTGATGCTTTGGCTCCAATTCACCTGTAGCTTCCACTCCTGGCTTCAAGAACATTTTTATGGATATGTCCCCTTGATTGGTCTTCTCTTCTAACTGCCTTCGATCAACTTGCAAGGATTCTTCTGTCTTATGCATCTTTGCAGGAAATGAATCTACATTTCTATCAAATTCCCTAGCTCTTTCTTCAAGTACCACTCTTTGGTATTGAATTCAACTGGCTCCCTCCACCCTAAGCTATCCATGTTCATAAGAGTCTCTGTCACACAGTGAGACATCTTGCTAGACATCGAGAACCCCCATTGACTCATCCAGTGAGGAGTGCCTTCACAACTACATCTTGGGCAAATGTTACCTCCAATGAGAACAATAGTCCACATACAATGAGGGTGAAACAAGCATCCACAATTGAATGGGACAACTGCTCCATCAACAAAGAACATATGACAACGAGCACATGGCAATTCACCTTTGAGATGGAGCTGCTGCAATTGGTGTGGAAGCTTCCAAAAAACTTCCCTGGGCTTCACTCTGGTTGTCTCTAGAATTAGTTGTTGTTCACGGGATTTGATTTTCTTTAGGTCCGATTCAACACTTACAAGTGCTTGCTTACTCCTCTCCAATTTTGCCTCCAATTTTGTAATTGATCCATCAGCACTTTCAAGTTTCTTTGTTACATCTACCAATTCCTGTGCATTCTTACGAATTTGAACATCGATCTCCTTTTTGCCTTGGACGTCACCTTGTTTCATTAGAATCTGCCGCCTCTGGTGCATGTAGGTGAATGATTCCCCTAGTCGTGTTGATTCTGCATCCACCTTAGAATGCTGCATCGTGGCTTCTGTAACCTTTGCCTTTATGTGACATTGTTCGCTCCGGAGCCTTGTGAGCAACCCTTCACATGCAACTTCTTGCCTTCTTATATCCTCCAAATCACCTTCCAAATTCATGTCAAAATTCTGCACTAATGTCATAGCCTTCACAATTTCTTTTCCCCTCCTTCCCTTGCCCTGTCTCAATGAAACTTGACCAGATGTTGGGATAATTGCACCCTTCGAACACAATAACTCCTCGCCGTCCTTTGGCTCCAACCTCTTCTGATCCACCTTTGCCTTGGAAGATCCAAATTTCTCCACAGACTTGCTTGCTGACTCTAAAGTAGTTGTTTGTTGTAAAGGTGCACCTTTGGAATCCAGTTGTGCCTTTCCTAATCGAAGTTGCTTTGATCGGTTGCTGGTACATTCCAGTTGCTTGTCTTGTGGAATAGTCTTGTTAGTTCCAACACTAGAAGCATCTCCAAGAATCTTTAAGAGTCTCTCAATTTGTTCTCTGAGAGCTGGTGGAGTCAACTTCAGTGGGTTCCGTCCAGCATTCTTCAAGCGATTGTTGGTGATCTTTGCTGCCCATTCTGTCCAGTTTATCTTCTCTCCATGGATTGTTTCCATATAAATAGCACGCAAGAATTGGGTTCCAACGCCTCCATTGTCTGGTGGTCCTCCGTATACTTTGATATAAGTGCGTAGTGCTGCATCTCGAACCTTCTCGTTCTTTGCATCAGCTAAATAGTATCGTCCTTCGACTTGGGGCCACTCTTCTTCAAATTTCTCACGAGGGCATTTGCTCTCTGTGAAGTCAGCCATGACACTGCCCCCATCATTCAAATTCACCACCCGTTTGAAGAAATCAGCATCATACTTTGCATTTTGACCTCCAAGTAGGAATGGTGCGCAGCGTACACACTCCTTTGCCAACTCCGGGGGAAATGGTGTGAGGTCGAAGGGCGCCTCCCATTGACTTGCATGAACATCAATGGATGTTCCAGCCACATTCTTTTCAGATTTTGCTACCCTCACATATTTCTCTCTCCTCATCTTGCAAGCAACAACCAATCCACTTAACAAATTTCTTATCTAAAGACTGAATTGGGCACACTCCTCACAAAATGAAGCACTGCAAGATAGAATTTTTAGAACCTCCACTCAAAATAACAATACCTACAAGCCAATATCTTGTATCCAAATATCTAGTAAGCTATTTACTAATCAATAGCTACACGAGCAGACACAAACTTAACAAAATCAAGTGCAAATTCCACTACTTGAGATACAAACATATTTGCTCCAACATATGCATATTGTTCCCAATGGAAAACCAATCGTACTGAACTTCTACAGAACTTGAAGTAGTGCTAACCACACACAAACTCACAAGCATGGTTTCGGCATTACTGTCTTTACCAACAAATTCTTGGAACCTCTAATTTTGGTCTGCATCATGTTCTTGAGGAGTATGTGTACTATTGAAAAGAAAAGTTGAATCGACATGTAGAGGCATTGATTGGGTTGATTCACTCAGACCGCATTTATAATGTAACTCCTGGTTGTCCAGTATGTGTACTTCTAAATTATAATCATTGTTTGGAGTGAAACATAGATTAATAGAAACTTAGTATAAATTTTAATACAATTGTAGAAGTTAGTGCAAATTGTAGCATTTCATAAATGTGGTTTATAGTAGAAAAAATGTAAAAACATTAACTCCTCATTCTCCAAGGGTACTGAGTGTCCTCGACATCAGTGTTCACAAAACTGGCTAAATTTCACTCCATTGCTACTAAAAATTTTCAGTAGCAAAATCTCTATAGAAAAAAATCTTTAAAAAAATTAAATTTTAGCTAAGATTTCAACAATCAATAGAATTTGATAACCAATTTGTGACTTACTCTACATATATTGGAATTAGCATCTTCGTAGTTAGTTATGGATATTAGTACCCCCATTATCCTTTACAACTTGCAAAATCCTTTCTTTTCTAATTTTTTTAATGCCACTTTCTCTCAAGATAGCCAAAGTTGATGTTTATTTATCTCGAAGGTAGAAAATTGCACTAAATCTCCTAAACTAGGTAGCATATTACACTAAATTCTATAAACTAGTTTTGGGATCAGTGGTCCTCATATAGTCCAAAAGTTCGAGTTGAAGTGTTTTAATGTGGTTTGCATTTACTCTCCAAATTCAACAAAATGTGTTGGAAAGTAGTATACATTCTTTTTTTAGTTCAAGTGGTAGAATTTTCAGATCAATCCAAGATGTGTAGTTTTGGGAGAAGTCATTCAAAGTTCACGGCATCAAATTCAATTTGCCAAATTGCATTTTGATGGTTGCAACTTCTTTGGCTTAGCGGTGACTCCTTCATCCAATGCTTATTTTCAATAATATTTATTGAGTTTAGTCAACTTCAAATTCCTTAGATATAGTAGTAAGATTTTCATGTAAATCTAAGGTGTTTTTAAAAAAATGTTTTGAAGTAATTCAAAGTTCAAAATCCGGACATTCTTGGATTATGGTGATTATATTAGCTTATAGAATAATTCATACAATGTCCATTTCCAAAAAATTATTTGAAAAAAGTTTTGCATACCGGCTACTCTAGTTTCTCTAGTTAAAATTTTGTATCAATCTAAGAAGTTATAAGTGATTCATAATCATTGTTGTATTAAGAGATTTCTATAACAAGACAATTTGGTTGACTACATTACTGGCAATTCCTTTGATCTTCTAGTGTCTAGGGTGGTTTGGGGAAAAACTACAATTTTTTGCGTGATATTTTTAATTTTAACCCTTAAAGGCCTATTATATAAAGAAGTTAAGCCAATACTGTTAAAGTTCATGGACTTATAAAGAACATAAAGTGTAGAGATTTTTTTAAGATATTTTTTTGTTTATTATATTTTATGATATTTTATGTAGTGTATACGCATTGGAACCTCAAATCTAAAGTTATTGGAAAATTTTAGAAAGAAGTCAAAGGAGGCATTTTCTTTAATATTAGGGAGCAAACATCCTCTTGGAATTTTGCCCATAACTTTTGGAGGAGCCTCAAATCACAAATGCATTTCTAAAAATAAATTTGGTAGTTTACTAACTTTATTGAGATTTTTGTTATTCAAATGCTAACATCAGACAATTCAAAGTCATTTTAGTGCTAATATTAGACACTTTTTTTCACTACAAAGGGTTTAGGTAGAAAAACTCTACCACTTTTGTATTCAAACAATCTTCATGATCGAATTAATGATTGAATTAGTGATCAAATTAATGAGCAAGCTAATTGAAATGTTGGATTTTTCTTTAATGTTTTTCAGATTACAAAAAGCTCAATAACTAAGCACTTGAAAATTTAGAAATTAACCCCTAAAGTCCAAAGGTGCCCATATTCATATAAGAAAATAATTACAACTACTATTTCATTTCTAAGCACCTAAGAAATAAAATATATATTTTTGAGAATCTAATTAGCATCTTTTTTTCATTATCCTATCCTAAAGTGGTAAAGATTTCATGTCAACCCCTTGAGGACAAAATCCATTGCTAATTGATCAAACATCATGATGAATTTGAACACTATACTTTTATTAGTTATATAAGCTTGAATAGTATATTACTGCAAGGAACTTTTTTTTTTTGTAAGACTTAAGATTGTTTTTATTTTACATCCACTCTATCTAGTGGAAAAAGGTATTTTTTATTCATATTGTTTTTTCGAAACATTTTGGTAGAAAACATGTCTCATACCTTGTGAACATTGAATATCCTTTACATTGTGAAATAAATTATATTGTGAAAAACTGCAAATCTAAATAAAAATACTTGAATTTTGATATATTAAAATGTTAATTGAATTGCATTTTGATATATTAGAATTGCAATTGAATTGAATTTTGATGTATTAGAATTGCAATTGAATTGAATTTTGATGTATTAGAATTTTCACTGAATTGAATTTTGATGTATTAGAATTTTCATTGAATTGAATTTTGATATATTAGAATTGCAATTGAATTGAATTTTGATGTATTAGAATTATAATTGAATTGAATTTTGATATATTAGAATTGCAATTGAATTGAATCTTGATGTATTAGAATTATAATTGAATTGAATTTTGATATATTAGAATTGCAATTGAATTGAATCTTGATGTATTAGAATTATAATTGAATTGAATTTTGATGTATTAGAATTTCAATTGAATGTTAAATTCAAGACAATTTAAGATTTATCTCATATCAATTTAAGATTAAAATCAATTCAAGTTGAGATCAAAATCCAATTGCAAAAAATCGATGTTACATTCAATTA
The DNA here is from genome assembly GCA_947034885.2 of Thuidium tamariscinum. Classification (NCBI taxonomy): domain Eukaryota; kingdom Viridiplantae; phylum Streptophyta; class Bryopsida; order Hypnales; family Thuidiaceae; genus Thuidium; species Thuidium tamariscinum. Next base: position 18,055,351 of record OX344752.2, on the reverse strand, counting down.
AAATCCTAACTTAAGTAAGCTTCAAGTTCATTTCAAATTTGACTTCGAATTAAACTTGAAAATTCCATTCCAATTCCAATTAAATTGTAATTGAAGTTTAATTGAATTCAAGTATAGATTCAAATATATATATGGTACATTGAGAAAAAAAATGTTTTAATCAAATAATTAATGAAGGTTAGCAACAATATGGTTAAATCTCCTTTTGGAAAAGTGGTTACTTTAGGACCTTACTTAGTTTATAGTTTTAGATCTTTCTAATATTTAACAATTTCAATTCTTTAGAAGAATATAAAAGTAGTTTTGTACACTTTCTTTATTAGATGTTGGCATGAATTTTGTTGAAAGTCTTCATGATTTTGAAATAATAACAAAGAAATAAAAATACCCTAAACAAATGAGTGTAATAGGAAAGACTAACAATATCACTTCTATTCATTCAAGCTACTGTTTGATGTAAATATTTTGATGAAATTTAATTTAAGATATTAGACCTTTCATTGCTAGCCCTTTCATTAAAAGAAACATTTCATCAATCATTCATTATCAAACCTTTTTCAATTAAACCTTTCAATGTTTGAGCTTTCATTTTCTTTATCAGACCCTTCATTAAAGAAGAAAAGTAATAATAAGAGTAAAGGATATTCAATGTTCACAAGGTATGAAACATGTTTTCCATCAAAATGTTTGGAAAAAAGAATATGAATAAAAAATACCTTTTCCCCTAAATACAGTTATCGAATTTTTCTCTATCAATCCAATAAAGGGATGAATTGGATCTAATAGCCTTGAAATTTGACTTCAAGGTCTTCATTGTGGTTGTTTTAATATGATGTAAAATTTAAAAAAATTTAATTCTTACAAAACAAATGAATTTGGAGTATCAGTGCTCTCTAGTACTATGAATAATGGGGATGGTCTCGGCCGGTTTAGGCCGGTGATTTACGTGACAGCTAAGTAGTTCCATGCATTTAATGCACGGGAACAGGGGCCGAGTGGGAATAGGGTCTTCTTCCCAATTTCAGCCGTTGCCTCCATTGTTAGCTCTCTTGTACACCCCGGCCCTTCTCAGTTTCTCAGTTTCCAGAGCGAAGCAAGGCTATGTCGGAGTACTGTTGGCAAAACGTTGATCTTGGTTTGGGGATGCTCAATAAGGTTCTTGTTGTTCATTTTTCACAGAGTGAAGTCACTACATAGTTAGCACTGAGTGGTAGTAAGTTGCATGCTTCATACGGATCGGAGGAAGCATAGTTGGATACAAGCGGTTCATCTTCGTGAGTGACTCTTTACTATTTCATTTAGTTCTCACTGAACAAGCTACTTTCAATTTTAATTGGACTGAGTAGGGATAGTGCAAGGCAATAGAGACGTTGCATAATAGTGACTGAAGCCGCATACGATGAGTGAAGTACATATGACTGATCAGTAAGTTTGTATTAGAGTGATAGTTGGATACAAGTTGGAGCGCATCACAGAGGGTGGAGCAATCTTGTGTTACTCGGACGGATACAAGTCACCAAGGTATCATAGTTGCTAGCCTTTAAACTATAATTTTTGAATAGCGGTCTGTGAATGTACATCACTGATGATGGCAGTAACACATTGTAATACTAATATTCATGAATCTGATTGCTAGAGTCTACTTATCAAGAGAAGTTAGAATTCTTAGTTTTGAAATAGAGGTTGATAATCTTAAGCTTCTTATTACTATAAGAACTCTCATTTACATGCAATTGTTTTGAAATCAATTACTTGTAAGTGTTAGTAATAGTCTCCAATGTTTACACTTCACTTAGTTGAAGGTTGATCTACTTAGTAATTGTATTAAGAAAAAGCCTGGCCAGTCCGTGAAGTCCTATAGTTGAGTTCTGTTGCTATTGTTTGTAGCTCTAGTCCAGCTCACGTCCTATTAGTGTTTATAGACAAAAAATATGTGATCAATGAACAAACAATTTGTAGTTGAATCTTAATTATGTCATGGTTTCTAGATTTTGTAGCTTTCAGCGTTTCATTTTATTTATTGGGAGATAATTTTTGTTCACTTATAATTGGTAGGTTTTACAATGCCAAAAAGTAAACCTCAACGTAAAAGTTCACGTAAAGTGAAACGTAACCCTCGTCGAGGAAAGGAGGCTACCAGTGAATCCTCCCAGCCTGAACTCCATACAGAAACTCCCAATGATACACCTCCCATCGATGAGACAGTGCTTCCAAGGTTTGCTGCTGGAGCCAACCAACATTTTGAAGACGTCGTTAATATGTCAGGATTGCCCCCTGATCTACAAGCCAGAATCATTTCCCGAGCCCCATTTGTCCTTGGATTCAAAGGCACAAATCCATATAGTAAAGAATTCTTCAATCAAGTGGCTGGACTTTGTGCAACAGGAATCCACCCCGACAATATCACTGAAGACATGATGCCAAGGTCAAAGTGGGCTCGAAATTGGGGAAGTGCTGCCAATGATTCAAGTTCTAGAATCTGGCTCAGAGATGCTCCAAATGAGAACATTCGTGAGAAATATGAGTCACTCTACACCAGTGTTTATGGTAATAAACCTGACAACGGAGGCTTGGCCAACTTCTTTGTGAGAGCGGCAACATACTACTTTGAAGAGCATCAACCAGTGGATTGGGCTGCAGTGGCTTTGCAGATTTACGAGAACCAATATTCCCATTCTAAGTTCAATCCAAATAAATTGATGCCTCCGTGTCTAATGAAACAAGTATAAGGAATAGTAGATGAGTTTGTAGCCACTCTAACCTCCCTCCCTGTGCCAGTATACCCTGGAACCTCTGGAGTGAAAACAACTGACCTCGGACAAACATATGTACATGAAGCCAAATTGCAACTTTCACATGCTCAGAGCAGCTTTACTGAAGCACTCGATGAGGTATGTATTCATAAAGCTTGTACATAATATGAAATCAATAGTGTATATATATTCATATTATTAGAAAATTGTTATAAGCAAAATCATCCATTTGAAAAAAATTAATATTCTTTAATAAGTTTTCATCTAATTTACATGGCTTTTACCATAGTGTAAGGGAAGGGTAACTAGTGGAAATTTTTTTTGGTTACATCTCCCTTCCTTCCAATTCAAATTATTAATTTCAATGAAATTGGGGTACATGGTACAGGTATTTCGACTCAAAAGCCTTATAGAGAATGAACTGCAGAAGGAGTTGTTGAAGGCCAAGAAAGCAGAAGCTTGCCACAGCGCTGACCTTGAGCTTTTGTTTGAGACGAAAAAAGAAGCTAGCAGGAATGGAGACACCAAGTATATTAACCTTGCCATGGGCCAAATTACTGCCATTGCCAAGACAATTTGTGATACTAATGAGATGAAATGCCAAATTGAACGTGAACTGGAATTGGAGGAGGCCAAGCTTGCGGCAGTACAGGAAGAGGTCAAGCTTAAAAATTCAGTTGTCAAAGACTCAAAGTGCAATCTTCTAAACGCCATGTCAGAAGTTGGTTTGTTTCCTAAACATGCCCTTCAAATCTTGCCTACAGGTGGTCCACAAGAGCACATATGCCCATACTATAGCAGAGTATGTATTGAAAATGCTTTTGTTCCTCTATCATGCGGTTGCTGCTACCATCCCCCTTGCATGCGAGCACTAATTCTTGGTGGACAAAGTGTCAAATGTTTGGGATGTGGTGCTCTTCCAAATGGAATTTGGATGGCCTATTGGGGTTTTCCTTTGGATAAGCAAATGTCTACATAGTTAGAGGACTATGAGAAGCAGATCAAGGCTACTGGTCAATGGATAGAGGCTGAACATGAAACAATGGGTGGGTTGCCATGTTTTCATTAGCCTGAATCTAATACTGATCTCGTCGTAGTTCCAAATTGCGATTAAACTTTTTCAGTCTTACAATTGAAGCTCATTTTTGTAAATTCTAGACTCTTAGTACACTTTTTGTGCAATGGCGACCTTTATATTACAGACTTTATATAGTGGATTAGACCTTTGAGGCTTAGACCACCAAAACTTTGTATTAAATGTAGATATCTGTGAGGTACTTGGCTACTTCTTTCTTTACTTGATGTAAAACTGAATATATTTTAATACAAATATTAATTATAATATAAAATTACAAAATAGTCAGTGTATAGCCTATTGTGAGTACTGTCATCATGCTTAGGAATGCATGTATTGTGGTAGTGGAGCCTCCCTGTGGTAGTGACTAGTAGTTGTCCTAGCTAGCAACATGTACACAACTTGTTTGAAATATGGTAGTACCTACCAAGTTTATATCATGGTAAGTGGTTGGTACTCCATTGAGATGGAGCAAACAAATGTTCATCCACTTATTCAAGCCTTATATTAGAAGCTTGTAAATGAAACTCATCTTCTCAACTGTTGTTGGATCCCATTTATTTTCTTCCCTCTCTATTCCTTTCCCGTAGCTCCTTACAATATACTGTTGTATCCATCACCGAAGATGCGGCCAACACGCCGACCTCGTGACACTGTTCAATCACTCTTGATCCACAACCAATTAGATGAAGATGACCGTTGGATAGGCTTGAAGTTGGAGAGAGGATCTTGGGTGAACTTGCAAGCAGCAAGGCGTGGGCCATGGGGAGTGTTGGATACCCATCACGGAGGTGATGGCACTAGTATGAGGAGTGCATGGAAGGCTCAAGTAATAGATTTCCGGTTCAAAGTTGGCACTGCCTCCAATACAACAACGACAAAGCCAATTCTAGAAAGTATTCTTGTGAGGCATGCTTACACAAGAAATCAAGTTAGTATAGAGCCAACTCAAGCTCCTCTACTCGGTCCTTGCAATTGTGAGTTCCCATTACTCAATCCAAATACATTTCACTGTTTGTTCATACATTTTTCTTGCGGCTTGTGTTCAACACATGTAACGAGTTCTTATGCTTCTTCCATTGTATGCAGATCTGTATCCTTCTTTTTTTGAGGATTGGGTGGATCCACGCTCTATTTTGACTGTCATTTGTGTCACGCATGCTGAAATCGGTGAAGAGCAGAAAGGTGCACGTACCTACCAAGAGCTTCGAGATGTTGGTATTTATTTCTACAACCACAACTATGTTCCACCCACTCCAGGTCAGCTTTACGGTCAGTTGGAGTATGTTCCCTTGCCCAATTTAGATAATCCTGCTTGGAGCTTACCTGACATGGTTACTTTAGAGGCGTTTAGAGCCAAGCTGCGTTCTGATTTCCAACGAGTCACGAAGGCTACAACAGGCTCTTGTATGGGGTACATCCAGTGGTTTGTTCCAACGCATGTATTCATTGATTTATTTGCAATCTCCAACAACATGAGGAGGATGCCCACATTGCTTAAGGTTGATGATCCCGAAGACTTTCTGTTTGAAAGTATAATGGATTTTGGCTGGGACGAGAAGATACATTCTGGGCGTGACATCATCAAGTGCAAAGTGATACGCACAAGTGTCCACTTCAAATACCACCTCGGTAGGCAGATCCTATATGTAAATTTCTAGTATCAACGGCTTAAGTTATTATCTGATGGCATGAGATGGGAATCAATTGACCAAGTAGTTGAGGAGCAGTTGGTTTGGGTTGCATGCCAAAAGAACGGAGACTCTATGGGTCGTTTTGAAGTTGGTGCAACATGGCCACTAACTCACATTCGACAGGAGATTCACATAGCCTTCCCCCCAGAAGTTATTGGTGACGATTTCAAATTTTGGATCCAACAACCGGATAAACTACCTGTGAAGGTTTGCAAAACAATCACACTAAGTCATTGCAGTATACTAGCTTGTAATACTTGTAGTATTATTGTCATTTTAAAAAATTGGATACATAATTCTTGGTTAACTCCCATTTGTGTTGTATATCTGTAGGTGAACAGGAGGCAAGAAAAGGATATTATCTGTGGGTCTGTGAAGGAGCCTTCAATCTTGATCATACATTTAGCTCCACAGTAGGGATAGTTCAGTTTTAAATTTCATATTTTCCCTTTGGTGTTGATAGCCATTTGTTCTTTGGTAATGGCAAGATACAAAAATAAAGTTCAAGCAACTTTATTACATTCCAAATGTTTCAATTTTTGTGTCTAATATGCTTACACCAAAATGTATGACCAACCAATACTGTAATGTTATTGAAACTTTTGACACTGTCATGAACTGTGACTTGTATTAATGATACAATAATATCTTCTAATTACAATTTAAAGTAAACCATCATGTACTGTGGACTCTAAAGTATCAACCTCAACCTCGGGAGACATAGTCTCAATGGTACCATGTTCTTCATGCATGACATATCGGCTACTGTTACGTACTCGTTGTGCATGCCACCGATTTCTTCCTTCGATAACTCCCGGTGAATTGCTAGCAGCATGTCGACGCTCTACTTTGTCAATTGCATTTTGATCTATAGGTATTTCCCGCTCCCTATCAAGTCTTTCATTTCGAATAAATCTATGTTGGATATTTCGGTACCAATGTTCATACTGTTGTACAACTGCACTGGTCCTAGACTTGGTGCCGGAATGTTGTGTGTGGTTTTGATTGGCTGCTCTAACAGCATGATGAGTCTTTTCCATCCCTTGGCAGCTCCAAACTCCCAAACTACCATACTTAGATGAAAACCACGGAGCATGCTTGACAAGAACGTGCTGTACACTAATCAAAAAATTTGAATTAAATATCATTATCCAAACTCTAATAACAGTAGTACCAAAGCTCTTCTAGCATGCAGTCTCACCGTACATATCAGTTTAAATGAAAGCATTCTCACCACATAATGAGTGACGTGTTCCTCGCCAAAGCACTTCACAAATAGTTGGCCCCAATTTTGTACTTTTGTTCTGAAGTCACTCCCAGATTGTCCAGGTTTTAGGACCAAACCTATCAAGTAAGGAACCAGTTTTTCAAATGCTTGCCACATTTCCACCCTATCTAGATAACCCGCACCTCTACCAACTTGATTATTCTCAAATCGCAAAACGTCCTTCCATACTCTATCTTGCCCAGACCAAGTATTTGGTTGGAACATCTTTAGTGCGTTGGCTCCATTAAGAGATGGTTTTAGTGGCACTGAATTGTTGGCTCCAGACAAGTCCTTGTCTTTGAATAGGGTCACATTGCCTCCATGCACACCTGTTGCTGACAAGGACTTTTCCATCCGTTCAATGGCTTGTTCTTGTCTAGTCCGCTCTGTCATATTCCATATAAACATAAAATGAAGGTGGAGAATCTTTTCTGTCACTCTCACAAGTGCATGTAGAGTGCAAATGTGCACTCTTCGGAGTGGAATTGCCAAAATCGGTAGCCAACGGTCGTTGGTTCCATCAAGTATAGGCTCCTCAATACAACTCTGGTCAAATAGACCACCCTCCCAAGTGTGTGCCCTTGCCTTAGCTACCTTACAAGCCTGTACTTCAGAAACCACTTGTGGCCGGTGACGTTCCTAGAGGCAATATATACAAGAATGCTTTGCGTTGGATCCATGACGTAAACCGTACATGCACTTAATTGTTTTCATGTCAGCGGTGAGGTGCCACTCAACCTTGAAGGAGCCAACATCTAGAACGTCTAACTCCTTTCCATCTTCTTGAGACTTAATGATGGCAGGGAAATCAGTCTGTTCAAACACCCACTTTAGAATTTCATGTGTTTCCTTCAAAACTTGAAAGCAAGCAATTGGCCATATCTCCTGTTCACTTTGGACCGAAAAATACTTCTTGCTATCTGTAGTCATTGTCGGATCTAAAGCACGGTTCATTAGCGTCATGCTTACTCGCTCAAACTTTTTGCCATGTACTATCTCAGCCTCGTCAAGCTTCAGTACAAAAATCAATGGGTTGGATCCAAGCTCTGCACATACAAAAAACATTATTCTTCACTCCCATTTGAATATTGCACAATCAAGTACCAATTGTGGTATATGGCTTTCTATTCCTAAACATTAGTGTCAATGGCCTTGGCTACTTAGAATAATCAACTTGTATCCAACCTTCATAGATTGTAAGTGATAGAGAATACCTTCTTGGGTGATGCCGTATAGTTTCACCATTGTTCTTTGAACTACCTCAATGTCAACGAACATGGTATTTTTGTCGTTAAGAACAATCTTCTCTATTTGCAAGCCCTTCCCCTTGGACTTATCTTTAGAATTCTTATTCCTAACTGGAACCTCCAAAGTGTTGCAAACATGTTTGTAGTCCCCAATAAGGTCCCTCAAGTTCTCGTTCAATTTTCTCCGCAATAAAGTAACCTGAACAAGTACAACAGTACACTTGAGAAATTTGGCATCCATTATCCAAATCTAGCATGTTCTACATTAAATACTTTAAAAATTCCTACAAATTCTATATTAGAATCTCACCTTATATGGATTTGGTAAGAGCCTACGTCCATTCAGTCTCTTATCTGCCAATGAGATCCGATTCGTCACTATCTTCACAATCAAACCATAGCCTCTTTGAGATACCCCTGACTCATCACAAGCTACAAGCATTGCCTCTGCATCAATGCTAGCTCCTATCTTCCCAATTGTATCATTTGCAATTTCAGTGGCTAGAAACTCGAATCTGGGTGTATGAAGCAATGAACTTCTTTCTTGACGTGACAACATTTTTGCAAGGGCAGTAGCAGTTATAACTTGACTTTCATTGTCTCCCCAAATTCGTTTCCTCTTCTTAGCTTCCCTATTTGCTTCTTGTGTTTCCTCCACCTCTCGAGGATTCAACAAAGACCGAATCTGAATTCTCCTCCTTTTGGCGTTTCCGCTTGTCTGTGCAAGGCTACCAAGTGGGGCCCGACGCCTCGTTCTCAACTCTAGTGCTCTTTTATTAGAAGCCAGTTGTTGCTCCAAATAGCGCATGGTGGATCTAGTGCATGCATGTTCACTTTCTACTTTCTTCAAAGCACTTTGGTGTTCCACCCTTAACTCCCTCAAAATCTCTTCATATAATGCTGAAAGATCTTCCAATTGAATCACCAACTGTCTAGCTGCTACTATTGCCTCTTCTTCTAATTGACGCTTCAAGTAAGTACATTGTTCTTGGAATTGCTCCCTTACAATTGCACATTGCACCCTCTCATTTGCTACAATCTACTGTAACCGCTCAATCTCTGTAGTTGATGAACGACCAAGTGATTTTGTATATCCAAGCAATCCATTTTCTCCATGACAACAAAATTCGAGAAGCCCTTTCAAGTTTCTAAACCACGGTGAGACACCACTCACAGAATCAACAGGATACAACGATCCATCTAGCCACATATCAATATTTCTACATTCCAACAAACGTTTGGCTGGAAACTCTTTGTTTGAGCATTGTAAATGCAAAGGTACACCCTTCCTGATAAGAGGTGCAAATTCTGGATCCAACACCACATGAGGCTCATACTTCCTCTCAGCCCTAACACCATTGACAACAAGATTCAAAGCCATATCGGCACATTCACACAACACTGATCCTACTACTCTTTAGTGTGGTAAATGCCCACTTCCACAATTACCTTTGCACTTGAATGTATAAATTGCCGGCAAGCCAGTGTGGCAACTTTGGCGCCAATTTTGGTGGCCACATCTGAATTTTGAGGCGGGAATTGATAATCAGATGATTGTTCTTTTTTGCCAACAAGGTCGATTTAATTGCCACCTTTGTAGTTATCATCACACGAGGAGCTCCACCTCAACAGTCATCATCCTTTCTTGAACATAAGAAGGCCTCATGATACCACTGCAATTGTACTTACCTTGCTTCTAAGCATGCCAGTAAGTATACTTAAGCTCATTTTAACCCTTCTTCCCCACTAAGCAAAGGGCCCTATTCTAGCCCCAATATTCCTCTAATGCAAGTAGATTGTGTTGAGGCGGCGTTGCTGAAAACGTGGGAAAAATACAAAAAAACACAAAAAAATGTGTTTTCTGTGTTTTTCTGCGTTTTACCTGCATTTTTTCTGCGTTTTCAGGGTTTTCCTGTATTTTCAACAACGAAGTCTCAACACAATCTACCTGACGTACTGCGTTGAAATTAACAGGGATTTCAGTGTTTTTCTTCTAGTGATATGGAAGAAAATAAATGTCATCTAAAATATTTACATCATCACAATATTTCATTTTTGGAAATCTTTTGGAAAATTGGTACATCATGCAGAGAAATATTTTTCAACTTGTACTAATTCCAAACAATATGATTTAGGTGAATAAGTGTTCTATGCACTATTATGATATATTAGTATTGTAAAGTTTTGTTGTTTTTGCCCCATTAGTTGTCATTTTCTGTTGTACAAATATAATTATAGATTACAACACCTTTGTGTTTCAATTGTTAGTTTGACAAGATTTAAATGTTAAAAAAAACTTCTACTTAAGAAAAACCATGTGGGAATTTAAAAATTGGAAGCTTAGGCTTACTTTCAAAATTATACCAACTACAAAAGGATTCAAAAAATTATTTATTCTATGTATTGCACATGTATATAAAGTGTTCTTTATTTCCAAGAGTGTAGGGATTATAGAAATTAATTTTAATAAGATGACTTGAAGCCCCCATTAAATTGAAAAAAATAAATAGTTTTTTGATTGATTAGTTTGATACTTCCTAAAATACAAACATCAAAATATTTATCTTTTGAAAAATTTCATTTACTTATCTTTTAATTTTAAAAATATTGAAAAAATAATTTGTAAATATATTATACTAATTATATATATCATAATGATATACTTTAAAAAAAATTTTATGTCATTTAAAATTATGTCATTCAAAAACTTCAAGTATGTTTCATCTAACTTGTGAAAATGACTTTCTTGTTGGAAATTAACCCCTAAAGCCTTAAACTATGTTTTTTTTGGCAACATAGTGATTTTTTTTTTGAACAAATGGAGAACCATTGCATTAAGAGAGTGAAAAACAACCAGGCTAGAGGCCGGACAGTGAAGAGAACGAGCACAGACAAAAAAAGAGCAAGAGAAATCTAGCTAAAAGAGCAAGGCGGGGGCTTAATCGTATTCCAAATCACTTGAGTATCGTTCCTATGACCTATAACAGAGGACTGAAGCCAAATGCGATCCAACTTAGACTAGCTAGCATCGGTGTGTTGAGGTCAATAGCGCATGGCCAAGCTTGCCTTCAACTGGGCGGCGCGTCCATAATCTAATAAGGCATCCCAAATGGTTTGGCGTAGGAGATCTTGAGACCATAAATGCTGTGAGAATACTTGACTGTTTCGAGAAATCCAAATAATCCACATTGCAGATCTACGTAGGAGGGTCCAAACAGTCCGTACTTCTTGATATCTTTAAGGTAAGGGCAATCCAAAAACACACTGGGTAAACTCAAAACGAGTATATGGATCTAAATTAGGCGGGCCACCAAGAAAATGAATAAGGATTGATCGTGAGTATTCCCAGATCATTTGAGCTTGAGGGCAGGAATAAAATCGATGATAGGGGGTTTCTTCAGCTCTAAGTTGACAACAATTGCAAGTAGTGTCGATCCCTGGTGCTATCTGTGGGCGCTTTATTCCCACCCTTGGAATAAAGTGTACACAACCAAGCTCTATTGTTTTGTGGATGATTCCTAGTGGGTGTCTAACCTACGTGTAATCCAATTACGCCTTCCAAGCAATGGATCTTTCTAAATTCCTACTCCTAATCGATCTCCTAGCAATTGCTAGGGTGAAATGTCTTTACTTTTGGTTTTGATTGAATTTGGCTAAGTCTTTTGGTTGTTTTTGAATTCTTAAGGGTGAAGGGAGTCTAAACTTCACTTGATTTGGTCAATCCTTTTTGACCTTCATGCAAGTGAGCGGTTGTTGTCTAAGTATGCGTTCTATTCTAGCTTCTTTGTTGTTTAATCGAATTCAAAGTAGTTGTGGTTTTTTATGTTCTAAGATATCTTTTACCTAATCCTCATTTGTTTCCAAGTTGTTCTCTTAATTTCAACAATGGTTCACTCTACTAAGTCTAACTACTTGGGTTAAATAGGGAAATAGGTAATTGGAGTAAGAAAAGGGGATAAGTTTATCCCTTTCAACGTAAAAAACCTCACTACTTAATCTTAGAGTAAAGGCAAATTCCTATGGTAAATCTTGACCGCTAACCGATTTACTGAAATTTATCTCTCGATTACTTTTCTCTGGAATTGCTTCCAGTTTTTAGCCTTTAACTTCTACTTCTAATCAAATGTCTAACATTCCAAAATCTAGGGTTTTTGGTAATTCTATCTTTTTAATGACGTTGGATTTGGGTAATTCTAGGTTTGTATTACTTTCTAATTTGGTGGATAATAGCTAAGTCTATGTTAAAGAAATTGGAAAAAATGAGAAAAAAAGGGTTTTCAGAGACTAACCTCCATCATGATGGCTCCAAGGTCCTTGTGTGATTCCATGAAGTCTCCACCTCGTGCTTGATCCACCTCCAGCTTGATATTTTGGATTTTTGGTTTGAATACCTTTGAATGAGGTATCTCCCTTCAAAACTTCCTTCCTTCCTTTACCTTTGTTTTGTAGTTTTCTTTATCTTTTGAGCTTCTTCCTTCTCTTTTAAATAGTCCCCAAAGTCAACCTATAAAATATCCTAATCTAATTTAATTTTTGGAATTAAACACTAAATGGTTTTGAAAGTCAATTCCGCTACAACTAAGGTTTTCCAACTTTTCTCCAAATTGGCAAACCTCTAACTTCTCAAAGTCAAACTATTCTTTTATTTGTTTTTTTCTATTTGTCTCTAATCTAAAACATCCGTGGTTAAGAAAGTCAACTTATTCTATGTGGTTTTCCGCACCACCCAACCCCCTTCTTCTTCCTCTATTGCTAATGCTTAAACCTTCACTCACAATTCTTCACACACACTTGTGCGCTTGATCTTGGAGCTTATACTTGCGAATTTGAGAAAGATCTTTGGAGAATGGCTTGTGCTGGACTTCAACAACCTGAGTTTTATCAACTGGATGTGTGTATCGAAGTTTTGGTGAGCCAGACCCCTTCTGGGTTGATTTTGAAGGCTGCTAATATGCCTCCCAAGGTTGGGAGGGCTTTGATCTAGATGGGGTGTGTTTGGGAGTCTGGTCAACTATGGTTGACCAGATCAGACCTGCCATTCCTTGCTTCCCTCTCCTCAGTTAGTTCTGGACTTTGCTCACTTGTTTTGGTTTTTGGATTCTCACTCAGTTGGGAATTTCGGTATTTTTTGGCTAATTCTCACACTCTCTGACTTCCTTCTAGTTTGAGAATTTAATCTAAATTAATTCCTACACTCAAGCTCAAACTTAGTCTTCAGAAGTCTCCTAAGAGTTACACCAGGTGGTACAATTTTCCACAAAATTCAAAACCGGGCCCCCTTGGGATATCACCCTGTTTGGTTTTGTTCAAAACCAGTTTGATGTGGATATCAAGTTAACATAACTAGTCTGTACGTACTGGTGATTAACCAACCGATATGTCTCAGTTGCTCAATGCCGACTACTAGCAGTGCCGATTGACGGATACAGTGCCGGCTGGCTGGTGACCGGGGCCGGTGGGCGGCTAGGCCGGTCCTGGCTACTTCTCCCTGGCTGGGCCAATCTGGTTGCTGGTCCGCGGTGGAATTTTAATCTTTCTAAAACCCGGTAGTTGCTAGCCACGGGTATTACAAACTTGAGGTCTCTTAAAGGGACCCTTTCACAAAAAAACAAATTGGAATTTTGGTATAAGTAAGTTCAAAGCTTTGCCGTCCGGGTGTTTCAAGCCCGAATTTTGGAAAAAATCTAATGGAAAAAATCACAAGTCCCTAGAATTTCGGCGATAGCTTCGCCGTCCTAGAGGTGTGGACCTCAAATTCTAGGATGATTCTGCCAGGGCTCCGCTTATTCTAAGAGCCAAAAAGAAGTGTGGATCCTACCCAACTTCCTTGATGAAAAAAAAGGACCCAAATCACCTGTTTAAGCTTAGGGGGATCCTCAATAAGCCAATCCAGGTTGTGAATCCCTTGTCAAAAGACTTAAATCGAATGGTTTCGGTATCAATCTTCGAAATAGAATACTAGTGGAAATTCAAGTGTATCAAAGAACAAGAATGGAGGATACCAAACTTACAAGATAATCACTTGTCATATAGACTTGAGAAAATGATAGAGATGATGGAATGGATGCAAATGGTATGAGAGAGTTTTCGAAAAGAGGTTGATAATGAAAAGAGTTTTTGAAATTGAAATAAGAGGTGTGATATGAAAATGATAAGAGGTATGATAAAAGAGGTGTGGAATGAGGGGAGGGAGAGGCCTTTTATACATTTCCAAGGCTTCCTCCCCCCTCAAGTTACGAACTAAACTAACTAAGAAAAAATCAAATTAACAAACTAAAATTCTACCCTACTGCTGTAGCAATTCTAAATTTTGGAGAAATGGTCCGATCGCCAAACGGACAGTGCCATTAGCTCCAGAAGACCCAAATTAGTCTAAAGAAACCCCTACCCCTTACTCTCGGAGTTCAAATGCGCTCCAAAGCTAACATTCACGAACCAGTAAAAAGGGTGGAAAATCTATCTTTTGGAATTGATTTTTCCCAAAGGTTTTGACTAGCTAGGGTTGTCGGGAAGGTCCAAGAATGTTGGAAAAGAGTCTAAGTTGACCTGAATTGGACTCCGTATGCTCCCCGTGCGCCGGTCAACTCACAAGAGTTTTGGTAAAACCATCAAAACTTGTCTACGCTGCCGGTTCTGGTACTTGTTGATGTCAGAATGTCTTGAAATTTGGCGGGACGCTTATTTATGCTAAAACATACTATCCTAATTTTTAGTGGGATTTTACCATCACCGTGGAATTTTCTATGAATTTCCAATTGGCGGTAAAAGCGGTTGACTTCCCATGGAGTCATTTCCTTAATCCAGAAAATTACGAAACTTTTAGGGGATCTTCTAGGAATCCCCCTAATGACAAGTGCAAAGTTTCGCTAAAAACCTACACTGTCTAATTAAAGTAGAAATTGCACTGTGGGAGGAATTATTCCCGTACAAGGGAATCTCCACCAGTTGGCCTCGCTGTGACGCTCGTAGGAGACTGTTGGACTCCTGTGGTTGCCAATCGGAACCCAACCTTCCGAAAACCCTTGTCAAGTATTCCGATAATGTCTGTCTCAATGCTTTTGCTCTAAGTCGCATCTCAAGTATTTGCTAGTGCAATCTCCTGTGAATCGCGTAATATCATGTCTAATCCCCTGATAAGTTGTAGAAATTGGCTCTAAGGAGTCTTTTAAGGTACTCCACAATAATTAGACCCAATTCTCCATCATTAGCAGGAATTGCATCAATCCTACTGTGAGCACTCTTTTTAGTTGATTTTTAACCATAATAACCCTAAATATGAGCAATAAGCGAAAAAAAGAAAAATACGAGGCCTGAATGACAATGACGGGGCTCACACTATCTGAGCCCGCCATGAATGTACCGCAAGAGCATTGTGCCACACCGACCATACAAACGCTGCTTCTTTCATGGATTGATTCTTGTGCCAAATATCATTCCAGTCTGGTAAGAAGGTGATGGGAAGAATACCTGGCCAGTTAGACGGGACAATCCTCTTAGGCTTACAGTGTTTGCGGAGTAATTTCTTTCCTAGAGCTGTAGAATATGTGACCAATGGTATGTTATTTCCCCACTGCCACCTTCTTGGGTCGAGCTGTAAGGTTCGTATTTGGCCAACGTACAAGAGATATGGGGTGCGATGACTACCCTTGTTGATTTCCAATATCCATACCCGCTTGATGAAGCCTCAGTGGACTTGAGGTTCTGTTGAATGGGGTAGGATAGAGAGCTGACAAGAGACGTGTCCAATTGTCGCCCTAGTTACTAGGTCTGCTGATGTAATCGACTGCAACGTGGACCGTAGCAGAACAGGGTCTGGACGATTGGTCTTCCACGTTAAAGCAGATACAATATCTTCAGAGTTACTGAACAGGCCCACCCATTCACCTTCTTGTATCGATTCCCCTAAACTAGTAAGTATCGCTAGCCAATCATGTGGTATCTTCGACTTTAGAAGTTGCCAATGATGACGTTCCGCATCCTTGAAGGAAAATCTAGACGATAATTCCTCCCATGTTATGAAGTCTCTTGTATCGAGATTCCAAATATCACTGATTGATCAAAGATCGTTTCTAGCTATTTCTCAAGCTCTAGAGAGAGAAATTGAAATTTGAACCAAGGAAGCACGTTGACCACCAGATATGAGTCATAAGGACCTCATCAAAATTCTTGGGGGGAACAAGTTCGATATTTTTCACAATTCGACGCCAAGCGATCGTAATTCTGTTCCAAACGAGTGAGCCACGAGTGATAGATGGCTGATGGACCATAAGCCACGCTTTCGAGGAAAACCAAAAACCGCATTTGGGGTGAGGTTTCATCTTCGAGATTCTATATCGAAGAAGAACTTTAAGGTTTGATATCCCTGGTTCTATTGCAAACAATACCCATTTTGTAAGTAAGGCTATGAGAGATTCTTCCGAGTCTAAAAGTTGTAGTCCGCCCATGAGTTTGGGTAGACAACAATCAGTCCAGCAAACTCTAGATCGACATGTGTGTTCTGTACTGCTCCATAGGAAGTCCCTGAGGTTTCCTCGAATAGCTCTGATCACTTGAATCGATCCGCTCCAGATTGCTATGAAATAATAAAGTGTGGAGAGAAGGACTGCATTAACAATCGTAGCTCTTCAAGCTAATGAAAGGCGCTGTGTTGTCCAGTAAGCTAGTTTTTTGGTTATCTTGGTTTTGATAAATCCATCGATATCATTTGTATCAAGGGAGATTCCAAAAGGAGCTCCGAGTAGTTTAGTCAAGGAACCCTGCAGTGCCCATGTCAAGTTGAAGCTATCTAGCCAGTCAGGTCTTGGTTTAGAAGAGAACATATAAGTGATGCTTTTAACCCAGTTCAGAACAAGTCCACTAGCTAGTCCAAATCGATGAAGGAGAGAGATGGTGTTTCTGAGGTATTCCTCCTTGCCCAGAATAGACATCTCAGTATCATCAGCGTATTGTGATACTAGTGTGAGCGCTCCTAACTCCACCCTCGAGCTAAGAGTTTTTCACACGGGTCCTGTGTCTAATTGAGTTTTCTTTCTAATTGGGTAAAAAAGAAAGCCTTCCAAGCAATGAACTCTTTTAGTCACGTCTTTGAAATATTTCTAATCTAATTGTGTGGTTATGATTCTATCCTTTTTAGCCTAAAATTCAACTAGCGATCCTACTCTATTCTATTCTATAGTTTTGCCTAACTCTAATTCAAAGCATTTGGTAAAAAGAAACTTAATAGTAAAACAATGAGAATGAAAATCAAATGTGAGCGGTTTACCTCCTCTGCGTAAATCTCCATGGTCCCGTCGTCATACATCATCATGTGTAAATACTCTCCTACCACCTCGCCATCGAAATCATCCCGATTCTCCATCTAACCCATAATAATTCTTACCTTGTTGTCAATTAAAGCTAATCTGTTTTAAGAGGAAAAAGAAATTACGGTGATGTAGTACTATGTTAATTGTATATTTCCTTCAATTCCTAATTTTCTGGTAATTGGAAAATATCTTGAATTAACGTAGTCTATCTAATTGGTCAAATTTCTAGTACAATAAACTAAATGAAATTCTAATTATCAATTTCTCGTTATTGGTTGTTTAATTTCTAATTTCTAAAATCCAAATTTCTTTAAATCTAGGAAATTAGTTGTCAATTTGTTTTTTCCCTTTTGGCTTATTAGCCCTAATAAAACAAGGTTGGAATATTAAATTCCAATCAAATCCAAAGCAAATCTAAACCAAATTTTTAATTCCTAATAATATTAAAGAAATTAGTTGTCGCTTTTGTTTTATACTATTCGGCTTATTAGGCTTAATAGGACAAAAGCCACAACATTCCAAAGTCCCTAATTCCTTAAGAATCAATTTAATAACTAACCAACAATTTAGTGAATAGTTAAAGGAATAAAATCTCACACCTTGACCCTACCAAGAGATTATTTTATTCCTAGTTGCCCCACATTCCTTTCCAAGAAGGTTTTAGTGCATCTTTCACAAGTTAGAGTTCATTTGATGGAATGTGAGATTGGTGTGTATTTTAGTTTGAGACAAGGACTTGTTTTTGAAGAGAGTTGTGCTTTATAGAGATTGTAATCTAAGATCACATCACACTACTTTTAATTGTGAGGACATGAATTGAAGGGTGGTTGGTGAGTTAGTGGGCTTACCAATGATCTTGCACTTCTTGTCTTGATGATTAATCCTTGATTTCCAAATTGTGAGTTTAAAAGGCAAACTTGGAATTGTCAAGCCGCGGCCTGGACTCCAAACTGTCTCTCCTCCGGCCCTGGTCTAGTTGCTCCGACCTTGCCTTCGGACTGGCTACTCCGACCTTGCCTTACGGACTGGCTGTCCAGCCTTGACTTACGGACTGGCTGCTCTCGGCCTTGCCTTACGGGCTGACTGCTCTGGCCTTGCCTTATGGACTAACTGCCCCGACCACGTGGCCCTTCCTGATTGGCTGGGACCCCGCCCCGTTGGTTGCCGTGTGGCGACTCCTGATTGGCCCTCCTTGGCTGCTCCGGCCTTGCCTTCACGGACTGACTGCTCTCGGCCTGCCTTCGGCCTGGCTGCTTCCCAACGGAATTTTGGTCTTTAAATCTAAATTAATTTTGGTAAAAAAAAGAACTAAACTAAATTGAATAACTAATTTTTTGGGATTTGGGGTTAAAATGAAATTAAGACTCTAATTGATCACTAAGGCTAACACTCTACCAATTTAGAGTCTTGTCAATTATCTTCCCAGAACTCGAATCGATTGAGTATGAATGAAAATAATGGGGGAGTGGTTTTGAAATAGGCTTGGTTCCCCTAGGTTCAAAGCTTCGCCGTAGGGGGTTGATCGGATAGTATTTTAAGAGTTTTATTCGCAAAAGGAGGTACACATGACAGTGTTTAACCGAACTTTCACTTTAAATTCTTAAAATTTCTTAGTATTTCAAGATTTTGTCACCAAAGGAGGTACACATGACAGTGTTTAAACCGAACTTTGGCACTCGATGCTTGAAATTTCCACAAACTAGTAGTGGCTAACAATGTTGAAGTTGGACCGTTAACGACAATTAGAAAATAGGAAATAGTTGAAGGGGCCCTAAGCCTTCAAATTCAAACAGAAAAAAGAACAAACTTGGCCAATTCTCTTGGTCCAAGTAGTGCTCCGACTATGTCGGTAGCACGTGAAAGGAACAAAGTGTCGGTGCGAGAAATAAGGGTACTGGCAACCTCGAGGGGGGCCCTTATATACCCGTGGCCGGGCCCCTCTCGGTAATTGCTAGTGAAAACACTTTATTACTTTCTATCCTAAACTACCCTAATGTAATTCCAAAATATTAGTTGTTTAATGGTGGAAATTTCTAAAAACATCCCCATTTTTTCAAAGAAATCTTGGCCAAATCAAATCCAAGATCTTAACCCAAAATATTTTGGAATTAACCCTAATTTACGTAGATATTTTGCAAATTAACCCAAAGTCATTTTGGAAATTGTCTTTCTTTAGCCCAAAGATGGCTTTTTACGCAAGAAAGAGATCTTGACCAAATCCAATCTTTGATTTTCCAAGAGATATTTCCAAAATCACTCCTAATTAACCGCAATTAACGATTAAAAAGTCAAACTAAGAGCTGACCCTCTCTATCTTTTAGGGAACAACTCGAAACGAAAAACCGTCTGTGCCATTGTCTTCAGAAGACCCCAATTAGCCTAAGAGACCCCTTACCCCTCACTCCTAGGCCATTTGCGCGCCCAAATTGGAATTACGGTAACTCCAATTAAAAGTCAAAAATCTAACTTTTAGGATTTGCGCATTTTGATGAATCTGTCAGGCCAGGGTTGTTAGGACTGTCCGTGAGAGTAAGGAATGACTCCTTATTTGCAACAATCGGGCATCATTCGCTCCTGATATGCCGGTCAACCCGCTGCCAATTTGTAACTTCCAGTGAATTTCGATGTCGATGCCGGTTTTGGTAGTTGGGAATGTCGGAATGTCTTCAAACTTGACCGGGCGCTTATTAAGCACACAAAAACCTATCCTGATTTTTAGTGAGATTTTACCGCATCATATGTAATTTCTATGATTTTACGAACATTTCTATGTGCGGTTGACTTCCCATGGAGTCAACGTGGAATTTCGGAAAAATCCGAAATAAATTGGGTAACATCTAGGGCACTCCTAGATTCTTGGTGTAAGTCCCACGCAACCTTATTCCTTTCTAATTTTAATAATTTTGGAATTACATTGCCCAATTGGACAATCTAATTCCCGATGCTCGGGAATCTTGGACAATTGTTTTGATTCTTGTTCGCTCCTGGCATGCTCCTACCCTTGGAACACCTCTTTGTAGTCTTCAATCTCCAATCCTCCATCTTTTGTCTCGTGAAGTTCGAATTCTCCAAATCCATTGTAGTGGTTTTACCTTGAAATCCAATTTGTTTCGAAATTGAACTTAAGCCCTAGTAACTCTCCTACGCTCGTAGTAGACTCTTTTAGCTTAGTCAGTATGTCACATGCATCCTTAAAAGGTTGACTTTGCACAGACAATCGCTAGGACTGACTAACTCTCTATTCCTTATTTCTCTCGGAATTACTAAATCTTTACATAAACTTGCTTTGGAGACTTAGAATGATTCAAATTTCTAGCATTAGGAATTTTCCACCATCTAAGTTGGTTTTCCACCATTTTGGCATAGACTGACACCAAAACTCCCTCAACACTCTTTTTATATCTTTTTCTTGAATATTTGACTAGTTTTCACCATTTAATCGCGAAAAATGGACCCAGAGTCCTGAGTGCCATCTCGAGGGCTCACAACTAGCTGTTTTGAGTTATTATCAGGTAAACTTATACCTTGTATCTTCCCTAATTGTTGTTCTCTGTTGGTAGCCATAATAAGAGATTCTCCTACAAGTAAAAAGAGATATGGCGCAAGCAGACAACCTTGTCGCACGCCCCTGTGGATGGGAAAAGAGGTGGTAATTTTCCCATTTAAGATCACTGCTGCAGAAGCATTTTCGAGTAACATAGACACTATCCGTATGAAGGAAGCTGGAATGCCTAATTTCTGCATCACCTAAAAGAGAAAATCCCATGATACGGTATCATAGGCCTTAGTGAAATCTAATTTGAAAAATATGAGATCTGATCAGACTCCTTGGCCCACTGGATAGTCTCATACTGTAGTAAGATGTTACCTAATATGTGTCGAAGAGGGAGGAACGCAGATTGTTCCGGGCTGATAACGTCTTTGAAGATGCTTTGTAACCTGATTTGGAGAGCTTTTGCTACAATTTTATATGAAACATTGAGCAAAGTAATTGGTCACCAATTAGAGAGATCTGCACGGGCTCCAGATTTAAAGAGGAGGGCAATAATCCCTGAAGTCATACCAGGAGGAAGATGTCCATGGTCAATGGAATTCTTGATCATTGTTGTAAATTCATCTCCAATGACGTGCCAAAATTTGCAGAAGAACTCGACAGTTATGCCATCTGGTCCTGGGTTGCGTCCCTTTGCCATAAGTAGTAATGCTTGGTGAAGTTCGTCTTTAGATAAGGATTGCTCAAGTTGTTGAGCCATTAATGGAGAAAACTTGTTTTCTACACATGCTAGAATTGATTCCCGCTCCGTCCGTATTTCTGAAGTTACAGTTTCAAGTGAATAAAGCTTACTGTAGAAGGTGGTGCAAATCGACTCCAGCTTAGTAATTTCGTATTGCAAGATTCCATGCTCATCTCGTAACTCTATGATGGAGGTTGTTGTTGGAATCTCTCTAACTGCATTGAAGAAGTTCGTTGATAATTTGTTGCCAAATAATTTCCATCTTGCGCGTGACCGCACCTTTTGACCCTCAATTTTCCGACTTTCGTACTCCTTGAGGGTTGACTGAATTGTGTTTACCTCCTCCTGAAGTTGGGTCGAAAGTGGGGAATCCTGGAGCTCCCGGGTTTTGAGGTTCAATTGGTCGCCTAGGTTCTTCTCGTGCTGTTTATACTTCTTGGAGCGATTAAGACAATAATATATGTACCGTTTCGTAACTTTCTTCAACCTGGAGAAAAAAAAAGAATTTGGTGTAGTCGACTCCCATGCTTCTCGTATTAGTATTTCTGCATCGTCAAAGTGAAGAGAGGACATGATCCACCTACTAGGATGAGAAGGGGTCTGAGTTAATTCTAGAACAAGTGACACTGGACAGTGATCTAATCTGGTGTTATCTCCCCGAATGGTATATTCTAAAAAATTTTCTTGTGTTGATACCTAATTCGGGAAAGATATATATTCTGTCTAATCTTACCATTATGTGAGAGCTATTATCTCTTGCATTATCCCACGAGAAAAGGAGGCTAGGGATGGTGAGAGGATATTCTGCCACTTGTAAGGAGTTTTTAAGGCCATTGAATAATAGCCTTTCCTGTGCAGGAATTGTTCTCCCACAAGTGCTCGACTTATCTTTACGGCATTCCACCATATTGAAGTCCCCTAAAAGAATCCATCTGCATGTGTTGGGAAGTTCCCTCATAAGCGTTTCCCATAAAATTCTACAAGGGCGTGGGTCATGCGGAGCATAAACATTTATGAACCCCAAGTCCCCACCTGGAATCTTTGACATAATGAACCAGTGAACTCGTCCTCCAAATAAAGAACCGGACTGGGAAATGAGGTTGGCCCACTTGGGAGCAATAATCGAAGCAACACCTCCTTTACTTGCAGGTGAACCATCCAGCAAGTATCCGGGCTCTGTCTCAGTACATAATGTTTTAGCTTGACACCACAGGCGCCTACTGTTATTTGTTGTTCCAGCCCTCCTAAGTTTGTGTTCCTGAAGAAATAAGAGGTCCATTGGATTTTTCCTAATGTATTGGCGTAAGTTGTCTACTACTATGGGATCATTAAGACCCCTAATGTTATGTGTCAAGATTCTAAGTTTCATAAATGAGATGGATCGAGAGTTTTCCCAGTGCTCTCTACCCGGTCAGAGGGGTCGTTCTTTAAGTAACCCCAAGAATCTAATGTAGGATCTGTAGGAATTAACTCTAAACGAACTTGTGAGTGGTGATCCTGGTTCTGATCGTCGCGGTGCTTCCGAGCAGAAGCTCTAATCTCCTGTAGTGAGCGTTCTTCCCCGGCAAAGGTTTCAAATGTTGGTTGATTTGTTTCTAACCAATTAGGTAAAGAACTTGTTATATGACTAAACACCTTCAGTGCCAAAGATGTACCGCTCTCAATTGTTGGAGAGCTTGGCCAAGATAAATTCCGTGGCAAGGGAAGGTTGGCTTCGGCATCTTCGAAGGTATCGTTTTCTTCCAAGGGAATGTCTAGATTCAAAGGTTCGGCTGTATCTTGACGCATCGCCAGAACCTGAGGTTCTAAGACTACATCGTGGTCATTGGATTTAGGGATTTTGGTGTTCGAGCTGCTAGGGGATGACCTAATGTGTGTGATCGGTTGAGATAGATCTATGGACCGTATGTCTGTGGCAAAGTTAGCTAGGTGAGGTGTGCTATTCGATCGCTTGGAATTCGAGGTACTCAATCGACTCTATCTTTTGTCTGAGGAGTTGTGCTGTTGGCTAGTTTGAGGTGTTGGTAATGACTCATCTAGGATTATAGGAAAAGATAGAGGGGGATAGTGATTACCAGTTATGTTTTGTGGTAGTTGATGATTCTGGTATCGAGGATCCAGATCAGGGATGACGGGATGTCCGAACGTCCGGACGTCCACGGGACGTAGACGCTAACCCACGGACGTCTATTGACATTTGAAATTTTGTTTCCGTCCGTCCAATGGACGGACGACCAAACACTTCCGCGGACGGCATTTCGGACGAACAGAGTGCGGTCGCGTGGACGGGTTGCGGACGCGCGGACGGGTTGTAGGCGGACTGCGGACGGGCGGATGGTGCGGAGAGTGTCCGCAGGCCGTCCGCACTCTGTCCGCCCATCCGCAGGCCGTCCGCATTGTGTCCGCCCGTCCACAGCGTCCGCAATCCGTCCGTAGTTCGTCAGCCCGTCCGAAGTCCATCCGCAATCCATCAGCCTGTTCGCAGTCCATCCATACTCCGTCCGCAGTCCGTCCGCACGATCTTCCGTGAGTCCGTCCGCGCTGAATGCCGTCCGATTTTGATGGAGACGTCGCCCGCCGTCCGCGAGTATAAGTAGCATCGCGGACGGCTCATTGAGGCACAATCGTCCGCCTTCCGAAGTGGGTAATCCAGTGCCTCGAGCTCTGTGAGCCCCTTTCAACTTGGTGAGATGGTTGTGATTAAAACTTGAATACTTTCATAGTATTGAGTTTTAATTATTATTTGCTTTTGCGGGCCCCGAAATTCCCATCACCCTAATTCTGGACTTTGGGGTAATTTTATTACCATGCCTCGCAACGATAAACCAAAATCCAGTTCCAAGGGCAAATCCCAAGACATGAATTGGGAGGATTGGGCAAACCCTTTGTGTGTAGCAGAACCTGGATGGGAGGAAGAGCCGAAGAAATCTTGGGACTGCACAACATGCAAGAAGTACGTCAAAATGACGCACCTCTCAAAAATGTGGTCAAGAGAACGTGCTGAACAGCAAGTTCGTCGTTGGGAGGGACAAATTTCGACGTGCCTAAGCAAGCACTTTGTCCACCGGTATGAGGAAGTCACATGGTCAGCTGAAATACGTGACTCCAAACCAAATGTGATGAACTACTCCAACATGGCCATGGTCTGGGCAAAGATTGTGCTCCACAAAGATGTGGATTGGCGCACAATTTACGGCAAAAATGTCCACCAACTGCATCGTACTGATGCTGTTATTTATATGAGTTGGACTGGTATAAGTGATTGTATGCCGGAGTGGTCTAACCGAGGCCAACTTGGATATGCATCGGTTGTATTGCCAGATGCTGAGGATGATTGGTCGGAGGAGGAGGAGGAGGAGAAGGATGCTTCAACGCTTGTGTCATTTGGAGAGATACCTGGGCGTAGACAAGAACGCGAAGACATCCAATACCAGTAAGAAATGCGAGATGCAATGCAACGAAGTCTCGAGGATCGTGGTCGACCACATGGGCATCATGGATCGTATCAACATGACCATGGTGTTTATGGGACACAAAATCGCCAAACTGATCCACACTACAGTAATGACCCTCGAAGTGGCTATGGCAACTACCAAGGTAGCCAAGGAACCACATATGATTATGGTTCCAACCAAGGTAGTTCTCAATACTATCCTGGATTCTCTGGAAGTAGTTCTTATAATGATACACGGCACAAGGGATCTCAACGTGATGATTCAATTCCTCCTCCAACTTTTGGAGGACCTTACTATGGAAATTATGGGCATGGAGGTGCATCAAGTGGATCTGGAGACATGTGGGGTGGTGGACCATTTCTCGGGACTTTTGGATCTGGTTCAACTGGCCCAACTCACAAAGATGACACCAATTCGGAATCTGAGTGAGGGAAAAAAATTTGGAAGATTGTAGCAAAACAATGCTTGCTTTAAAATAGAAATATAGTAATTAGCAATCGATTTTTGTATATTCTTGCCATAGGATACAGATTGGCATAAGGACGATATGAGGATGTTCGCCATTTTTTGAATACAAATTTTGAGTACGCCTATTTGTAAATTCCGATCCAATTATGTCTCATTTTCTTTGTGAAGCTTCTATGCTGCCTCCTTATTTACAAAGCTGTGAGTTTGTGTGTTCATTATGTTTGCCCCAAAAACAAATTAACCCCTAAGTTACCAAGGCATTTTCTGGCTGTGAAACCATTGAAAACTGCCATTTCTGCTGCAATCACTCAAGAAACCTAAAAACACTTTTTTTCTTAGAATCTAACCGTATGATCTTGTACTTCACTTCTCTAACAACATGTGGTAAAAATTTCATGAAGTTTGACCGTACGGATTGGAAGATATGAGCATTCAAAGTTGGAAAACAAAGTTTTTTTCAACTACGCCCTGCAATTTCAGGTGACTTTCATGGCCATTTCTGGATTTGTTTTGCACTACACACCATGAGGTCAAAATTTTTTATCTTGAACATTTGAGTTGAGAGTTGGGGATAAAAATTTTACAATGCCAAAACTTGATTTCCACATAAAAAAAAATTGTTAAGTAGAAGTAGGTCCAAGTTGAACAAAATACTGAATTCTTAATAGCCCTTATATTGAATTAAAAAATCATAATCCCAACGGTGGGATTTTTCTTGAAAACAAACTTAAGCTTTTAAAAAAAAAAATTGGTAAAAATTTAAAATTGCATTCAAAAATGAATTCTACAAGTTGTTTTTTGAAGAAGATGCGTAGATTGCCCAAAAAACAAGACTGTCCATAACTTTTTCATTTTTAGTCCAAATAGGATGAATCAAAGCTTCAAATGTACACAAAAACTAAATTAGTGATAGGTCTTGCATCAAATTGAAACACATTAATTCCAATGGTGAAACCATTTTGAAAAAAAAGAACTAAACCTTATGCAATTCTCTATTCAACTATTAAAATGGATGTAATGCATCTCCTTCTCAAAAGTTTACTGTGATTGCTTGAAAAACAAGAAGATTCATAGCCGTCACAGCGTCTTATCCAATGAAAATAAATTAAGTTTCTCTATGTAGAAAAAAATGGAATTTTAAAAATCATTCATGTTTTTCTTTCTATTGCCTACATTGGGCCTTAGGGGGAATAAATTTTCTCTCAAAATACAATTGAAATAAAATGATATTACCAAAAACCCAATCAATTTTTCCATACAGAAAAAAGGCCCAAAGTTTGTTGCCACAAACTTAGTTGAAGTGTACTTCTTCAATACTTCAATACCCCAAACCTTCAAAAGTCCTTGAATATATAGGACTCCTCAGACTCAGGGAATTAGTACTTTAGTAGATCTTCACATTTAAAAAAAAAAAAAATAACGAACAAGTTCAAAAGGCCAATGCATTTTGAACCCCTATAACCCCAACGGATTAGGACAAAACACAAATGTGTTATAAAATATAAACATTACGATTGTTTTGAAGTTAGTATCAAAGAAGAATGAGAAGATAATGTAAAGCACAAAAAATAGACACTATCCATCCAGTCGAAGTAAAAAAAAATTCAGATTATTTTTAAATGAATGTTGAATATAAATTTTCAATAACTCACCAAAAATTCAATTTCTATTTTTATGGTTTGAAATTCTTTTTGATTGGTCTAAATTCTGTTTTTTATTGACTTATAAAGAAATGCAAAATATTCAACCTCTAACAGCACAAGGTATTAAGACAAAATACGAATGTGTCATGAAATATAAGATTTACAACATTTTTGAAGTTAGCATCAAAGAAGACAATGTACAACACAAAAAGTAGAAAGTACCCATATGATCAAAATCAAAAAATATTTATAGATTCTCTTTAAATGATTTCTGAAGATATAACTTTAAAAATTCACCAAAAATACAATTTCCATTCTTAGGATTTGAAATTTTTTTCCTTTGGTCAAAACTGTGGTTCTTATTGCTTTGTTAAAAAATAAATAGTATTTATCAATGGGAGCCTTAGTACTTCTTCCAAATAGTACGTTCCTCAACACTAAGCAATTTTAGACACTTTGTACTATTTCTCCTTTTTTTGGCTATACCTTTTGTTTGATCGTATTGATCTTAGTTTTGAATATCAATGTTCAAATGAAACCTAATTTTTTCAAAACCGGGAAGAAAAAAGGTCAAAAAAGTTTTTTTTTGGGTTTAGTAAATTTTCCCAAAGTAAAGAAGAACTTTCGGAAAATGATCGTTTGAGCAATTAGGGGTTAATGTAGAAGATTGTTCCAAAGTTTTAAAACCTGTCCTCTTCAATCTATTGAAGAAATAAATAAATAAATTTTTTTTTTTCCAATGTATTTCACAATTTCGAAGGAATTTCAAAGAAGAGACCTTATGAACATTATGAACATTCAATCTATTATCAATCCATTTGTTTCAAAAAAAAAAAAAAATCTATAATCAATTTAACCCCTAAAGGACCATTGTCCCCTCGGGGGACAATTTGGAGTTCGGGCAGGGTCCGTAGACCTCAATTTTTAATGAATCTTTTTGAAACTTTCTCATAAGATAGGAAAACTGATTAGCTTCATGGGAATGTAAATTTGATTTCAATTGGTGACCGGGAGAAAAAGTTATACCATAAAAAGGCCAAATTTTCATTTGGCGGGCAGAACTTTACAATTTCTTGAAAAAATAACTTATAGGATTCATTTTTGAATGCAGTTTTCAGAATTTTTCAAAACAAATTGTTGGACAAGGTTATGTTTACTTTCTAAAAC
The DNA here is from genome assembly GCA_947034885.2 of Thuidium tamariscinum. Lineage (NCBI taxonomy): Eukaryota > Viridiplantae > Streptophyta > Bryopsida > Hypnales > Thuidiaceae > Thuidium > Thuidium tamariscinum. The sequence goes on along the minus strand of OX344752.2, from coordinate 18,027,042 downwards.
AATCTCACCATTGGGATTATTGTATTTCGATCCCATCTTAGAGTTATTAACCATTTAGTTTTTCTTTCAATCTTGGACCTACATCTACTTAACAATTTTTTAAAGAATGAAAATCAAGTGTTTTTTGTGTGAAATTTTTTGCCTAGACTCTCAACTCAATTTCTTAACACAAGAAATTATAAATTCAAAGTCTATAGTGCAATTTTTTAATACAAATTCCAGTCAAAGTCATCTGAAATTGCAAACCACAGTTCAAGAAAACTTGTATTTCCAACTTTGAATGCTCATATCTTCCAATTTGTACGGTCAAACTTCATGAAATTTTTACCACTTGATCTCAATCAAGTTAAGTACAAGATCCTACGGTTAGATTCTTAAATTTTTTTGTTTTGTTTTCTTGGATGAATGCAACAGAATTGGCAATTTTGAGAGTTTTTGATAGAAAAAAGGCCTTGGTCCTTTAGGGGTTAAGAAGGATTTCCCAATTATTAATGTTCAATTTTTTTTTTAAATCTAATTGATATAGCAATAGAGTTATCGATATGGCTGTAACCATGGGTCATACTTTAAAATTTTTAACTAGAAGTGACACATGTAACCCTAAGATCTTCTAGTGCACTAATTGGGGTCTTGGGGAAGATGTACACAAAATTCCAGAAAAATTAGTAAGTCCCATAAGGCCATAACGTTCATCTTACAAATCAAAATGGAATTATTCAAAACTTTCCAAGTAGATCAAAATCTAAAGAACCAATACTTCAAGGCTTCAAGGGTCAACTCATCATGAGAGGTTCAAAAACACCAAATCTCATAGAAATACTTCAAGGGTCAACTCATCATGAGAGGTTCCAAAACACCAAAACATGCAAAAACAAATGTGAGATAGAAGTGAATTGCACATATATTTGGGAAAATTTGTGATGCACACATCTTTTTATGACATAGTTGAGGTACATAGGGATATATTTCCTTGCCGGTACATCTATTCAATACTTCTATACTTCTACGTAAAACACTAAAATACTAATATGAATGGCGGAAATGTTCATCTTGGATAGGCCAATTGTAACCTGGGCTAGTAAATCGTTGGACGATTTTAGTCAAACTTATTGCCCTCTACATCTGTAGAACATAGAAGTTCCAAATAATTATGAAACACAAGTCCTAACTGATGGTGGCTCCACTTTGTATGTCCTTTGTTATCACGATGAAGCGCCGCGTACTCCTTGGACATGCATTGCTTGTTGATCTGTTGAGCTAGTTTACCAACCGCAAACTCCTCTGATTTACGTGATAAATGTGGAATCATTTCCACATCTGCATCTTTTCTATGCACATACACAATAGACGGATCCACCTACCATCTTCTTTGCAAAGCTTCTTTCTTCTCACTTTCAGATGTGAAAGTGTACAAGGATTTGGGTGGATCACTATGTACGGTAGTCATGCCCCAATCGCAAACCCCAATATATACACGTGACTCATCATCCGGAAAGTGAAACATGATGTTGTCCGGCGAGAGATCGTTGTGTAGATGCCCAGCTTGATGCACCGCATGCAAAATGTGCACCAATGCCCATGCGAGCTCCGTACGTTTTTTTCTCCATCGACCTAGAAAGAATGCTCGATTCACCTCTTCGGGTGATGGCTTGGAATAAGCCAATCGAATGTGAATGTCATCTGGATAGTCCCTATCCATATTCAACATTTGCCTCAACGTTCCGCCATTCCACCAATACATGTACCCTTCATTATTTGTTGCATGTATAGCTGCAAATCGTATAACTCCGTCATGTGGAATCCGCACTGCCATTGACTCGTTCTGGTGTTCCAACTTTGCGAGTTGAGGCCTCATGCGTTGCTGATGCGATACCTTCGCTGCAAACTCCCAAGATGCTTGTATCTCAACACATCCTTCAATTCGCACCCTTTGGATTGTTGCATAGCCCCCCTTCAACACTGTACTGTCTTGTGGAATCACCCTTGCGGTAATGGACAATGCCACGAGATGTCGCCGCCCACGTTGCAATTCTACAACTCCTTCATCCGTGTTCCACCAACCCAATGATCCTTATCCCTTCCGTTTCCTTGCATTCTTTGTAAACGGAGCACATCGTTTTACAAACAAATCCGCCTTCAAAATGACTTCTTCAAATGTAGGATCATTCTCACGATGTTCCCTCCCGTACTTTGCCAAAACCACTTTAGCATTCCACAATGAATCTTGCACCCTGTTCTTCAGAAACTGTTGAAAGCCCCTTTTCTCCGTTTCATGAATCCATCCTGGAACGTGGAGAGCATCTGTCATTCTCTTCGTCATATCCGATTTGAACTTCTCAATGCACTCCTCTTCGTATCGGATGTACTTGCTATCAAGGGATGCAGTGCTCTCCTCATAAAACTGCACTATGATACGGATGAGATATGCCTTGCAATCATCCGAGGGCATGTCCTCAATGTCTAGCGACTCTAGCACCACAGGTCTTGCCTTTGCTACCTTCTTTCCTTTCGGCATCGTGATCAAATCAATGATAAGAGTTTAAAAACTCTTGATTTCAAGCACAAAGCAGAAAAGACGTACAAAAAAAGGGCAACAAGTTGGCCCTAAATCCCACTCCTAACTTCCCTTAGAAAGGAGCCAATGGAGGATTAACCACCAAGCTCTTCGCTCTCTCTTGTGAAACACAAGGGGGAAGATAGGAATGCGGTTGCGGACGGGCCATCCGCCCATCTTATACCTTGCGGACGGACTGACCCGTCCGCAACCTCGCCCTCGCCGTCCGATCGGGTCCGTCCGCCTCGAAGTGGCCGTCTGATCCGTCCGCCGCGCCTCGTCAGGGCCGTCCGCGTCGCCTCGTCGGAGTTGTCCGATCGGGGCCGTCCGCCTCGCCTCGTCGGGGCTGTCCGCCTCGTCCTTCTCGGGGCCGTCCGATCAGTGTGGCCATCCGATCGGGGCCTTATGGCATTTCAACTTCAAAATTTCATAACTAATTCTACAAAGCTTTAAAAAATACAAAACCAAATGGGATACACGTCAATTCCACTTGTCTTTTAAGGGAATATTTTTGAGAACTACTTCAAGAAGTTTTATCTACCTATTATTTACTTTTAATCCTTCAATGGTTAATTGTCCTTGAAAGATATGTGCAATTAGCATGTAAACCAAGTTCTTTGGAACTTTGTGGAACTATGTCAAATTAGTTATGATTTTTTGGAGTTGAAATGGCATGGGGACCTAAAATCGCCCACCTCCTAAAATGTACATTGTTTGCACATTGCTCAAGGGTACAGAAAAACAACATGTTTAAATAACTTACATTTGAAGAACTGGGTGGTCTTGGATCTTGAGCACTTTTAGGACCTCTTCTCATTTAGTGATTGCACAACATGTTTGTACGAGCATTTTTGAGTCTTTAGAATTGTGAATAAAACATTTGTTATGATAAAAATAGGAGTACTTATTATATTCCTAGTATCTTAGTTTCTTATATATAATATTTTATTTGTAGAATTTGGAAAAAATTGTAGTGTAATAGTATTTACTACTTTAAAAAAATTAACCTTTAAATTGTATGACTACGCGTAGAATATGTTTGAAAAAAAATATCAATACACAAATTCATTATGAACACTTATGTTTTCATGTGTAAAATAAAACAATGTGGTCTCATTAGTCCTTTATTATGTTTATTTTGAAAATGTCAATTCAAATATTATTATGTCTACAAATTTCAATCTATAACCTCTAAACAACGGCAAAAAAATTGAAACAACTTATAAAAATTTGAACATAAATTAGTGCGAACTTCATGGATGGAGTGATTGACTCAAACTTATTTCACTTTCTTTTGATGTAGATGGGATTCTAATTCATGAAAACTTGAACATAAAATAGTGCAACGATGCTAGTAAATGAGCATGAACACAAGCATGTGAACTCCTAATATGTATATAAGTACTTATACTTCCACCTAAGAAGGTGTTTATAGTCCTAATACCTATAATATAGGGCCCTATAATATAAATACACTCTTATTATAAAAGGTTTCTATAGTATAAACAACTACATTATAGGTGCATCATCTTTGAGGCTTAGAAGCTCACACTCAGGGCATAAATTAGACACCCTAGCCAAATTTCTAGGGGACACCCTGGTCAAAATTTTGGGTGTCAAAAGGACACCCTTGTCCAATTTTTGGGTGTCCCTAATTTTCCATACATTTTTTTTGGTGAGTTAGAATATTCTCAATTTTGAAAAATTTGTAATATCAATATGAATTTTTTATTACAAATGAAAAGAGTCACTATATACCATAGCGTACAAAAGAAAACAAACCTACAAGCCGTGACCTTTCATGGCACACCATTTCACCCAAACTTGTTCAAAGTCAATGGCTTCTATAGGAATTTTTGCCATTGCAACTCTCATTTCTCCTTCCAAAGTCTCCAATACTAAACTAGAACGTAAATTAGACTTAATATGATTTTGAGTAGAAAATCCCCTCTCACAAGAAGTTGTGCTAGAGGGAATTACAAGAATACTTTGCCACAGCTATGACATGTGAGGCTACCAAAATCTGCTGAAAAAGAAATAGGGCTAAATAGATTGTAGTTGCATTGAAGATCTTCAAATCTAGAAATCGTTGTCGCAACGTCTCTAACTGTGGCAACCTAGAATTCACCTAAGCGGGTTCTTAAGCAAAATACGGGAAGAGGGATCTATTCAATCCCCATTTTTTTTGTTGTTTTCTTAGTTTTTACGCACAATTAGGACCAAGACTGGAAACCGGAAAACCCCAGACCGTAAACCAGAAACTACGTTAAGGGACAGCGTAAGAAATCCCGGATTCCGCCCACATAGCGACCGAGACCGGATAGGCAATGAGTGGCTACCGAGTCTAGAGATCGTTGGGAACTCTCCCACGTGACCAGACTGGTTTAAACCTAACGGTCAGTAATTAATGCCGGGGGAAAAGTATAAGACCAGGGAAGCAGGGCCAAGTCCTGCCACTTTCTTGCACACAATTCGAGAAAGGGTTTCCAGCCAGAGACAGAGTATTCGGTCTACAGACAGAGAGAAGGGATAGATAATCTGTCAATCCGGTCTGGTACATAGTTGAGCGATTAGCACTACGCTAGCTGACAGGTTCTTGAGTGCGGGAGGTTCAGTCAAGTTGGACCGCGCCTAGATAGTGTAGGCGTCAAGTGAGCGATGGCAGAAGAGGTGCAGGAAGAGTTAATTTTAGCCTTCCGAAATGTGAATCCGGTCGTGCCGACTGGCGCACAAGAGAAGCGGGAGCTGGAGGAAGACCTTAGGCAGATGGGCTGCGAGGGGTTCATGGCTCATCCCTGGAACCTGAAGGATGAGGCGATGGTGGAGGAGCTGCTGACCGGCCAGACCAACGAGTGGAAGGGGACGGTCCGGGCGTTGCCAAAGGAGTGGAGCGCGGCTATGTGGCGCAAGGTGTACGCCTTCGAGTAAGGCGGAGATGCGACGGGCACCCGGACGGACAAATTCCACCAGGGGAAGTTTCGCAGGCCCACCAACCCAAAGGACAGCTTTACGGTAGCCGAATGTGTGTCTGCTAGACACAAGAGGCTGTTGCGGTTCATGATGGCGATCTTGAACTCGGATAGGCCTAGCAGGATTACGGTCACCGTAGCCAACACAGTCTTTGGTGCGCTATCGGGGGACCTGAGAATAGATTGGGGGTTAGTCATGAGAGACCGGATGGGCAGAATGGTGAAAGGGATTGGGAAGTCTAAACCCTCTCCCATTTCACCATTCCTGTTTCATTTATACCAATCGTTAGACCTCTTGAGAGAGAAGGAGAGGGAAACTTACGAGGTAGGGGTTGCAATGATAGAATATGAGATTGCAGACCCGGAAGCTGAGAATGACCAAGATGAGGGTGACTCCGAAGATGAGAGTCAAGAGGGGCAGCAAGGAAGCACGCAGGAGGGAGACGAAGTTCCAGAGGTAGGAGGGGAGAATCCACCTCTAGAAAACCCTGTAGTAGCCGGGAAAGCCCAAAGGTTAGATCTGGTCTGGGAACAGGATCCATTGCTAAGGATCCTGCGAGACCTGGATGACTTTAGAAAACACCACCTGGAGGAGAGAGGGTTGTTACGGGGCATAAGCCAAGCCCTAGGTTCTATCCCTCCCTCCAAAATCATGGAGGTGTTGGGAGAATTGATTCAGGAGGCACATGATAGCCGGGACAGAGAAGAGGTACTCCGGCTGACGAATTAGGTCTCAACCCTAAAGAGGGAGCTCCATCACACTCAAGAGGAGCTGGATGAAGAGAGACGCCTCACCACTCAGGCCCGGAACACTCTCGGAGAAATCCGGGAGTTCATCACGCATCCGGGCGAGGTCGTCAACAAAGCCATACTTTTCGATAGGAAGGTGTTGGAAGCAGGCAAGATGGTAGGTCCCCAGATGCTTACAGCTCTGGTGGCCTACAACAAGAAAATGGAGGCAACGCTGGAGAAGTGGCGGTCAGTAGTCACGGAAGTCCAAGCTAGTTCTGCTCCGGTCTCAGGACCGGAAGAGCCAAAGATGGAGGAGGAGCAACCGAAGGATCAGCCACCACCAGCAGCTGTCGAGGTAGAAGCCGGCATATCCGAACCGGTGAAGGAAGAGGAGATCAGGTCCGAAGTCGTGGCGGAGGAACCTGTCCCACCGACCCGGATTGAAGAGCCCAGGGTTTCTCAACCCGAGAAGACTAAGGAGCCGGAACCCGAGCCGATTGTGTTGAGGGAGATAATCCGGGGAACGACACCACCAAGGGAGAAGACTGAGTTCATCACCTTGCTGGATGATTCTCCAAGCAAGTCATCACCCACGGTCGTCACACAACCGAAGACCGGAGGGGAAACAAAGGCAACGGTGCAGGTCCACTCCATACTGAAGACCGGATCTAGATCCGGGTCACCAAGCAAGGGACCAGCCCGGACTGCCGAGAAAGTGGGAGAGCAGACCCCACAAAGCAAGATAGTGCACCACCCGCCCATCACTGGATTCAAGAAGAAGACCGCGGAGACGTCCAAGGTGAAGCGGAAGGCCCGGGATGAAGAGGAAGAGGAGTCAGACGAGGAAGATGAGGACTCGGAGGAAGAGACCGACTCCGGTGATGAGTCGGAATAGTACTCAGATGCAGACCAGGCACTGGCAGAGACCAAGCAAACCAGGGCCAAGGCGCGGGGTAAGACCAAACCGAAACCCAAGCCCATCAAGATGTATCGGTCTCCGAAGAAGCAGCCATCCCAGAAGGGTGCATCGCTTGTCAAGAGGGCGAGGAAGTAGGGGAACATTAACGTCAGGTAGATAGAGAGGCGGCTAAAGCAGGATATATTTAGAATAGGTAGTTTTGAACCTAGACCGGATCCAGATTTGTAGGATCTGAGATCCTATTTTGTTGGTATTTTTGTAGTTTTGTGGAAGTCAACCCGCCCAAGTTGTAGAGGAATGTTACGTGGCATTCTTGGCGGCTGATGTTGATTCCATTTGCACTTTTAGGTTTTTCTTGTAGTTTAGTATTTAAACCCGGTTCGTAATTGAATCCGGGCGCGCATTATGTTATCTTACTTTCGCAAGTTTTTGTGTTGCAAATACAAGTCAAAACCTTTCTGATTCACTCTAGAGTGGACTGTGTGCATGGGACCTTGTCAAAGTCTTATGGTGACGGTTAGGATTACAGCCTTGTGTGGGTAAGTGTGTGCCCGAATGTTCAGTTTATCCGGTCTCTGGACTTAAAGTGAATTTGGTTTTGATAGGGAATTTGTGCAGGATCTCACAGTGTTTTCTGGAATAGGTCTAGGGAGTATTCGATAGGGATAGACACTTGTAGAGTCTGGGTTTGAGATCGGGAGCGTCCGGCCAAATGCCAACTGAATGGTGATCCGGTCTCTGTAGAAGAAAGAAGGACTAAGTGAGGAAATTCAGCTCTCTTGCATAAGCTACCGCCCTTATTCTACCAGGAATTAGACTAACTGGGTAATCCGTCGTTGTAGTCTTTGTTAGGATTAGGCAGGAGTGCTTGCGTGACCTATTGGGTCGGATTAGTCCCAGTCCAGTTGTCAGGTATTCCGGTCTGGTTGTAGTAGTAGTTTCTTTTTACTTACAAGTGGAACTTCTAACACTTTAAAACTTGAAGGGTAGGAGTAAGCTTCCTTCCTAAACGCCCAAACAAGTAGATCCCTCTTGTTATCGAGGTAAAACTTATATTTGGTTACTTCACTAGGGACTGGACCAACTACTAGTATCTGGTCTTTAGCCCCATATCTAGTAAGGATAAGTATAAAGGCGAATAAAATATACGGGTATAATAGATATACAAGTCTGAAAAGATAAAGGATTGATCTAGCAATAGGGTCTAAGGAAATCTTAGGAACCGTTGAGACCGGACCGGATTAGTCTTTTGCTTGGGTTTTGTTGTGGTAATAACTAACATGTACCAGTCTTTCGTCAACTTTCGACCAAATCCTTTGGGAACGATACACGAGTCACTTTAAGGCTAATTTAGTACATTCTAACGCCTTAGAGAAGGAATTGTGCTTTCCTGTGCTACGACACTAACACTTTGAGCACATAAGCCTGTGCAATCACTGTACACCCGTGTAAGGTGCCATCACCACCAAATTCAACTGCATGCGACAATGGTGCATAATGCAATATATTTGAATTTACAACTCCTGTGGAGTCTTGGAACTGAATTTTACCACCTCGAGAAATGTCCAAGAAATGTGCCACAAATTTTGTATCTACACCAAACTCCTCATTATTTTCTAGTAATCCCTTATTTAAACATTTATAATCTTCTCAAAAATAGAAGATTGGAAAAAAATCATCATCCCATATTATTTGGAAAAATATTTTAGAATTGATGAATGTACAAATCAAAGTTCTAGACTTTGAATTTTAGATTCCGTTTGCATATTAGTATATTACCTATACCAACATTGTCACCATTCTCTTTTTCTAAAAATAAAAACATATATATAATTATCTTTTCATACATTAATGCTCTATTGGATATTTGATCCATTAATACCAATTTTTGAAAGCAAAAATCTACAGTTCAAAATCCAATGTTTGAGCAAAGGACTTTCAATTTTTGAGCAAATGGATAGTGTAATATAGATAAGACCTAGACATCACGGTAGATGGGGTCTTTCGCTCTTGGTGGATGGAGTCAGGTAAGACAAGAGCTTGGACGGTGAAGGAAATCCGGTTAAATAGGTGAGCGGAAGGGTGCCTCAATAATTAAGGTTTTGACAAACAGACAGACATGATTGCGTCAGATAAGATTGAAGTGTATAGGGTTGGTATACATGGGGTTGGGGTACAAATACTTTAGGAGGTTTGTTTGGATATAACTAATGTGTTTTACATCCCTTGGGGGCATGAGTGCTAGTAGTCATAGTAAAACAAATTTGCCAAAACTTTATATGGGCAAGTAAAATTTCCTAAAAATTTCACGTATGCTCTATATTATGTATTTATATAAGACCCTTTGGGTACGATCGTACGAATAGTGGCTAAACATGTGTACTGTAGACCTAGTGAAGTCAAACATGAATGACTACGAATTACCTTGTGTCCAACAATGGCTTTTGTCAAACATAAGTTAGAGGACATTGTGGACTAAGTAGTAAAAGTATTGGATGTTGTAAATCCTATAGTTCCACCTAATCCTTGAAATTTTATTTATTTCGCTTATTGCTCAATTTTAGAATTAGCTTGGTAAAAAACAACAAAAAAGAGTATTCATAGAATGCTTGAAGGAATTCCCTATAACGATGAAAAATTAGTTAGAATAGACCAAGAATTGCCCAATATATACATGTAAAGTTCAAATCATTCTATTTTGATTAATGACATGAGTACATGACAATATAAAAGTAGTGCATTCGAAAGCAAATTCATATATGTGTCGTTGTGTCTCTCTTCTAAATTATTGGATATTCACTTTAATCATTTATATAATGATGATATTTGGCATACAAATTTCTTTTTCAATAGAATGTCATGAAATATGAAAATTGCCACTAAACAATAAACCCTAAACCCTGAACCCTACAAGCCCTAAACCCTAAACTCTCGACCTTTAGAAAGTCTCAGAAATATTAAAAAATTGCACATATTACCATTGCTTGCTTTAAATTCCTTGAATAATTTTACAAGAACTAAATTTAAATAACTTCAACATTGGATCCCTATCCTGAATTCCTCTTTGCGCGCTGCTTGCTTTGCTGGCGGACTTCGAATCCGAGGACACACACAGAGGAGAATCCCAGACTTTAACGCGCGGACAGAGCCATCGGACGCGCGGATGGCACCTGCGGACGGTTGGACGGGACGGTCGGACGGACTAGGTTTGGGCACGCGGACGGGAGCTTCGGCGGCGCTTTTAGGGTCGGGAGCGGACGGCGGCGGACTGTCCGCCCTTGTGGCCGCTTCGCGTCGTTCGGGCGGACTGTTGGTGCCGACCCCAGTTAGGTTTGGGGTCGGACGGGTATAAGGGCGGACGGCGGACGGATTTCTTTCACTCCTCTCTCCATTATTGGGTTCAACCTTGTCGGAGGTTCTACTGTTGCTTCATTGTGCTAGTTGCTCCTACGAGGTGGAGAGTTGGGTGATCAAACTGATTGTTTATTTCACGACACTCGTGGACTCGAAGTCATGGCAAGTGAGGGTGATGAACATGGTGGGGGAATAAATGCAGCAGGTGGTGGCAACCGAAGGCATAAGCCAAAGGGCGCCAGCCACGAATTACATTATGAGATTTTGGATGACCCAAACATCAAAGCGGAAAACGGATGGGAGGAGGAGGCAGCACCGTATTGGTCTTCAAAAATGTGCAAAAAATACGTGAAAATGTACCACATTGACAAGTTGTGGCCTAGGGAGGCCCATGAACTTCATACACGTGGTTTTGTTTGCAAACCCACCAACTGCAATAACGCTCATTTTGTGCATCGCACTTTGGAGGTTTGGCGGGCCCTCTTTGGAAAGAAAGCAATGAGTAAAGGGTACATAAACTACAGCTTGGCTTCTATGGTGTATGCAGAATTGATATTGGAACGCAAGGTGGATTGGAGCACATATCCGACGACAACACAAACTCCATTTGTACAAGAAATGAATGGAAAAGACATTCCCGATTTGTACAATCCTCAAGGAGGGCCAAGTGAGGTACTGAAGCCCAAAAGAGTATTAAAAAATACTAGAAAAATTGAAACAAAAGTCTCAGAGGTACCAAGTGATGGACCACGCTTGCAGCCTACACACACTTTGAGGACAATGGAAGATACTGAAGGTGAAGGTGTGGAAGGAGAAGTGTTTGCAACTCCTCCTACGGATTTAATATGCACTCCAAATGTTACGACGGTGGCTGAACAGGGCATTCTTGAAGATGTACAGAGTGGGAAGAAAGAAGGTAGGCCCCCATTGGCTTGATGTGAAGGTAGTGAAGATACGGAAGAGGTAGCCGAGGGAGAAATTGCAGAGGCCAATGCTACAATTCATGATATTATTGACAGTAATGCTCTCGACATCTTCGGGCTTGTACATTCGAAACCATCATGTTTGAGCAAACCGAGCGTTTCCAGCCCCGTACAGAGTGCAACAATTGAAGCAGCTACTGCCAAAAAAAATGGAGAGGCATCTCAGGGAAAAGGAAAAGAAGTAGTCATCGATGTTGAAGTCATCCCCAACCAATACCCGCATTTGTCCACCTTGAACACATCACAATTGGAGGCTCTTTCGAACATGCCGAATGCCGCAGAGCTGGAACGGTTATTAGAGGCTTCAGTTATGTTTCAGTCTCACCTTCTTGACCTACACCGGTCGGAAGAGACAAGTGAAGCCACCACAAGCAATGCAACCCAAGGTGAAGCCAATCGTCGCAGTTGGGCAAGTGTTGCTGAAATCCAAATGACATTGGCAAATCTAGGTCGATTTGTAGCTGAAGTATCTCCGCAACTTACAGAGGTGGCACAGGACTTTGCAAAATTGTCACCTGAATTGTTGGCAAGTGCATTGACGTTTCATAAGTTCACCGAGTCCTTGTTTCCATTTTTGGACGAGCGCTTCGAGGACAAGTGCCAATTGGTGGCCTTCTTGGAAGAAAATATGAAGTTCGTGGCGTTGCAGGAAGAATTCAAGGAAACCTCAGACAAAATGGTAGAGCAATTGAGGATTTCCAAGAATGAGGCACACTTTCAAGTTGCAACAGTGAAATGGCAAACTGAGCGTATTGAAGCTTTGGAGTCAGAAGTTGGGACATTGAAGGATGTAATCAAAAAAGCTGAGTTTTCCAAAGCTAAGCAAAAAGATGGAGCTAAGCATTTCAGTGGCAATGAGAAAAACAAGATACAGGAAGTGACACCTGTAGTCGCCATTGAAAATCGCGCATCTTCATTTCAAGATGCTTCCATTCAAACAGAATGCCATGAAGTTGATGAATTGAAGCAGAAAGTGGATAAGCTCACCGAAGAGAACGCGTCTTTGCAGAGTGAATTGCAACGACTAGAGCATGTTGTTCGATTGGATGACTACCTTCCAAAGAGTAGCAAAGACGATCGATGGTTGGCATGGATTCAAAAACTAGAAGACAAACCAACCGTAGTTTCGCGAGCAATGAAAGGGCTTCTCAAATTGGCATGAAAATCGGATGAGCAACAGCAAATAGTAGAATCTTCACTGATGAGTTTGAGGAAGAGGTTTGAAACACATCCGAAGGGGACTACAAAAATCACGTGTTGGGGAGACATGGACGCGATGTTCAAGCGGTTGAACCACACAAAGAAAGAAGAATCACCCCACATCAATTGGGCCTTGGAGGTAGAAGAAGGTTGGGTTCCGTACAACACTCTTTCGGCACACATCAAGGACAATGAGAAGACAGTGGTGCATGCTTCTCACACTTCTCGAGGGATCTTGGAAGGTAAATGCAGCATTTGTCAAGGTCCATTTGGTCCCGAGGGAGCCCTAACTATGGGCCAATGTCGTCACACTTTCCATGTGACGTGCATAATCAAAGCCTCACTCGTTCGCTCGGTTTGTCCGGAGTGTCGTTCTCCTTTGAGTTCTAGGTTTTATGAAATGGTTGGGACCTTGGAATGTATGCCCTCTAGTCACGAATACAATCGATGGACCCTTCCACTTGATCAAGCCCCGTTTTACTTCCAAAATTATATGCATTGGAGAAAACCTCTCACGTGGGATTCATTGGAAGACAAGCATGGGTTGTATGAAGACTCAATGGTGCCGCTGGATCCCTTTGTGTGGATGACCAGAGATCGACACGTGGAATTGCGAGCAAGGGGTATTGAAGATGCCGAAGCTCGCGAATTGTTTTGCCGCAGCATGGGTGGACATTGGAGCATAGACCATCACAAGTTCTTTCGATTTCCAGAGAAGGAAGTGAACAAAGGACCAGATGGCAATTGGGTGGATGTGGAGCATACAAAAGAGTTGCAAGAGCGATACGGGGCGTACAATCACACATTGATAGGGAGGGCCCTCTTCCTGTCAAAGTTGGAAGAAGCTGCCAAGGTTTGAGCTCTTGTAGAGTTAGACGGGGATTCCAACTCCTCACAGTCAATTCTGGAAGTGGCAGGGGCTTTTGACAGGAGGATGAGTGAGGCCGTAATGTCTTTTCGAAAATTTTTAGTGGGAGGAGATTGCCCCAGCCCGCACTGGTTTTCCGTTGGAGATGTCAATGTAACACTGAACTTGATGGTATCTTCAGTAGATGATGCCTTGGAAGCATTAAAGGCACATGAAGTGGATCTGCCTCAGAAACGAAAGAATAAGCGGAGGGTGGAAGATGAGGATGACTTCTCTCCAGAAACAAAAAGACAATTCAGTGCTGTTGACATGGCAGTGGCTTCGAGAGGGTCCACTAGCGAAGGAAGCCCCGGTCCTCACACTCGCCGTACAAGTGCAAGACTTAGGGATAGAGAGGGTCCATCTCATGTTACACCGTAGGGTATTCGTGAAAAAATATAGTAGAAGTGGATCTTTTATTAGCTGTTAGATATTATATTACGGAGGATTTGTTTTAACTTTGAATCTTTCGGAGATTCATTGCAAATCATTCATAGTAGCTATAGTATGGTTTGTATTTTTTTTTATCAATACGAAAATATGTGTGAAATACAGAGTTGCAAATGTGTATACATTTCAAGAATTTTATTTTAGTTGAAGTCTGACATGCACCATCATATGATCAATTGATCATATATGAAGATGTTTTTGTTTGATGATGCAAAAGGCTAATTTTAATTCTAGAAGAGAATGGGATATGTGAATCAAGGTTTTCTTCTATGCAGGGAAAAAAATAAAATTATTGTGTTCACTGCAGAACTTTATAAATTCATTTTTGATCATTCCATATTTTTTTCCAAATCTTTTTGAAATTACCATGATCTTGAAGAGTTTAAAGAAACCAAGTTCAATTTAGTCTACAAGAAAGTCATTTGTGATTTGTTGTCTCTAAAACAAAGTTTTAGATGTTTGAAGTCCAGTTGTAATAACAATTTCAGTATAATTGTAAGCCCTGAAAGACCAAACTCGGTTTTTTGGAACATAGCAATATCGAGCAGCTCATTATGAATGGGTTTTTTTTAGGGTTTGTCTTTCAGATTTTCACACAAGATGTATCCAATGTGGTGGAAGTTTCATGAAGTTTGACCGTATAGATAGGAAGATATGAGCATTCAAAGTTGGAAAACAATGTTTTTTTAAACTTGAGTTTGCAACTTCAAATGACTTTGTCCTCCATTTCTGTAATTTTTTTGCACTACAGTCTACAGACTTTGAATTTAAACTTTTTTCTATTGAGAAATTGGGGTAACAACTTAGGAAAAGAAATTCAGAAAATAAAGTTTTTTTTTTCATTCTTTAGAAAATTGTGAAGTAGATGTAGGTTCAAGATTGAAAGAGAAAGTGAATTGCAAATATCTCATACATTGAATTGAAACACTATAATCCCAATGGTGAAATTGTTTTAGCAAGCAAAACCAACCTTGTCCAACAACTTTTTATTGAAAATTGTGGAAATTGCATTCACAAATTAATCCTAAATTTTTTTTTTCCAAAAACATGCTTACATTGTCCGAAAAACAAGATTGTTCATGACTTTCACATTACTAATCCAAATGGAATGAATCAAAGCTTGACTTGTAGACAAAAATAAAATCAATAAAAAAAAATAAAAAAATTTTAATTCTGAAGTTTTTTATGATTTTTTTTCTTCCCGGCGACATGAAAATGATATTAAAGATGGCATAACTTTGGCTCAGGGTCACCAATTGGAAAAGAATAATATTCCCACAAAGCTAATGAAGTTTTCTATCTGAGTTATGTGAAAATTTCAAGCAAATTCATTCAAAATTGAAGTGACAAGTACCTGCCCAAATTCTTGAAGTCCCCTAAGTGGACTCTTGGTCCTTTGGGGGTTAAAGTACTGAAACCGGTAATTTTCACTTGCGAAAATGAATTGTTCACATTTCATTATTTTGAAGCACTTCATACTTCTTTCTATTTATTATTTTTTTCCTATTATTTGTACAATTCCAAATGATTTGAAGTTCTTCAATCACATAAGTAACTTCCATTGCGAAATAAATGTAAAGAGTAACCAACATTTTCAACATTTTTTCATACAAATGTGACATCGTGAAGTGGAGGTGTTTGAATTTGTCAGTGTAAAAAAAAGGATATATGTTCATTGAAATGGTAGAAATTACTAATCTGGAATTGTGGATGCGTCCGCCTCATCGGGGCCGTCTGATCTAGGCCGTCTGCCAGTCGCCGTTGTCCGCGCGATTCTTCCGCTACAGAAGGCCGTCCGATCGGGGGCCGTCCGCCTCGTAGTGGCTATCCGCCAGACCCGTCCGCCTCTTGCTGGCGTCCGACTGGGGGTCCGTCCGCGACCGCTGGCCGTCCGCCTCTCGCAGTACCCTGTCGGGCTGTCCGTAGTTCCGTCCGCACTGTCAATTGGGATTGTCTCTCGTCCGTTGCAATGGTCACGAAGAGCAACCTTAGAACTGAGGAGTATAAGTCTCCAGAAATTGTCATTTGCAAGCACTCCTGTAAAGCTGAATGCTAAGATTTCGAAGGGCTAGGCGCTGCAATTTCGGTTGTGTCCCTTGCTTGGTAATGCATAGTTTAGTGGTCAGGGGGGCTTCGGTTTCCAAGGCTTCATTCTAACTGTATCAGTTACTTTATTGACGATTTTTATTCCTGCGGAGATCTTCACCCTTTTTGTGGTTACACTTGGAATTTGAAGTTCCAAAGAAGCACTAAAAATTCATCATTATGAGCAAGGATTGGTCTTCTTGGTATGGCGCCCCTTCAGCTTGGAAAGTACAATGCAAAGCCTGCAACCTAGTGTTTGCCAAAAAAAACATGCCGTATGTTTAGCCATCTTGGTTATGAAGGTGCATCGGGGTCTCGTGATCGAGGAATCAGTCTATGTCCACGACTCACATCCCAAGTTCAGAAGCTATTTCGTCAGTGCAAGGGGGTAATCCCACGAAGAGGTGAAAACGAGAATTTGGGTGGAAACGGGACAGTGGAGGCCACGGTTGTAAATGATGCAGCAAATGAGAGACCCTTGACACCATCAATACGTCTTACACCGGAAGATTCTTGTACAATACCAAAAGAAATTGTCCGCGTGTCTTCTGGAGCACTTGCAAGTACTCAAGCATCTGATGAAGGAGACACAGCGGTAGGATCAACTACAGGGTTGCTAAAGTGTGAGCAGCGAGCGACGAGCGTTGAGCATTGAGCATTCCCATTTGAGCGGTAAAATTTTTAATTACTAGATTTTAGAGATTTTGTATTTACTATTAAATCTATTCTTTTAAAATGCAACTGAAAAACTACAAAAAAATTTGGATGTAGGTCACTTTTTTCCTGACTTCCATTCATTGTTTGGATGGATGAAGATAGTGATAGATGAATGTAGATGAATATTGGTGGATGAAAAGAAATAGCCCTTAATTTTTCTTATTAAAATAAATTAGAGACATTCTAATGCATCTAATTTGAAGACAATTTTTGTTTGGATTTATATTTCATATCACGTGAAATTGTGGATGCATGTTAGTTAAATTGTTTGCATTAGTATACACATATCAACCATTAATGTATACCTAAGAGCCTCTTCGGTTTCGAGGAGGCCTTCAATAGACATGAATCACAAATATAAATGGCTTAAATTAGATTGATAAAATTTCAAAATAATACACATTTGTTTTTTTAGTTGTAAAGCCCTTTCAAAGTCTCCTACAAATTGATTGGATAGTGTTTAGGATAGTAAAATTATTTGGCATACCACACTTATAAGAAGTCTTTTATAGCCTCCTCGGTCCTGAGAAAGCTAATAAAAAGACAATAACAAACAATAAATATAGCGTAATATAGATTCATGAAATCCAAAATTTATATGAAACTTTGAGAGGGTTAGCAAAGCTTTCTAAATTCAAAACATCTACTAATTGATTGGATAAGATTTGAAGTAATGAAGTCCATCTTACAAACTCCATTTCAAAGGAGTTTCTATAAGTCTCCTCAATTCTAAGGAGGCCTTTAAAGAACAATAATCACAAATATGGATGGCTTAAATTAGATTGTTAAATTTTGAAAATCACACATTTGTTTTATTAGTAGTAAAGCCTTTCTAAGGTCTCTTATAAATTGATTGGATAGGATACAATGCAATAAAATTAATTTACATACCACATTTACAAGGGAATTGGAATGGCCTCCTCGGTTCCGAAGAGCCTTATATGAAGACAATTACAGAGAAAAAGTATGGCCTAAATTAAATTGTTAAAGTCTAGAATTCACATTTATTTTTATTTGGGCTAGCAAAGTCTTTAGAAACACCTACAAATTGATTGGATAGGATTTAAGCCTTTAAGGTAGTAAAATCATCTTACAACCTCATTCAAAAGGGTTGCCTATGAGCCTCTTTAATTTTGAGTAGCTTGATAAGAAGACAATGATATAAAGAAATGATAAACTGTATGCCCCTTCAGATTTTGAGGATGCTTATTGAAGATAAAATGCTTGGTCATAGATGATCTAAACACCTCTTCGATTTCGAGGAGGCTCTTGTAATAGCAATCAATAAGTATATATGGACTAGTAAGTCTCCTCAATTTAAAAGAAACTCTTTGTAAACCGAATGATTCATACCAATTTAGATTAAAAATTGTACTTGATTCAAGTAAGGTTTGAGGGGAATTTTTAAAAAAATTTACTACCTATATCATTGACTTAAAAAATTCAAATATTCTCAAAATAATTCACAACCTTACATGTTCTACAAAACAAAGACCAGGTTCCAAATAGTTTCATTGGTAGAATTAAATACTCAATCCTATAAACAAAAAAGTCGCTTTTGAACTTAAGAGGCAAACAAGGGGGGGATGGAAAAAACAAATTGTTATACAGAGTCCACAAATATTCAACTAATTGAATTGAAATTAAATAATGAAATTCAATGAAGAATTCCAAAGATACAAATTAAATAATAGTGAATGAAGACATAAAACCAATCCCATTGAATGCATTGATGATTCTATATTGATATAGTAGACAATCCATTCAATAAAGTATGCATATAATAATAGATGAAAATACAAACTAAAGGTCAGATAAAATATATGGATCCCTAGTTTGAAGAGCTCAAGCCTATGGAGCTATGGCTATGGTCACTATCTATACTATCCTCTATAGCCTCAACGTCTAAAAATTGCATAACATGAGGGTTATAAGTAGCTTCTTTTGAGGCAGAAAGTGATGTCATTTCAATATCAATTGCAGCTAGTGCCTCAGCATAGCAAGGCAATGACCAAGACTTTGAAGGGCTAATCACATACTTCACCAACCTGCACCACAATAGAAATATGATCATCAAAATTAAAATTTATAGGGTTTAAAAGTTGGATTAACTTTGACAATTGAAAAAATTCATAGCATAGAGTAATAGTGTTAGACTTACGAACCCAAGCGATTTTGGGCGACCTTCTTCACGGGACTCTCAGAATCCTCATCACTTGATGAAACTTGACGTTTTCGCTTCTTCTGAACCGATTCATTTGGTGCAGGCAAGTCAATGAGTGGAGTGAGAATGTGTGTAAAAATCTCCGTATCAGACTCCAATGCAATGAGGTGTCGGCCGCTCCTTTGATAAGCATGGATAGTAGCCCCTGTGGAAAATCAAAATACTTTGTAAGGTATAAACCATACATAGAGTTTTAAACCATTCAAAATCATTGACATTAAATTAAAAGTAATAAACCTACAATGAAAACAAATATATTATAAATGGAAGGCTAATAGTTTCAACCTGTGGAAGCAGTGCAATCGAGTACTACATCATTGGGTTTTGAAAAACTCTCGATTAGTACTTGTAAGAAAAGAGGATCCTTTTCACGTGATCCACGCCATGGGATGCCATCTTTGATCAGCTGGCTAGTGGCAGTTGTAAAATTATGCAACAATCCTTCTCCTAAAATAATTTCACAAATATTTAGTCCATCAAATCATCAACACATAACATTTAATTCATGGTACAAAATTCACATTGAAAACTTAGAGTGAACAATTTAACTAACAAAAGATTTTAGTTGTTACAAAATGGTTTCAAAAATGAGGGTATATTGAAATGAGTTCCACATGGCCACTACAAAATCAATTTCTAATAATGGAGTAGACATTTAATGACAATAGGAAAATGGAATTCACATAGCCAAGATTAAATCACAATTGACAAATTTATAACAAACATCTAAATTGAAGAAAGTTGTTATATGTGGCCTAATTCTTACCACATATGTCCGTAGCAAGTCCACTAAGCTCTTGATTTTTTTCCACGGAAAATGTTGACTCAATCGTTGTCTTTTTAAACATAACTCGGATGTATAGGACAATCCAAAAGCGTTTTGTCTGTACATAAACATTGAGTTTTCAAAAATTGAAACATAAAGAATTTTAAACATAGATACATCAATTGAAAACAAATCTTTACCATGAAGTTGATGTCCTTGTGTGAAGTCATACGTAACTCATTTACGCCCCACCAATCAGTATGCACTTTGAACCCATGCAGCTTAGCATCTTTATCAACTGAATGACGAATTTTTGAATTGTCGGGCAAAAAAAGCAATATTGCTCCATCATCTTGAAGTGTACCACTTGCAAACTCAAAGATACACTCTGCAAACTCATCATCATAAATGTTCCAAGAAGGAACATTTAGAGGTGGATGAGAAATGTTGGGGATAGGTAGACCGTCATGCATGTCTCCAATTATCAAATCAAGGCATGCTTCACGCTTTGCCACACCACCAAGGCAACGAGTGCGTCCTCTGCCTGCCTACATCATTTTATACAAAAATATCAGAAACCAAAAAAAACTAATGCATAGAACTCCAACAATTGAAAATACCAATTACAAAAGTATCCTTACCTTTTTAGCAAAGTCTAGAATCTGCACTTGTTGCGGAGATTGTGTGCGAGTTTTCATCATGTAGTCCATTGCATCTCGAATGGGGTACTGAAGAATGAGTTGGCTTACATCGCTAGTTATTGTCTCCGAGCGAAGGGAACTAGCTGCCTACCATTGAGAAGGAACAAAAAACTCTAATGGTACTTTAGAATTGCCAAGACCACCATGTGACTCTGAAGCAGGCACATCAGAACGAGCCGAAGATGCGGCACCTTGATGTGTTGAAGAAGATCTAGTGACCTTCGCAGGGGCTTTCTTCTCGGGTTGCTTCTTCTTTTGAACTCTTCCCTTTTTCTTCTTTGGGTCAGGAATTGGTTGGGCAACTTCTTCTTCCTCCTCAGAAGACAAATCCTCTACTATAGCCTTATTAGTTGTTGCTTCTTCTTTTGCATTCTGCTCCTCTACTGGTGCATATGTCCTCCTACATTCAATGTACCAAGGGCAGTCTACTAGCTCTAGTAGAGAAAAACCACGAATTTGAGTTGTTGTGAAAAAACAAGAAGGTAGGTTCTTATTAGTCCAAGCTCCAAGAAGCTTGGGTATAGCACGCTTTTGAATCCCTCCCTTAGCAGCCAACTCACGATAGAAATACCTAAAAAAAACACCTCATTAGACACAAAAAAAAGTATAATAAATGAGATATTGTAAAATAATAATGGAAAGATGTACAATGAATTAAGAAAACTAAAATTGCCATTAGATACCAGAAATGAATACTTAATTGAAGAAACCAACAAATGTAAATACCTATACACACAACGTTGCATAGCTTGCTCACATCCCTCTTGGCCAAGGAATGGTAAGAGACGGGAATACTTTCCACTCTTCACAAAGAAAGAATAGAAAGCATGATCCCAAAGTATAATCCTGTAGCGTTCCACATAGTCACCAATATTATCCATTCCTTCATCAGCATTCCAATCAACAACTATACGCTCTGATTCAAGAGTTGCTTTAATCCACGTACAAGCTGCTTCTTCAAGCTGCATGACAAAAATGTAGAATAAAATTAAAAAATATTGATGATAATTGTTAAAATGATAGCATGAAAGCACTAAAAAAGAAAAAAGAATACAACATCTCAAAAGGAAATAATGAAAAGGAATAGGACATCTGAAAAATTAGTTTTCAATTAATCATAGAAACTAATGGACCTAGATAGAAGTCCTACCTCAGCCTAAAACGTAGCCTTTGGTAGCCATGCCTTCAATTTGTCTTTTGTTGCAATTGGAATAGGAAATCTTAAAGCTCCACGATTCATTTCACTAGAGTTCCACCAAGATAACCAACAACTCTTGTACACTGGTTGAACAATGCTTGCAGCTATACTTTGTAGCTTATCCAATGTCATATCTGGCCTTTCATGCTTGCTCCAATGAATCACAATCTGATAGTTCATGGACAAATTATGCATAAGAGAAAAATGAAAAAGATAATGAAAAATGAAAAAGAAGAAATCAGAATAATAAAACTAAATAAAATAAGCACTTGAAATCCTAATTAACAAGGAAGTAGAAAACAAACCTCTTCAAGCCAACGAGGACCGTGCTTGGGGTTGCCAACTGCACTCAATTTATCGAACTCGGTCCGTAGGGATTTCACCTTCCCATTAGTAGCATCTGTCATTGCTTCTTCTAGTGCCCTCAATGTCCTATCAATTGGTAGTGTCCGCTCTTCGTATAGTCTAGCTGCCTCTTCAGCAGCCGTAGACAGTTCTTGCTACAATACAATAATACACAAAGTTAAATTTATTTACATGATGAATGACATTGTCCATTTTCAGCAAGTTATCCAAAAATTATATGGCAACTAAACAAGTTGCACCATGAAAGTAATAGAATACTACATGATTTTATAAAAATGAAAGTATGTATACTACAAAGCTAGCAAATAAAGAACATATGTAATCCTTAATTAATAAGCACAAATCATTGGGGAAGAATCTCCCTACAAACAAATTGTACAATCACAAAAGCAATAGAAAAATATAGTTAGAGAACTCAACTTTAGCTAATAGCTTACAATTTCAAAGACAAGATAAATTGATAGACTCATACCCGATGAAGAAACCGTATAAAGACATCGGAAGTTAGAGGGTGCCAAGGATACGGTTTTATTCGAGTCTCGCAAGCTTTGTATTCATCTTCTGAAAGTAACTCTTTGAAGTCTTGAAGTTTGAGGGATCCATATGTGTTGATTCTATGAAGACAGTGCACAACATTTGTCTTCACATGTGCATTTTCTGTAGACCTAAGAAGTTCAAAAATCAAAATTAGGAATACAAATGGTCCCTCATTTCACTCAAATTGCACAATATATATCTTTCATTTGAAAAAAACCATGAGCCCAATAATCACTAGATCAATTGTACCATCACAAATTTACAAATGAAAAACTATTACCTGTTGACGTCATTCATTGCATGCATCAAGAGACCCGTGGATCCCTTAGTCTCCAATAGAATAGAATCCACTTTGCAATGCATGTCTTCATCTTCGACTTTCATTCTGTTGATGTAATTTGTCCAAGCCTTGAAGCGGTGGTTTCCATTCCACACAAAAAACATGAAGCCTGATAGTCTAGAACGATCCCGTCATGGCCTTGTAGTTCATTCTCAAATTTTGCATTCTTGGCCAACCAAATAGCATCCCAAGAAGAAGAAATCTCATCCGTCACCTTTTGGCTCATACCTTTGTCATTGTGAAGTGAAACATAAAAAAATCGATCACCTTCTATATACCCGTGAACAAAGTCAGATTCAAGGCGAACTACATCAGTCTGTAGAATTGGCCTTATAAGTGGCAATGATATCAATCGACAGAGTGGGATTTTGAAGCGAGAAGACCTTGCTGGTTGGAATCGATACTTGCGGATGATGGTGTTGAAATCAAGTTTTTCTTTTGTTCAAAATGCATTCACAATCTCGTCATGTGTCAACTCTAGTTCAATAGGGGCATCGGTTACAAGAGGTTCCTGATATATCACAAAAATTTCAATTTCAAATTTGTTATAATATATAACAATACAAATACTTTGAGACTAAATTCTGATAAAGTCTAAGCACATACAATAGACATCTTAGACAATTTAAATTACATATTTAAACATCCTATTGAAAACTATTATTCTATTAGAGCACATTCCCAAGATTTGTGATCCCCTATTCTTGGACACTACCTCATTCAATTATTCCTCAAAATTAAATGTCAAATTCTACAAATGCAAATCACATAGCATTTCAATTTCATTCCTAATTTTATAGATCCTATGTTATTTGATATCGAATGAGATTTAAAGTCATAACCATTTACTACAACTAGGCATTAAATAAACTAGGCCTTCATTGATACAAAGTAGCTTGGAAAAGTCCAACTAAAAATATCACCCATACTACACTAACTGTAACTTAAAAACCTCATAAACTTGCATTTTCAAACAACTCAAGGAGTCTCCTCGAAACCCTAGGTGGCCTCTTTTGAGCCCAAGAAAAGATGTTTAGATTTAAAGCAATTTGGTATAGTGAGGCAATCACACCCTCCTCGGAACCGAAGAAGGCCTATTCGGAATCCTAGTTGGGGTCTTCGGATTCCGAAGAGCAAAGATATAAGAAATCAACACATCCCTTCCAAAACCCAAGGCTGCCTCTTCGGAATACCAACAAGGGTATTTAGCATCTTAAGAGGCTTATCTAATTCTAATTCAAGATCCAATATAAAAATTAATCAAGTTGCTTATGACAATATTAAATTCAAACAACTACCATGAAAGTACTAATGAATAGAATGTATTGAAAGCTTTTAACCAAGGCTTTCGGAATACCTGTTGAATTTGGCCACCATGGGATGATGGATCCTCTATAAAGGTTTGATGAAGATTGCCTTCTGTTGTTTCTAACAATTCTGCAACTGTAGTTGCAACATCTTCTATAGTCTGTGACCCGGCACCATCATGTGGCTAACAAGAATACCAAATCAAATTTAGAACATCAAACATAGCCACATGACTTCATTGCAATGAAATTGACATCTCAGCAAATGACCCCAATTTCATAATTCAAAATCTAACATTTCACATTACATCAATACAATAAATGTCATACATCTAAAATAGCTAAACCTCAACAACACATCCTTCTTGTAAAAGCCTCCTCGGAACCAAAGAGGCTCAAATCAGTTCCATATTGGACATGGATTTGAGAAGTTTCATGCTTTCAATCAAAAAATCACCCAATTTTTAAAAAGAGAATCCTAAAAGACAAAAAAATGGATATATTAGATCTAATTATTGATTACAAAGTACTCTTCAAAACATAATGAGAATATCTAAGATCTTCAATGATTGCATTTTGTGGATTCAAAACAAGTGGCTCGGAATCGAAAAGGAGAATCAAGCACTTTGATTATGACCAATCTTCATCCAAGGAGAATACATTAGAGTACAAATGAAGATGCGAACACTATGGTTTGAAAGCAAATAAATGCTCTTCGGATCCGAGACTAGGACTAGCATAGTTCATAATTTCAAACCCTATTGAATTTCATATAAGAAACCTATATTCACAACAGTCATTGTTGTCTTCTTGTAGAATTAGAAGTGAACATATTTAAGTGGAAGATGGAGTTTGGGTGTGTAGTAATCTCACCAAAACTCTCACATTATCAAAACTGTCAAAGTAATCCTACCAAAACATTCCAATTATATTGTAATAAAAAATTTGACTCTATTTGGTCAATACTTCAAAACCCTATGAACCTTTCTTTGCACCCCAAATCCCTCATTGGGTTTCGAGGAGCATATTACAGTTCTCCACTAAACCTTGTGATGCAATT
Source organism: Thuidium tamariscinum (assembly GCA_947034885.2). NCBI lineage: Eukaryota > Viridiplantae > Streptophyta > Bryopsida > Hypnales > Thuidiaceae > Thuidium > Thuidium tamariscinum. The sequence continues at coordinate 18,001,673 of OX344752.2, read as the reverse complement.
AAAAAAAAACATAATGAAGCCAAAATATTCTTCTATAAGATATGAGGAAGACCAATGCCTAGCAATGATGCTCCCATTAATAAATTGCCAAAGTTACAAGCGAAATACCACAAGTTATTAATGATTCTAAAATGATTAGAATTCCTTGTGTCCCACTAAATGCTTACAATTTAGGTTGATTTACAGGCTTTGCAAGAAGAATTTGGGAAGCTTTTAGTGAGACAAAGGGAGTACCATATATGTTTCCTAACCAAAACAAAACAATCCATATCTAATTCAAACCATTTGATGAGCTTCAAACCTGAAGACTATTATCCTCCATCGAAATCTCCTTTGCTTTTCCACATAAAGCAGGGATCTGAATTTCAAATCAAAAAATCTATTAGATACCCTACTTGAGATGTTTAATTTACCAGCATATGAGGGATAAATAAAGACAAGCCACAATAAAGAACAATTAGAAAACAAAAAGTTAAAAGCTTGAATTGAAATTGCAAGCCTTAACAATTCAGCACTCTAGTTTTGAGACTCTTGGTATTCATGCACATCTTCATGAATATAGAATCAGATGTGTTTCTTGTAATGGTTGCAAGGTCAACATGTATGCTTGAGAATTAACAAATAGGAATTCATGCTTGAATTCATCTTCTGGTTGGTGAAGGTTCAGCATGTGCTAAACTACTGATGGCTTGAGAAAGGATGAGAAAGACAAGATAATAATTAAGAAAACTACAAGGACCTAACTCACCTCAGAACACTCCTCCAAACCCAAGTGAGGTTCATCAAGCCCCAAAAAATTTTGAGTTAAACAAATTAAAAAGCATTTTAAGCTTATAGCTAGCTTTGGGAATCTCATTCTTATCCTTAATCTCAATAGGTCAGAGCTAACATGTTCACTTCCCAAAAGTTCTAGGACAATCATGGGGCTCCTTGGGATAGACCATTAGCTATTTTATAAATTTTCTGCACAAATGAAACAGAATTTCATTGCAGAAGTAAAATAAGAAACCCCAGCCACAGGTGGCTTGGAGAACCAATCAAAGGAAGCAAACAAGGCTAAGTTAGCTACAAAACAGATCGACAACACAAGCAAAGGACACCAAGACACGACACAGGACAAAGCAAGGCTTTGTTGGCCAGAAGCTCAGGCACCCAGAAAGCAGGGCCGCTGCAGGATGCCAAAGCTCAGGGAGGTTCCATTAGCTCTTCGGAACAGACCTCAGGCTACTCGGGTTCCGAGGAGGTGCAAAAGAACTGACACCCTAAGTTGTAAATGCACTGCATGCGACAACAATTTCGAAATGGAGCAACCTCGAGATGCGATTCTGATTCCGTTGGCTCCTCAAGGTTTCCAGTTCATATTTCCTTCTTTGTAGTTTTATAATAGACCATGAGATCTAAGTTACAAGCAACCCAACCCTGGATATGCAAGACAGAAGAATAGTACTCAAGCTAGACAAAGAATCTAAACACCAATAATGTTTTTCTAAGCATAGGAATTTATTTCTCTCTAAATCGAGCTAGCTCCCCTAATTATCACTAATCGTTGGGACCGTAAGCAAACTCGCTGAACGCATCTACAGCAGGTTGTTGGGGGGCTGGCCTATCTTCTACAGACTGCTAAACCTAGGTTGCTGGGGGCACAGATGGAAATGGGGTTAACCTAGCTCAGTACAGTACTAGCAGATTTTTGAACAAAAAGAAAGTTTTCCCAGTGATTAACTTTGCAGTAGGATTGATTTACGATCTACAATCCTAAAGTAGAAATTGGTCAATCAGTGCTTCAAAAATTTGAACCTAAACCTTGTATTCAATCCTTATAATCATACAATAAGACCTCCAAAAAAACAAGGAAGCAATTTGAAAGCGTACCAAAATTGTACAAGCAATTTGCTTGTCAAGTAGCGCAATTGGCTTGTCAAGTGGCACAGTTGCTGTGCTGTCTTCATGCTCCAGCTCTTGTGGGGCCGCACGAACACAATCATCCATATTCTGAAATCAAGAATAAACAAAAGCTTCAAATCCGCATAAGTAGGATGACTCCAGGAAGGAGTAAACGTTTTAGAAACAAGCGCTAGTGAGCCTCCACTAGGGTTTGGAGGTAATCCCTGATTAGGGTTTGAAGGTAATCCCTGATTAGGGCTTGGAGGTAATCCCTGATTAGGGCTTGGAGGTAATCCCTAATTAGGGCTTGGAGGAAATCTTTTACTAGGGTTTGAAGGCAATTTACCCTGTACAATCAATCTATTATAGCAAGCACAATTACTAATTCACCGTGTTGACATTGTGTTCAAATAAAAAAAGTGTCCTCCACATAAAGACAAATGTCAAAAATCGAAGGAACAATTGAACTTTAGTTCGTTTTTTAAAGGATTAATTTGTTTTTGAATCTATTCCTTATCTAAAGGTCTCAATAATTGAAGATATTTTTGAGATCAATCTAAAAATTTGTCTAAAAGATGGAGGTGATAGTAATAAATTTAGATTTAGTTTACTTGCTATATTGCTGGAGCTATACTATTTTATAAGAAATCCATTGATATAGTTGTTTTGGAGGCTTTGAGTAACTACTTCTAAAATCAACTCTATCCTATCCAATGTAGCGTACTTCAGAACATGTATTCAAAATCATGCCAACGGAGTATGTCATATTATGTATTATTTCAAACATAAATTAGTACATGTCTATTATTTCATATCCTAATCAGTATCAATCACATTATCATAATAACTATTGTATTTTTTGTAAGTTATTGAGATAATCCATTTTTTTTACAGGTCTTCAAATCTTTCAAAGCATTTAATCCTACATGTGCTATCTAGAACAAATAGGCACAATTACATCATTCTACACAAGAATAACATTTGGTGTAATCATTAGAATGCAAATAGATGTTACACAAATAGACAGGCAACTGCTTTTGTATAAGCTATTTGACTTGGACTCTAGCTAAAGCAACAAATGGATCAACTTACAGAATTTACACTTGTTAGCAACATGGCATTCTTTCTTACATTTGACTGCCGTAAGTTCTCTTCATTCTCGTCCACACTATCAAGCTTGGTGGTGTTCGTTCCATCACTATTCTCTATTGAACTCACTCTAGATCCTAAATCTCCAAATTCAACTCTATGATCTCCATAGGACAAGGTTCGAACAGTGCTACTTATCTCAGCTCCACTAATCCTACATAAGTGTCTTACCATCTTTGATTTCTCTAATTGTTTTTTGCTAGAAAAAAGCAAACCACGCTTGCGTCTCTTTCTACAAGAACCCTCTGGCATCCTCACAGACAAACTCACTATGAGAACAGTAAATGAACTTCTTCCTCTAGAAAATCTCCATTATATACCATCACTCAAAAATAATGAATGTATTTTCATCCACGCAATGAAGTAAGATGAAGGCAAAATAAAATTCAAATCAATAACATTGAAACGGTAATTCAAAATCTAATTTTTTTTGTTGAACCACCTCTCATAAATTCTTGGATTTCAAATTATCAAATCTATATTGTAGAAGGGTGATTGCAAAAAACACTTGTACTATTTTGTGTCACATGTTGCATCCTGATCAATTTTTTGGCCATAACTTTTGAGTTTTAACTCCGAATGACTTAAGATTTATTGTGAAGGTACTGATGACTATCATGCAACTTCCGTAATTTTTTGATAATTTTAAAAAATAATTTACAATCCAAAAATAAGCCCAGAATGTATGTCACACTTGATAATTTGAAGGTTTTTAGTACTATTGAAAACCTTTTTTGACAAGTTATATTGTGAAATTTTGTGGAGTGCTTTCTACTATAGAAATTCAAATTTTCACCAAGGAATTTCAAAAATAGTTAATTCTATGTAGTGTAGAAGTCTACAAAGTGAGCTTCTTTCTACTTGCATTTTGAATATATAAAATGTTCTTTTCATGGGTTTTTTGATGATTGACCATTTCCATAAAGTTGTTACAAATAGCCGGTTTTTATTTCTTGTGTAACTTATTTATACTATTTAAATTAATTTTTGAATCAAAGTACCTATTTACTTCAGATTTGGCACTCTCCAAGTTCTCCTACTTTGAAAAATTTTCTATCCATCTTTTTTGGTGAAAACCTTTGTCTTAGAGGTGTATACATTAATCATTTAAAAAAAATTTAATAGTGTTTTAATTTCAAAGTACTCCTCAAAAAAATCATGAGTATTGTTAAAAATACAACAAATAATACAAGTGTTTCTTACAATCACCCAAAATAATTAATTTGGGTGGCTTCTCACACGCCATAATCTCTAAATGTGGCACTATATTGTCATATGAATGCCAATGGCTGCAATATATAATTATGCAATTCTTGGCGGCGCTCAGAACTATGGCACCTAAGCCATTGAATATCAAGTTTAAACGACGAGAATACTAATATGGAATTTGGCTTGTATTCATATCATAAACCTCAACATCTTAGAATTTTAGAATTAGCACTAGCACCAATGCGCAATTGTTTGAGTACAAGTCTATAGTTTGTATGGTAATCCAAGAATAGACATGGCTGTGGTGCGCGGTGATGGTTTGAGTGTTCCTATTTCATTTCCTTGCGGAGATGATGGTGTGGCATGGGTATCTTCCATAATTCTTAGTGTGAGATTCAATCTAAAGTTGACATCTATGTGGGTAGAGGAGGAGCTATTCGATTCCAAGGGAGTAGAAATTGTATCAACTATCATGAAACTAAAGTTCAAGAATGAGGAAGGAGATGTTTGGAGACTTGCCCCAGGAAAATACCATATATTTGGTACTCCAAATGTCATTAGATTGGTGTCAACAGATGTTCTCACACCTGGGTCTGCAACCTCTTCTATACAAATTCCGTGGGAAACTCGTATTAAAGTAGAGCCCCAAGATCATAGTCACGTTACTCTTACTGAGTCTTCAGATGATGATACTATTCTTGTTAGTGAAGCGATTAGAGAGTTGTCTCCTCGGTTGTCTCCTATATTTGAGATGGATGATGACACTTATTTGGTATTGAACGAGAGCGCTCATGGTAGCAAAGTACCTCCTATAAGTCCCAAGAATGCATCCAAGTTTCAAAGTGTTTTTGAGTGCCTTAAAAGTTTACAGAGTCGACCACGCGCACGAAATGAGTTGAAGTTCTTAGACTTGAATACACTTCGATGTGAATGTGTATCTCATCTTCCTCAGTCATTTAATGGAGATGTTCTTTTTGAGTTGCCTCCTATTTCTTCTCCAGCATCTTCTTCTGCTGGTCTGACAAGATCAACATCTTCTTTGTCTGTAGGTCGACAACTAGAGGGCATGGACCGAAAGTTTGATGGCCATAATTGGACCCATACACACACTACAAACATTGCTAATGACTTTGGACTTAAGTTTCGCTACTCTTTGTGTGTTGGCCATTTAGTTTGTGAGAATCCAGATTGCCCTAGAGTTCAGAGAGGCGGAAGTCAAAACGAGACTGAGTAGGAGGGATCGTCACCTACTATCTTTGTTGTGGGGAACCAATCTCCAGCGAAGTCTAATCTTGTATGTCGGATTTGTAAGGTTTCTCCTTCTTGCAAGTCTATATGTCCTTGTCGCATGTATAGAGTCTTGAACTCTAATGGTTTTCCGAGAGCTTGTATCCATGTTGGCCATCACAACCATCCTGTAGGTAGGGGCATTTGTCATGATTCTGTTGAGCGAACAACATCTCTGATTGGTCAGCAGGTTTCTAAAACACCATCTGCAACCAATTCGGCCATTAGTCTTGCTGCTAGTAAAGAGTTTCTAGCATCTGAGTTATTTTGTGAAGATGGGTTGCAAAGAGATTTGAAGCCCCTTCGCGGAGAGGCTTTAGAAGCAGTCATGGAGAAGTTTCGGATACTCAGCTCACCAAGTATTAGAAATACCATTTCTACTTTTCGTCACAATACAAGTGGGGGACCCATTGACAACATTATGTCATTAAAAATGAGAAGCACATATTCTTTTATTCAAGATAGTGTATTCCCAGGCCAAGGGAAGGATAAGGTTTACCTTTTCAAAATGTCTGAAGAAGGTCCGGGAAGCGGGGTGGATTTGGTTAGGCGTATGCAACTTGGTGGAGACTTACAGAATTCTTGGTGCATGTTTGATCATGTGAAAAGGGTAAAAGGATGGACGTCTATGGCTGCCCATGTCTATGACTTTGAGTTTTGTCGAGTCCAAACTATATGTGTTTGTGACATGATGAGTGAGGAAGCTCAATCACAAGAGCAAATGTGGCGATCCCTTAACTCTGTAATGGCGCACCATGGAATTTCATCACCAAATTTCAAAGGTTTCATGGCTGACAATGCAATGGCCAACTGGCATGCTGTTCGTGTGGTATATGGAAGTGGCAACAAACATGAGCCAGTGCAAGATCGAGAGCGCTCTTGTCTACTTCATTGGACGACATCATTGAACAGACATACAGAGAAGCACATTCGACCAGAGCTCCAAGAAACTCACAAGAAGCTTTGTAAACAATACAAGGATGCAAACTCAATGGCAGAAGCAGAAGAGAGATACCTGGGAATCAAGGGTTGGTGGCTATCTTCAAGGGCTGCATCAGAGGACTCCATTCGGCAACTAGACGATTGGCTTGGTTTCTGGCACTTCCGTTATCGGCAATGGGGTGGCTTTTTGCAGTTAGTAAGTGATTTTTCACTTTCATTTTGATTTTCTATATATGAATGCTTAACTTCTCTGTTTATAGACAAGTATTATGGGTATGAAGTTTTCATTCATTTAGTTTCTTTAAATTTTCATTTATAGAATTTGCTCTTATATCAATAATTGATATCCTATTTTTATTTTTTGAAAGAGGCATTTCGGAACCAAAAAACCATTACCTTAGCAATTGAAATTGTTGTTGTTTGTGCAGAAACTCAACTTAGAAGAACTAACTGAAATGCCATCATGCAACTTAGCAGAGACAGTTCACAACAAGTGGCTACAAATGTCTGGAAAGAGAGGAACTTGTTTGTATGTTGCCACTACAGATGACATGATGCGGGCAATTCAACAATCGACTAATTATTGGGCATACCTCCAGGGGTATGCATCTAGCACTAGTCCCCATTTGGATGAACTTCGCCTTCGAGCTGCCAAACGTTTAAAAGATCCAGCAAAATTTGCAGAGGCCATTGCAAAACTACCAGGAGCTTACCTATTGACAACAAGGGTCCCCCACTTAGAAGGTGAAGAAGTATTTGGCTCTACAAAGCGCAAATTGGATCTACCACCTGGATCAGATGGTGACTCTCACCGCCATGATATTGTGAATTTCTCAGCACCTAGAGTTGAGCAGGGTTGCACCCGTCACGTCACGTCTGGACAGACGGCGTCCGGACGGCCCGTCAGGATTCAAAAAAAAAAAAAAAAAAAAAAATTTTTTTTTTTGGACGGTCGAGTTGCTGTCCATCGATGACCTGGACGGTCCATCGACAGTGGACGGCCCGTCCGTCAAAGGCCGTCAACGTAAAAAAAAAGAATTTTTTTTTTGCCTCAACGGTCAGGCCGTCCAAACGTCGACGGTCAGGCCGTCCACCGTCGATGGGCCGTCCAAACGTCGACGGACTGTCCCGATCAACGGTCATTGACAGCCATTATCAGCCATTTGACAACCATTAACAGCCAATTACAACCATGGACAAGTCATTAACAACCATTGACAACTCATTTACAGCCATTTTTTTTGGCACCGTCAGCCTCTTTTCATGATCAGGACGCGTCAGGACGGACACCGACGGACATCCTGATGGAAAAACCCAACGTCACGTCAGGATAGACAACCCTGGAGTTGAGACTCGCTCAACTAGAGCACGCACTGAAGGAGGCGCATCAACACCAATGCCAATAGAAGGAGGACCAAGGACACTATGTCCTCATGCTATCCAAATAGTTGAAACTGACTGCAACCCTTCTTTATGGCACATTGCTAGGTGTAAGAAGGAAGGGAAGACTTGTCATGGAGTTCAAGTCGGAATGAAGAAGAAATGTGGAGCTAAGATAAACAAGTTGAAGAAGAATGGAACAGCAGCACCTACCTACAATGGTCGCATGACAGAGTATGGAATGAAGGCCATCATTAATTTTGATTTTTGGTTTTGTACAGATGATCTTCTTCGTTGTGCTGGAGGCTCTAAAGTAAAGTGGGTTCACGATTGGCCATCTCTCCCAAATATTTGGCTTGTAGCATGTGGGATGCATCTTACAAAATCAGAGATACTTTCTTTAGAAGAAGCAGGGTTTCAATTGCAAACTGAAGAGAGTAGTGACAGAGTGTTCCACCTCTTCAACGAAGAAAGTAGATTGAAAGGTGTGCCTTTACTTCATCCAAAGCAGTATGATAGTGATATGCAGCCATCAAATGCTGACATGCATCCCACAAAGCGGCTAGGGAGGACCGTTCGATGTAACCCTAATGTGCCTACTGTTGACCACCGCAACAAATGGGAGACAACACGAAACTTGAAAGTTGTCGTTGAATCCGTTATTGTTATTCCATACCCTGGCTATGGTAGAGTGATAACTTTGAAGTCTGGTATATTTCCAGTCTACAAAGTCTATCGAATCACTATTTTGGACTTTCCTGCTTGTACCTGTGAAGACTTTATAACAATGAGTACGGCTACACTTGGTAGTAGGAAATCATGGGTGAACTGCAAGCATTTGTATTATGTTTTTAGGTTTCTTTGCAAAGCTAACTTAGAGGATGACAAATATATACATACTCCAAGTTTCAGTTTTGATGAAGTGAAGCTACTACTGGCAAGTATCAACCTATAGAGTAGTAGTTATGTATCTCGTAGGCTATTCAGTTCAAAGTAGAAATAGTTCTTGGCACTCCAAGGACCATTCAAATCATTTGTAAAATCCTAAACATAAAAAATATATATATTAAAAAAGGCTAAATTTAGCCAAAACTATTGTGTGATGAATTTTACAACTATACAAATTAACCTTGAATTTGTTCCTCGATTCCAACCTCAGAGCACTAAACAAGAGCCAATTAACAGTGTTTGATTATATATTATAGTTTTCTAAATGAACCTGAATTGTGCTCCTCGGTTTCGAGGAGGACTAAAACATGGCCATTTAATATTATACAATTCATTATTATATGTGTCTTGGTGACCTTCAAATGTGCTTCTTGGTTTTAAAGAACAACAAAACACAACCAGAGAATAGTATATGATTAATTGCTTCAATTGTATAAATGAAGCTTGAAGGTGCTCCTCGATTCCGAGGAGCATGAAAGCATCTTCAAAATAATTGACAATGCTTTATTTCAATAACGAATATTTCTATAGTTTTTTGAAAATTATTTTTTTCTTCTACAAAATATCTATATGTCATTCCATTTGGGGGGCATGTACATTGTAATGGTAAAAAACGAACTTCTTTGGATGAATGTTGAATGGATGACATAGATGAAGTGCATTCATCCATCAAGTCTATGGTAGTAACATTCTTCCTAAAAGAAGCAATTATCCTTCATTTCTCTCATTTATACTCTGAGTATTAACTAAATGAAACATTTTAAATAATATTTTAAATAATATAGTTTTTAATAATTTTTATATTAGAGATTTTAAATTGCTAATATGAGGGTCTGACATCAATATTTATTACTCTGACATATTTATTTTTAGTATTAATCCTTGCAGTGAGTGCTCAAATGTAGTTGCTCAACGCTCCTTGCTCAATGCTCGTTGCTCCCCGCTCACACTCTAGCATCGTTGGGATCAACTAGTAGGCCTTTGGTGCAGAGGCGGATAGGAGATGGCTTTGAAGAAGCGAATAGACGGAAATTGCATGCAGTGTGGGCTAATTCTTTTTATGCTGCGAACATACCATTTTCGGTGGCACAGAATGCAGCATTTAAAGAAGCGGTGAAGAAAACGGCTGAGTTTCACAAACCCTATACCCCACCGACCACCGTCATACCATGAATTACGACATAAGTTGCTTGATCAAGCAAAGGCAGACATTAAAGTGAATATCAACAAGTGAACAGAAGACAGCATCAGGAAGTTTGGAGCAACATTGTCTATTGATGGGTGGACTTCGGCGGCAAATCGCCCATTGGTAAATGCAATGCTCGTGTCTTCTGTGGGCGAGCAATTCCTAGGATCGGAGGATACAACAGGAAAAGAGAAGAATGCCGCCTATTTGGCCTCCATTTTGGAAAAATTCATAAAAGAAGTGGGTCCTTCCAAAATAGTACAAATAAGCGCAGATAATGCGCCTGTGAATGAAGCCGCATACAAGTTGATATCTCCAAAGTACCCTCATATATTTTTCCAGGGTTGTGTGGTCCATGCCCTGAATTTATTACTGAAAGATTGGGGCAACGAACGGTGGATTGAGGAGGTCGTGGGCAATGCCCGTAACGTAGTGAAATTCTTCAAAAAGAGGCACATGCCTCTTGCAATATTTCGAAGGTACTCGCCGGACTGCATGTTGTTGATGGCGGTGGAAACTCGGTTTGCTTCGAATTACAACATGGTGGACCGTATGTTGAAGGTGAAGGGGAAGTTACAGCAAACGGTGACGGACCCACAGTGGGAACAATACGTGAAAACATTAGGGCGGAATACTAATGCTCGCAGTGTGTGCCGAAGGGTGAAGGACATCATTTTGAACGAGCATTTTTGGCGGCGTTTTCAAAATTTCAAGGATTTATCGGCTCCGGTGGTACATGGTCTACGCGATTTGGATGCAAAAAGGCCATGTATGGGGAAGGTGCTACATATCATGAAGAAAATACAGAAGCATGTTTTGTCGTTGGACGAAGCACCTTTTAGTTTATCCTTGGATTTAGCCATCCAACTACAAGAAGCCTTCCACGAACGGCTAGCGATGGTAGAGACAGATCTACATTATGTAGGGTGTCGTACGCGCAGTCTAGCAGAAAGCACCTTTATCACACCCAAACGTGATAATATGACACGGAATATCGTCCCAGGAGATTCCAGATGTTACTAATAATTGCGTTTTTCGGTTTTTCGGTTTCACGGCTTAAAACACCCAAGTTAGTACTCTTAATTCGGAACACCAACTTGTCTTCCGGAACTCTTTTTCCGGATCCGTCGTTTCTCTCCGAATCCGTCTCTCAACTATAACCGAATTCCTTCCTCGGATCCGAATTTCACCTTCACCCGGATCCGTCTAAATCCGGAATCCGGTTCCGTCACTCAATAATCAGTTTTTGATACCCCTGTTTTACCCTCAGGGAGTCCTCTCTTGATCTTTAGAAGGGTAGGGACTTACCACTCGTAAACCTCACGCTCTCTCCTCTCAAACAAAACACACGAAAACACCAAAATATATCTGATGTTGTATTAGGGCTGGATTCGGATCCTCACAACTTCCTGGATAGCTCTAGGCCAATCCGGTTAGCACGTCACTCAGGACTACTTCACTTGCCCTTACTACAACGACAGATTCAAAAACCCCTAGACCCGAAAGGACGTATTTCCCTAGTTCTTCGGATCGACTCAGTGATTGGTAGACCTTCCGACGGACGGAACTTTCCTATGGCGGCTGCTCAACTCCGCACGGATCCGCCCCTGCGGTTCCGGAACCTCCTCCTCGTCACTCCTGGACTCACACCGGATCACCGTTCCGGTGAATTAAAGGCTCCACGCTCAAATTCACGATTCAAGATCCTAACTCTCGGAAGTTGGTCACTCAGTTCGGATTTCAAGTGTCTAAGAATCCGGATTCCTCCTCACCCTTCCCTCTTGCCTCTCAACACTTCAATGAACACACCAAGAAAAGACTCAAACACAAGTCAGAGCTAGAATGTCCATCCGCCGGCTCAAATTAAAGAAGGGAATGAAATACAATGGAATATGCACTAGGAGGGAATGACAGGCCAACTGACTTGCCTGCCCCTTAAAAGCCCAAATCAAAACACAAGTCAACGCCCTAACAAGCCAAAAAGGCACCACAGAAATCAGGGCAACCAATCAGCGAACACCCCAAGATATCCGGAATGGTCACAACCAGCTATCCCTAAAAATCCGGAACTCCTATAAATCCAGAATCCGGATCCGCATTCGGAAAATCGGATTCAGATTCTAGAAATAAAATTTAACTAAGTGGAAATAGCCTTTAGCTACCTCTCCCAATGCGCCATCTTCAAACTGCTCCCACTTTGATTCCCTGGTGTCTTCACAAAAGCCTTCATGAACTAGAGTAGTCTTGATTGCCGCTTGGGTTCAAATCTCCCATTCCGGGTCCATTTCGGATCCAATTCGGATCCATTTCGGATCCAATTCGGATCCATTCCGGATCCATTCCGGATCCATTCCGGATCCGGATCGTCAATATTTACGGAACATTTCTGTTCCTAAATATTTCCAGATCCAGTGTCGATAGTACCAAAATACTTTTGGACTACTATCTAGGTTCTGGTTTCCGGTAAGGACAAAGAATGTAATCTTCCTCCTTAACCATTTTGTCTCAATAAAGAGACCCTATGGTTTGCTAATCCATATCTAGAACATTCACAGTCGGAAGTCCTAAATTTCCGAATCCCTAAATTTCTGGGATCCCTAAATTTCCGGAATCCATAACTTTCCGAAATTCCTAAATTTCCGGAATCCTAAATTTTCGGATCCCTAGAAATCCGGATCCGGATTCTTTCCGGATTGTTTTCGGATTGTTTCCGGATTTTCCGGAATATGGATCATAGTTCCGGAATTTCGAGTTTCGGAACCCCTTAAACAATAAAATGCTCTAATTTGTCCTACTCCTATGTTTAAGCTTCAAAAAAAATCAAAGAATCGGATTATTCTAGCAAGATATAATATAACACTATATTTTGGACATTTTCGGATTGCGACACAGGGGCTTTGTTGAATCCCTATCTTCTTCACGACAAAGAGCTTGCTGATGATCAAGATGCAATGGATGCATGCAAGCGTGTTTTAATGAAAGTATGTACCACAGAAGAGTATGCCGCTGTTGTGAAGGAATTTGTAGCCTTTCGACATAGGGACCCCCCTTTCCACAATATGTTGAACCCCGACAAACAACAATTGTCGGCGCATGCTTGGTGGGATTTTGAGGGTGCGTGCGGGAAGTTCATTGCTCCAATTGCCAAGCGCATTTTGGCCCAACCGGTATCTTCCTCTTCATGTGAACGAAATTGGAGTAGCTATTCATTTGTTCACAACAAATCTCGAAACAAGTTGACGCCACAGAGAGCACAAGATTTGGTATATGTGTACACCAATACTAAAGTCCTTTCCGCATCTCAAGAAAATGATGAGAAAAAGTGGTACGAAGAGCAATTCGAGAATATGGATATGGAAGAGTCCATGTCAGAGGATGAGGGTGGTGAAGATCATGGCGATGGTGAAGAGAGAGATCCCCTATTTGATGATGAATATGATGCGGAATACTATGTGACTAATTTGGTTGATGAACCATCCCAAGACCCTCATCATAATGATGAAGACTTTGAAGACAATCCATTGGATGTCTTCAATTTTGAAGCGGACGAGAAGAATTATGACTATGATGAGGGTGTCCCATCAAAAGCTAAATTTATGGATGGAACTACAGTATTGAGTAGTGAGAATGTTCAAGCACATAGCCGGGACACTAATGTGGCAATGGAAGAGAGAAATGGGGCAACGATGAACATCGGTGGGACTTCGACCCCGGATGAATTGATTCCAATTTCTAAATGTCCATCGCCAGTAGGGGTCGAAGCAGAAGAACTTGGCAAACAGAACAACTTGGGAGACAGTGGAGTGAAGGTGGACAAAAATGTAGGTGATACAAGTGTTGCATTCGTTGAAGTATTGGAGTGTAAGAAAAGCTGTCTTGCGAGTACCGAGAAAGGTAAAGCAAGGGGAGTAGCAACACATGTAGATGTAGGTATGATGGAGTCTGGGAGCCCCATGTCATTTGAGAATGGCAAAGGCAAGAAGCCCCTCGCACGAGATCCAACTAAACCCCCACGTAGTGGTCCTCCACACATACTGTTCAAAAGCGGCAATGCAAGTTTAGGTGGTCTCGGTAGTTTACGCTATCGAGATAAGGATCCAGAAGAAGATGAAACGTTGGAGTCCATGTTTGGTCCACGTTTGCTGAAGTCATTGGATCGATCACTTTCTTTGGGCGCAAATGAGATCATCATTCCAAGCGGATCAAAAGCAAGACAACCAGCAATGAAAGAGTCCAAGAAAGCTAAAAATAAAAGAATACTGGAGGCCTTTGCAAGATCACCATCGAAGCGGCAAAGTCTAGGTTGAACCCCCCTTGATGTATGTGAACCTTTTTCACAAAGCAAAGTGAAACCAGTTAATGGTCTCGAAAAAGGGATTGGGAAGTCTACATTAAGAGTTAGAGACATGGTGTTAAAAGAGCAAAAGAAGGGTAGACGCAAGAGATCGCTTGCATCAAAGCAAATATCCGGAAGAAAAGAGCGAGCTCTACAGTCTTCATCCGATAGTATGGAAAGCACAAGTGATGAAGAAGACTCGGAATGGGATTCAAGAGGTCATAGTAGTGGAGCTGAGGTGAGAGGAGACGTTGATTACAAGCCTTAGAAATTAAAGGAATGTAGACTTAGGTGTTTAGATATTCATGGTACATGGTAACATGGAGCTTGTAAGTTGTAATGGAAATGGTTTGTTTGAACCTTTGAAAGTAATATAAGTTTTCATGTGCATGTTGGAAACGTCACTATGATTTATTGATTTTTGATTTTTTGGTTTCATGGTATTCAAAAATAATGAACAAAAATTAAATTGTGACAATGTTTGGTTCGTGGATATGGTCACATGGATGAAACATGATAAGGTAGGTGGCTCGAATTGCGACAGTCTATTTAGAAGCATCCCTATAAAAAGCTCAAAAATCGACCTTTGGAATGGAATTCCATTTGTTTCAAAAATAAATAAATCCATAAAATTTTACGACAATAATTAGGCTTCAAGGAAAACATAACCCAACACATTTTTTTGAAAACTAACATTTGATGAAAAAGATACAGGCCCCTGAAGTTGAAACCATCTCAATGCAATTTGGTGAATTCAAATTGAATTTGTGAACTTTGATTGACTCCCAAGTAATCAGTATAAGTGTATAACTGAGATTGTTCTAAAAATTTTATCACACAAACTAGAAGAGAGTGTGCAAATTTTCCATCAAGTTTTGTTGAATTTGGAAATCGGATACAAAAGTTATAGCACTTTCAATTGGACTTAAAAGTATATGAAGACAATGTTGGTTTTAGGGCTTAATTTTAGTAAAGGTCACATTTAGGAACCTGAAGTATTACTTTTTCAGCGCTTCATTGCTTGTTTTTGGTCAAGCCATGGTTTTTTCCAGACTGCACATGTGTGGGTTTTGCAACTTGCAAGACCTAGAATCACAAATACATACCTATGCTAGAATTCTTTGAAAACATAAGTAATTTATAAATACTTGGAAAAATATGAAACCATTTGGTTTAGATTTCGCGTCAATGGTTCTTTAAACGAAAAATAAGGGGAAATATTTTTGGCCATCTTCAACCCATCAAAAAAACCAAAGAGCCCTTAAAGGGTCGCTTTTCAAGCCATCTACTTTACATGTTATTTGAAAACCCTAAATCCAGAAATGCAATCGACCGCCCGCTCATTCGTCCTCCCGTCCGCAGTCCCGTCCGCCCGTCCGCAGTTGGGTCCGCCCGTCCGCTGGCCGATCGCCCGTCTGGCCGTCCACAATTCCGTCCGCTGCTCCGTCCGCCGGTCGCCGAGGACAGCGTCCACTACGTCCACTAAGTCCGGACGTCCGGATTTTGGACGTAATTTTGCCCTGGACGTAGCGATTCGTCAACCCTGATCCAGATCGTTTCTTATACCTATTTAGATCGGGTTGTAAGATGTCACAAAGGGTGGAGGATAAGGTAGGTAGTCCTTGGATCCTTTAGAAGTAATACTAGGGGATCGGTTTGAGTTCTCAGCAATCTAGTCGATTGAAAGATTGGTTCAGGGCTGGGCTACTTGTCTTCTTGTCTTCATTCCTCGAAGGATGGAGATTTGAGCTATGTTGTTGACGCTCCTTCTCCTCCTGCTCATCTCTACGGCGTTCTTGTGAAATTCTTCGAGCCCAATAGTGGCTTGAACTGGCTGGCGTCACTGATCTTCGAGATATACGTTCCCGACCTAAATGTTGAACTAAGGTAAATCCCTCTGAGTTTGGTGTCGGGCGAGATGAATGGGTTTGTTGGCTGCTGCATTTCTAATGTCGGTTGTAACGCCTCTGTTGAAGGTTCCTGGAGTTAAAGTTGTATATTGGTGGTTGGCGAATGTGGGGATTTGCCTCTGCATGGATAGGGTTCCCATTTGTTGGTGTTGGTTTTGTTGTTCCTCCATCACCAATCTGATGTACTAGAGGACATTCAAATGATGAGTGGTTCGATCGTCTACAGTGGCAGTAGTTGAGTCTGATGTCTTCGTATGTGACATTGATCTCTACAGTAACGTGTATGTTGTCTTGAATGAGAATCTTTAGGGACCAGCCGTGATCAAGATTCAAAGCTATACAATAGCGATGAGGACTCAAAGCAGGGTTCGGGATATCTTCATCCAGTATAGTTCTGAGACTACAAGCAATGGTTTTCGAGAAGGAGATGAGGTCCAATAGAAGATCATCAAGCGTCAACGAGCAAGGGTAGCAAGCACCTGTAGGAGTCGAAGGATTAAAAGAAGGAAGCCATCGTTGGTAAGACGCTGCTCTTCCCGAGAATCTGTAGAGATTTAACATTACAGCTTTTTCTACCGCTGTCACACTATCCAGTTTGACATAATGAAAGCCATTTTGAGCAGCTTTGTGGAGTAGAATGCGATGAGGAAGGATTCTGTTCCCTAGATCCTCCAACCACTTCGAGATGTCTGTTTCCACTAAGTTTTCCCCTATAAAACTAGCTATGATCACATGATCTCGGAGGTGAAGAATCTCCAGATCTAAAGCTGTGGAGTCGATTGTGGCTTTGGGAAGTACCTTGTGAGAATTGATCAGCAGCCCTGCCCAGTTTCGGTGGAGGTGCGGGGAAAGGGACTCATCCGGAGAAGCTTTGAACGGCTTGAACTGAGGAGGAGGTGGTAGCTTGGTTAGATCCGAAGAATGCGGATTTACACCTGCTTCCGTCCACGCTGATCATTGTTGCTTAGGTTCGCTATGATGCAAGTTGCGGCTGTCCTGCCGACGTCCTCTTTGTTTTGGGGCAGATCCTGTACGAGGCTGCCACTGTCACTGGTTTGATTCCACCTGCGGCTGACCTGCATGTCGATCACTGTTAGATAACTGCTCTGTGCCTACATTTAAAGCGTATTGGCGATGAAGCGCCAAGTACTGGTCTCCGGTGTACCGTCTTCCGCTTTTGACAATGTCACGATATGAATCCATTCTAGATCTATACAAATACGGGTGACTAAATAATCAATCGTACGAAACCTGATAATGTAGATGATTTAGGGTTCGAATGAGATCTGAGTGCTAGCAATGTAGTCCGCTTTCTGCCTCGGACACACCAATCGTACTCCCTAGGCATACGCAAACCTCACACAACTAACGATTCTCACTCGGAAATAGCGATGTTCTCAGATCCGGAGAAGATCTACAGGTCGGCGTCGGAGCTCCGTTTGCGATCCGCATCGCGCCTCCAACCAGAGCGTAACTAGGCAGTCCAACATAGTGATTTTGGGCAAGTCATTACAAATGGGGTTTTTATTTTTTTCCTTAAAAGAATATCACAAAACATTTTCCTAGGGAGCAACTTTAAGGCCCAATAACTAGCCTAATAATTTTCAAATTGTTAAAAAAACTTCATTAAAAACTTCAATGAAATTGCTTTTTTTAGAAGCAAAAATTTGAAATTCATTTATTAAATTTATATCTTTGTGGAGAGCTTTTAATAATTCCATTTTGATTTATGAGATGAAAATTATGAGGGGTTTCAGTTTTGGGGTAGTTTGTAGGTAGTTTTACAATCTCTATTCTACAAAAAATTTGAAATCCTTTATGTGATTCAATTTTTAATATTTTTGAAAAAAAATTAAAAAATTATGTGAAGATTGTTTATTATAATATTACAACCATCAAGATTGGCATTTTTCATTTCCATAAATTGTTTACAATTGAGTGTTTTGAATCATTTTCTACTTCTTTCTACTTACTATTTTTTTTCTATATGTTGTACTATTCCAAATGATTTGAATTTTTTGAGCATGTAAATGACTTGCATTGAAAAATGAAATCAAAGAGTAACCACCATTTTGAACACTTTTTCATATAAATGTGACCTTGTGAAGTGCAACTGTCCCGGTTTTTGGAGGCATAAAAAATGGATTTTTGACAATTCAAATGCTAATATCTTGCAATCTATATTGTGGAAAATTATGGATTTTTTCCACATCTTTTCAACCTACCTTACTACAAGATCCTATGGTTACATGTGTCAAAAAAAATTTACATTTGTATTAGAAATTGTGTTTTTGGTGAAAACATAGTCAGAAACCTTAAGGGGTTAATCTTTTAAAATTTTCCAATAAACAAGTAATAGGAAAATATTTCAAATTCTTATGAATATTCTACTTTAAATTCAAGGAAGTAACACTTATGAAAATATTTATAAGTGAATACATTATCATTTTAGAATGAATATTTCTTTCAATTGATGTTGATTAATATTGAGTAGTGAAATAGTATATTTAATTCTATGGATATGATCTATATTTCATATTTTATAAATTTTGTAAGAAATCCATGAGTGAATCATTCTCCTAAACTACATATCATTAGGCATTTTTACATTTTCAAAATTTGAACCATCTCTATATCCTCAAAAATTGCATTATTATTATTTAATTATTTTTATTTATTTCACATGTCACTTTAAATATTTCTTTTTAAAATACAAATTTGTAAATAATGATCTTATAGAGCTGAATTTTGTATTTATTTTCAAAGGAAACAAATTATACCGAGTGTCAATCTTAAGTCTATGTAGACCTTGTTTCTACTAGGAATTAACCAATGATTTATGAACTTGATGAGGGATTGGATTACATCATGTAATCTTCTTGGATAAATATGCTACTCCATCAAGTAGTCAAGGATTGATCCTTGAATCTTAAATTCTTCTTCGAAAAATCACCTTATTTTTATAGGAAGAAATTATTTTATCATTTGTCATCTTATAATCTCGGAGAGGTCACTGGCAAAAGTTTTAGAAACAACGTGTGATAAAAAATAGGGTCCAATATATTCAGTCCATGTAAAATTTGTAAAATTCGTAAAATTTGTAAATCTAATATAGGGTACTTAAAAAGTGAGAAATAAGATTATATATGTAAAGTAGAATGCCCTAAAACACCACCATGTCATAGATAGGTCATTTATCGTAGGTGTATGCAAAATATATAAGGGAGTGAACTCCCCAAGCTTATAATCTTTTGAAAAAACTACTTGAAGTCCTATTAGATTATTATGTTAGATAAACTTTAAATATTTAAGTGGTGGCTTATCTTTTGAAGTTTGAAGGCCTTTTCTTTTTATCAAAAAACATTTAAAATTATCATTTCTATTGTAAAGAGTAAAAAATTTAATTTGAAAAAAACATAACTATAGCCTATAGTTATGTTTTTTTGGGTATTGAGAGACTGTTTCAGCCTCGTTCCCCATTCTATGAACCAGCCACTACTGGTGAGAATTAAAAAATATTTAAAAATATTTAAAAAATATTTAAAAAATTAAAAAATTAAAAAATATTTGTATAAAATATTGTTTAATTTAATAAAAAATTATTATTTGATGTGGCAGTCTCTATGCCACATCAAATCAGTTGCTGGGA
The DNA here is from genome assembly GCA_947034885.2 of Thuidium tamariscinum. Classification (NCBI taxonomy): domain Eukaryota; kingdom Viridiplantae; phylum Streptophyta; class Bryopsida; order Hypnales; family Thuidiaceae; genus Thuidium; species Thuidium tamariscinum. Next base: position 17,981,793 of record OX344752.2, on the reverse strand, counting down.
CAATTTTCAGTGAGTTCCCAGAGTCCGAAAACTTGTAGTCTCCCAACATGGTAAGAAAACTTCTTATAGATCTTGCACTAAATTATTATAAAAATGTGTACAAGAGACCTTATAAGTTGTGTATAGATTAATAGTACATTTGTATTCAAAATAAAGAATGCAAGTTTCTTGTTACTTTGTTCAATTAGATTTTTAGCCTTTCAATCTTTTTAACTTAAAAATTTGTACACTAGTAATTTCAAATTTCAAATTTCAAATTTTCATTTTGAAAAATTGACTTCAGAATCTTCTAAAAAAATCCCAAGGAAAAATATTTGATTTTTACTCATTGAAAAATTATAAAGTAGAAGAGGGCTCAAGATTGAATGAAAATTTAAATTATTAGTAGCTCAAAGATGGAATTATAATACAATAATTCCAATGATGAGATTGTTCTAGCAAAAAACATTAACCCTATACAACAATTTTTTTATAGAAAAATTGTTAAAATTGCATTCAAAGATTAGTTTTATAAGTTGATTCTTCAAGAAAATGCTTAGATTGCCCCCAAAACTAGATTGCCCATAATTTTCTCATTATTAGTCCAAATAGAATGAATGAAAGCTTAACATGTAGATAGAATATATTTTTTGAGAAAAAAAATTTAAAACTTTAAGAATTCAACTTTTTGTGGGTTTTTTTTTGTACTACCTCTCAAATTGTTTTTTGGACTTATAGTGGCTTAACTTTTTCCCCTAGACAACAATTAAAATGAAAATTATATTCTCAAAATGCTAGTATGATTTCCTATCTTGATAAAAAAATTTGAAAAAATTATGTTAAAAATTGAGGTCTCATAAGCCTATCAAAAATTCCAAGAGTCCCTTGTAGAAACTTTGGAACTTTAGGGGTCAATGCACACAATTGAGGTTCTAAGAGTAAGAGTAGAAAATTCAAGATTTTAGTTCATGGCTAATTTAAAATTTGGAGGGGGAGGTGAGTCTACTTCTCTCAACTTGGAAAAATGTAACCAAAACTCATATATATTGGTGTTATTCTAGGAACAAATTCAATCAACCTTAACCTTAGCCTTTAAAGGACCAACATGCCTTTTTTGGCAACATAACTATTTCGGGCAGGTATGTATGACTAGAGATTTTCATATTTTAGGACCAAATTTTAATAGAAGGTGTGGACGAGGAATATCTTTAAAGCCCAACAATTTTTGTGACTTTTGACAGCATGGTTAAAAAGTTATCGCATAAAATGTTGTTTATTTCTCAACTCGGGCAGTTTGGGCAGATCAGAAAAAATCACTTTTTTAGAAAATAAAAATTTGAAATTGGTTTAATAGATTTATGTATACGTGCAAAGCTTTGAATCATTCCATTTGGACTAATGAGTCAAAGTTATGAAGAGTTTTAGTTTGCGGGTAGTTATAGATTCCCTACTCTAAAATAAACTTTAAAGTCCTTTATTTTACTCAATTTTCAATATTTTAGGAAAAAAATAAAAACATTGGATGTAGGTTGTTTATTACAACATTTGAACCATTGGGATTGGCAAGTTCCAATTTCAAAAATAAATTTTTAACAATTTAGTATTTTGAATCATTCTCTACTTCTTTTTACATACTATTTTTTTTCTATATGTTGTCCAATTCCAAATGATTTGAAATTTTTTGAGCATGTAGCCAACTTGCCTTGGAGAATGAATCCAAAGAAGCACTACCATTTTAGACTCTTTTTCATCCAAATGTGATCTTGTAAAGTGCAACTGTCCGGATTTTTGCAGTGATAAAAAAAGGATTTTTGTAACTTCAAACACTAATATCTTGTAATCCACAGGGTAAAAATTTCTGAAATTTTTTCCTCGTCTTCTCAAACCTGAACACTACAAGATCTTACGATTATATGTGTTGATAAACAGTTTTTTCCGAATATTTGGTATATGTGTTAGAAATGGCAGTTTTGGAGTTTTTTTGGTGAAAACATAGTCAAAGAACTTTAGGGGTTAGTAATGCTTTAATAATGCTTTAAAGAAATTATAAATTTTAATTGGAAAAGGATTTCTTCCTAGAAATGATTTCATAATGCTATGAAAATACAAGTTCCAGTTTCTAAGAGTCTAACTACCTTTGATTTAAGGTACTTGGGCATTGACACTTTCTTAAATAATTGAGTTTTCAATCCAATTCAACTCAACAACACTCATCCATCATCCAATGTAATGAACAACAAATGTATTTCATCCAATAAAATCCACTTGCAAAATATTCATTGAAATCCATTCATCTCCATTCAGACTCTTTAGACTCATTTATAGCCATACTTTTTTTTACCCTAAACCACATATGTAGATATCTTTGTTGAAGTCAAGGTTGAAGTGTTTTAAATTTTTCACAAGCTTTTCACAAAAAGATCACCACTCAATGCTCAACACTTAATGCTTCTTGAGTCTTAACCCCCTTGCTCATACTTAAAGATCCACGTGTAGAAAAATGGTGACCTCATGACACTTAAAAGTGTGGAATTCTCTTTGACTTATACGTCATCCCTTGGAGAATGACATTTGCTTTTTGTAGAAGATGAAGATAATGACTAGGATTAGAGATTAAATACATTGAAATAGTTAGGCAAATATTAATAAAAATGTATAATGATTATATACTATATTTGTCATCTTTTGAAAGTACTACAACTTTGATTTGTATATGCAGTCACATCTTCATATCAATTTGAGTATTTGAATTTACTTCTAATTAATCTCATATACTTCAATGTATTGTATTATATTTGACCCAAATTGCAATTATATGCCTATGCAACGAACTGTAGAATATACCTTGCAGCCTTAATTTGGATGATTGCAAGGAACATTGTACTATTTTACATCACAAATTATAGACTACTTTATTTTTGGCCATACATTTTGTGTTTTAAACCCTAAATGGTTTTGACTATGTTTTCACCAAAACTGCTCCAAAACTGCCATTTCTAATACATGTACCAAAACTTTAAAAAATATTTTTGACACATGTCACCATAGGACCTTGTATTCAAATTGTTTGAAAAGATGTAAAAAAAATTTCAGAATTTTTCACCATGTAGATTCCAAGATATTAGCGTTTGAAGTTACAAAAATCTTTTTTTTATCACTGCAAAAATCTGGGCAGCTGCACTTCACAAGGTCACATTTGTATGAAAAAAAGTTCAAATCAGTTGTTACTCTTTGGATTCATCTTAATAGGAAAGTTGGCTACATGCTCAAAAAATTTCAAATCATTTGGAATTGTATAGTACAACATATAGGAAAAAAATAGTAAGTAGGAAGAAGTAGACAATGCTTAAAAATACTAAATTGTAAACAATTTATTTATGGAAATGAAAAATGAAAATTCCAATGGTTGTAATATTTTAGTAAACTATCTTCACCCAATGTTTCAATTTTTTTCCAAAAATATTAAAAATTGATTTAAATAAAGGATTTCAAACTTTTTTGTAGTATAGAGATTCTATAACTAGTCACAGACAACTCCAAACTAAAACTCCTCATAACTTTTGTTTCATTGATCAAAATCAAATGATTTAAAGCTTTTTACTTAGGTAAAAATCTAATAAATCAATTAAAAAAATTTATTTCTTAAAAAAACAAAATTTAAAGTAGTGTTTTTTTTGCCCGGACTGCCCGTTGAGTAAAGAAAGTGATATATCATGCCATAACTTTTTAACCATATAGTCAAAAGCTATGAAAATTGTTGGGCCTTGAAGCTACTCCTTGGGTGCATATTGTATGAAAGTTTCAATAAAATAAAATAACATTTTATTTGTAGTGAGTTGCCTGAAATTGCTACATTGCCAAAAAAACACAGTTTGGGCATTTAGGGGTTAATTCAAAATGATTCATAATTTACAAGTATTTAGGACTATTATATAATTTACCTAATGTTCTTAAACTTTAGAAAATATTTTAGTATCCAAATATAGCCCCCAATTTTTATCACTAGTCAATTTGGAGGTCTTTAGTACTATTTAGTATCTTGAAAATGAACTTGGAGGTGAAATTTGAAAGGGATGGTTCTTGAATAGACTTATAGCTAGCATTTGAAGGAATTTTAAGGATAATTAATTGTATGATGTGTGAAAGTTCACAAGGTGTACTTCTTTTTGTTTGAATTTTGAAATATACAAAATGCTATTTTAATGGAGTTTTTGGTGAATGACCATCTTCATAGAGTTAACATAAATGGTCAATTTTATTTATCTATTTCATTCTTCCCTATTTTCCACTTTTTTAGTTTTCCTATTTAGAAAAATTTTCTATGATTTTTCTTTTGTGGTAACCTTCATTTTTTATTCATATATATAATAATTCATATTTATTTTTTCTAATTTTACAGTATCCTAGAAAATTAATCATGAGTATTGAAAAATCAATATGTGTTTTTCACAATCACCATTTTAAGAAACATTCAGACAAAGGGTGATTGCATAAAACATTGGTCCTGATCTTTGTCACAATTGGAGTGACATTATTCTTTTTTGCTAAAACTTTTGAATTCGAAGTCCTAAAAGCATGAAATAATTAGGGAACCTCTTTAACTTTATGATTCTTACTACTATGATTCTTCAAAAATTTATAAATCATTTTATATTTAAAATTCATTTTTGTTAATTTGTTATAATGTGAGGCTTCTAGTTTTCACAACGTTAGAAGTTTCATAATTTAGTGATTTAGAGATAAAATTTCCATAGTATATTTGCATAGTAAGAAAGTATATTCCTACCAAAGATAATCTAAAAGCACATTATTTTATATCCTCCACATGAGTGCAAATAACACTCCCATTGCGCACAATTTTTGAACATTGATGATGGTTTTAAGATTATTCTTTTGGTGAAATTTCATCACCATCAACTTTTCCCAAATGGCCAATGTTTAATTAAATTTTTTCTATTTTTTACAAATTAAAATGTCAATATACCCATTTTCATGAAATTTTGCACTTTTTAGTTCCCCCCTACTTAGAGAATTTCCCTAAGATTTTCCTTCATAAGATACATTGTTGCATCACAAGTGCAGGCATTATATTAAAAAATTATTTATATATTATTTTGTTGGATTTTAGTTATAATAAAATAATAAAGATGATGACATCATTTGAAGTAGCTTCAAGGTGATGCCTTGTCATTGACATTACAAACAAACTATAAAGAGGAGGGTGAATGCACGAAACACTTGTACTATTTGTTGCGTTTTTTTGGGTTGACTGCTTTAAGATGGCTCTAACTTTTGAATAAAAAACTAAGTGCCCAAAATTAAAAAATGCTTCCTAGATATCTTGACTCACATTATTATCCTTATTTTTTACAAATTTAAAAAAATCATTTGATATTTAAAATTCAATTTTGTTAATTTGTCACACTTTGACATTGTGGGGTTTTTAGTACTATTTAGAATCCAAAAAACCGAATTTTGAGCTGAATATTTGAGTGGATATTCTATTAGTAGACTTATAGCTTATCTCCAAAGGAATTTTAAAAATAGTCATTTTTTTGATGTGTAGAAATCCACAAAGAGACCTTCTTTCTACTTGCTTTTTGAAACATATAAAACATTCTTTTGGTGATTTTCTTGGTCAAGCCTTATCACCAAAAAGTCTTCTCAAATGGTTAATTTTTAGATTTCATTAAATTTGTTATTTCTATTTTTTACAAATTAAAATGTTGAAGTTGTATTTTTCTTCACTAGAATTTTGGATATAGAACACATAGAATTCCGGTGAAGAAAATACATACTTCAATGTTTTAATTAATAAAAAATAAAAAAACATTTTTTAAAATAAAAATAAAAATAGTGCATTTGAGAAGACTTTTTGGTGATAAGGCTTGACCAAGAAAATCACCAAAAAAATGTTTACTCGTTTCAAAAAGCAAGCAGAAAAAAGGTCTCTTTGTAGACTTCTACACCACATGAAAATGACTATTTTTGAAATTCCTTTTGAGATAAGCTATAATTCTACTAAGAAAACATCCTCTCAAAATTTCCGCTCAAAGTTCATTTTTTTGGGTTCTAAATAGTACTAAAAACCCCTAAATTGGAATGTGTGACAAAAAATCGGGGGCTATTTAAAAATAGTAAAATATTATTTAAAAATCCTCAAAAATTCTGAATGATGTATAATAGTTATGAGTACCCATTTAAAAAAATTTGAATCATTTGGAGCTAAAAAACAAAAGTTATGGCTAAAAAACTAGTCACCACAAAACATGATGCAACACAGCAGTACAAGTATTTCATGCAATCACCCAGGAGACAACCATTCAAGAGCTTCATCAAATTGATGTAATTTTCTTTGTTTTGAATTTTGGATTATGAATTTCAATATTTCAAGTTGAAAGATTTCTTCTAAGTCAATTTGGATGATTGAAAGAAACACTTGTCCTATTTTTTGTCCCCTTGGCCTTGGACAGGTGGTTTTTTAATCATAATTTTTGTGTCCTTTGTCCATTTCATATGAATAAGGTACACATAAAAGTTTTAGATATAATGTAATTTTTTTGAAATTTTGTAAAGTTATTTTACTATTTTTAAACAGCCCCAATTGGATGTCTACTTTGGCCATTTAGGGGGTTACAGTCCTATTTTTGACCCAAAAATGCAAATTTGAAGTCCAAAATTGGCATGTAAGGACTTTCACTAAAGTTACACAAGCCTACAAAGAGATTTTCTAAAAAAAAGTAAACTATCAAACTTCCACATATGCTCAAAATGGACTACTTTTGCACACATGTACAGAACACAATTTATTTTTCTCACAAATAAAAATGGTTGAAGAAAAGCATCTTGAGGTCAAGAAAAACAAATTTTTTTGAATTTATTTTTTTGAATTTATTTACTATTTAAAAAAAAATCAAATATCAAAGTGTCTATTTTTATTGTATTTTTCAATGTGCTTTTTTTGTGCATAACTTTTAGAGTTAAATTTTCTTAAGTCTGAATTTTAAGAGACACAATATTCTCATTGCTCTTCAAACTATCCATATTTTACTTTATTTTAAAAAAATTATTCCAAAAATCACAGGATTCATCGAAATAGGCCATTTTGAGCCAAAACGATAAGTGTTTCTTGCAACAACCCATCTAAAGAACCTCAACTAGAGACCGAATTCAAATTTTTTCTATTGCAATTGCCAAATCAATCTCTTTTGCCATTGAACTTAGCATAGTTAGATGAGTATCCACAAATAAAGCTAGATCCTCTCATTTTGATTAAAGCAACCTCAAATGGAGCAAAGATGGTACAAGAACCTTCAACGTGATACTTATGCATTGGTGGCCTTATTACAACTTGAATGTGTTGAACTTAGCAGCCAAGAAGTAACATTTGAAGAGTGTTTTGACGGTCTAAATGACAATCAATACTATTGTATAGTTAAGCCTATCAAAGGGAGTCATGGCCACCAACGTTAGTAGGAAGTTTCAATGAATCCTTTGGCTAAGGCTAATTGTGTTAAATATATTGTTTAATAGGGGCATTCTCAAATTCTTACAAATGGATTGATGTTCTTCTTTGACTCTATTTTTTTACCTCCAATAGATATATGTTGGATTTTTATTACTTTAATTTTGTGTTTAATCATATTTTCAAAGTTCATTTTATGTACTTTGTATTAAAAGGGAAAAAAATGAAGATAATTTTACCTTTAAGGGATTTGGATGGATAGATAAAGATGAAGGAGGATAACTAATGATAACCAAGGAGCCATATGGCCATGGTGTGGGCTGAAATCCACCTCCTTATTTAGTGATAGTTAGAGATAAAGGATAAGGGTAAAGAAGAGGTCTTCTTCCTCCTCATAGTTGTTTTAGGTAGATTGAATGTTTGAAGAGCAATAGTGTGTTGTATACTATGAATTTTGCAATGAAAAGTTGTTAGCATATTTTGCTTGTTTTTGTAATTCCTAAAAGCAATGATTTGCTTGACTTGGAGTTTGTATCGGAAAAAGTTATGTTTGATGCAACAAGACACAAGCGTTTGTTTTAGAGTCTAAGGCAAAAAATTTAGGCTTTCATAGTTGTTTGGTGGAAGAATGTATAGCTTTGAAAAATTGAGTGGTTGTATATTGAATTGTTAATTTTTTTATAGAGATAGATATCATACACTTGGTTAGGAGTTAGAAGGAGGAAGTTATAGGCCTGAGTGTAAACTAGTGTTGAATTGCATCCAATATCAAAAGTGTCAACTTTGATGAGCTACAACTTATAGACAATATCTTCTATAGAGCTAAAATTTAGAGGAATTTTATCTCATTTTTTTAGCTTTTTGAATGTATCACACTTGTAATTTAAAGTTTTAAAATGAAAGTTATGGGCTTTGAAGTATGTATTGTTGCCTTTGAAATTGAAAGTGCAAACTTTAATGGGCTATAACTTATGGACAATATCTTTGTAGGCCTTGAAATTTGGAGTAGTTGTACAAAATTTTATAAGCTTTTATGAAATTAAGACACATTGAGTTTGAAGTTTTGAAGTGGCTATAAGACTTATTTAAATGATTTCATAGCATTTATATGATTTGTATACGACTTGTATGGTATTGAATATAATATTTTATATATAGGCCTTATACCTATAAATATGTTTCTTAGAGCAAATTCTCCTACCACGACAACGTTCTTTTTTGAGGTGTATACATTAAATGTATATTTCTATATTCTTAAAAGTGATTTTTTTTTAATCATAAAGTACTCCCAAGAAGAAAAAAAAAGACAATGCCAAAACACTACAAAAATTGCATAGTGTTTCTTCCAATGATCCTGAATTGTATTAATTCATAGAGCAAGTGTACAATTAGCTATTTTTAAATCATTTGAATATCTAATACATTCATTTATCTTTTCAAACATGTATTTCTACACATTTCAAAGATTTGATTGGTTGATTTGCTTTTTCAATTCCTTTAGAGATTAAAGCAAAGAATCATTTTCAATTCTATATTTGCCTAACTTTAGCTCCAAGCACACAATTTCTATATTATATGGCCATGATTATAATCACTTATAATACATTTTTATCCAATTTCAAGTGATATAATTTATTTTAATGTAAGAAATTCTCGTAGTCCATTAAACAATAAATCCAAAAATGTAATTACATACATGAAATGATATTTTTGAGGACAATAATAGCATTAAAAACCTAATTATTGGACAAACTATCTAACTTAAATTTTTTTTTAATACATGTATTATAGGACAAGCTACCTAACTTTGGGGCCTTTTAAAAAAATTGATTTTAATCTCTAAAGGACCATTTGCTAAATTCAGCAATACAATAGTTTTGGATATATATGTGATTGGAGATTTTCATGTTTTAGGTCCAAAATATAGTAATAATTGGAGACAAGGAATATTTTTTATAAACATTAAAAATTTAGACATTTTGAAATGTGATAAAAAAATTATCGCCTAATATGTTACTTATTTTTGTAAATGGGCAATTTGGGCAAATTAAAAAAAATCACTTTTTTCATAAACAAAAATTTGAAATTGATTTTTTAGATGAACATTTATGTGGAAAATTTTGAATCATTCTATTGTCATCAATGAGTCAAAAGTTATGAGAGTTTTTTTTTTGTTTGTGGGCACTTATAGATTTTCTACTCTAAAATAAACTTCGAGGTCTTTTTTATTTATTCAATTTTCAATATTTTTTTGAATAAAAAATAGAATCAGAGGATGTAGATTGTTTATAACAACATCACAACTATTAGGATTGACATTTTTCAATTTCATAACTAAATTTTTAACAATTTTGTATTTTGAATCATTGTCTCACTAGAAGAAAAACGCAGAAAAACAGGTTTATTTAAACAGAACACGTCAAGTAGATTGTGTTGAGACTGCATTGCTGAAAACGCGGGAAAAACACAAAAAAACACACAAAAACGTGTTGTCTGTGTTTTTCTACATTTTTTCTGCGTTTTTTCTGCGTTTTCTGCGTTTTCCTGCATTTTCAGCAATGCAGTCTCAACACAATCTACCTGACGTGTTCTGTTTTTAAATAAACCTCCCGAGAGCTCAAAAATTGGTATTTTACCACGAAATTTTTACCACAAAATCATCTCTAAGTTAATTATATGTTTGCCAAATTTCAAGGCCAAAAAATTCACAGAAAAAAAGTTATTTAAAATATACCAACATGGGTAGTGGTGAGAAACATTTCACTACTTTCAACTTTGACACCTTCCTAAGAACTGAGTTTTTTTTCTTTTTCCATGAAAGTTTTTCCATGAAACAATATCCATGTTTTTAATATGTATAAAAAATTTCAAGATAAAAAAGTTTTTTTAAAGAAGATATCTGAAATCTCCCAACAAGTGCAGTTTTGAGAAAGTTTTCTCAATTTCCACCTTTGACACCCTCCCAAGGTCTGAAAAATTGGTTTCTTACCATGAATTTTCTTTTGTGAAGTCATCTCTATGTTGATAATATGTGCTTCAAATTTCAAGTTCAAATGAATTACCAGAAAAAAAATATACAAGATCTCCCATCATGTGTAGTTGTGAGGAAATTTTCACTATTGCCAACTTTGACTCCCTCCGAAGGGCTGAAAATTTGTCTATTTTACATTAAATTATCTGAATAAGATCAAATTTATCTTGATAATATATGTTACAAATTTCAAGTTCAAAACACTTACTCAAAAAAAGATATTCAAAATCTCTCAACATGTGTAGTTGTGAGGTTGAGTTTTTACATTCGTGTCAAACTTTGCTCCACAAAATAACACTATACTAAGGGCTCAAAAACTCCTCCTCACAACTACACATGTTGGAAGATCTTGTATATCTATTTTCTGGTAATTCATTTGAACTTGAAATTTGAAGCACATATTATCAACATAGAGATGACTTCACAAAAGAAAATTCATGGTAAGAAACCAATTTTTCAGACCTTGGGAGGGTGTCAAAGGTGGAAATTGAGAAAACTTTCTCAAAACTACACCTGTTGGGAGATTTCAGATATCTTCTTTAAAAAAACTTTTTTTATCTTGAAATTTTTTATACATATTAAAAACATGGATATTGTTTCATGGAAAAACTTTCATGGAAAAAGAAAAAAACTCAATTCTTAGGAAGGTGTCAAAGTTGAAAGTAGTGAAATGTTTCTCACCACTACCTATGTTGGTATATTTTAAATAACTTTTTTTTCTGTGAATCTTTTAGCCTTGAAATTTGGCATACATATAATTAACTTAGAGATGATTTTGTGGTAAAAATTTCGTGGTAAAATACCAATTTTTGAGCTCTCGGGAGGCTTTCAAAGTTGGCAGTATTGAACTTTTTCTCACTGTGGATTCAAAAACGACATTTTGATTGGTACCCCACTGTACAATTCCAAATGATTTGGAATTTTTCAAGTATGTAGCAAATTTGACTTGAAGAATGAATCCAAAGAAGCACCACCATTTTTGACTTTTTTCCATACAAATGTGAGCTTGTGAAATGCAGCTATCCAATTTTATGGAAGGCCAATAAAAGGATTTTTATAAACTCAAATACTAAGATCTTGCAATCCACAAAGTAGAAATTCCTAAACTCTTTTCTACAAATTTTTAAGTCAATATACTACAAGATCTTACAATTACAAGAGTCTAATAAATTTCTTTTAAGAATTTAATTTTTATACTAGAAATGGCAATTTTTGAGTGTTTTGGATGAAAAGATAGTCAAGGAACTTAAGGGGTTAACCAGATTCTAGAGGGAAGTCCTTATATGGAATTTTTAAAAATATGCATAGGGGTTTCAATTCTTCAACTATATCATGAGTTTTTTTAATTGAAATGTATGCAACTCAACATTTCTACATTCATTTATTTTTAAATTGGTCTTCACGAAACTTTTTGGCCTTTTAAATTGATACAAAAATTACAAAAGCTATCTTCCAAGCTATTTTAATTCTAATGATCCTACTTATAATATGGGAATTGTTATTTGGGACTTAGTCTCTTTAGGTGTTGATACTTTCTATATATAGATCTTAAGGGCCAAGGCAAGAGAAAGAATGAGCATGGGTAATGTGTATAATTCACTAACACAATGAAGCAACCAAATCCATTCTTGACCCCTCTCCATTTGTGAACCCTTCCTCTAAACCCATTCTAAGCTTATCATAATTCAATTCAATTGAAGGCTAGTTAGCTTTTGAGATATTGATGAACTCATTAGGAGGGATTTGAGGCCTCTGGGAGCCTGTGAGTTCCCAGAGCCCGAAATCTCGAAAACTGCTGCGGGAACGCAGTTCCCGCAGGAATCCGACGTGGTCGAGCGACTGCCACGTCATCGATTTTTTTTTTCCGAAAAAAAAAAATTTTTTTTGGACTTTTTTTCATATTTCAGGACCCAAAATTTTTTATTTTTTTATTTTTCATTTTTTTTAAAAATGTTGACCAGCGGCCGGCCGTTCCCAGACCCTGTTTCGGGAACAGTCCCGAAACGGCCCTTTGCTGGCCTCAAATCCCTCCTAATGCTTATATATCCTTTGGATTCTTACTTTTTGAAGTTCAATTTTGAACAAGTCTAAGGACTCTAGTAGGTGCCCACTACACTTTCACTTCAAATATTCATTGCTAATGAAAAAATTGATAAATTTAAGATAGAAAAAATTCCATTGGATTTTTCTCCAAAAGGCTAATTAACACAAATGAATCAAATTATGGTTGTTGATACAAAGAGGAAGGCAATTTTTGAAAGGAAATATGTGTAGTTACTTTTTGTCAAACTTTTTTTCCACCAAAATACTTACATTGACTTTAAATTGTCAAACGTCTCACTCATAACATTTAGTAGCATGTATTGTGACTACCTTCAATTGTGTTTATAATAAGGTAAGTGAACTTGTTGTCGACAAAATCATATTAGTGGTGTACATTTAAAAACTTCAATGTACACCACCATTACAAATTTATTGACAATATACTTGCTTTAATTTGTATTTACAATAGGCTCATTTACCTTAAATAGTACTCCCTATAACATTTAGTAGCCTTCAAAGAGGTTGCCTTTCCCTCTCTGAAGGCCTCATCCATCCAGATGGGGAACTAAAGTGTAATAAAGAACATTTGTTTTGCTATTAATTGTACTGTAGTTTTTTGTTGCCACCCTAACACTAGCTAACTAAGTAAACTTCATCATCTGACAATTTCGACATGTGTGACACAAATTAGTAGTTATTGATTTTGGTATGGAATATTCCACATCATTTTGTCACACCAAAGACACGCTACAATGTCGCTACTAGATGTTCTGCCTTTGTCCTACTGAAATCTTTCCAAATTCTTCTTACAAAGGCTGTAAATTAGCCTACTTAGGAAGCTTTTAGTGGGATAGATGGAGTATGAAATATTCCTCAACCGTTAAGAGCCTCAGTGTCTGATTCGGCACACTTTGTTCAGAAGCCGAATGTGCCGTGGAGAGGACGGCAGCCAATTCTGCAACAGAATTGGCAATGATGGCCAATTACGAAGTTCTCAATGTGTTTTGCTCATGACATTGAGAAGTTCTCAATGTCCTTTGCTCATGACATTGAGCCTCCACCTCCTGTGCACTCCTGCCATGTACTGTACACTGCAGGTCAGGCCAAAGCCTTTCAAGTGTCGATAACTTCAATTCGAATTTGCGGCAGAAGCTTTTCAGCCAGCCCACGAGGATTGAATGTCATACGAACCAACTTCTGTTGCAATCCCGTCCCTCCAATCATGCAAGTTTCTGCGCATCCATGGCCGGGTATAAATCTCTAGCTCTTCATCTGGCTGGCAGTTTCATTGCATTCCGGATCCGTCTGAATTCATTGTGATCGATTGGACACGAGTTTCACGTGATACTTGGGTGTGCAAGACGGAGCTTCGATTCCAGTTACAGCAGCACCAGCTATGGCGGTTGCAACACCTTCCTCAGGATCGAAATTGACGCGAAATGGCCTTGGATGCATCCTTACAAAGAATGGTCGAGTATTTTTTGTGGCACTCTGTTTGGGCTAATCTAGTTCTGTGTTTTGGGTTGGTTCTGTTTGCACGTCCTGTATTGGTATTGATTAGCTGAAATAAAACCTTGGAGATGGACTTGAAAAGAGTTGGAAAGACTTTCGAATGGGCTCTGAAAAAGTTAGAAATTCAAACTATGGTTGAATGTCTAGCTGATTGTGTCTGCATGACTAGGTATGCATGAATGAATTATGAATGAGTGCTATAGTAGTATAATATGACTACTTTTATGTTTTTATGTTTAATATTCTATTTGTAGATCGTGTGATTTTCAACCGTAGTACGTGTAACCTCTCAGATGAACTGGGAAAGAGTTGGAAAGATCCCGTTGACTCTGGGAAATCCAATCTAAGGGTTTTTAGGGTTTTTTTTTTTAAACAAATGAACCAATCTAAGGTTTGGATATACACAAACTGTGTGTCGAGCTCAATATTGTGCGCAGGGGAACATCAGGTGACGCTCATAGGATTAATTGAGTAGAAACCCTACTTCAAAGTGAACCCTACCCAGCTAGCTCCATTCTGAGGGTTCACCGAAATTTAGCTAGCTTTGAGAACTCCCAGTGACGTGAGATCTTGAATTCCAACTGGTACTAGTTTTTAGGATTCGTTGCACATGAATGTCACGATGATGGAACTTGAAACCTTTTTGCCATGATAGTAGGAAATGCTGGTGATGCCTGCAGAGAAGTGGACCGGTGGCATCGAACCCAGGACCCTGGAGTGTCCTTTGGACATCGTGTGGGATTTGATGACGGACTGGGGGCCCTGGGACCAATTCTACCCGCAGGACCCTAGCCCTGCCTTCCAGGTCTCGTCACGCCTGGTGGAGGGCGAGAATCGGAAGCTGGGGTGCTTGCGCTACGCCGATCTGGCACCCCAAACGTACAGCTACGAACGCTTGATTGGCATCGACAACGACAAGCACTACCTCTCGTACAACATGGGACACAGGGGAAGTAGAAGACGTTACCATATGGGAAACCCGGAAAAAATTGGAAAAAATATGACCATTCCCACCTGGTAAATTCTTCTATTCTCCTTGTGATTGGTTACTAAGAGTTTACCATGTGGGAATGGTCATATTTCTCCCACATGGTAACGTCTTCTACTTCCCCTGTGGGAGACAATAACTTATACGGTGGTCTCCGCAACTACGTCGCCAAAGTTCAGGTACAGTTATTCATCAATCCAACTCAATCCAACTCCATGGCTCTGAATCTGGGATCACAGGCAGCTTCTATTAGTTGAAATTCTGGTGTGAAAAATGTTCGTTCTGGGTACATGGTCCCACGATTGTTGGGAAACCATCTACCTAGAATTTTGTACATTCTACGCAGTGGGAATTCAACATGACCTGCCTGTGAATGTCTCACTTGCGGGTCAGGGCTCGTGCACGACGTGTACGAAGCGACGTCTTCTAAGAGTGGTTTTCATAGATAACCCGGCCTCTTACAATGCTGTGGAATATATAATCAATGTGATCTGGGAATTACCATTTTTTTCCCTGAAAATTTTGAAAATTTCCGAAGATACATACACTTGTGTGTTAGACTTCCATGTATACTCCAAATCGACATGCCTCGAGGAATCGAAATTCACAGAATTTTGTAAAAATCCAAGACAGTATATCGATCGCAGGTTTCGGACATAAATGTCAACAATTGGCAATCAATTCGCTGAAATCTATCCATTATAATTAGTAGGAAAACTACCAGGCGTCCAGCTAGGCCCCTGAGCTGTGCTCTGTTCCACTTCAGTTCCGGACGTTTCGTGGGCATCGATCGATCGTAACGTCAACTTAGTTAAATTGGCGGCATTCCATTTCTTTGCCACGTTTCAGGACTCGTGAACTATGAATTCATACCTTTCCTAGTTTGATGCCTGAACTGACCTTAGACCTTTGTGAAGATGTACGTCACAAGTTGTGACGCCAGAATGGCGCCAATTCAATCAATTGCGCACGGTTTTTCTTAATTTTGTGTTTACATGGTCAATTGATTCCCGTACACGTGTGGTTTGAGAGTGTGCAGTTCAGCCCAACGAGTGACGGCAAAACGAAACTGGACTACTGGAACTTCGAAGTGGAGCCTTTGACGACTGTTTCCAGGGAGGACTTCTCGAAATTCATGGATTATCTCCTGGGGACAAAGTTGGCGACGGGATTGGAAGCCACCGCCAAAAAGTTGGCAGCTTCCCAACCCTAAACGAGTGCCCATCACCGCCATCTCCACCACAAGCACCAGCTGCAGATCGATACATGCCGGATGGGACTCAGCCAGTCGATCAAGAACTCGAATCAATTTGGAGTCCCATCGAGGGTTGTGGATTTTCTGTCACATGAATGCAATGCGAAATTAAGTGGTTTGGTTTGGTGATCGAGATTGTGCATTTGACAGGGTGTTCAGGAACTACTTGGCAGCTTGATGGAGAGTCCGTGAAATCTACAATCCTAGAGTACTCAGATGTATACCGATTCTCAAGTGGTGGATCTGGTGAGTGTATCTGTGTATGTACTGCACAGCTTCTGAAGAAAGTCGTGGACATGTTTGTCCGTGAAAAGTATGTGACTAATTTATATTTCCCAAACTGTGTGCGCTTGCAATTTCTGTGCCGAAAGGATTCATGGCTTCTGAACTGCCATGCTCATCAACGATTATTCTGTATATTGGTTGCGTTACAAGCATATCGTTATTTAATGATGTATATTTGAAAGAAAAAATTGAACTTTCAAGTACGTGCACAGAGATTACAAACTGCGTTTAGTGTTGATTGGAGGTTCCAAGCAGGAGAAGTACCAGTTGCCAATTTCTTGAAGTTTTGCCAATTTGGCGAATGTGATAAACCTAGTGGCCAGCTCTGGCCATGCCACCAGGCAGCTGAGAGGATGAAGAACCTTGGTTAATTGAACCAATGAATGGGGAGTACCGGCATTTAGTTACATCGTAGCCGGTTGATTTTGAGATTTTTCGATTGAGATCAAAAGGTTTTGGTAGAGGTTCTGGATGAAAAAAAAGATTTTTGGAAATGGACCAGGTAGCAAAATAAAATGTTGGCTTTTTGCCATCCATTCTAGGAGCATGTTGGAAAATCACCAATTCAAAATACATGATTCCAGTTTTTAGCCAATCAGGATTATACTTTGTAGGAAATTTTTTATATAGTAAACTAGGTACTAAGCCGCAATGGTACATACTACATAGTATCCTACTTTAGGAATTTACAGACCATAACTTTATTACTTCACTAAGAGTGTAAGAGTCTTTACATTGACTAAGTGTCTTTCACTCTTTTAGCTTACTTACTTCAAGTCTGTAACAAACTTACAGACTTACAAAAATTGAGTTATTATTTTACTAAGACTCTCAATAAGTTAGTAATTAGTATTTTACAAGTGGTTTTAAACTTACTATTGATGGAAAATGAGAATGAATGATGGCAATATTGCACTGCCTGTAGGGTTTACAACCTCACAAGGTCACTCAATCATTCTCACTCAACCATCAATGACTCGTAATCAACCTGAAACTTGGGGTTTAATGTTTTTCACAAATCACAAGTTCACAAGCTTCTTGTAACTTGTAATCTTGTATGCTCTTGTTGCCTTGTTTGTTGCACATGTTCTTTTATTATCTTCAATGGCATTATGTACGCATGTTGGTTGGTATATTACTCACCTCATTTTTATGGCTCATGTTGTTTGATTCTTGTGAGTGGTGGCTTATTCTCACTCTTTTCCTCATTTTTTTTCCTCATCATGTTTTGATTCTTGTAAATGTGAATGTTGTAGGCATGTCATACTAACCAACCTTTTGAAAATGCATAGATCCTTTTTTAGGTTTGGTGCATTTTTGGAAGGCTAAATCCTTGGCCTTAAGTTGGTAGGGGCAATGCTAGGTTCAAATCTTACTAGGAATAAGGTAAAATAGCCCATTATAGACCAAATGAGGATTTTGCTCTCATATCACTGCTGAAATCTTCTAATTTTTTCCCTACATGTGGACAAGTGATAGAAATGATGAGAGCAATTGAAACTATATTTTTTGGACAAGGCGTGTGAATTTGTTGTAAATTTTTGAAGTGTTCCACCCATCATGGTTTCTAGACTACCCCAAAACTAACTACAATTGTCTCTATAATGGTCATCTTACTCACCTAATGCAATCAAAATATTTTCTAACATAAAAGACTTGAAAGAGTCACTTTCTATATTGAATTCACACTAAAAAGTTGAAAGTTCCTATTACTAAGACGTCCTTCTACTAAAATGCTCTTTAGTCATTCATTTCTTCTTGGATTGACATGAAATTTTAGTCACACATGATACAAGACTAGTATGCACAACATTTCCAAGAATTTTTTTTGAAAATTGACTCTTTATGAAAAAGATATAAGCCCTCAAAGTTCACTATAGTTTCAAAATGCCAAGATGTTGAACTTTGAATCACTCCAAAACATTCAAAACAACTTGGATTGAAATGAGAGTTTTATCACAATAAGTAGACTTCAAGGGGAACAAAACCCATCAAATTTTACTGAAAAAAAACATTAGATGAAGTATATACAAGCCCCCAAAGTTGCAGCCCTAAAATGCAGTTTGGTGAAATCAAATTGAGCTGTAAAGTTTGATTGGCCACCAAAATTTCATTATAACTTGGATTGATTTGAAAATTTTTCCACGCAAACTAGAAAAGATTGCGCAACTTTCCAACACGTTTCATTGAATTTGGTCCTTGAATGCAAAAGTTGAGTCATTTTGAATTGGACTTGAAACTCTGTGAGGACACTTTTTGTCCTCTTTGTCATTTTGGGGTTTAACAGTAAATCCTAAAATGTAATTACATATATAAAATGAATATTTTTAGGACAATAATGGTATTAAAAACCTAATTATTGGACAAGCTACCAAAATTAAATGTTTTTTTTAATACATGTATCATAGGACAAGCTACCTAAATTTGGGGGCTTTTTAATAAAAATTAAATTTTAATCTCTAAAGGACCATTTGGTAAATTTAGCCATACAATAGTTTTGGACATATATGTGTGATTGGAGATTTTCATATTTTGGATCCAAAATATAATAAAAAATTGAGACACTTGAGGAATATCTTTTATGAACACTAAAAATTTAGACATTTGGAAATGTGATTAAAAAATATAAGCCTAATATATTACTTATTTTTGTAAATGGGAATTTTGGTCAAATAAGAAAAAATCACTTTTTTCATAAACAAAAATCTGAAATTGATTTTTTAGATGAACATATATGTGGAAAATTTTTGAATTATTCTTTTGTCATGATCAATGAGTCAAAAGTTATGAGAGTTTTTTTTTGTTTGTGGGCACTTATAAATTTTCTGTACTAAAATAAACTTTGAAGTCCTTTTCTTTATTCAATTTTCAATAGTTTTTGAAAAGAAAATAGAATCAGAAGATGTAGATTGTTTATAACATTCCAACCGTTGGGATTAACATTTTTCAATTTCAGAACTAAATTTTTAACAATTTTGTATTTTAAATCATTATCTATTTCTTTCTGTTTATTATTTTTCTTATATATTGTACAATTCCAAATGATTTGGAATTTTTCAAGTATGTATCCAATTCGACTTGAAGAATGAATCCAAAGAAGCACCACTATTTTTGACTTTTTTCCATACAAATGTGAGCTTGTGAAGTGCAGTTGCCTAATTCTTTGGAGGGCCAATAAAAAGATTTTCATGAACTCAAATACTAAGATCTTACAATCTACAAAGTAGAAATTCCTAAAATCTTTTGTACACAATTTTAAGTTAGCATACTATAAGATCATACAATTACAATAGTCTAATAATGTGTCTTTTTAAGAATTTGATTTTTATACTAGAAATGGCAATTTTGGAGTGTTTTAGGTGAAAAAATAGTCAGGGAACTTAAAGGGTTAACTAAATTCTAGAGGGAAGTCTTTATATGGAATTTTTAAAACTATGCATAGGGGTTTCAATTCTTCAACTATATCATGAGTTTAGTTTTTTTTATTGAAACGTATACAACTCAACAATTCTATATTCATTTATTTTTAATTTGGTCTTCACAAAACTTTTGGCCTCTTAAATTGATACACAAATTACAAAAGCTATCTTCCAAGCTATTTTAATTCTGATGATCCTACTTATAATATAAGAGTTGTTATTTGGGACTTTAGTCTCTTTAGGTGTTGATACTTTCTATATATAGATCTTAAAGACCAAGGCAGGACAAAGAATGAGTATGGATAATGTATATAATTCACTAACACAATGAAGTAACCAACTCCATTCTTGACCCCTCTCTAATTGTGAACCCTTCCTTAACCCCTAAAGCCCTAAATTGCGTTTTTTTGGCAATATAGTGATTTTGGGCAACTCACTATAAATGGAGTTTTTATTTTTTTCCTTTGAAATTTTCACACAACATGTTTCCAAGGAGTATCTTCAAGGCCCAATAATTCTCATAACTTTACATTATACGGTTAAGAAGTTATGGCATGATATGTTGCTTGTTTGAATGTTGGGCAGCCTGGGTAGCAAAAAAACTTCTTTAAATTTTTATTTTTTTAAAAAAGTGAAATTTCAAATTGACTCTTTAGGTTTATACAAACATAGGAAGCTTTTAATCATTCCATTTGGATTAAGAAGTCAAAAGTTATGAGGAATTTTAGTTTGTAGGTAGGTATGGTTTTCAAAGACTCCATCCCTACCCGCAAACTACAATTCCTCATAACTTTTGACTCCTTAATCCAAATGGAATGATTAAAAGCTGCCCATGTCTGTATAAACCTAAAGAATCAATTTGAAATCCCACTTTTAAGAAAAGTTTTTTTAAAGAAGTTTTTTTGCTGCCCTGGCTGCCCAACGTTCAAACAAAACAACATATCATGCCATAACTTCTTAACTATGCAATGGAAAGTTATGAAAATTGTTGGGCCTTGAAGCTACTCCTTGAAAACATGTTTTGTGAAAAATTCAAAAAATAAAAATAAAAATTCCATTCATAGTGAGCTACCCAAAATTGCTATGTTGCCAAAAAATGCAACTCAGGGGTTTAGGGGTTAAGACCCATTCTAAACTTATCATACTTCAATTCAATTGAAGGCTAGTTAGCTTTTGAGGTATTGATGAACTCTTATATATCCTTTGGATTCCTACTTTATAAGGAACAATTTTAAACAAGTCTACAAACTCTAATAGGTGCCTACCAGTACCATTTTACATCAAATATTCAATAAAAATGAAAAGAAAACTAAAGATAGAAAAAAGATCATTGGATTTTTCTCCAAAATGCTAATTAATACAAATGAATCAAATTATGGTTGTTGATAGCAAGAAGAAGACAATTTTTGAAAGGAAATTAATATGTGTGGTTACTTTACATCCAACTTTTTTTCCATTGAAACATTTATATTGACTGATTGACTTTAGATTGTCAAAAGTCTCACTCAATTAACATTTAGTAGCCTACATTGTGATTACCATCAATTGGCTTTATAGTAAGGTAAGTGAACCCATTGTCAACAAAAATTATATTAGTAGTGTGCATTTAAAAACTTCAATGTACATTACCATTACAATTTTGCTCACAATGAACTTACTCTAATTTGTATTCACAATAGGCTCATTTACCTCAAATGGTACTCCCTTTGTCTCACTGAAATCTTTCCAAATTCTTCTTGCAAAGACTGTAAATTAGCCTAATTAGGAAGCTTTTAGTGGGATAGATGGAGTGTGAAATATTCTTCAACCGGCAACCAATTCTGCAACAGAATCAGCAATGATGACCAATTACGAAGTTCTCAATGTGTTCTCATTGTGTTCCCTCAATTCTTAATGTTAGGGAACGTTCTGCATCTGGAGGATTCTGCATCGTGGTTTGGCCAAGTGGCTCGCTCACGGCCTCACCATCGGCCTCACCATGAGGCAGAATCCGCCAGATGTGGAACGTTCTCTAATACAATAATAGCCTTCATGCCTACATTACCATGAGGCAGAATCCGCCAGATGTGGAACGTTCTCTAATACAAGAATAGCTTTCATGCCTACATTGCTCATGACATTGGGCCTCCACCTCCTGTGCACTCCTACCATGTACTGTACACTGCAGGTCAGGCCATTCAAGTGGTCATTCAAGCCTTTCAAGTGTCGATAACTTCGAATTTGCGGCAGAAGCTTTGCAGCCAGCCTACGAGGATTGAATGTCGTACGGACCAACTCCGGTTGCAATCCCGTCCCTCCAATCATGCACGTTTCTGCGCATCCATGGTCGGGTATAAATCTCTCTTCATCTGGCTGGCAGTTTCATTGCATTCCGGATTCGTCTGAATTCATTCTGATCGATTGGATACGAGTTTCACGTGATATACTTGGGTGTGCAAGACGGAGCTTCGATTCCAGTTACAGCAGCACCCGCTATGGCGGTTGCAACACCTTCCTCAGGTGATCGAAATTGACGCGAAATGGCCTTGGATGCATCCTTACAAAGAGTGGTCGAGTATTGTTATTGGCACTCTGTTTGGGCTAATCTAGTTCTGTGTTTTGGGTTGGTTCTGTTTGCACATCCTGTATTGGTATTGATCAGCTGAAGTGAAACCTCGCAGATGGACATGAAAAGAGTTGGAAAGACGTTCGAATGGGCTCTGAAAAAGTTAGAAATTCAAACTACGGTTGAATGTCTAGCTAATTGTGTCTGCATGACTAGGTCTGCATGAATGAATTATGAATGAGTGCTATAATGTGACTACTTCTATGTTTTTATGTTTTATTTTCTATTTGTAGATCCTGTGTTTTTCAGCCGTAGTACGTGTAACTTCTCAGATGAAATGGAAAAGAGTTGGAAAGATCCCGTTGACTCTGGGAAATCCAATCTAAGGGTTTTTAGGGTTTGTTTTTTTGAAACGAATGAACCAATCTAAGGTTTGGATATACACAAACTGTGTGTCGTGCTATATATTGTGCGCAGGGGAACATGAGGTGACGCTAGTAGAAACCCTACTTTAAAGTGAACCCTGCCCAGCTAGCTCCGCTCTGAGGGTTCACCGAAATTTCTAAAAATTGGGACTAGCTTTGAGAACTCCCAGTAACGTGAGATCTTGAATTCCAACTGGTACTAGTTTTTAGGATTCGTTGCACATGAATGTCACGATGATGGAACTTGAAACCTTTTTGCCATGATTGTAAGAAGTGCTGGTGATGCCTGCAGAGAAGTGGACCGGTGGCATCGAACCCAGGACCCTGGATTGTCCTTTGGACATCGTGTGGGATTTGATGACGGACTGGGGGCGCTGGGACCAATTCTACCCGCAGGACCCTAGCCCTGCCTTCCAGGTCTCGTCGCGCCTGGTGGAGGGCGAGAATCGGAAGCTGGGGTGCTTGCGCTACGCCGATCTGGTACCCCAAACGTATGCCTACGAACGCTTGATTGGCATCGACAACGACAAGCACTACCTCTCGTACAACTTCGAAGACAATAACTTATACGGTGGTCTCCGCAACTACGTCGCCAAAGTTCAGGTACAGTTATTCATCAATCCAACTCCATGGCTCTGAATCTGGAATCACAGGCAGCTTCTATTAGTTGAAATTCTGGTGTGAAAAATGTTCGTTCTGGGTACATGGTCCCACGATTGTTGGGAAACCATCTACCTAGAATTTTGTACATTCTACGCAGTGGGAATTCAAGATGACCTGCCTGTGAATGTCTCACTTGCAGGCCAGGGCTCGTGCACGACGTGTACGAAGCGACGTCTTCTAAGAGTGGTTTTCATAGATGCTGTGGAATATATAATCAATGTGATCTGGGAATTACCATGTTTTTCCTGAAAATTTTGAAAATTTCCGAAGATATATACACTTGTGTGTTAGACCAGTTATCGATTGGAGGTTTCGGACATAAATGTCAACAATTGGCAATCAATTCGATGAAATCTATCCATTATAATTAGTAGGAAAACTACCAGGCGTCCAGCTAGGCCCCTGAGCTGTGCTCTGTTCCACTTCAGTTCCGGACGTTTCGTGGGCATCGATCGATCGTAACGTCAACTTAGTTAAATTGGCGGCATTCCATTTCTTTGCCACGTTTCAGGACTCGTGAACTATGAATTCATGCCTTTCCTAGTTTGATGCCTGAACTGACCTTAGACCTTTGTGAAGATGTACGTCACAAGTTGTGACGCCAGAATGGCGCCAATTCAATCAATTGCGCACGGTTTTTCTTAATTTTGTGTTTACATGGTCAATTGATTCCCGTACACGTGTGGTTTGAGAGTGTGCAGTTCAGCCCAACGAGTGACGGCAAAACGAAACTGGACTACTGGAACTTCGAAGTGGAGCCTTTGACGACTGTTTCCAGGGAGGACCTCTCGAAATTCGCGGATTATTTCCTGGGGACAAAGTTCGCGACGGGATTGGAAGCCACCGCCAAAAAGTTGGCAGCTTCCCAACCCTAAACGAGTGCCCATCACCGCCATCTCCACCACAAGCACCAGCTGCAGATCGATACATGCCGGATGGGACTCAGCCAGTCGATCAAGAACTCGAATCAATTTGGAGTCCCATCGAGGGTTGTGGATTTTCTGTCACATGAATGCAATGCGAAATTAAGTGGTTTGGTTTGGTGATCGAGATTGTGCAATTGACAGGGTGTTCAGGAACTACTTGGCAGCTTGATGGAGAGTCCGTGAAATCTACAATCCTAGAGTACTCAGATGTATACCGATTCTCAAGTGGTGGATCTGGTGAGTGTATCTGTGTATGTACTGCACAGCTTCTGAAGAAAGTCGTGGACATGTTTGTCCGTGAAAAGTATGTGACTAATTTATATTTCCCAAACTGTGTGCGCTTGCAATTTCTGTGCCGAAAGGATTCATGGCTTCTGAACTGCCATGCTCATCAACGATTATTCTGTATATTGGTTGCGTTACAAGCATATCGTTATTTAATGATGTATATTTGAAAGAAAAAATTGAACTTTCAAGTACGTGCACAGAGATTACAAACTGCGTTTAGTGTTGATTGGAGGTTCCAAGCAGGAGAAGTACCAGTTGCCAATTTCTTGAAGTTTTGCCAATTTGGCGAATGTGATAAACCTAGTGGCCAGCTCTGGCCATGCCACCAGGCAGCTGAGAGGATGAAGAACCTTGGTTAATTGAACCAATGAATGGGGAGTACCGGCATTTAGTTACATCGTAGCCGGTTGATTTTGAGATTTTTCGATTGAGATCAAAAGGTTTTGGTAGAGGTTCTGGATGAAAAAAAAGATTTTTGGAAATGGACCAGGTAGCAAAATAAAATGTTGGCTTTTTGCCATCCATTCTAGGAGCATGTTGGAAAATCACCAATTCAAAATACATGATTCCAGTTTTTAGCCAATCAGGATTATACTTTGTAGGAAATTTTTTATATAGTAAACTAGGTACTAAGCCGCAATGGTACATACTACATAGTATCCTACTTTAGGAATTTACAGACCATAACTTTATTACTTCACTAAGAGTGTAAGAGTCTTTACATTGACTAAGTGTCTTTCACTCTTTTAGCTTACTTACTTCAAGTCTGTAACAAACTTACAGACTTACAAAAATTGAGTTATTATTTTACTAAGACTCTCAATAAGTTAGTAATTAGTATTTTACAAGTGGTTTTAAACTTACTATTGATGGAAAATGAGAATGAATGATGGCAATATTGCACTGCCTGTAGGGTTTACAACCTCACAAGGTCACTCAATCATTCTCACTCAACCATCAATGACTCGTAATCAACCTGAAACTTGGGGTTTAATGTTTTTCACAAATCACAAGTTCACAAGCTTCTTGTAACTTGTAATCTTGTATGCTCTTGTTGCCTTGTTTGTTGCACATGTTCTTTTATTATCTTCAATGGCATTATGTACGCATGTTGGTTGGTATATTACTCACCTCATTTTTATGGCTCATGTTGTTTGATTCTTGTGAGTGGTGGCTTATTCTCACTCTTTTCCTCATTTTTTTTCCTCATCATGTTTTGATTCTTGTAAATGTGAATGTTGTAGGCATGTCATACTAACCAACCTTTTGAAAATGCATAGATCCTTTTTTAGGTTTGGTGCATTTTTGGAAGGCTAAATCCTTGGCCTTAAGTTGGTAGGGGCAATGCTAGGTTCAAATCTTACTAGGAATAAGGTAAAATAGCCCATTATAGACCAAATGAGGATTTTGCTCTCATATCACTGCTGAAATCTTCTAATTTTTTCCCTACATGTGGACAAGTGATAGAAATGATGAGAGCAATTGAAACTATATTTTTTGGACAAGGCGTGTGAATTTGTTGTAAATTTTTGAAGTGTTCCACCCATCATGGTTTCTAGACTACCCCAAAACTAACTACAATTGTCTCTATAATGGTCATCTTACTCACCTAATGCAATCAAAATATTTTCTAACATAAAAGACTTGAAAGAGTCACTTTCTATATTGAATTCACACTAAAAAGTTGAAAGTTCCTATTACTAAGACGTCCTTCTACTAAAATGCTCTTTAGTCATTCATTTCTTCTTGGATTGACATGAAATTTTAGTCACACATGATACAAGACTAGTATGCACAACATTTCCAAGAATTTTTTTTGAAAATTGACTCTTTATGAAAAAGATATAAGCCCTCAAAGTTCACTATAGTTTCAAAATGCCAAGATGTTGAACTTTGAATCACTCCAAAACATTCAAAACAACTTGGATTGAAATGAGAGTTTTATCACAATAAGTAGACTTCAAGGGGAACAAAACCCATCAAATTTTACTGAAAAAAAACATTAGATGAAGTATATACAAGCCCCCAAAGTTGCAGCCCTAAAATGCAGTTTGGTGAAATCAAATTGAGCTGTAAAGTTTGATTGGCCACCAAAATTTCATTATAACTTGGATTGATTTGAAAATTTTTCCACGCAAACTAGAAAAGATTGCGCAACTTTCCAACACGTTTCATTGAATTTGGTCCTTGAATGCAAAAGTTGAGTCATTTTGAATTGGACTTGAAACTCTGTGAGGACACTTTTTGTCCTCTTTGTCATTTTGGGGTTTAACAGTAAATCCTAAAATGTAATTACATATATAAAATGAATATTTTTAGGACAATAATGGTATTAAAAACCTAATTATTGGACAAGCTACCAAAATTAAATGTTTTTTTTAATACATGTATCATAGGACAAGCTACCTAAATTTGGGGGCTTTTTAATAAAAATTAAATTTTAATCTCTAAAGGACCATTTGGTAAATTTAGCCATACAATAGTTTTGGACATATATGTGTGATTGGAGATTTTCATATTTTGGATCCAAAATATAATAAAAAATTGAGACACTTGAGGAATATCTTTTATGAACACTAAAAATTTAGACATTTGGAAATGTGATTAAAAAATATAAGCCTAATATATTACTTATTTTTGTAAATGGGAATTTTGGTCAAATAAGAAAAAATCACTTTTTTCATAAACAAAAATCTGAAATTGATTTTTTAGATGAACATATATGTGGAAAATTTTTGAATTATTCTTTTGTCATGATCAATGAGTCAAAAGTTATGAGAGTTTTTTTTTGTTTGTGGGCACTTATAAATTCTCTACACTAAAATAAACTTTGAAGTCCTCTTTTTTATTCAATTTTCAATATTTTTTGAAAAAAAAATAGAATTACAATTGTAGATTGTTTATAACATCACACTACCATTGGGGTTAACATTTTTCAATTTCAGAACTAAATTTTTAACAATTTTGTATTTTAAATCATTATCTATTTCTTTCTGTTTACTATTTTTCTTATATATTGTATAGTTCCAAATGATTTGGAATATTTAAGTATGTATCCAATTTGCCTTGAAGAATGAATTCAAAGAAGCACCCAACAGCGCTAGCGTGCAAGCTTGGAGCAGTGAGCTTGTGAGTTGCGATCGTGGAACCTGTAAGCTTGTAAGCCTGGAAACCAAAAAAACTTCCATTTTTTTGGAATTTTTTTTTCTATTTTTTTGGTTGAAAAGGTGATTTTTTTACGAAAAATAGTGAAATATATGACCTATGACCGTGTCACCTATAACCGTGGTTTAGGTGAAATGTTATATTTTTGGGTTGAACTTTTATTCACTAAAGGATGAGGCCTTTCAAGGTTTAGGGGAAAAATTTCAACATGTAGTTTGTCAATTATCCCTAGAACTAGCAAAGGATTTATAAGAAAAAATGTTGTACTCATGCATCTCAATTTAATTCAATACATTTTTTTCATGAGACATTCTGTTACACTTTGTGAATGCATTAACAGTTTTGAATACTTCCGTAATACAAGAGAATTCACTTCAAATGTAAATCATAATATATATTTATAAATGCAATTCAAGTAGACCAACATATGTAGCCATGCCTATTTTGGAACTGCAATAATTCCCGCTCAGAGTACAAGTAGCTTCAACTCATTGAAGCTATAACTTGGTGCATGAATGAATTTGTCTTTGTGGACATCCATCTTGCAAAAGTACCTATATAAATAGTACAAGTGCACAAGAGGTCTTCACATCCTTTGTTTTTTAGGTAGGAAATTATTTTGACAATTCTTGCTTTCAATTCAATGTATTTTAGTATGTTTAGTTTTGTTTTAAAAGTTTTTGTTCATTTTGATTGGCCTTGCAATAGTGTAGCAAAAGATTGCTCAATTTGCAGATGCAGTAGTACAGAAGTACAACGAGATCACTCCAAAGGAAGAGAAAACTCCAAAGGGACTCGCACACGCTATGAGATCTGCAGCAAAAGAGAGGACTGGAAAGCTCAATGTGAAGATGTCAAAATTGGCCTCCGTCACTAATCCGGCTAATGAGCCTTATTTTTTGAAAGAGGTAAAGCTTTTATACATGTTGGAAGCAAATGAAAGTACTTTTCTTTCTATGACAATTAAAAATCTTAATTCCTGATAATTACTTTATCAGGTTGAGAAGCATTGGAGTACAAAAGAGGTTCCCGAGATGACTCTCGAGAAACTTCAAATGGTTGCAATCTGCAATACAACTGCAGCTCACAAAATCAAATTCTTGAAGTGGTGGAATTCTACCATTCCCTCTCATGAGGCAAGGCATTTTCCACCTAAGCCAGTGTCTGAGACACTACTTGGACCATTCCTAAACCGTTGTGTGTGGTATGCGGGGGTAAATAATTAGTATGGATGTTTTTATTCAAGTATTCTAAATTTGATTTTCTTAATGAAATTCAAATTTTAGATTTTCAAGTTCATGGAGT
Organism: Thuidium tamariscinum; assembly: GCA_947034885.2. Taxonomy (NCBI): domain Eukaryota; kingdom Viridiplantae; phylum Streptophyta; class Bryopsida; order Hypnales; family Thuidiaceae; genus Thuidium; species Thuidium tamariscinum. The sequence goes on along the minus strand of OX344752.2, from coordinate 17,952,499 downwards.
GTGTGTCCTTTCATCTGGATTGTAATGTGAATCTCATTGTTACAGATTGAAGATGTAGTAGTGGAATACTTTGATGGTGTTGTGAGGTAGGATAGCATTCCCATAGACATGAAGGTTCCATTTAAACCGGAGACTCTTACAGATTATTTGGAAGGATGGAGGACAAAGATTTGGGATCAAGGGTTTTTAGCTCACCTTAGAGGAGCTAACAACTTCAAGAAAAGTGATAACTTCAATACCTTTGAGGGATCCAAACAGGCAGTGTAAGGGATGACGAAATGTCCAGACGTCCACGGGATGTAGACGCTAACCCACGGACGTCCATTGACATTTGAAATTCTGTTTCCGTACGTCCAGCGGACAGACGACCAAACACTTCCGTGGACGGCATTTCGGACGGACAGAGTGCGGTCGCGCGGACGGTTTGCGGATGCGCGGACGGGATGTAGCCGGCTTGCGGACACGCGGACGGGTTGCAGCCGGCTTGCGGACGTGCGGATGGGTTGCGGACGCACTGACGGCCCCGATCGCGCGGCTTGCAGACGCGCGGACGGGTTGCAGGCGGACTGCGGACGGGCGGATGGTGCGGAGAGCGTCCGCAGGCTGTCCGCACTCTGTCCACCCATCCGCAGGCTGTCCGCACTGTGTGCGCCCGTCCGCAGTCCGCCGGCACAACGTCCGCAATCCGTCAGCCCGTCCGAAGTCCGTCCACACTCCGTCCGCACCACCAAATCCGACTGGCGATCAATTTTGGTCGCACGATCTTCCGTGAGTCCGTCTGCGTTGAATGCCGTCCGATTTTGATGGAGACGTCGCCCGCCGTCCGCGAGTATAAGTAGCATCGCGGACGGCTCATTGAGGCACAATCGTCCGCCTTCCGAAGTGGGTAATCCAGTGCCTCGAGCTCTGTGAGCCCCTTTCAACTTGGTGAGATGGTTGTGATTAAAACTTGAATACTTTCATAGTATTGAGTTTTAATTATTATTTGCTTTTGCGGGCCCCGAAATTCCCATCACCCTAATTCTGGACTTTGGGCTAATTTTATTACCATGCCTCGCAACGATAAACCAAAATCCAGTTCCAAGGGCAAATCCCAAGACATGAATTGGGAGGATTGGGCAAACCCTTTGTGTGTAGCAGAACCTGGATGGGAGGAAGAGCCGAAGAAATCTTGGGACTGCACAACATGCAAGAAGTACGTCAAAATGACGCACCTCTCAAAAATGTGGTCAAGAGAACGTGCTGAACAGCAAGTTCGTTGTTGGGAGGGACAAATTTCAATGTGCCTAAGCAAGCACTTTGTCCACCGGTATGAGGAAGTCACATGGTCAGCTGAAATACGTGACTCCAAACCAAATGTGATGAACTACTCCAACATGGCCATGGTTTGGGCAAAGATTGTGCTCCACAAAGATGTGGATTGGCGCACAATTTACGGCAAAAATGTCCACCAACTGCATCGTACTGATGCTGTTATTTATATGAGTTGGACTGGTATAAGTGATTGTATGCCGGAGTGGTCTAACCGAGGCCAACTTGGATATGCACCGGTTGTATTGCCAGATGCTGAGGATGATTGGTCGGAGGAGGAGGAGGAGGAGAAGGATGCTTCAACGCTTGTGTCATTTGGAGAGATACCTGGGCGTAGACAAGAACGCGAAGACATCCAATACCAGTAAGAAATGCGAGATGCAATGCAACGAAGTCTCGAGGATCGTGGTCGACCACATGGGCATCATGGATCGTATCAACATGACCATGGTGTTTATGGGACACAAAATCGCCAAACTGATCCACACTACAGTAATGACCCTCGAGGTGGCTATGGAAACTACCAAGGTAGCCAAGGAACCACACATGATTATGGTTCCAACCAAGGTAGTTCTCAATACTATCCTGGATTCTCTGGAAGTAGTTCTTATAATGATACACGGCACAAGGGATCTCAACGTGATGATTCAATTCCTCCTCCAACTTTTGGAGGACCTTACTATGGAAATTATGGGCATGGAGGTGCATCAAGTGGATCTGGAGACATGTGGGGTGGTGGACCATTTCTCGGGACTTTTGGATCTGGTTCAACTGGCCCAACTCGCAAAGATGACACCAATTCGGAATCTGAGTGAGGGAAAAAAATTTGGAAGATTGTAGCAAAACAATGCTTGCTTTAAAATAGAAATATAGTAATTAGCAATCGATTTTTGTATATTCTTGCCATAGGATACAGATTGGCATAAGGACGATATGAGGATGTTCGCCATTTTTTGAATACAAATTTTGAGTACGCCTATTTGTAAATTCCAATCCAATTATGTCTCATTTTCTTTGTGAAGCTTCTATGCTGCCTCCTTATTTACAAAGCTGTGAGTTTGTGTGTTCATTATGTTTGCCCCAAAAACAAATTAACCCCTAAGTTACCAAGGCATTTTCTGGCTGTGAAACCACTGAAAACTGCCATTTCTGCTGCAATCACTCAAGAAACCTAAAAACACTTTTTTTCTTAGAATCTAACCGTATGATCTTGTACTTCACTTCTCTAACAACATGTGGTAAAAATTTCATGAAGTTTGACCGTACGGATTGGAAGATATGAGCATTCAAAGTTGGAAAACAAAGTTTTTTTCAACTACGCCCTGCAATTTCAGGTGACTTTCATGGCCATTTCTGGATTTGTTTTGCACTACACACCATGAGGTCAAAATTTTTTATCTTGAACATTTGAGTTGAGAGTTGGGGATAAAAATTTTACAATGCCAAAACTTGATTTCCACATAAAAAAAAATTGTTAAGTAGAAGTAGGTCCAAAGTTGAACAAAATACTGAATTCTTAATAGCCCTTATATTGAATTAAAAAATCATAATCCCAACGGTGGGATTTTTCTTGAAAACAAACTTAAGCTTTTAAAAAAAAAAATTTGTAAAAATTTAAAATTGCATTCAAAAATGAATTCTACAAGTTTTTTTTTTGAAGAAGATGCGTAGATTGCCCAAAAAACAAGACTGTCCATAACTTTTTCATTATTAGTCCAAATAGGATGAATCAAAGCTTCAAATGTACACAAAAACTAAATTGGTGATAGGTCTTGCATCAAATTGAAACACATTAATTCCAATGGTGAAACTGTTTTGAAAAAAAAGAACTAAACCTTATGCAATTCTCTATTCAACTATTAAAATGGATGCAACGACGCTAGCGTTCGAGCGTGGAGTGGTGAGCTTGTGAGCTGTGAGCGTGAATCTTGTGAGCGGTGAGCGTGAAGAAGACTTTAATGTTGAAGAAGTTGTTGGAAAAAAAAATTCGGCCAAAATAATTCTAAAATATTTCTGAATTTACTATTTCTATGAAGTTTTGTGACCTATTACCGTGCCCCCCTATAACCGTGGATTGTCATGAAAAATTATATTGAGTAGCTATAGATTGTTTTGGGTTTAGGTGTAGACTTCCAAAGTTTTGTAGAAGTATCAAATAAAAAACTTGATTTACAGAAGCATAATTATAACTATCCTATACAAATATGGATTTGGGACATGTGCTGGTACAAGAGTACTTGTAAGGGTTTAGTAAACAATTTTCAAGATTAGGATGTTGTGCTACGTGAATCATTGAGGTAGACATTTAACAATTCTTTGTAAAGAAATTTACTTAGGGTTTAGGGTTTAGGGTATGAATGTGGCTTGAGGTTGTCATTACATAGCACATGTAAGTAGTTGCTCGAATTAGTTGAAAAAGACACAAAGAACTTTATTATAAAAGATACAAAATATATCCTATAAAGAAATAACAAGAGAAGTGATGAAAGTGAGAATGTCAAAGAATGAGAGGAATAGAAAAAAAATAGGAACTAAAAGAAAAATGAAGAAATAAAAAAAAATTGGAAATTCAAAGGAAACCTTACGGAAGTAAAGGGGAAAAAAAGGTAAAGGTGTAGAAATGGGTTCAAAATGGAAAAAATGGGAAGTCTATCTTTTTTGAAATTGGAGGATAAATGGAAACAATTGAAGAAAATTGAAAAGAAAATACTTAACAAATGCATCTCCAAAATTAAAACCAAATAATGATGGACGAGGGGGTGAAAAGACAAGAGAAAAGGAATTTTGTCTTTTTGGTTTAGGAATACAAGGGTTTAGGAAATGATTCAAGAAAGAAAAATGGGTTTCATATTCACATGTGCATTATCATGATGAGAGATACAATTTGAACTTGTACATATGCATTTGAAAAAATTATCCCACATTTCCCTTACTTTTGAGGGTTAAGGGTCCTGGGTTTTGAGATAAATATATTTCCTTCTATTCCATCATCTTCATATGATTTCATGCACAGAATATGTCCAACGATACAATATGGATGAGATACATTGAAAATAAGAAGCTATGCCTATTTCGAGACTATAATGATCCCTGCACGGACTAGGAGTACCTTCAACTCATTGAAGATATAACTAGGTGCATGAATGAATTTATCATCATGAATATCCATCTTGTAGAAATACCTGTACAAATAGTACAAGTGCTTGCAGTTCACGTATTGTGCCCGTCCTCCAATAGCAGATACAACCATGTTCACAAAGTCTGGGCATGTACATGTAGGGAACATACCCACTGTCACTCGATAAATGTTTTTTGTAGATTCCGTCCCAGTTTCCAAAACTACTATTGCACCAAGTCCTGGAAAAGGGAGAAGGATAACTTCTACTATTTGTCCTCTAATATTCCCAGCACTCTCCCATTTGTTTCGTTGCTCTACAGTTGGGGCATTTGCAAGTCTCCTAATAGTTCGGTTGTTTCTCACTGTTGGATGTACATCCGCATTAGGTGGAGATGGTTGGTCAAGAAGGAAAGGCGTGAAAATCTTAGACATGGTAAAGAGCTTACGTGGTGACAATATCGACTTCTCTTGGAGATGGAAGCCTGCATGCTACAACAACAAAGTCTCTTCTCGATTGAGGTTTGTTCCACTCAAAATAGGCCAAACCTCAGGAACCTCTGGCCAATCAATGACCCATTTCCGCTTGGTACCTTTGACGCATCGTTCAATATCATCCCAACAAAACCAGAAGTCTACCACCACCTCCCGTTTAGTACCATACTCTTCTTTTCTACCACGGTACGTGGGAGCAGGGGTTCCCTTTTTCCCCTTGGAAATCCTACAAGTACATTTGATGTTGGATGTTCGTTGCTGAGCCGAACATCTAGCATTTGATTTTTGATTGATCCTAGCAATGTGCCACTTTGATGTGTCACAGTCACTTTCAAATGCTACAGTCACAAATTGAAAGGGATTTACCTCACTTTGTGATGCATTGACTTCCAATGGCTCTTCTACTATCTTAGTTGACCTTGTCCGGACACGAGGTTGAGAGAAGTTCATTTTGTCTGGTTTATGCGAATCTCCATCATCACCAATAGGCACATCCAACTTTCGCTTAGTGCTTCCAAAAATTTCTTCTCCTTCTAAATGTGGTACTCAAGTTCCCACACCATGAGCTTCTGGCAATGTGTTCAACGCTTCCGCTATTTTCTTAGGGCATCCGCTACGTCTTGCAGCTCTCAACTTCAATTCCCCCTTCGATGGGCCTGAACCAGATGCGTGTCCTTTGAGATATGCACGATAGTTTGTCATTTGCATCCAAGCGCGAATACTATCATCACAAGTAGCATCAAACAAATTGTTTGCACGTTTTCCGGACATTTGCAGCCACTTGTTATGAATCGTTTCCGATAAATTACAGAAAGGTAGATCTGTCATCTCTTGCAAACTCAATCCCTGAAAATTTAGTGATATGAGTTAGAGACACAATATTCCTCAAAATAAAAATTGAAGGTTGCATCCTTCTCCTCCAAATAATCTAAATATTACTATAGGACAATTTTCAAGATAAATGAAGATTGAAAATTCTAACAAGATGTACAAAATTATTTAAAAGTGATAAATATCCAAAATGTTATTATTTTGAGGCAACCAATATGATTCCGTCGGATCCGACGGAACCACATCTGTGGCCTCAAAGCAATCCCATTTCACATACTTCAGAGACCAAGAAGAATTTCATAGGAAATTTCTAGTGCTCTATACTTACACAACAAATCTTGGAATACAAAGACTTAGTCCTTCTATTTGTAAGTTGAATTACATACCTTCCACATTTTATAGCAAATATAAGAAGAAACTACAAAGAAATCATTATTATGCGTACCATTGTCATAAAGCCTCCCCATTGTAAATACCGAAAATGCCAGAATGCCAGCCAATGCTCCAAGTGATGAAGAGACTCTTCGCTTGCAGCTCCAGATGACAACCACCATGACCGGATTGCAAGATAGCGTGTCTCTGCTTCATCCATGGTCTTCGATTCTTTGTATTGCTTGCACAGTATATTGTGTTGGTGTTGGAATGCTTGCTTGATGTGTTTCTGAGTGTGCTTGATAAGAGAAGAAGTCCAATGCGACAAGCATGTCCTCTCTCGATTTTGCATGACCTCATTCGGAGAACCACTGCCAAAGACAATACGTACTGCATTCCAATTAGCCATTGCACTGTCTGCCATGAAGCCTTTAAAGTTTGTGTCAGGCACACCATGATTAGCCATGACAGCATTCAAACTCCTCCAGAATTGTACTTGAACTTTCGTATCTTCAGACTGCATGTCACATATTGCAATGGTCATCACTTTCTTGTACTGTGCATCATACACATGGCAAGCCATCGTGGTCCAGTCCTTCACGCGCTTCACGTGGTCAAACATCATCCACGCATTGTGAAGATCACCTTGGGGTTGCATGCGCTTGACGAGGTCGACTCCACTTCCAGGTCCTTCGGTAAGCATTTTGAATATGTACACCTTCTCTTTGCCTTGGCCTGGGAAAACGCTGTCGTGGATAAATTCAAATTTGGATTCTTTCTTCATAGTCATGATGTTGTCAATAACACCTCCTCGATTGTTTGTGCAGAAAGAGGAGATGACATTCCGTATACTAGGACTGCTTAGAACTTGGAAGCGGTCCATGACCTCTTCCATCTCTTCTCCTTTAAGCAACTCCTTCTCTCCGGTTCCGTAGTGAAATAAATGATTTGTCAAGAAGTCTTTGCTAGCAGACAACGCAATAGCAGAGTTTGTAGCTGTTGGAGTTTTGGCCACTTGTTCTTCAATGAGTTTGCTAATCTCCTTGGCGGAGTCTCTATACATGCCTTTAGCTACTGGGTGAGTATGACTTCCAAAGTGAATTGCGGCTCTAGTCATTTCGGGATTATCACTGTAGCAGTAGTACATCCTAGCGTCACACATGCCAATGCAAGTAGGTATATTTTTGCAGACCTTACAAATAAGCCTACAATCTTTAGGAGGACCTTCTCCTACTACAAAAGGAAAAATAGTAGACCCTATCCACTCTGTTTCATTCTTTCTAGAAGCCCTCCTCAAGTACTCACACTCAGTATTCTCACAAACAAGATGACCAGCGCAGTATGACTTACGAAACTTAAGATTGTCTGCGTTGTGAATGTTTGTGGTCACCAGCTTGCACCAAGGATGTCCGTCATAGCGCTTATCCATTCCCTCCAGGTTCTTGGCAGCTAATGAAGAAGATGAGGATCGACAAAGTGGTAACTCAAAAATGGAGTCCCCATTGTATGCAGGTGGTAGAAACGCTACCCGATGATGTTTCATGATATTCAGGTCTACTGTAGACAGTTCACTTCTAGAACGATGAAGAGTAGAAAGTCTATGTAGACAATCCATTATATTGATAGGCCTCACACTGCTTGATTCTGGCAAAGGAGTAGAAAGCAAAGACTAGGACCCTAAACTACCTTCCATTTTCCTGTCAAAGTGAGGGGTGGCCTTTTCACTTGAATCAGTTATAATCATGGAGGGTTTAGGGTTAAGAGACGAGGGTAGAAACTGTCCTTCTGAATCGCTAGATAAATCTACAATAGTATCCAACTTCTCTACCTTCACAAGAACATCATTTTCATTCGTAGCAAACATTGGAAGATGACTGTGAGTACTACGACTTGGTATAGTTGCCTTAGCCACAAAGGGCATGTCCACTGATGAGTTGGCCGACTGGCGACTTCCTATTTCAGTTGACAACTGATGCATCGGTAGAGGGAGACCATACACTCTATAATTTCCAGAACCCAAAGACCAGCAATGTTCTCCTTCACACAGTGACTTTACAAGAGGAATAGATTGTAGCAGTTCACCTGTCTCAGACTTTCTCTCTTCCTCAATATAGACAGATGACTCAACGAACTTGAACCTCACATGAAGGAAATGGCTAAAAACAGTAGCATACCCTTTTTCATCAAGTGGAAAGACTAAGGGAACCTCTTGACCATCAACACGTATGGAAGCCATATTTTTAGCAATAGACCAACCCAATCCAATACTACAAAGGGAGACTCCGCTAAGACTATTTAGAATTTATAAGGAAGAGTTTCTGGTATGAAGGGGTCACGGCAGTCACCACAAATGATTTATGTGGCAAGAACAATGGAGCTCATTACTTTCACTATGAAGTTCAATGCTGGTAGGAGCTTCTTTCTCATTGTTAACGTCCTTTATTGAAGCCGCCGCTTAGTGCGAATTTGAAATGGTTTTGTTCTTAATTACTAATTTATGGGACATTGTATTAATGCTTTCAATCTTGAAGTGGTGAAATCTGTATATAGTAATTACATTGAAATTTAATGTTCATTTCAAGTTGTCTTGCAGCTTGTTGTCTCAAAGGTTGTTTTCTTCCGTAGTTCAGGACCTTCATGCTCTATACTTATGCTCTTGGAGGGCCATTCTTATATTGTTGAGAACTCACAGCCTATTAGAAAGAAGAGGAAGCGAAGGTTGTTTCTTTTTTCTTCCAGTAGATCTCTCCGTAGGGCAAGGATGACACGGGCTAAGAGGGCTCTTTCTAAGTCGAGCGACTCAGGAGCTGCTGATACTCGGAAGACTCTTGGTTTTGAAGGTGGAGCGAGCGGCGCCTCTGTGATTGCTGAGCACAAGGATTTGGAGGCGGGGCATGGAGATTTCAACCCCAATTTGGAGGCTGACGAACCTGCACCTACAGATGAAGTTGAGAATGTAAGAAACTTGTAGTCTATTCTACCTCCTTTACCATTTACTGCCTTTCATCATCTGGGCATTTTCTTTGAATAAGGATGAAAATAGGAGCCATGATAGACTAAGACTCATCTCTGCAGAGTTCATCATTGTCATTAGAATCAATAACGATGAAATGCTTTCAATTGAAAGAGTAGCATTTACACTGAAACATAGTTTAGAACTAGGATATACAGATCCAAGATTACGGTGATCAAGCTCTATAGGAAAGTTAGAAGCATTTCAAAATCTTTCTAATTTGAAGTGAAATACACTGAAAGTAGAAGATTTAGATTATACTCAATTCGTTTAAGAGGAGCCATCATAGACTAATTTTCCGTATCAAATTGATGTAAGAAGCTTAGATCAATTACTCATATAGTGAAACAACTAGGTTATTCAATTTCAATAGAAAATAAAGGACTATAGATGGTACTGGAAAGATTTCTTTGGAAGTCACATTCATTTACAATTATTGTCTCGCTTTTAATTTCCAAATGTCCAGGGTCACTTGATCTTTCATGGAGTACAATGAAATGAGCTATTTCAAATACGTCATTTGTATGTTTTTGTGAAAGCCCATGTTCTGTATTTTCTTTTTCAATATTATTCTTGTCATTCATGATGAATCCTAACCAATGCTCATTTCAAATACTTGAAGTTCAGGTAGGACAATAATGATAGATTGTTTGACAAAGTTTAAAACATGGTGCCACATGCTTCATCATTTTTTGGCCAGTAGAAGGGTTCTATGGAAAACGAAACTCTACAACCTTAAGGGATAGTTACAAAGATGAAAGTGTCATGACTTTGGATTCCGAATCCAGTATCCGCAATGTCCAAAAACAAACGAAAAAATGAAAACATCGCCGGTCCTTCTTGTACTTCAGGCTAAATTCACCCTTCTGTTAGAGTCATGAGGAACGCTGGAAATCAATGAGCTCTTTTAACTTCACATAATAGGGGCAACGCGAGGTCCATGAAGCAAAATGTTCTCATTCTGTATCTTGATATCCAAGTCAGTAAGTAGGAGGAGTGGATCTAATTAACTCGTAGGCTTGTAAGACACTTTATCAGATCAACGCAAATCAAGGTTCCTGGCAATACACTGAGCTGCATGTCCTGGATCTGATTGAAAGATTTGCGGCTTCACTTCTCGAAATCCTTGACCACCTGCGGCCTTCTGGAATCCCATGTTCTCAACTGACATAAAGTTTCTCGAATTCCGAGGGCTGCATCACTGACGAGTCACCAGGCGTCAAGTTGTCCCGAATTGCAAGGATCGGAAGTTCATTCCGCAACTTCCAGTTGCCTTTACAATAATTCCTCTTGTCACTATTCCGAAAATGGAGTCCGGAATCTTTACCTCGGATTTTGAGAACGGCAGAGCGCCAAAGAGGAGGACCGACCTCCACAACCCTGCTCAGCTTCAGATCACTTGTAGAAGAGAGACTTTCTGCACTTCTGGCCACGGTTGTGCTTGCTTGCGTCGCGAGTGCTCACTCTCGAAGTGGTGCTACTGTAGCTGAAAATTGTGTCTTGACTCCGCAGACTCCCTCCAGGATGACACGCGCCACGCGAAGTCGCGCAAAACAAGGGGAGGCTAGTCGAGGCGATGCAGGGGATTCAAGAAGGCCGCAATTCGTCACCGCTCTTGAGGTAAGAATTCCTTCATCACACAGCCTCTCAACTTCTCAATGCAATGCTAGAATGTACGACCCTCCTTGCAAGCTCCCAGAACGTGAACGCCACTCGGTTGGCGCAGGGAGTTTCTTACGTCGCGAGAGGCGCGAGGAAGCTGCGCGCGCGTCGCTTGGGTCACGGCGTTGGGGGCACGACGCTGGGGGCGCTAGGGTCACGGCACAGGGGCGCGAGTGAGCGCAGGACTGATCCAGTTACGCCGTGCCCCAACGGTCACGTGCCGCATGTCTTGCTGGACGCCATGTCGGCACTTTTTTTTTAAAAAAACTCTCGATGTCTGAGTTCTGTGGATACCGCGACCCTGGTTGAGAGTCTCCGTTGGATCCGACGGGAACTTCTACTTCCTGTCGCGGTACCCACGGATTTGAAGCTTCCATGATTTGGCCCGAAAATTTATCGGCACGATGGGATGCCAATTGAGTTTCTTACGTCGCGAGAGGCGCGAGGAAGCTACGTGCGCGTCGCTTGGGTCGCGGCGCTGGGGGCGTGGTACGGAGCGCACGACAGATCCAGTCACGCCACGCCCCAAAGCTCAAACAGCCACGCCTCAACGGTCACTTGCCGCATGCCTTGCATGACGCCATGCCGGCACTTTTTTTTAAAAAAAATTTCTCGATGTCTAAGTTTTTGGGTACCGCGACCCCGGTTGAGAGTCTCCGTCGGATCCGACGGGAACTTCTACTTGTCATACGCGCAGTCTAGCAGAAAGCACCTTTATCAAACCCAAACGTGATAATATGACACGGAATATCGTCCTAGGAGATTCCAGACGTTACTAATAGTTGCGTTTTCCGGTTTCTAGGTTTATCGGATCAAAACACCCCAAGTTACTATTCTTAATCCGGAATACCAACTTATCTTCCAGACTGTTTTTCAGGATCCGTCTTTTCTTTCCGAATCCGTCTCTCAACTATGACCGGATTCCTTTCTCGGATCTGGATTTCTCCTTCACCCGGATCCGTCTCAATCCGGAATCCGGTTCCGTCACTCAATAATTGGTTTTTGATACCCCTGTTTTACCCTCAGGGAGTCCTCTCTTGATCTTTAGAGGGGTAGGGACTTACCACTCGTACACCTCACGCTCTCTTCTCTCAAACAAAACACATGAAAACACCAAAATATATCCGATGTTGTATTAGGGCCGGATTCGGATCCTCACAACTTCCCGGACAGCTCTAGGCCAATCCGGTTAGCAGGTCACTCAGGACTACTTCACTTGCCCTTACTACAACGACAGATTCGAAAACCCCTAGACCCGAAAGGATGTATTTTCCTAGTTCTTCGGATCGACTCAGTGGTTGGCAGACCTTCCGATGGACGGAACTTTCCTATGGCGGCTGCTTAACTCCGCACGAATCCGCCCCTGCGGTTCCGGAACCTCCTCCTCGTCACTCCTGGACTCACATCGGATCACCGTTCCGATGAATTAAAGGCTCCACGCTCAAACTCACGATTCAAGATCCTAACTCTAGGAAGTTGGTCACTCAGTTCGGATTTCAAGTGCCTCAGAATCCGGATTCCTCCTCACCCTTCCCTCTTGCCTCTCAACACTTCAATGAACACACCAAGAAGAGACTCAAACGCAAGTCAGAGTTAGAATGTCCATCCACCAGCTCAAATTAAAGAAGGGAATGAAAATACAATAGAATATGCACTAGGAGGGAATGACAGGCCAACTAACTTGCCTGCCCCTTAAAAGCCCAAAAACACAATGAAAGTCAAAGCCTAAAAACAGAAACGGAATGCCAACAAGGCCAAAGAAAATCCGCAACAACCAATCGGAGCTTAACCGGATTATCCGGAAAGGTCCGGCCAGTTGTCCCTAAAGTTCCGGATCGGGGCCCACATCCGGGAAATCCGTCCAGGAAACTTCCGTCCCAAAATCTCAAAATCCTACCTAACTACTCAACCCTATCCTACTTACGTGCCCGCTTTGATGTCGCGCCCACGGGCGGAACTGAACTTCTCCGCGTTGCTGCCTTGGGAGGGGGAGCCTTCTTGGTGGCAGATCGGGTCTGCCTCTTCTGAATCGGAACCGGTGGCGTTCCGCTGTCTTCCGTCGAAGTCTCCTCCGAATCCGCCTCGGAGCTTTCCGAATGCTCCACTTCCTGAAATCCGCCCTGCTCCCTAACTTCATCACGGATGGTGAGGGGCGGATTGTCTTCCCTGTCCGAGTCATCCAAGATGACTGTCTTGCTGCGCGGATCCTTGCTCGGAACCCTGTCTAGCTCGTTCATGTGGGCGAACTTCTCTGGATTCTCCCTAGCCGGATTCGCTAGGGCCTTCATCCGGATCTCGAGGTTGAGCCGTGGTGATGCCCTCTTCTCTTGCGGATCCGTAGGTGTGTTAGACGGTCCGGCCGCATTCAGATCCGATCCGAGCTCGCCGAGGTTCTTCACGACCGGCGAGTTTCCGAGTAGCTTCCGATCCGTCGACATCTGTCCTTGCGCTCCGGGGCTGAAGTCCGTAAACACCTGCTGGTTGAGCAAGCTCAACAGTCCTTCCCCCAACTCCGGATTGAGAGTCCCAATTAAGGCCCTCATCTCCTTCAGTACCCCTTCCATCTTGGCCTGGTAATCCACCAAGATGGTGATGACTTTCGATCCGGTGACGTGCCCTTCCGTCATCAGCCGGGCGGAAAACAGTTTCGCCCTGATCACTGTATCCGCCGGCTGGGCCACCAACTCCTACAGGTTCCGAACCAAGGAGGTAGCCTCCACGATCTTCCCGTTGGCGACACTGAGATCACTCTCCAGGTACGTCACCGTGCTCTGGAGCCCATTCCGCTCCTCTTCCGCCTTCCCTCTTCAGCTATCCGGGCCAAATCTTCCGCCTGCCGGGTCCGATCCGTCTGGTTCCGGGCCTCGTCCTCCCACTTCCGGATCTCTTCGTCCTTCTTCCGCAACACGTCTTGAATCGGAAGACGGTCGAGGATTTCCGGAATGTCCTCGATCTTCACCGCGCCCAGCTTCGTGACGATCTACTCGAGTATCGCCTCATACTGGTTGTTATCCGCGTGTGCCATCATGGCGTGACGGATGATGGTATCGAAGTGGTTCCGCTTCTTTTTCCCCAAGGTCGATCCGGGTGGATCCGGGTCTGGGTGTCCCCTCTTATCCGGCGTTGTGGACTTCTTCCGTTCCGGCTTCCGTTCCGGCTGGCTGGCCAGCTTCTGCTCTTCCGGGTCCTCGTCCATCCGCTCGTCCTCGGGGTCCTCCGGCTCCTTCTCCAACTCATCCGTCAAGCCGTACTTGAGGATCTAAATTCCCGTCTCATAGCGGAGGAGTTCCGGGCCACTCAGCACATCATTTTGGTGGTACAGGTGGAAGAGATAGCCGCTGATAGTGCTGGTCTTCTCCAGTCCCACATGCTCGGCTAGCCGGTTAACTACCCACTGGAAGACTATACCCCAGTTGACTATCCGCTTCTCAAAACACCCGAAGATGGTGTTTGCTACCGTCACGGTGACACGGGTAGGCTTTTCCGGATAGAGGATGGGAATCAAGAATTCCAACATCCGTCTATGCCGGTCATTCGTGCAATCCGGAACTGAGTATCCGTCCTTAGGGTGGGGCGGATTCCGGAACTTGTTAACACCGAATTTGTCCGTCCGGGGAGCTAGACCTAATCCGGTTTTATCAAAACCGTATACATTCGCCCAGATATCCGGCGTCCAGGCACTCGGTCTACCCCTCACTGTGAGTTCGTACTGATTCGGAACTCCCGAGAGGATTTCCTGTACCATCTCGTCACTCTTCACACTCCAAGGGCGTTGGATCAACCCATGACACCCTAGGAAGACTAGATCATCCTCTAACTCCTTCCGATGCTGCGGATCGGAAGGGATGACTAGCGAAATTGCCTTGGCAGTCACTACCGCCCGTTTCGGATTGGAGGAACTCGCCATCTCTCCGCCCGAGTCGGAACTTGTCGGTGCGGTCGGCACCGACCCTGAACTAAACCCGGAACCGATCTCTACTGCTCACCACTCTTTCTCTCTCTATACGCGCTCCAAAACTTGCACACAAGCCGTACCTCGATTTGCCAAATCGAAAAGGAAAAATGAAGTGGAGAGGAGGGGTTTATATACCAGTCGGTACCCTACGTTCCCAGTTCCCCTCGGAACGGCGCGACGTTCCCCGGCCGTTACGCTAGTTTCCGTAGGTCAGCGGTGTAGACCCGTAGGAGCCGACCATCCGGAACTGCATCGGATCCGTCTTTAGGTATACCGGATCCGTCCTTGACAATATCGGATCCGTCTTTCCAAGTTCCGTCTTCCGGAAAGTTCCATTCCGGATACTGAGGAATCCGGATCCGGAAACTTATGCCCATAGACCGGAAATTCACCTTGGTCAATCTGGTTCAGACGGATCCCAAGGGAAGAAGACTCTAATTGTCTTCTTTTCGCCATATCTAACCCTAAAATTTTGAAAAATTGAGCTTACTCTATATACTATCTTCCTATTTTACTTACATGATATTTCCGGACTGCGACACTACTTCCTGTCGCAGTACCCACGGATTCAAAGCTTCCATGATTTGGCCCGACAATTTATAGAAATGATGGGATGCCAAGGGAGTTGCCGCGGCGTGCAGGATTGGAACTCTTGAGGTCCTCTCACAACACACAGGATTAAATTCTTGAATGTCTTGTGCGCTCGATCAGTGGAGCTCAGTTCTTGAGCAGGCTCGATCAGTGGAGCACAGTGTCTTGCGCGCTCGATCAGTGGAGCTGAGCTCTTGTTCAGACCCATGGAGGCGCGTGCAATCTCAATGAATGCACCCGGGTGCAGAGACACGGCACCCAAGATCAGAAGTGTCCACATTTTTTTTCCAGTCTGTTCTCCCGATAGGTCAGTTCTGTGGGTACTGCAACGTAGTACCGATGCCTCCGTCGGATCCGACGCCATTCTCGGGCTCCTCCCGTAGTACTCGTGGATTTCAATTTTCCAGATTCTGTTGCTACATTTTAGTTTACCGAATTAGAGAAATTCGACTTTAGATTTGATGGCTCATTCACATGCTTTCTAGGATGTTAGCTTCACTGTTGCCAGGCTGAGGTAGAATTTTAAAGAAATTTCGGCTGAATCCTTGAAGATGCTTCAAAAAACTCAAAATATCGCTAAGTGAGTCTCATTCGTCAACAAACTCCGAATATAGCTTTAGAATACGTCTCGGGATTAGTCAAAACTACGGAATTCGGGGTAGCATGAGGTTCCCCAACGACCACCGTCGGATCCGACGGTGGTTCTGTTGGTCCCTCATGGTACCACAGAAATTGTTGCATCGAGGCTCCACCTTCGTCTTGTTTTTTATTTCAATTCATGATTCCATTCTCATATTCAATTGCAAACCTTCTTGATGGTGGTTCACCTAGATTCTTATCTCCACTCAAATCATCACACTGAATTTGGTAGTACCTTCAATCTTTGGGAAGAGCTAGTTTTGCACTTAATAGTGGTGAGCAGGTGAAGCAGTTCCAGTTTCGTATTCGTAATGCACCGTAGGAAATAGGTCTTTTATTTGAAATTTTGATTTCATTGATGAAAACTGGAGTACCAGGACATACCGTCCAAAATGCCTTCGGATCCGACGCTATAATCCTCAGCATGTCAGGGTACCCTCAATTTGGTAACCAACCCTAAGACCGTTAATTTTATTTCTTAAGTTTTAGTGTCTTATGTTTCTGCCTCAGGTTCCTCCAACTGGTCCAACATCATCCGATGTTCTACTAAGTAACTCTGACCAGGTTTGTCCTCCTTGAATATTCTTGTGAATATTTTGAACTTGTATTTCTTGAAGTATTCTCCATGTCACAATTCATGAAATTGGACAGAGGAATTGATTTATTGTCTTGATTTCTTATTACTCATCTCCTTCAATCTTGTACCTTTCCATGAGTGTGAGATAGTTTCTTATATTTAAAAATATTATTAGAAGGCCACAAAATTATTTTGGTGTGTATAGATGGTGACTAAAATTTTCACAAGAAAACTTTTATCAATAAAAATAATCAAGCTTCTCAAGGTGTTTAAATCAAAGGGGTACCATGATGTTTCACGGATAGGACCGTCGGATTCGACGGTCATTTCCATGATACCTCATGGTACCCTACATTTTCATTCATTCAAAGGGTCAACTATTTTCTTCTTTATAAGTGATTTTTAACGTATTATGCACGATTGTTGGAATTTTTAAAAAAGTAGGACAAAAGATGTCATTGAGTTAAAATTCTTGAAGTCATTGAGTCCTAGACATCAATGATAGATTTCATAGAGGTTCTTAAAGATATGGATTGGATGAATTGGTATGATATTATTGATCATATATAGGTAGATAACCTTATTAAAATGGTAATTTCATTTTTCATTCTTCTCCAATACCTTATTTCATTTGTTACCGAATTGTTTTAAATATTGATTTCTCTTGATTTCTTCATTTTTTTCAGGGAGGGCGTCGAAGAGGTAAACGTTTGAAGACTTCATCTACTGAGAAGCAACCTCCCCTAGAGAAATCTTTTCCAGCTCTTGACATTGGTGGACCGTCGGAGCCAAAGAAGTGGCCACAACCTGGCGTACCACTCTCAAGTGATTCTAGCGATGAAGAACAAACTTTGGTGAGTTTCGCAGATATAATGGATGCTGCCGAGCGAGCAGCCAATGATTTTGATGGTGATAGGTTGAGTTGGAACCGTGGCCCTGGTCCTTGGTTTTCTTCAGAGAGCTCTGAGACAGAATATTCCTCCGCTATAGAGCTCTCCAACGCTAGTTCTAGTCCTCCGTTTGAGGAAGCCTATGAGTCAAACCATACTGGTAAATTTTACACTTACAAGGTCATCATCCTCAGTTCTGACTCTGAGGATGATGATGTTGACATCATAGGGTAGATTTGGTTTCCTTAGGTTCAATCATCCTAGCAATATTTCTTTGTATGGCCCATAAACAAAGCCTTGTAAAGGCTCATTTTGTCTCAATCTCACCAAAGCATTTTTTCAAATGAGAAAAATCTTTATATTAGTAAAGCAATTAAAATTGCAAATTTTGTTATATGCTTACACGATTAGTATTTCTTTTTGTTGACTTTGCTCTCAATCAATAATATCTTTGAACTTGTACTTCCAGATGGATGTCTCACCTGTCAAGGAAACTCAAGTGGAAACCATCTTTGAGACACCAAAAACAGATGAGACAAGACAACCCCTTATTGAAGGAGGAGAGGAGGACCTTCAAATGGATATGATTTATGATGAGGAGGAGAAGAAAATGTTGGAGGACGACTTGAGGCGTATTCAAAAGGGCGATTCAGTGGACATTCTCTCCCAACTTCGTATGAAGCCCGAAGAGCTTTATCGGCTTCGCATTCCCCTTTGCAGGCTAGTAGCCATGCCCTTGGTAAGGCCTACCCTAGCTTCTGATATTGTCAAGTTGGAGCAAGAATTCGCTGGTGGATATCAGGATGGAGCGGCTGCTTTCTATGTGTCTATCATGAATGAGGAAGGATATAGCTCCGAGTTCACAGAGGCTGAAATGAGTGAATGGGACCCCATTTGGAGAGAAAAGAATGAGGTATTTGAGCGGCACCTAGAATCCAGGCCTGAACTCAAGTCCCTGAAGAACTTGAAGTTCTTCATTTGCGATGGGAATCACAGAAGAATTGCCTGGATGAATCTCATAAATAGGTGTTATGCTTTGATTCCGAAGTGGCACTACGTTGTGGATAGCATTCTTTTGGACACTAAAGGGCGAACGGAGCTTGTTATGCAAGTGATGCATAATATCAACAAGTAAGTTCTCCAATTCAAATGTTTTCAAGATTTTAGTTGTTTTTAGTTCTCCTTTATCTTTCTTTAATATAAATTTCAAAGACTTTCACTGATTTCATTGTCATTGATGACCTACAGATTGGTGGAGGACTCTCATGTCAAGACTAACTTGGTACATACTTTGTACCAAGTGCAAAAGTATAGACTTCTACCAATTGAGAGGTTTGCTGATCTACTGAGGCCCTCAGAGAAGAAAAAGTGTCTTGAGAACAAGGTTTCTCGGAAATGGTACAGCATACCCGTGGAGGTTTTCACGTCCTTCATTTTCAGGGTAAGAATTTTTTTCCTATAGAAATTATAAATTGTTCAAATTGACAAACGTTTGAAGTCTTGGATTTACTAATTTCCAAAATCGGTTTATTGTGCAGCAAGAGATTTCTCAAGCTGCAGATTCTGCAGTGAGAAAGTATAATGATGTTACAGCAGAATGCGATAGGAAGGCAGAACTGGCTGCCCAGGCCATGCGGGAAGGAGCTAGGGAGAAAACCAAGGTTTTGATGGGAACGATGGGCAAACTGCTAGCAGTGGCTAACCCTTACAATGGACCTGACTTTCTTGAGGAGGTGAGTAATGTTTACATGTGATGCATTATTATGTGTTGGTCTTTCAATAAATGGATTTGAAACTAAAAATCTGAAGATTTCTTACATAGGTAGAGAGGCATTGGAGCACCAATGAAGTACCCGAGATGACATTGGAGAAACTACAGCTTGTGGCCACGTGTAGTATGACTTCAACGCACAAGATCAAGATCTTGAGCTGGTGGAATTCTTCTATTCCATCTCGTGAAGCACGGAAGTTCCCACCGAAACCTGTTTCCGAGCTTCTCCTTCCTCAATTTCTTGCCAAATGCGTTTGGTTTGCAGGGGTAAGTAATCAATTGATTGTGTACATTGGTTTGTAGCTTTCCATTATATCTATTGAATATGGCATTTTAGCCTTTATATTCACTTAATGAAATATTGAAGTGTGCATTTTGGTGTGCAATTTGTTTTTTAGATTGAAGATGCGGCTTTGGAATACTTTGATTCGGTTGTCAAGCAAGATAACATCATGATCAATTACAAGCTCCCAACACAACCAGAGTCCTTGGTAGAGTACATTGAGAGGTGGAGGGTCATTATATGGGATCATGGTTTTATGAATTATTTCAAGGGCCAAAATTACTTTAAGAAGGGTGACTCCTTCATGGCGCACGAAGGTTCAGCTGTTGCAGTTCGTAGGGTTCTTTTCCGGTATGTACTATTCTATTTTTTCATACAAATTATGGATAGTGTTCAGTTATGTGAAACCCATGACTTAGAAATTGAAGTGATTCATTTCATGTGTTGATATTATTATTTTGTTATATGAGGTTAATTTGTTAAGGCTAAATTCACATGCAAACATGTCTACATTTTAAGTCGGATATCATTGAGTTCTACAAGATGAGGACTTCAGTTATGAATTATAATGTACTTTTTTGAAGAAACTGTATTCTATTTTTTAAACTTTTATTTGCTTCTAATATTGTCAAAATTTTAGACCTATCCATTAATGGGCTTTTGAAATTTAATATTATTCTCCTAGTTATATTGGCATGATAAAAAATGTCCCTTAAAAATGTTTATTCTTGTATTGCAGGTATTTTAAATTTGAGCTTGAAGGGAAAGGGGCAATCACACGCTTAGACCTCCCTCCGTTTCTGCCATCATTCCTTGATCGTGGTTCTTCAGCTTGCATGTTTAGTGCGCACCAACTTCGCACTTATACTACGGCGCATCTTACTTCAGGAGGGTGGTACCTTGATTGTACACTCAAGTTCACTCCACCATCAGAGATTGAGCTCAGGAGGTCTTTGGATGGAAAAGGGGTCATGGACTGTGACGTCGATGAGTTTGTTGGACTTGATCAGAATGCAAGAAGGAGGGCCATTGCAAGGAGGGATGCAGTTGACAGAAAGAAAGCAGCTCGAGTCCAACTTCACCTTGAGAACAAGGAGAAAAAGGAGGCTGAGCGAGCAGCAAAGAAAGCACAGAAGGACAAGGAAGACAAGGACAAGGAAGAAAAGGGCAAAGGCAAAGGTAAGAAGAAGGAGGAAGCAGGGGCACAAGGGGTGCCACCTTCTACAGTGGATCAAGGTTCACAGATGGAATCCAAAGTGATGAGAAAGGTCACTCTCTCCCAGCTCACCGAAGAAGTCATCACACATGTTACACAAGGTATGGTCCTCACTGAAGATGATGCGGTGAAGAGTGAGGATTTAATCCTCAACTTCTCCATTCAAGACCTTGCAGACGACATGGAGGATGACAAACCGACTTTGTACAAGGACGTGGTACAATTTCTAGAGAAGGTACCAATGTTTATTGTCATTTTTGAACTTCATTTTTTTATTTCAAGTCATTTGATTCTTGTTTTATTTTTTAACTAATTCTGAGTTGTATTACATATTTGCAGATGTCAAATGGAAAGACTCGCATGTTTGAAGGTGTGCCAAACGTGCGAGTAGGGGTGGACGTCATTTTCATTGATTGCCCTGAGAACTTACCCGTGCCAGGGCTTTCTTCATCACCAAACGATGTGCCAGAGTGGAACGCAGATGTAGAGGCGGAAGCACTACAATCAGCTTGTAGCTTTGCCATGGAGCATCTACAAGACGATGGATGCATCATAGTGTTTCACTCATACAGTATGAAGTCCAGGCAAGACATTGCTGGAGTTTGTGAGGCGTATGACTTGGTGCAGAAGAAGGAGTGGATGGGGATGAACCGCATGCACCTTACCTCGGCTGCAAAGAAGACCAAGACGGTAATTTCAATTGACTTTTAGTGTCTTTCATCAAAATTGTATATTCCCTACATTTTAAGCGTTCTAATGTACATTTGGCCTAAATGTGCAGACACAGAAGTTTGGAGTCACCTTGCTTGTGAAGAAGCTTGGCTCCAAGGGACCATCCAAATTTTCCTTCAAGAAAACCAATATTATGGCAAAGGTAGGTGTTGATGTTGCAGAGGATGACATGCTCATGAACTACACCCATCCATATGACATGGCCATGAATGGGGAGTGGCCTTGGCGGGGTGGGCGCGAAAAAGATCCAAGGTTCTTTACCATCCTCCTCGAAGCTACAAGCATTGAAGGGGATTTGATATTGGATTGCACGGCATCTACAGGTCAATGTTTAATTCAAATCTTTTACACTATAATTGTATTTCACAAATTCAATCAAAGCACTAATACATTTTATTTCATTGGCAATAGGTGCATGCATTACAGCTTGTCGTGCCACTGGATGCCACATTGTGGCTTTAGAGGGCAACAAAGACATTTATGATGCTATCCTCAAGCCGATGAAGAAGTCACTCGAGCGTGTGGTAGAAACAGTGCAGTCAACGCCGGTGGTGGAGCTTTCACAGGATTTGGAGGACATGCCTGTGGTGCCTCGCAAATTTGTTCGCAAGGGGAAATCTAGTAAGTAAGTTGGCAATATTTAAATTCTTTTTTGGTATGTTTGATTCTCTTTTGTGTTCAAGAAGACTAATACCATGTCTTATTTTTTGGCAGAGGTCGTGGATTGATGCCAACTTCTGTCATCAATCCAAAACAAAGTCTTCTCATCAGCCCGGAGAAGACTTTTGAGTTCCCTATCTATGCTGAGCAATTGGCAAGTGCCTTTGCGGAGTTTGGTTGTTCCAAACCAAAACGCCGTAAAGATACTTATGCTCTAAATGTCTTGCAGTTTATAGATGTGTCTGCATTTGAGGGTAGAGAGTCCTCTGAGTCATCTACAGGTTCAGATTCTGCAATAGAGTCTACAGCGATTTAGATTCAGAAGATTGATAAATCTCTTGGATCAAACTATTGTGTATTGATTTTTATTATGATTGGATTTGTGTGTTTTATGGCTACTTCTTTGATGTATTTCATTTTCTTGTATAAAAATGTTTATTGCTTCATTTATATTTATTTAAATAATATTTAATCTTTGTCATGTAGAAAATCATATAAAGCGTAATCAATTAGTTGTCTTATTGGACAAAGCTATTCCTATGAAACCCTAAACCCTAAACTCTTACAATGAATTTAAATTGTTCTAAAACAAATTCTTAAACAATGAACAAATAAGTGACAGACAATGTATATTTTGGAAACCACGGTCATTGGACCATCCACGGTCATAGACCCTTCATCATTTTTTATGAATTTTTTTTTCCCGCTCACAGGCTCACGCGCTCACGCTCCCAGGCTCGCCTGCTAGCAACCCTGAAATGGATGTAATGCATCTCCTTCTCAAAAGTTTACTGTGATTGCTTGAAAAACAAGAAGATTCATAGCCGTCACAGCGTCTTATCCAATGAAAATAAATTAAGTTTCTCTACGTAGAAAAAAATGGAATTTAAAAAAAAATGGAATTTTAAAAATCATTCATGTTTTTCTTTCTATTGCCTACATTGGGCCTTAGGGGGAATAAATTTTCTCTCAAAATACAATTGAAATAAAATGATATTACCAAAAACCCAATCAATTTTTCCATACAGAAAAAAGGCCCAAAATTTGTTGCCACAAACTTAGTTGAAGTGTACTTCTTCAACACTTCAATACCCCAAACCTTCAAAGTCCTTGAATATATAGGACTCCTCAGACTATGGAATTAGTACTTTAGTAGATCTTCACATTTAAAAAAGAAAAAAATAATGAACAAGTTCAAAAGGCCGATGCATTTTGAACCCCTATAACCCCAACGGGTTAGGACAAAACACAAATGTGTTATAAAATATAAACATTACGATTGTTTTGAAGTTAGTATCAAAGAAGAATGAGAAGATAATGTAAAGCACAAAAAATAGACACTATCCATCCAGTCGAAGTAAAAAAAAATTCAGATTATTTTTAAATGAATGTTGAATATAAATTTTCAATAACTCACCAAAAATTCAATTTCTATTTTTATGGTTTGAAATTCTTTTTGATTAGTCTAAATTCTGTTTTTTATTGACTTATAAAGAAATGCAAAATATTCAACCTCTAACAGCACAAGGTATTAAGACAAAATACGAATGTGTCATGAAATATAAGATTTACAACATTTTTGAAGTTAGCATCAAAGAAGACAATGTACAACACAAAAAGTAGAAAGTACCCATATGATCAAAATCAAAAAATATTTATAGATTCTCTTCAAATGAATTTTCAAGATAGAACTTCAAAAACTCACCAAAAATACAATTCCTATTTTTAGGGTTTGAAATTCTTTTTCATTGGTCAAAATTCTGTTTTTCATTGATTTATAAAGAAATGCCAGAAATTCAACCTCTACAAGCCCAACGTATTAAGACAAAATACAAATGCGTTATGAAATATAAGATTTACAACATTTTTGAAGTTAGCATCAAAAAAGACAATGTAAAGCACAAAAGTAGAAAGTACCCATATGGTCAAAATTAAAAAATATTCATACATTCTCTTTAAATGCTTTCTGAAGATATAACTTTAAAAATTCACCAAAAATACAATTTCCATTCTTAGGATTTGAAATTTTTTTCCTGTGGTCAAAACTGTGGTTCTTATTGTTTTGTTAAAAAATAAATAGTATTTATCAATGGGAGCCTTAGTACTTCTTCCAAATAGTACGTTCCTCAACACTAAGCAATTTTAGACACTTTGTACTATTTCTCCTTTTTTTGGCTATACCTTTTGTTTGATCGTATTGATCTTAGTTTTGAATATCAATGTTCAAATGAAACCTAATTTTTTCAAAATCGGGAAGAAAAAAGGTCAAAAAAGTTTTTTTTTGGGTTTAGTAAATTTTCCCAAAGTAAAGAAGAACTTTCGGAAAATGATCGTTTGAGCAATTAGGGGTTAATGTAGAAGATTGTTCCAAAGTTTTAAAACCTGTCCTCTTCAATCTATTGAAGAAATAAATAAATAAATATTTTTTTTTCCAATGTATTTCACAATTTCGAAGGAATTTCAAAGAAGAGACCTTATGAACATTATGAACATTCAATCTATTATCAATCCATTTGTTTCAAAAAAAAAAAAAAATCTATAATCAATTTAACCCCTAAAGGACCATTGTCCCCTCAGGGGACAATTTGGAGTTCGGGCAGGGTCCGTAGACCTCAATTTTTAATGAATCTTTTTGAAACTTTCTCATAAGATAGGAAAACTGATTAGCTTCATGGGAATGTAAATTTGATTTCAATTGGTGACCGGGAGAAAAAGTTATACCACAAAAAGGCCAAATTTTCATTTGGCGGGCAGAACTTTACAATTTCTTGAAAAAATAACTTATAGGATTCATTTTTGAATGCAGTTTTCAGAATTTTTCAAAACAAATTGTTGGACAAGGTTATGTTTACTTTCTAAAACAATCTCACCATTGGGATTATTGTATTTCGATCCCATCTTAGAGTTATTAACCATTTAGTTTTTCTTTCAATCTTGGACCTACATCTACTTAACAATTTTTTAAAGAATGAAAATCAAGTGTTTTTTGTGTGAAATTTTTTGCCTAGACTCTCAACTCAATTTCTTAACACAAGAAATTATAAATTCAAAGTCTATAGTGCAATTTTTTAATACAAATTCCAGTCAAAGTCATCTGAAATTGCAAACCACAGTTCAAGAAAACTTGTATTTCCAACTTTGAATGCTCATATCTTCCAATTTGTACGGTCAAACTTCATGAAATTTTTACCACTTGATCTCAATCAAGTTAAGTACAAGATCCTACGGTTAGATTCTTAAATTTTTTTGTTTTGTTTTCTTGGATGAATGCAACAGAATTGGCAATTTTGAGAGTTTTTGATAGAAAAAAGGCCTTGGTCCTTTAGGGGTTAAGAAGGATTTCCCAATTATTAATGTTCAATTTTTTTTTTAAATCTAATTGATATAGCAATAGAGTTATCGATATGGCTGTAACCATGGGTCATACTTTAAAATTTTTAACTAGAAGTGACACATGTAACCCTAAGATCTTCTAGTGCACTAATTGGGGTCTTGGGGAAGATGTACACAAAATTCCAGAAAAATTAGTAAGTCCCATAAGGCCATAACGTTCATCTTACAAATCAAAATGGAATTATTCAAAACTTTCCAAGTAGATCAAAATCTAAAGAACCAATACTTCAAGGCTTCAAGGGTCAACTCATCATGAGAGGTTCAAAAACACCAAATCTCATAGAAATACTTCAAGGGTCAACTCATCATGAGAGGTTCCAAAACACCAAAACATGCAAAAACAAATGTGAGATAGAAGTGAATTGCACATATATTTGGGAAAATTTGTGATGCACACATCTTTTTATGACATAGTTGAGGTACATAGGGATATATTTCCTTGCCGGTACATCTATTCAATACTTCTATACTTCTACGTAAAACACTAAAATACTAATATGAATGGCGGAAATGTTCATCTTGGATAGGCCAATTGTAACCTGGGCTAGTAAATCGTTGGACGATTTTAGTCAAACTTACTGCCCTCTACATCTGTAGAACATAGAAGTTCCAAATAATTATGAAACACAAGTCCTAACTGATGGTGGCTCCACTTTGTATGTCCTCTGTTATCACGATGAAGCGCCGCGTACTCCTTGGACATGCATTGCTTGTTGATCTGTTGAGCTAGTTTACCAACCGCAAACTCCTCTGATTTACGTGATAAATGTGGAATCATTTCCACATCTGCATCTTTTCTATGCACATACACAATAGACGGATCCACCCACCATCTTCTTTGCAAAGATTCTTTCTTCTCACTTTCAGATGTGAAAGTGTACAAGGATTTGGGTGGATCACTATGTATGGTAGTCATGCCCCAATCGCAAACCCCAATATATACACGTGACTCATCATCCGGAAAGTGAAACATGATGTTGTCCGGCGAGAGATCGTTGTGTAGATGCCCAGCTTGATGAACCGCATGCAAAATGTGCATCAATGCCCATGCGAGCTCCGTACATTTTTTTCTCCATCGACCTAGAAAGAATGCTCGATTCACCTCTTCGGGTGATGGCTTGGAATAAGCCAATCGAATGTGAATGTCATCTGGATAGTCCCTATCCATATTCAACATTTGCCTCAACGTTCCGCCATTCCACCAATACATGTACCCTTCATTATTTGTTGCATGTATAGCTGCAAATCGTATAACTCCGTCATGTGGAATCCGCACTGCCATTGACTCGTTCTGGTGTTCCAACTTTGCGAGTTGAGGCCTCATGCGTTGCTGATGCGATACCTTCGCTGCAAACTCCCAAGATGCTTGTATCTCAACACATCCTTCAATTCGCACCCTTTGGATTGTTGCATAGCCCCCCTTCAACACTGTACTGTCTTGTGGAATCACCCTTGCGGTAATGGACAATGCCACGAGATGTCGCCGCCCACGTTGCAATTCTACAACTCCTTCATCCGTGTTCCACCAACCCAATGATCCTTATCCCTTCCGTTTCCTTGCATTCTTTGTAAACGGAGCACATCGTTTTACAAACAAATCCGCCTTCAAAATGACTTCTTCAAATGTAGGATCATTCTCATGATGTTCCCTCCCGTACTTTGCCAAAACCACTTTGGCATTCCACAATCAATCTTGCACCCTGTTCTTCAAAAACTGTTGAAAGCCCCTTTTCTCTGTTTCATGAATCCATCCTGGAACATAGAGAGCATCTGTCATTCTCTTCGTCATATCCGATTTGAACTTCTCAATGCACTCCTCTTCGTATCGGATGTACTTGCTATCAAGGGATGCAGTGCTCTCCTCCTCATAAAACTGCACTATGATACGGATGAGATATGCCTTGCAATCATCCGAGGGCATGTCCTCAATGTCTAGCGACTCTAGCACCACAGGTCTTGCCTTTGCTACCTTCTTTCCTTTCGGCATCGTGATCAAATCAATGATAAGAGTTTAAAAACTCTTGATTTCAAGCACAAAGCAGAAAAGACGTACAAAAAAAGGGCAACAAGTTGGCCCTAAATCCCATTCCTAACTTCCCTTAGAAAGGAGCCAATGGAGGATTAACCACCAAGCTCTTCGCTCTCTCTTGTGAAACACAAGGGGGAAGATAGGAATGCGGTTGCGGACGGGCCGTCCGCCCATCTTATACCTTGCGGACGGATCGACCCGTCCACAACCTCGCCCTTGCCGTCCGATCGGGTCCGTCCGCCTCGAAGTGGCCGTCCGATCTGTCCGCCTCGCCAATCAAGTCCATCCGATCCGTCTGCCGCGCCTCGTCGGGGCCGTCCGCCTCGTCCTCCTCGGGGCCGTCCAATCACTGTGGCCGTCCGATCGGGGCCTTATGGCATTTCAACTTCAAAATTTCATAACTAATTCTACAAAGCTTTAAAAAATACAAAACCAAATGGGGTACACGTCAATTCCACTTGTCTTTTAAGGGAATATTTTTGAGAACTACTTCAAGAAGTTTTACCTACCTATTATTTACTTTTAATCCTTCAATGGTCAATTGTCCTTGAAAGATATGTGCAATTAGCATATAAACCAAGTTCTTTGGAACTTTGTGGAACTATGTCAAATTAGTTATGATTTTTTGGAGTTGAAATGGCATGGGGACCTAAAATCGCCCACCTCCTAAAATGTACATTGTTTGCACATTGTTGAAGGGTACAGAAAAACAACATGTTTAAATAACTTACATTTGAAGAAGTGGGTGGTCTTGGATCTTGAGCACTTTTAGAACCTCCTCTCATTTAGTGATTGCACAACATGTTTGTACGAGCGTTTTTGAGGCTTTAGAATTGTGAATAAAACATTTGTTATGATAAAAACAGGAATACTTATTAAATTCCAAGTATCTTAGTTTCTTATATATAATATTTTATTTTTAGAATTTGGAAAAAATTGTAGTGTAATAGTATTTACTACTTTAAAAAAATTAACCTTTAAATTGTATGACTATGCGTAGAATATGTTTGAAAAAAAATATCAATACACAAATCCATTATGAACACTTATGTTTTCATGTGTAAAATAAAACAATGTGGTCTCATTAGTCCTTTATTATGTTTATTTTGAAAATGTCAATTCAAATATTATTATGTCTACAAATTTCAATCTATAACCTCTAAACAACGGCAAAAAAAATTGAAACAACTTATAAAAATTTGAACATAAATTAGTGCGAACTTCATGGATGGAGTGATTGACTCAAACTTATTTCACTTTCTTTTGATGTAGATGGGATTCTAATTCATGAAAACTTGAACATAAAATAGTGCAACGATGCTAGTAAATGAGCATGAACATGAGCATGTGAACTCCTAATATGTATATAAGTACTTATATTTCCACCTAAGAAGGTGTTTATAGTCCTAATACCTATAATATAGGGCCCTATAATATAAATACACTCTTATTATAAAAGGTTTCTATAGTATAAACAACTACATTATAGGTGCATCATCTTTGAGGCTTAGAAGCTCACACTCAGGGCATAAATTAGACACCCTAGCCAAATTTCTAGGGGACACCCTGGTCAAAATTTTGGGTGTCAAAAGGACACCCTTGTCCAATTTTTGGGTGTCCCTAATTTTCCATACATTTTTTTTGGTGAGTTAGAATATTCTCAATTTTGAAAAATTTGTAATATCAATATGAATTTTTTGTTACAAATGAAAAGAGTCACTATATACCATAGCATACAAAAGAAAACAAACCTACAAGCTGCGACCTTTCATGGCACACCATTTCACCCAAACTTGTTCAAAGTCAATGGCTTCTATAGGAATTTTTGCCATTGCAACTCTCATTTCTGCTTCCAAAGTCTCCAATACTAAACTAGAACGTAAATTAGACTTAATATGATTTTGAGTAGAAAATCCCCTCTCACAAGAAGCTGTGCTAGCAGGAATTACAAGAATACTTTGCCACAGCTTGGACATGTGAGGCTACCAAAATTGCTGAAAAAGAAATGGGGCTAAATAGATTGTAGTTGCATTGAAGATCTTCAAATCTGGAAATCGTTGTCGCAACGACTCTAATAGTTTGAGCACATAAGCCTGTGCAATCACTCTACACTCGTGTAAGGTGCCATCACCACCAAATTCAACTGCATGTAGCAATGGTGCATAATGCAATATATTTGAATTTACAACTCCTGTGGAGTCTTGGAACTGAATTTTACCACCTCGAGAAATGTCCAAGAAATGTGCTACAAATTTTGTATCTGCACCAAACTCCTCATTATTTTCTAGTAATCCCTTATTTAAACATTTATAATCTTCTCAAAAATAGAAGATTGGAAAAAAATCATCATCCCATATTATTTGGAAAAATATTTTAGAATTGATGAATGTACAAATCAAAGTTCTAGACTTTGAATTTTAGATTCCGTTTGCATATTAGTATATTACCTATACCAACATTGTCACCATTCTCTTTTTCTAAAAATAAAAACATATATATAATTACCTTTTCATACATTAATGCTCTATTGGATATTTGATCCATTAATACCAATTTTTGAAAACAAAAATCTACAGTTCAAAATCCAATGTTTGAGCAAAGGACTTTCAATTTTTGAACAAATGGATAGTGTAATATAGATAAGACCTAGACATCACGGTAGATGGGGTCTTTGGCTCTTGGTGGATGGAGTCAGGTAAGACAAGAGCTTGGACGGTGAAGGAAATCCGATTAAATAGGTGAGCGGATGGGTGCCTCAATAATTAAGGTTTTGACAAACAGACAAACATGATTGCGTCAGATAAGATTGAAGTGTATAGGGTTGGTATACATGGGGTTGGGGTACAAATTCTTTAGGAGGTTTATTTGGATATAACTAATGTGTTTTACATCCCTTGGGGGCATGAGTGCTAGTAGTCATAGTGAAACAAATTTGCCAAAACTTTGTATGGGCAAGTAAAATTTCCTAAAAATTTCACGTATGCTCTATATTATGTATTTATATAAGACCCTTTGGGTACAGTCGTACGAACAGTGGCTAAACATGTGTACTGTAGAGCTAGTGAAGTCAAACATGAATGACTACGAATTACCTTGTGTCCAACAATGGCTTTTGTCAAACATAAGTTAGAGGACATTGTGGACTAAGTAGTAAAAGTATTGGATGCTGTAAATCCTATAGTTCCACCTAATCCTTGAAATTTTATTTATTTTGCTTATTGCTCATTTTTAGAGTTAGCTTGGTAAAAAACAACAAAAAAGAGTATTCATAGAATGCTTGAAGGGATTCCCTATAATGATGAAAAATTAGTTAGAATAGACCAAGAATTGTCCAATATATACATGTAAAGTTCAAATCATTCTATTTTGATTAGTAACATGAGTACATGACAATATAAAAGTAGTGCATTCGAAAGCAAATTCATATATGTGTCGTTGTGTCTCTCTTCTAAATTATTGGATATTCACTTTAATCATTTATATAATGATGATATTTGGCATACAAATTTCTTTTTCAATAGAATGTCATGAAATATGAAAATTGCCACTAAACAATAAACCCTACAAACCCTAAACCCTAAACCCTCGACCTTCAGAAAGTCTCAGAAATATTAAAAAATTGCACATATTACCATTGCTTGCTTTAAATTCCTTGAATAATTTTACAAGAACTAAATTTAAATAATTTCAACATTGGATCCCTACCCTGAATTCCTCATTGCACGCTGTTTGCTTTGCTGGCGGACTTCGAATCCGAGGACACATGTAGAGGAGAATCCCAGACTTTAACGCGCGGACGGCACCTGCGGACGGGCGGACTAGGTTTGGACGCGCGGACGGGAGCTTCAGCGGCACTTTTAGGGTCGGGAGTGGACGGCGGCGGACGGGAGCTTCAGTGGCGCTTTTAGGGTTGGGAGCGGACGGCGGCGGACTGTCCGCCCTCGTGGCCGCTTCGCGTCGTTCGGGCGGATGGTCGGTGCCGACCCTAGTTAGGTTCGGGGTCGGATGGGTATAAGGGCGGACGGCGGACGGATTTCTTTCACTCCTCTCTCCATTATTGGGTTCAACCTTGTCGGAGGTTCTACTGTTGCTTCATTATGCCAGTTGCTCCTACGAGGTGGAGAGTTGGGTGATCAAACTGATTGTTTATTTCACGACACTCGTAGACTCAAAGTCATGGCAAGTGAGGGTGATGAACGTGGTGGGGGAATAAATGCAGCAGGTGGTGGCAACCGAAGGCATAAGCCAAAGGGTGCCAGCCACGAATTACATTATGAGATTTTGGATGACCCAAACATCAAAGCGGAAAACGAATGGGAGGATGAGGCAGCACCGTATTGGTCTTCAAAAATGTGCAATAAATACGTGAAAATGTACCACATTGATAAGTTGTGGCCTAGGGAGGCCCATGAACTTCATACACGTGGTTTTGCTTGCAAACCCACCAACTGCAATAATGCGCATTTTGTGCATCGCGCTTTGGAGGTTTGGCGGGCCCTCTTTGGAAAGAAAGCAATGAGTAAAGGGTACATAAACTATAGCTTGGCTTCTATGGTGTATGCAGAATTGATATTGGAACGCAAGGTGGATTGGAGCACATATCCGACAACAGCACAAACTCCATTTGTACAAGAAATGAATGGAAAAGACATTCCCGATTTGTACAATCCTCAAGGAGGGCCAAGTGAGGTACTGAAGCCCAAAAGAGTATTAAAAAATACTAGAAAAATTGAAACAAAAGTCTCAGAGGTACCAAGTGATGGACCACGCTTGCAGCCTACACACACTTTGAGGACAATGGAAGATACTGAAGGTGAAGGTGTGGTAGGAGAAGTGTTTGCAACTCCTCCTACGGATTTAATATGCACTCCAAATGTTACGACGGTGGCTGAACAGGGCATTCTTGAAGATATACAGAGTGGGAAGAAAGAAGGTGGGCCCCCATTGGCTTGATGTGAAGGTAGTGAAGATACGGAAGAGGTAGCCGAGGGAGAAATTGCAGAGGCCAATGCTACAATTCATGATATTATTGACAGTAATGCTCTCGACATCTTTGGGCTTGTACATTCGAAACCATCATGTTTGAGCAAACCGAGCGTTTCCAGCCCCGTACAGAGCGCAACAATTGAAGCAGCTACTACCAAAAAAAATGGAGAGGCATCTCAGGGAAAAGGAAAAGAAGTAGTCATCGATGTTGAAGTCATCCCCAACCAATACCCGCATTTGTCCACCTTGAACACATCACAATTGGAGGCTCTTTCGAACATGCCGAATGCCGCAGAGTTGGAACGGTTATTGGAGGCTTCAGTTATGTTTCGGTCTCACCTTCTTGACCTAAACCGGTCGGGAGAGACAAGTGAGGCCACCAGAAGCAATGCAACCCAAGGTGAAGCCAATCGTCACAGTTGGGCAAGTGTTGCTGAAATCCAAGTGAGATTGGCAAATCTAGGTCGATTTATAGCTGAAGTATCTCCGCAACTTACAGAGGTGGCACAGGACTTTGCAAAATTGTCACTTGAATTGTTGGCAAGTGCATTGACGTTTCATAAGTTCACCGAGTCCTTGTTTCCATTTTTGGACAAGCGCTTCGAGGACAAGCGCCAATTGGTGGCCTTCTTGGAAGAAAATACGAAGTTCGTGGCGTTGCAGGAAGAATTCAAGGGAACCTTAGACAAAATGGTAGAGCAATTGAGGATTTCCAAGAATGAGGCACACTTTCAGGTTGCAACAGTGAAATGGTAAAGTGAGCGTATTGAAGCTTCGGAGTCAGAAGTTGGGACATTGAAGGACGTAATCAAAAAAGCTGAGTTTTCCAAAGCTAAGCAAAAAGATGGAGCTAAGCATTTCAGTGGCAATGAAAAAAACAAGATACAGGAAGTGACACCTGTAGTCGCCATTGAAAATCGTGCATCTTCATTTCAAGATGCTTCCATTCAAACAGAATGCCATGAAGTTGATGAATTGAAGCAGAAAGTGGATAAGCTCACTGAAGAGAACGCGTCTTTGCAGAGTGAATTGCAATGACTAGAGCATGTTGTTCGATTGGATGACTACCTTCCAAAGAGTAGCAAAGACGATCGATGGTTGGCATGGATTCAAAAACTAGAAGACAAACCAACCATAGTTTCGCGAGCAATGAAAGGGCTTCTCAAATTGGCATGAAAATCGGATGAGCAACAGTAAATAGTAGAATCTTCACTGATGAGTTTGAGGAAGAGGTTTGAAACACATCCGAAGGGGACTATAGAAATCACGTGTTGGGGAGACATGGACGCGATGTTCAAGCGGTTGAACCACACAAAGAAAGAAGAATCACCCCACATCAATTGGGCCTTGGAGGTAGAAGAAGGTTGGGTTCCGTACAACACTCTTTCGGCATACATCAAGGACAATGAGAAGACAGTGGTGCATGCTTCTCACACTTCTCGAGGGATCTTGGAAGGTAAATGCAGCATTTGTCAAGGTCCATTTGGTCCCGAGGGAGCCCTAACTATGGGCCAATGTCGTCACACTTTCCATATGACGTGCATAATCAAAGCCTCACTCGTTCGCTCGATTTGTCCGGAGTGTCGTTCTCCTTTGAGTTCCAGGTTTTACGAAATGGTTGGGACCTTGGAATGTATGCCCCCTAGTCACGAATACAATCGATGGACCCTTCCACTTGATCAAGCCCCGTTTTACTTCCAAAATTATATGCATTGGGGAAAACCTCTCACGTGGGATCCCTTTGTGTGGATGACTAGAGATCGACACGTGGAATTGCGAGCAAGGGGTATTGAAGATGCCGAAGCTCGCGAATTGTTTTGCCGCGGCATGGGTGGGCATTGGACCATAGACCATCACAAGTTCTTTCGATTTCCAGAGAAGGAAGTGAACAAAGGACCAGATGGCAATTGGGTGGATGTGGAGTATACAAAAGAGTTGCAAGAGTGATACAGGGCGTACAATCACACATTGATAGGGAGGGCCCTCTTCTTGTCGAAGTTGGAAGAAGCTGCCAAGGTTTGAGCTCTTGTAGAGTTAGACGGGGATTCCAACTCCTCACAGTCAATTGTGGAAGTGGCAGGGGCTTTTGATAGGAGGATGAGCGAGGCCGTAATGTCTTTTCGAAAATTTTTAGTGGGAGGAGATTGCCCCAGCCCGCACTGGTTTTCCGTTGGAGATGTCAATGTAACACTGAACTTGATGGTAGCTTCAGTAGATGATGCCTTGGAAGCATTAAAGGCACATGAAGTGGATCTGCCTCAGAAGCGAAAGAATAAGCGGAGGGTGGAAGATGAGGATGACTTTTCTCCAGAAACAAAAAGACAATTCAGTGCTGTTGACATGGCAGTGGCTTCGAGAGGGTCCACTGGCGAAGGAAGCCCCGGTCCTCACACTCGCCGTACAAGTGCAAGACTTAGGGATAGAGAGGGTCCATCTCATGTTACACCGTAGGGTATTCGTGAAAAGATATAGTAGAAGTGGATCTTTTATTAGCTATTAGATATTATATTACTAAGGATTTGTTTTAACTTTGAATCTTTCGGAGATTCATTGCAAATCATTCATAGTAGCTATAGTATGGTTTGTATTTTTTTTATCAATACGAAAATATGTGTGAAATATAGAGTTGCAAATGTGTATACATTTCAAGAGTTTTATTTTAGTTGAAGTCTGACATGCACCATCTGTCGTAGCACAGGAAAGCACAATTCCTTCTCTAAGGCGTTAGAATGTACTAAATTAGCCTTAAAGTGACTCGTGTATCGTTCCCAAAGGATTTGGTCGAAAGTTGACGAAAGACCGGAATACGTTAGTGGTTACCACAACAAATCCCAAGCAAAAGACCAATCCGGTCTAGGTCTCAAAGGTTCCTAAGATTTCCTTAGACCTGATTACCAGCCCAATCCTTTGTCTTTCAAGACTTGTATATCTGTTTATACCAGTATATTTATCACCTTTATACTTACCCTTACTAGATATGGGGCTAAAGACCGGATACTAGGAGTTGGTCTAGTCCCTAGTGTAGTAACCAAATGTAAGTTTTACCTCAATAACAAGGGGATCTGCTTGTTTGGGCGTTTAGGAAGGAAGCTTACTCCTACCCTTCAAGTTTTAAAGTGTCAGAAGTTACACTTGCAAGGAAAAAGAAACTACTACTATAATCAGACCAGAATACCTCACAACTGGACCGGGATTAATCCGGCCCAGTAGGTCACGCAAGCACTCCTGCCTAATCCTAACAAAGACTACAACAATAGATTATCCAGTTAGTCTAAGTCTTGGTAGAACAAGGGCGGTAGCTTATGCAAGAGAGCTGAATTTCCTCACTAGTCCTTCTTTCTTCTACAGAGACCGGATCACCATTCAGTTGGCATTTGACCGAGTACTTCCCGATCTCAAACCCAGACTCTACAAGTGTCTATCCCTATCGAGTACTCCCTAGACCTGTTCCAGAAAACATTGTGAGATCCTACACAAATTCCCTATCAAAACCGAATTCACTTTAAGTCCAGAGACCGGATAAACTGAACATCCGGCACACACTTATCCACACAAGGCTGCAATCCTAACCATCACCATAAGACTAAGACAAGGTCCTATGCACATAGTCCACTCCAGAGTGAATCAGAAAGGCTCTGACTTGTATTTGCAACACAAAAACTTGTGAAAGTAAGATAACATAATGCGCGCCTGGATTCAATTACAAACCGGGTTTAAATACTAACTACAAGTAAGCCTAAAAGCGCAAATGGAATCAACACCAGCCGCCAAGAATGCCACGTGACATTCTTCTACAACTTGGGCGGGTTGACTTCCACAAAACTCCAAAAATACCAACAAAATAGGATCTCAGATCCTACAAATCTGGATCCGGTCTAGGTTCAAAAAAATACCTATCCTAAATATATCCTGCTTTAGCCGCCTTCCTATCTACCTAGCATTAATGCTTCCCTACTTCCTCGCCCGCTTGACAGGTGATGCACCCTTCCGGGCTGGCTGCTTCTTCGGAGACCGATACATCTTGACTGGTCTGGGTTTCGGCTTGGTCTTACCTCGCGCCTTGGCCCTGGTCTACTTGGTCTCCGCTAGTGCTTGGTCTGCGTCTGAGTATTGGTCCGACTCATCACCAAAGTCGGTCTCCTCCTCCGAGTCCTCATCTTCCTCTTCTGAATCCTCCTCCTCTTCAACCCGGGCCTTCCGCTTTACCGTAGGCGTCTCCGTGGTCTTCTTTTTGAACCCGGTGATGGGTGGATGGTGCACTGCCTTGCTCTGCGGGGTCTGCTCCCCCACTCTCTCGACAATCCGGACCTGTCCCTTGCTTAGTGAGCCAGATCCAGATCCGGTCTTCAGTATGGTGCGGACTGGCACCGTTGCCTTTGCTTCCCCTCCGGTCTTTGGTTGCGTGATGACCGTGGGTGATGACTTACCGGGAGAATCGTCTATCAAGTTGATGAACTTGGTCTTCTCCCTCGGTGGTGTTGTTCCCCGGATAATCTCCCGCAACACGCTTGGCTCGGGTTCCGGCTCCTTGGTCTTCTCGGGTTCAGAAACCCTGGGCTCTTCAATCTGGGTCTGTGTGATAGGTACCTCCACCACGGCTTCAGACCTGATCTCCTCTTCTTTCGCTGGCTCGGACGCGCCGGCCTCCATCTCATCGATAGTTGGTGGTGGTTGTTCCTTCGGGTGTTCCACCTCCATCTTCTACACCTCCGATCTTGGGACCGGAATAGAGCTAGTTTGGACCTCCGTGACGACCGCTCGCCACTTCTC
Organism: Thuidium tamariscinum; assembly: GCA_947034885.2. Classification (NCBI taxonomy): domain Eukaryota; kingdom Viridiplantae; phylum Streptophyta; class Bryopsida; order Hypnales; family Thuidiaceae; genus Thuidium; species Thuidium tamariscinum. The sequence continues at coordinate 17,915,208 of OX344752.2, read as the reverse complement.
TAGAACTGCCTCCATCTTCTTGTTGTAGGCCACCAGAGCGATGAGCATCTGTGGACCTACCATTTTGCCTGCCTCCAACACCTTCTTGTCGAACAGCATGACCTTGTTGACGACCTCGCCCGGATGTGTGATGAACTCTCGGATTTCTCCGAGAGTGTTCCGGGCCTTCGTGGTGAGGCGTCTCTCTTCATCCAGCTCCTCCTGGGTGTGATGGAGCTCCCTCTTCAGGGTTGAGACCTGGTTCGTCAGCTGGAGTACTTCCTCCCTGTCCTAGCTCTCATGGGCTTCCCGAATCAACTCTCCCAATACCTCCATGATTTTGGAGGGTGGGATAGAGCCTAGGGCTCGGCTGATGTCCTGCAGCAACCCCCTCTCCTCCAGGTGGTGCTTCCTAAAGTCATCCAGGTCCCGGATGATCCTCATCAAGGGGTCTTGTCCCCAGACTGGATCCACTCCTTGGGTCTCTCTTGCCAACACAGAGGCTTCTAGAGGCACACTACCTTCTCCTACCTCTGGTTCTTCCTTCCTCTCCTGTAGTTCTTCTTGCTGCTCATCCTGACCCTCTTCCTCCGAGACCTCATCATCCGGGTCCTTGTCGGCCTTCGGATCCTCTATCTCGTACTCTATCATTGCTGCTCTCACCTCATAAGCCTCTCTCTCTCTTTCTCCCTTAGGAGGTCTAACGAGTGGTACAAGTGAAACAGGAATGGTGAAATGGGAGAGGGTTTTGATTTCCCAATTCCATTCACCATTTTAACCATCTGCTCCCGCATGACTAAACCCCAATCTATCCTCCGGTCTCCCGATAGCGCACCAAAAATGGTGTTGGCTACGGTGACTGTGATTCTACTTGGCCTATCCGGGTTCAAGATAGCCATCATGAACCGTAGCAGCCTTTTGTGTCTAGCGGATATACACTCTGCTACCGTGAAGCCATCTTTTGGGTTGGTGGGCCTTCGGAACTTACCCTGGTGGAATTTATCCGTCCGGGTGCCCGTCGCATCTCCGCCTTGCTCAAAGGCGTACACCTTGCGCCACATAGCCGCATTCCACTCCCTTGGCAGCGCCCGGACCGTCCCCTTCCATTCGTTGGTTTGGCCGTCCAGCAATTCCTCCACCATCGCCTCATCCTTCAAGTTCTAGGGACGCGCCATAAACCCCTCGCAGCCCATCTGCCTGAGGTCTTCCTCCAACTCCAGCTTCTCTTATACGTTAGTTGGCACGACCGGATTCACATTCCGGAAGGCTAGAATCATTCCCTCCTGTACCTCACTTGCCATCGCTCACTTTACGCTTATACTATCTAGGCGCGGTCCAACTTGACTAAACTCTCAACGCTCAAGAACCTCTCAGATGGCTTCGTGTTAATCGCTCAACTCTACACCAGACCGAATTGACAGCTTCTCTATCCCTTCTCTCTGTCTATAGACCAAATACTCCCTCTCTGGTCGGAAGACCCTTTCTCGAATTGCGTGCAAGAAAGTGGCAAGACCTGGCCCTGTTCTCCTGGTCTTATATTTTTCCCCCAGCATTAATTACTGACCGTTAGGTTTAAACTAGTCTGGTCACGTAGGAGAGTTCTCGACGATCTCTAGGCTCAGTAGCCACTCATTGCCTATCCGGTCTCGGTCGCTAGGGGGACTGGATCCGGGTTTTCTTACGCTGTCCCTTAACGTAGTTTTCTTCTTCCGGTCTGCAGTTTTCTGGTTTCCGGTCTTGGTCTTAATTGTGCATCAAACTAAGAAAACAACAAAAAAATGGGGATTGAATAGATCCCTTTTTCCAGTATTTTGCTTAAGAATCTACTTAGGTGAATTCTAGGTTGCCACACCATCATATGATCAATTGATCATATATGAAGATGTTTTTGTTTGGTGATGCAAAAGGCTAATTTTAATTCCAGAAGAGAATGGGATATGTGAATCAAGGTTTTTTTCTATGCAGGGAAAAAATAAAATTATTGTGTTCACTGCAGAACTTTATAAATTCATTTTTGATCATTCCATATTTTTTTCCAAATGTTTTTGAAATTACCATGATCTTGAAGAGTTTAAAGAAACCAAGTTCAATTTAGTCTACAAGAAAGTCATTTGTGATTTGTTGTCTCTAAAACAAAGTTTTAGATGTATGGGCAATTTCGTTAAAATGGCGATATTCTAGTACAGTGGCATTCCATTTCATTACAGTGGCACGGCATTCGATTAGAATGGCATGGCATTCGATTAAAATGGCATGGCATTCAATTATAATGGCGCGACATTCCCTACGAACGGGACGGTATTCCATTAAAATGGCGTTCTTGGGTGCACTTGAGGCGGGTCCATGGAGAAGTGCGTCGTTTTCCGAGGGGTCGGACACGAGGAGGGAAACCAAAGTAGTTGTGAAGTCACTATGCATTTGGGGAGGGGGGGGGAAGAAGGGACCTGATTGTATGGGACGGTGCAGAGAGTGGTTTTCAAGGCGACCTTGCATCCCACAGGAGTCCACCGTCTCGAAGTCAACATACAAAGCAACAATGGTCGAGACGTTGATTTGAGCTTCCCCTTTTTGAAGGTTCTCCATAAAAGTTTGCGCTTGGCTAACTACGAATCAAAGTAGTTTAGACTTCAAAGTTGAAACAGTACGGCACTGGGAATTTGACCAAAGCTACACTGGTTGGTCAAAAGTGTGCATGGCCAGAGAATGGAGGTTGGGAAATCCGAGTTCAAAGATATGAATGTAGCTACCTTGGAATTCCTTTCTTTCAGAAGAGTGAGGAATTTGGAAAACGAAGCCTCCCATGTATTGCCTTCTGTCGTCAAAACATTTCTGTACATGATGTGATGCATGATTTTATAGATGTGGAAAACAATAGGGTAGTGAAGGCACACCCCAATTATTTCTTCATCGTCAATTATGCCAACTTCTCATTACAAATAGTGATTACGCCCATTTTCTTGTACTACATACCTTCAAAGGACCGTGGACATTCGCCACGATCTCTGCCTTCTTCATCCTAAGAGTGTTTCTTAGTCTGTAGTCCCCTTCGTCATTGGAGAAATCTGAGAGGTCCATGTCTTTGCTGTCTTTGTTTTTTGTTGTCAGATTGAGATGGCACAATATCCATGTCCAGCTTCCTTTGCGGTGTTCCAAACAAGATATGCCGAAGATTATGGGGTACTAATTTCCCTGGAATACTAGGGAAGGTACCACTATGAGTGAGGTAGTCCTCGTTGCAACACTTGTCTACTTCAAACTTCGATTGAAGATTAGAAATGTTAGGTTGGTGTTGCAATTAAAAGAGGGTTGCTTTGTACAACATGGATTTCAACGAACCACGCCTTTGCTAGAATGTGGAGAGCAAATACCCCCATCCAATAATTTTTGCTTCATTGTAAATAATGAAATATGAAGGAAGACTTAGAAGTGCAAAAAAGGAAGTCAGACCTCTGAATTTTAAACGTTGTACTTTCTATTTCACTGAAAACGCGCGTACTTCCAATGGAGGTGCACGTCATGTATGCCCAATAGCTCCAATGAGCTCCTTCCTTCAGTCAATGTGTTTTTCTCTTTTCCAAAATGAACTCTTCATCTCGGACAACACCGACATCCCAAATTGAGATGCAACCGTGGGAATTTGGGATTTTGGTGATGTCTAGGATATGGAGCTCATCTTGGAGGCGAGGAAGATGGATTGACTGGAGGAAGAAGCTGATCAGAGTTATTAGACATGCGCGTTTCACTTCTTCAATCATGTCTTTGTTCTTGAATCTTCCTTTGGTCTTGGAATGGTTCATTGTAATGTTTCACTGAAAACGTGCGTACTTCCAATGGAGGTGCATGTGATGTATGCCCAATAGCTCCGATGAGCTTCTTCTTCCAGTCAATGTGTTCTTCTCTTTTCCAAAATGAAGTCTCCGCCTCGGGCAACACCGACATCCCAAATGAAGATGCAACCGTGGGAATTTGGGATTTTGGTGATGTCAAGGATGTGGAGCTCATCTTGGAGGCGAGGAAGATGGATTGACTGGAGGAAGAAGCTGATCAGAGTTATTAGACATGCACGTTTCACTTCTTCAATCATGTCTTTGTTCTTCAAGCTTCCTTTAGTCTTGGAGGCCGACGTCATTGTAATATTTCACTGAAAACGCGCGTACTTCCAATGGAGGTGCATGTGATGTACGCCCAGTAGCTCCCATGAGCTTCTTCCTCCAGTCAATGTGTTCTTCTCTTTTCCAAAATGAAGTCTCCGCCTCGGACAACACCGACATCCCAAATTGAGATGCAACCATGGGAATTTGGGATTTTGGTGATGTCTAGGATGTGGAGCTCGTCCTGGAGGGGAGGAAGGTGGATTGACGGAAGGAAGAAGCTCATAAGAGTTATTAGACATGCACGTTTCACTTCTTCAATCACGTCTTTGTTCTTCAAGCTTCCTTTGGTCTTGGAACGTAGCTATGCAGCAGAGGACGTTGCTTCACAATGACCTTCATTGTCATGAATGAAGTCGTTTGCTATCCAAGTATCCCGGACCCAAATTGACATTGAAGTGTATCGTAAAGCATCCCAATGCCAAATTTGGAAGTGAGTAACTTGGTTCGCTAATGCACTCAAAGGACGTGGTTTGTGATGTGTCTCCTTTGCGATTTTGAACTTGGCCTTCCACGTTGCACAATGTCATGTATGCCCAATAGCCCAGATTCGCTTCTTCCTCCACTCCATCTATGTCCTTCACCTTCCAAATAGATTCTTTGCCTTGGACAATACCGACATCTCCAACAGAAACACAGCATTTGAGTTCGGGATGTTGGTCTTGTGCAAGGTAAGGAGCTCGTTTTGGAGGTGAGGAATTTTCTTGGAGTAGAGAAAAAGGCGAATCTGAGCTCTTGGACATGCATGTTTGACTTCTTCAATGTCTTTGTTGAAGTTTGATTTTGTCTTGCAACCTAGCTTCGGAGTGCACGTCGTCGTCTTGGAATGTCCTTCATGGTCATGTTGTGAGTCGTTCGGGGTCCAAGTGCCGAATGCCAAAATTGGCATTCAAGCGTATCGTAATGCATCCCACTGCCCAATTTGGCAGTGGGGACTTCCACATAGTGAAATGTCATGTATGCCCAACAGCTCGGATTCCCTTCTTCCTCCAGTCTATCCATTTTCCTCACCTTGGAAACAGATTCTTTGCTTTGCACAATACCAACATCTCAAATTGAAACACAGCATTTGAGTCTGGGATACTAGTGTTGTGCAAGAAAAAGAGTTACTTTCGGAGGTGACGAAATTGGATACAATAGAAGAAGAAGTGAATCCGAGCTTTTGGACATGCATGCTTGACTTCTTCAATGTCTTTGTTGTTGAAGTATTTGATTCGGTCTTGGATCGTAGCTTTGGAACGCAGGTTGTCCTCTTCTAGTGTCATGTTGTGAGTCGTTCGGGAACCAAGTTCCTGACGCTAAAATTTGCATTGAAATGTATGCTAACGCCCTTCCAATGCCCAATTTGGCAGTGGGAACTTGGCTCCCTAACGCACTCATTGGACGCGGTTTGTGACGTGTCTCCAATGTGACTTTGAAGGAGGTCTTCCACATTGGAATTAAAATGTCATGTATGCCCAATAGCTCGGATTAGCCTCTTCCTCTAGTCATTCCGTTTTGCTCACCTCCCAAATTGACTCTTTGCTTTAGATAATAGCAACATCCCAAACAAAAAGACACCTTTCAAGTTTGGGATTTTGCTGTCGAGCAAGACAAAGAGTTACTTTCGGAGGTGAAGAAAATGGATACAGTAGAGGAAGAAACAATTCCTAGCTTCTGGACATGCATGTTTGACTTCTTCAATATCTTGGTTGTTGAAGTTCGATTTGGTCTTGGAGCCTAGCTTTGGAGCGCACGTTGTCCTCTTGTGGTGTCCTACATTGTCATGCAACGGGTCGTTCGGGAACCAAGTCCCCAGTACTAAAATTTACATTGAAATGTAATCCAATGCATTCCAATGCCAAATTTGGCACTGGGAACTTGGCTCCCCAACGCACTCATTGGACGTGGTTTGTGGTGTGCCTCCTCTCTGACTTTGAACTTGGCCTTGCATGTAGGGAGATGTCGTGTATGCCCAATAGCTTGGATCTGCTTCTTCCTCCACTCGATCCATTCTCTTCACCCCAAGAACTAACTCTTCACCTCGTACAAGACCAGAATCCCAGACTCCAATGCAACCTTGACACAGTTCATCATTTGTTTGCAGCATGTGAATGTGGATGGACGTGACCTTCACTATCTCATGAGCATGACTAGCAATGTCTCTACTTAATTTTGGATACTTTGAAGTTCATGTGATCCCTGCCACATTCCTCATTTAGAATGTTGTCTTTGAATGTGAAGTTGTATGTAACTTTTTCCTACATGTTATTGAGTGAAGATGAATAATGGGCAAGCCTTGTTTGAAGCCAATTGTGCGAACTTAAGTTCAGACCCCACAAAAGATGCTCGTGAGAATGTCAAGTTCACGCTCCCTCCTGATATTGAAAGAGGTGAATCCCTTTGTGTTGTGAAGTAGTCTTACACACAGGTCCATCCGAGGGGTGTAAGATTTTACGTTGTTGGATGAAATCGAGGAACTGCATCTCTAGCGTCCATGCACATTGAATCGTACGGACCATGGATCCACCATGTGAAGGTTGCAATGGAGATGGGATTTGGGTGTTGCACAAGGTGAAGCGTTAGTTTTGGGAGTGAGAACGGATTGATTGGAGGAAGAAGTTAACCCAAGCATTCGGGCATGCATGGTTGACCTCTTGGATGTTTGGCTCCTCGAAGGTCGATCTGGTCTTGCAACCTCTCTTTGGAGGGCACGTTGTCCTCTAATCACGTGCTCCATTGTCATGCAATGAGTACGTTTGGGGACAAAGTTATCACTGCTAAAATTTACCTAGAAGTGTGTACCCTAATGCATTCCGAAGCCAAATTTAGCAGTGGGAACTTTGTTCCCTAACGCATCCATACGACGTGGTTTGTGATATGTCCTCTTTGGCTTCCGACTTCGCCTTTCACGTCGCAAAGTGGATTGCACCAGCATCTGCAGAGGTGATCGACAGAGTAGAGCATCAGTTGTAGGCATTGATGATTTTCTACAACGAAACTTGGCACGCAGAACCGGAAACTAGGGCACATAGTGCTGGACACATGTACAAGGTTCTACGGGCAAGAAGGTGGTTAGGGTGTAGGATACCATCTTCCATGGTCCGCAACGTTCCGCGTGCGTAGCTGGCATTGTGGACGTTCATGACATCGCAAACCCTCGTGCTCATCTCCATTTGCCCTTTGCGAGGTAACGGTGGACACGAGGTCTGCTAACTGCAGATCACCCCCCAAATGCATCCCTCGATCAAGACTCCAGAAGCAGGTGCATTGGTAAGTTGTGACCAGCGGCGATGGCTTCCTTCAACGGACGCAGTGCAATGACCGCTTTGGATGTTCACGGACCGAACATTGCACTGTCGTCGACCTTGAATGTCGACCACATCATCGATCACCCCTGAATTTGCCCTGACGTCGTTGCCTCCATACAGGAAGGAAATGAGCGGTCGTGAGCGTCGCTGCAGCTCATTCTCTTCGTGCACGGAGGCACCCGTGTCAAGGCGAATTCAGGGTTCCTCAACGACGCGAACAGAAGCCATCGCCACTGGTCACAACCTATCAGTGCACGTGCTTCCATAGTCTTGATCGAGGGATGCGGTCGGTGGATGGTCGACAACTGGCACACCTCGTGCCCTCCAGAATCGATGCAGACTTCTTTCGTCGAGCATTCGTCGCCATCTCTGCGGACCTTCTTCCGGGGGTTCCATTTGAGCGTCAACGTGCGCCATTTGCAAGGTAATGGTGGACCCAAGATGTGGCAGTTGCCGACCACCCCCCAAATACATCCTTCGGTAGAGACTATAGGAGCACATGCAGGGAGGAGTTGTGACGACAAGCGATGGCTTCCTACAATTGATGTCTTCCAATGAATGTTTTGGACGTTCACGAATAGAATATTGTGTCGTTCACATCATCGATCGTCCCTGAATATTCCCGTACGTGGGTGCCTCCGTACGCGAAGAAAGCGAGATGTAGGAGTCGCTACGACCCATTTTCTTCATGTACAGAGGCACCATCGTCACGGAAAATTCAGGGACGATCAATGACGTGAACGACATTCATGGTCGACGACAACGCAAGATGTTGTCCGTGAACGCCCGAAAGAATCATTGGAATGCATCAATTGAAGAAAGCCATCGCCTAGCGTCAAAACTACCGATCCCCACACGCGCTTCCGTAGTCTGGACCGAAGGATGCGATCGAAAGATGATCGACAACTTCCACATCTCGTGCCCTCCATGAACGTTGCATACTTGTTTTGCTTGGTGCATTGGAGCCAGACGTGCCTCCGTGTACCCATGCACACGATTCCAAGGAAGCTTGAGTAGTACGAACGGAGTGCGAGACACAGGGCGAGCAGGTGGAGCTCTGTTCCCTGGAATCATGTGCATGGGCACACCGAGATATGATTGGGATCGGAAGTCTTCATAGTGTAGGCCACGCATTTTCTTGTCCTGAAAGGTGGACAGCGCGATAAGTGAGAGTGAAGGACAAGGATCAAATCATGCTACACAGAAAGATGTAATGTTTGGTCGAAAAAGGGACGCGGCTCATGGCACAGTGTTTCTGGATTCATTCCTCAAGTGCAACTCACGAAGGTGTTCCTTGGGAACCCTAGCTCCCTCCGCCATTCGTGGGAGTGTTCGGAGCCCATCTTTGAATCTGCCATGACCGGATTGATCGCCCTACACCCGAATGGCCGTGACATGGAGCAATCCACTCCCCTGCGTGTGAAGGTTGCATTGGGGCTCGCCTCGCACAATGATAGTTAACCCCGACTGACAGGGAGCGCGCAAGCTTTCACAAGTCGTTTCGTATCCGAAACCACACTATCACGTCCATGGGAGCCCCTCCATATGAAAGCCATTGTGGAGTGTCGGACACGAATTGCCCACTCCCTATCGGTCGGAGTGAACAAGGATTGCACGAGTGGAGTCCAAATACACCCTTCATACGCAGGGTAGTAGATAGCTCCGGTTTCAGGGTCGAGGTTGATGGCATGGTCGTCTGGACGAACACCTCCTCGGTGGCCTACAAAATGACTTCATGCAAGTTCCAGGAGGCCGCGAATGATGCGTGCTGCGTCCCCCAATGAGGCGCGGAACGACGCCTAGAAACTATTCGCCGATGCATGGTTCACGGTGAAGTCATGAGAGCGACTACCCGAGTGCGTGCAAGCGTGCGTGGGCGCATCTAATTTAGCCTACACGCTACATTTCAAGTTCCATCCGTCAACTGACATCATCATCCGCGACGTCATGGGATGGTATGGGATGGGGACACCCAGCCCGCCGCCCGAGTTGAAGCCGACGGTTCAGAACGCGCGCCCTGAACTTCTTCGAGGCTACTACCAACATCAGAAGGCGCTCCTCCATCTTAACCGGCAATCCACGCACCTACGGACGAGAAGCTCACATTCAGAAGGTTTCCAACGGCTCGGTAGACAACGACCACGAAGGTGGAGGGACGCACGGAGTCCCGGACTAGGACCGCAAAGCATGAAGGCGATGAAGGAATGCATCTTGTCTCGCAGAGGACGAAAAAGGCACGCACGAAGGAATGGATGGTTCAAAGAGCACAGATAGGAAATTCAATCGATGTCGAGGGAGATGTTGAATGGAATGCTCGCCCCTCGTCGACGATCCCGGCGCTCGTCGTTCGGGGAGCGCTCCCCACGCACGCGAGGTGTCGTTGAAGTTCTCTAACTTGCTCGGTCCTCCCGTGACCCCTTTGTCGATGCACATGGGGACCAATCACGCCCTCCCGTGCTTGTTGTGCAACGCTCCCAGGAAGCGAGCAAAATGGGAATGATGTGCGACAGTCGCGAGTTTCGAAACATCTCCGCTCCTCAAATTGGCCATGGTCATCCATGTCGAGGACGCTCACAGCGCTAGCCATCATCATCTTCACACTATGGTGGAGCCTGACAGCGATAATGGGCGACGCCGCCGTGGGCACACATCTTCCGGCATCCACAGAGAAGTGTGGGCCACGAGGCCGACGTCTGCGCGCGCATCACCCTGGATGATATGCCCTTTTCGTCGCCGACACAACTCCGTGAATGCCGAAAGCTATGTGCCGACGAGTGCGTCCCCAGTTGTCGATGCCAGGCACCAGCAGTCTGAAGATGACGACGGCTCTCGTTGCGAACGTGGAAGAGAGAGAACACAGGCCTTGCTAATGTTCCCCCGTGTCGGGAGGGCAAGAGGACGAACCCCGTATCGTGCGCGCGGACGCGGGGGCTGCCAACACAATCGCCGCCCGTTCTGGACCCACTTCCTGGGAGTTTTGAACAACAAGCACAGGAAGACGTGCTTGGGAATCGGGATATCATCTCGTGCAGGGCGAGAATGCCGGAAGAGGAGAGCTCGTCCGAATGTCGGCCTGGTCTACCAAGTGCAACCTTGCGTCTCCCCGTCCGAATGTCGCCATATTCAAGGTAACTCCACCTCTGGCAAGGAAGATGGTGGCCAACGGCATGGACTGCACTTCTCCATCCAAACGGGACTTCCAGAGCAACGTAGGTCTAATGCATTGCCTACCAACTCCATTGCTAAAGGCGGAGTTGCCGCTGAAGTGATCTTGTTCAGTCTCCACGAATCCGCCCGATCGATGCAAATCGACAGCAAGCCGTCTTCGTGTGGTCGACGCATAATCCAAGCCCGCGTTTCAGAATGCGCGGTCCGAACTGCAGAGCCACATGCTACGACCATCATGGGATGGACATGCATGGATTAGAACGTGCGGCCTGAAGAGTCCAGAGGACCAGAGGATTAGAACGCGCGGCCTGAAGAGTCCTGAAGACCAGCGAAGTAGAGGCTGCGCAGATTGAGAGGTCGTTAGAAGTGCATCTCTCCTCGATTACCCTAAGCAAAGGCGGACAAGAAATTAGAAATACGACATTCGGTACATACATAAATAGAAGCCGTCGTAGGAAAACGAACCTGGAACACGCGTCGTCCGAATGTCCACTCGATCCACCGACTGGATCTTCGCGACTCCCCATACGAAAGTCGCCATATTCAAGGTAACCCCACCTCTGACAAGGGAGGTGGTTGCCAACGGCATGGAATGCACCTCTCCATCCAAACTTGGCTTCCAGAGCAACGTCGATCCAATGCATCGACAACCATCTCCCTCGCTAGAGGCGGAGTTGCCGTTGAAGTTTCCTTGTTCTAGTTGTCTCCGCGAATCCGCCTTGTTGACACAGATTGGCAGCAAGCTGTCTTTGTGTGGTCGACGCATAGCACTCCGAGGAAGCGAATGCAATGGCTATCACATTATCAGGTGCAACATTAGGCACCTTGGCAATGATTTTCGTACGACCGTGGACGTTTGCCTCCACGTTCTTAGGGCGCGGAGGAGCTGCAAACTTGAACGGCAGTGGAGCATTGTTCACGTCCGAGAGGCTCATGACGTCATTCAAGCGTCTTCCTCTTCGCACCGACGGTGGATGCCAGCAGCGATAATAGGGTACGTCTATCGGCGTTTGTGGAGCTGTGCGTGCAACAAGGACGACGTTCGCGCGGACGCAAACTTGATCGAGTGCAGCATGCAGCGATCGGGCAGGATTCCATGCAAGTCTTCCGTCACCGCCCCCCACTTTGTTGTAGGAGACGTGGAGCTGTCCCATTCAATGGGTCTGAAGCTCGGCGTCTGGAGTCTAAGCGCGGGACGCTCCTCGGCCATCCCCGACGAGGCGAGCGAGTTCACGTGCATCGGTACACATCCGACACCGCACAATCACATCCGAAGGACACTCGTCCGTCGAAGGTAATTGTGCGGCACCGGACATGGACGACGCACTTGAACTTGCCCGGCCACTCGGGGCCTGGCCGGCTAGTGGTCCGCCAAAGAAGTCGAGACTCCGAGTTTCATACCCATAGAACAAGGCAGCCCCACGTTGCAAAATGGAGGGCCATGACGGGAAGACTTGCACAAGGTCCCTCGTTGCGGAGGATGATGGACACGGGCGAGGTGAACGTATTTTGGGTTGCCCACCGTGCTCCGTGAGAGCCGCGAGATACGTGCCGACGCCAGCTTCTCCCATCGTCGCTGCCGGATTCCACCGGGAGGCCATCATGACGCCGGCTGTCCGTGCGGATACCTTCAAGTTCGCAAGCCGACAAACAGCGACCAGAAATGTGAATCACGGATTGGCTTCCTCGGAGTGCTCTGCAACGACCAAAGTAAGACGTGTCTGGGATATGATCTCTACGATGAAGACTATTCGGGTGCGATGCTCATTTCATGTTATTGTCGCTCGAGCGCGTGACTGGAATCGAGGAGGCGAAGGAATGCACTAGTAAGATCTAACGTCCATCAATGTACGGTTCGCGGATCAGGCGAAGAGGTCTACGAGAGGGCAAGGAACAGACTGATGCAGCTGCCATACAACTACGCACCATGCAGCGGCCAGGATGGGTGTCGCACTCCATTGCGTTTTTCATGCGACGGATAATGTTAGAACAACGGGTCCCCAGTCAAATGTAGATGAAAATGTATGTCAAATTAGTGATGCAAACGAAATGCAATGCAAATCACAATATTGTCATCATAAGTGCATCCACGTTGGAATGGTGACGAGGTTGCACGTCCTACTGAACGCTAAGGGGGAAAAACTACTAGCTAAACAAGACAAGGATATAAAGAGTCCACGAGGGGATCCCAGTTTCTTCGCTGATGCACGGTCTGCGGTGGAGTCATGATTACGACAGCCCGAGACCGTGGAAGCGTCAAGGGGTTGAGGCTAGTCATCCTATGCTGAATTTGACGCGAGCAAGGTTTTTGCCGACATCGTCCTTCGCGACGTCCGTGGACAAGGACACGGCGCGATAGTGGCGACTCCCTCCGCGACGGAGCCCACGGTTCAGAACAGGGTTTTCTACCCGGACAGCGCGACAACGCGACCAACAGACGTCACGTGACGTCTAGTAGAGCCCTCGCGACGTCCAATAGTGTCAACATCATAAAAAAATAAAAATAAATCATTAGAAATTTAAATTTTTGACATATTTAAGTTCGGTTTCAATTAAGTGTTTTAGTTTCATGATTACATATTACATTTTATATTTAGATTCATAGTTATAGTAAGATTTTCATTTTTTTGAGCTGCTGAAAATGGACTTTCGCGACAAGGTGCGACGCCCTTCGTAACAAGTTGTCACCGTGACACGCAACGTCAGACGTCCTACACGACACCCAAGCCCAAAAATATGTCCGACAAGACAACCCTGGTTCAGAACGCGCGGCTTGAACCGCACGCCGCCCGCGGGCCTACACGGGAGGACATCCACAAATCCCGCGCGAGTCGCTGCACCTGCGAGAGTCAACGATCAGCTGGCGCTCAGTACCCCTTCCCAGACGACCCACATATTCCGACGTGCAATAAAAGAACATCCCAATGGACTCGAAGACGAGAGACTGAAGCCATCCAGCCATCCACCATCCCATGCAGAAGATCCAAAAGGAAGGACGACCGGATGAGGAGGTGCAGAGATAGAGAACAAACTCGAAGAAATCTTCCAATGGACGGGGGATTTCTTCAGAGCTTGCATGGAGTCCTAGACCGCCTGAGTGGAGGACTCCTGACCGCAACGACGATGTCATCGAGAAGCGTACCTGGGTATTTTTTTACCGTGGGGCCGAATCCCGCATACCGTGCGCCCAACGGGAGCGGTGCACGTCCGTGGTGCCGTGGCCGAGTGGTCGTGCTTCAAGGAGGAGCCGACGTCGCGTCGTCCCCGGTGTCCTGAGGGACGGAGCAGCCTTCGGAGGAGCCCACCCCTTCCGCCATTCGCGTCTGGCGCCGCTTGGAGCGAGCGGCCATCGCAACGCCCTCCGGCACGCCCCGGTCACCCCCGACGTATATGCGTCGTCGGATCTGCACAAGCATCACGTTTTCCTCAAGGGATGAGTGACCGCTCTCCTCTTAAAGAAAGGACTGCTCCCGTCCACAGTGTAACTTCCGACGAAGTCCAAATAGTCCAAGACGAGATCACTGTCCCTCGACCGAGCTAACTTGACTACTCTCATTCCCAGTTCCGTCTGGGTCCAAGGTCTGTCGAGCCGTCCGAAGTAAGGGGGGGTTTCCGACAGGTATTGGGACACGCTTCGTCCGGATTCCAGGAGGCCCGCCAAGTACGGGTACAGAGAGCAGTTGAGGAAACTGTCCGTCGCACTGCCAATGAAGGTCAGAGGGAATATGGCGTTGTGAATGGGGTTAAGGATGGTGCTCTCCGGGCTGGACTCGATGAGTAGGGTGTTGGTCGCGTTGGCCCTGAAAGCGCTCGCGCGGAACCTGGGGTCGCCCCAGACGACCTTGTACAACACCTTGAGCCGTAGCAGCCCCCCGGGATGGTCGGGAAAGGCCAGCCAGGTGTTCTTCTCGACCTTCTTGTCGACAAACGTGTTCGCCGGGTGCGCCGGGCAACCGAGGAGGGGAAACTCCGGGTACGGCGGGCACTCGCAGGTCCACCACACGCGCCTCTCCACCAAGGTGGTGCAATCCTCCATGGTGAGGATGGACATCGTACTGACGTCCCTGTCCTGGAAGAGGAACTTCACCATGGGCCTCGCGACGTCCCCCGGCAGCCGGGTCCAGATGCCCACGCGGAACCTCTTGGACAATCCGCTGAGGAAGTGGCGCACCTCGGGTCGACAGTACAGGGCGTACTCCCCGAAGACGTGACGGCGCGCGGGATCGAAATCCGCCTCGGAAGGCTGCGCGGCCGGGGCGACGGGGGCACGCGGAGCTGGACCGACGTGGTCGACGTGGCACAAGACCCCCTCCACTTCTAAGAGGACGAAATAACTCATGCGCGAGAGGCGAGGGGAAGGGATCGCCGGGGGTACCGGCAGTGGTGCCTACGCGTCCGAATGCCCCTCTCCTTGAGTAGGGATTTCTAAAACGGGCGAGGCGGAAGAAAAAACTAAGACGCAATTGCGGACGACGCAGACAGTCCATCATCACATCCAAGGCACGAAGACGCGACACATTGCAAAAGGCGTGCAGTCTAGAGCACGCGTTCTAAACACATCGCCCGTCGTGCGGCGCAAGCCGGGGACGCATGCAGTTTAGAACGCGCGCCCTGAAACATCCCCCGTCTATGTGGGCATCCTATCAATACTTACAAACTACGCGGGGAGGAGTATGGGAGGACAACAGAGTGCGGGTGGGAGTGGGGAGAGGCATTGTGGCTCACCTTCGTCGGCGCATCCGCCGGAGCCGTGCGGATTGGAGGGGTCGGAGGGGATTCGCGTGCACCAATCGATGGAGCGAGCTGCGGTTCCGCTGCAGGGAAGACCCGTGCCGTTTCTTTACTTTCTACTTCGGGAGGCACCGCCTGCAAGGTGGCGGGAGGGATCGTCGTCCAGGGCCCGTCGACTTCTTCCTCAAACGGGGTCGCGAGCGAGCCATCCAATGCGTGCGGAGGTGCAGTCATCCAAGGTCCCCCGGCGTCGACCTCCACTGGAAGCGGCGGAAGGACATCCGCAGCGACGGGCGTCCGCAAAGCGCTGTCCACTTCCACGTCACGGGGGCAGGGTGGAGCGACGTCCACGGACAAGGAGAGCTTTTCGGGGGCTTGGCAGTGTGGGGCTTCGTCGGGGCTAGTCAGGTGGATGGTTGGGATTCTCGTCGGATCGAGCGTGCCAGGGGAGTGCAACGGGTGTGGATGCGGGGGCTTCACGGGGAGGTTGGTGTCCATCACAGGAGCATTTGGACCCTGGACCGAAAAAGCATACGAGTGTAACTACATTGTCCAAAAAGAACTGTGAGGACGCGACGCAAGGGAAGTGACAACGCCATCGATAATGCAGAGCACACACACCACGAAAGCCATGCGCGTCACCAAAGCACGCACGGTACAAAACCAAAAAAATCACGTCTCATATATTACAAGAATGCACCATATTTACAAGATGCGAGGTGCACAACAAATCAATCACAACGTCCGCACATGCTTGGGCCCAATTAACATGTCTCAAAATGGATGCCAGTGACTGAATGCCTAGAAATCCTATGCACAAAAGAAAGAGCCGCTACGACTATGGCTCCCGCGGCTCTCTAAGACTCGCCGGGCCGACCTTCGACCGGCCCGGCGTAACGCCCTCATATAGCGTCCGGGCTAACTAACAAAAAGGGAGCTATGTGGAGGGGTTACCCACCACGGGAGTCTGATCCTGCCGCGTCGGAGATCCCACCGTGACCTGCTCCTCCTGCAGCACCTGCGGCTGCTCTTGACCGTGCGGAGCCTGCACGACGAGAGGTTATTGCTCAGTCAAGTTAGGGAAGGACTCCTCAACACTCCCCCAACGATGATCAAGGATGAAGGGGACCTCGTCCTCTTGGTGCGGACGAGTCAGGAGTTCAGGGACATGCACATTAGGAAACTGACTGAGCGCCAGATCATCCACATCAGGATCGGTACTCACCGGAGGCGTCGCCGGGATTCTCGTCGCCATCTGCCGGAGCCCCGAGGCAGCGGAGGCCGTTGCCGATTCGGAGTTGGTCGTGGACACCCCGGACACGTTCTGGAGCTCACTCACACGGTTGGGACTCGGAGCGGCAGCCACGGTGACTGTCACGGGCACTACCCCGGGGTTCCTTGCGTGCAGTTCGGACTTCATGTACTCCACCTCCGCGGCTTGCTTCTCCAATCTGGCAAACAGATCGGTTGCCTTGGCGTCCTGGGCCGCCTTCATCTCCGCATCCTTCCGATCCTGCTCCTCCTTCTCCTTCATACGGGCCTCCCACTTCGCCTCCCGCTCCGCGTTCTTGGCCCTCTCCTCCTCCGCTCTCCTCTCCCTCTCCTTCTCCTTTTCCGCCCACTCCTTCTCCCAGTGCTCCCTCTCCTTGTCGAATTTAGCCTGCTGGCTCTTCTCGTACTTCTTGCGAGCGGCTTCCATCTGCCTCTCGAACGCCTCCATCAAGGCGTCCCGCACTTCGGGCTTCACGTCGGGCTTCTCGTCGACCTCGGAAGCCCTAGAGGACGAGCGCACCCCCCCGCTCGTAGCGAGCTGCGGCCGTGCTCCGACGTCCGGCTTCGAGTTGGAGCTCTCGCCGGCGTTCACGTCCGCACCCCCCGAGAATGACGCTCCTCGCGACGCAGCATTAACCGCCTTCCTGGCTTCCTCTCTCGTCTTCATCTTCGCCTCCAGTTCGGCGTCATCGAGGTCGATGACGGTCTTGGACTCCTGGTCCATGCGATACTTCGTGCTCATCTCCCGGTGGTGATCGATGTAGGCCTGCTCTGCCGCGGTCGGAGTCGGCAGTTCCGAGGCGAGAGTGTCGACTCTCACCTGCGCCATCACGTGCACTTTGAGTCTCTCCACCGACGACGATCCGAGACGCTTGGCCTTCATGTCCGCCACCATTCCGCAATACCTGTCGACCCTCTTCTCGAATGGCAGATCGTTCGCCTCCGAGGCAGAATCAAGCAGCCCGACCCTCACATTGTCCAGCTCGAGCAGCTGGCTCTCGGAGAATGCCTTCTTCATGAAGTCGAGGTCCAGCTGCATATCCTCGATTCTAATTCTGGCCCGAGCGGTCTCCGAGCCAGCCGTCGGGTCAGGTTCGACCTAGCTGACCAGGGGAGGGCTCCGCGACGAAGGACGAGGGGGGGCATCGCCGCGGAGTCCGCTTTAGAGCGCGCGGCCTGAACCCCGTCCGCCACCCGGAGTGGGAGGTGAGACTACGGTTCAGGGCGCGCGGTCTGAACCACAGGCGACGCGGAAGTCGACAGGGCCGGCTCGCTCCCGGATGCACGACACGCGGACCGAATCCCCTGGACCTGGGGCGAGAGGACGGCCGTCGGAGTCGCGAAGAGGATCCTCGCGGTCGCGTCTACCGGAGGGGATGCGCCTGCACTCGGAGACCCTGACACCGGATCAGACCGCGCGCCCCGAACCGAAAGCACAGGAGACGGAGGAGAGTCCTCCATGTGCAAATCAGACCGCGCGGCCTGATTATGCCCTCTCGGCGGTGACGGCGGTGGATGCGTCTCGGAGAAGAGGTCGTCGGCGTCCACGGATTTGGACGTCCGTCCTTCGGGCTCGCCAAGGTGCACGGGCGAATGCTCGTCATCTTCGGATTCGGCCTTGTCGGAACGTTCATCCGAGTTCCCCGACTCCTCTCTGTCGTCGTCCACCGCGGGGTTCGACGCGCCCACATCCATCGGGTCCTCACCCTCCAATGCAGCGTCCCTCTCTTCCTCATCCTCATCATTGTCCTCTTCCTCGCTCTCGGACTCGGACTCCGGCCGAACCGCCACCGTCAATCCCTCGGCCGTCACAAGCACGCTCTCTCCTCTGCGGAGCTGGTTGGGAGCCATGCCCTCGTAGTTGTACCTGAGGGCGGGTGGACCGTGGACTAGTACGTCCGGCCACATCTCGGCTCCTCGTCGGCTGTGCACCGAATGCCGATGCAGGCTGTTCGCCGTGTTGGAGATGAACGCCACGGAGCTCCGGCACAACATCTGGAAACCACAAGTGCAAATCAGTCCGTGTTCACATTTCGATCAACGGAAGAGGAATTCACCAATCTGTAGAGATCGAAACTCACCGCGCAGGCCGAGACTGCCTTCGCTCCTGCGGAGACGAGCATGACGATCCCTTGGTCCCTGCAGAACTTGTCGATGAAGCGCAAGTAGACCTCGTATCGCAGCTCCTTCATCGACTGGACTTGCGGGAAATCGTGACGGCACGTCTCCCGCTGCCTGAACATGGGGACCTTCGTCTCCAAGATTGCGTCCTCCTCGGCCGACAGTGGTGGAACCACTCCGTTCCTATCCACGAGATGGGAGTTGTAGAAGGAAATGTCGGATCGCTGTAGGTATTCCACAGTCACGGTGTCCTTCAAGGCATAGGTGGGCTCCCCCTTCGCACATCTATACTCGGCACTGCGGCGGAGACGATGATGAGGAAAGAATGCTTTCACTATGTGATCCACCGCGGAAGCCCTCTCCGCGCTGTAAATGATCATCCAAGTGTGTACGTGTTTGGACATGTAACCCTCGGACACCTTCTTCACTTGCTCCAGGATGATGTTGTAGCCGTAGGTGACCTCCGTTTTGTCGATCTTCGGAAATAGGCGCAAGTCCATGATTCCCACCTCGTAGTACTAGAGGAGCGCGGCACCCTTCTTCACGCTGAACCACCCCTCAGGGAGCTTCCTGGACAGCTGCGGGTGGAACATCAACTTCGGACGGAGCCACGCGCAGACTGAGGCGGACGCGCACCTACTCACGACGTGGAATCGCCTCGCGTTGGCTGCCACGCGCTCGTATAGCACGACGAGCGCCGAGCTAGGATTGTTATCCTTGCTAACTCCCGATTTGCACTCCTGCTTCAGGTACTCCTCCCCCACACGCTCCATGACTGCATGTGAAAGCCATGTATGCACAGGGCCGCCTTCAGTTCCTTCCATCGGGCGGGATCGAGTTCGCCGGAGTCGTTGATGACTCCCTTCGCCGCGGGCACGTTCTGCCCAGCCACCTGTGCCAAGATGTCGACGACGAGCTTGGTCTTGTGCTTCTTTCGCGTGGTCCACATGGCGATGGCCAGGGCCGAGCACCAGAGCGTCGGCCTCTTCATGTAGATCTTGGGAGGGACTTGCATCATCTTGCTCGCAGCCTCCCCCACAACCAAGTCGTCCAACCCGCACAGGGTCCGCATCTGGTTCTTGTTGAAGGGCGGTAGCTTCGTCGCCTTAGAATTGCCCGCCTCGGTATCCAACTCGTTGTACATGCAGCCGTGGTCGATGTTGTACAAGGTGTCCGACTCGTGCTTTTCGAAGAGCTCCTTCCAGAGGACCCAAGTCTCATCGGAGGCCATGATGACCCTGCGCTCCCCCAATTTGTCGAAGTCCTTAATTGTCGTCTTCGCTCCGTTGGGGGTTTGCGAAGTCCCGGTCGACTCGAAGCTCTCCTCGCATTTGGCCTTGAACTCCTGCGAAACGACGGAGACACATCAGAGACCATGTTCAGAGCGCGCGCCCTGATCCATGTCCGATCAGGAAAACAGCACACGAGACCACAGCACACCCTCGTCTCCCTCCATGGAGGACCAGTCCCGTCCAACGAACCCTGTCCCGGATTCAAGAGGCAAGGCTACAAGGTAACCCACATCAGACCGCGCGGTCTGAAGTGTCTCGGGCACTGAACCTACGACTGCAAGAATCGAACAAGTCCTTTACATCACAATCAAGCTGCACGACGGAGAATCCAGACCGCGCGGTCGGAGTCGACCCCGACTAATAGCGACGACCTCGCGGAGATCAGCAAACGAAATCCGAGGCCTGGACTTCGTCTCCTGTGATAGGGTGGGGCACATCAGACCGCACGGTCTGAACTGGAAGGTAAGATCATACCTCATAGGAATGGAAATCTTCGCCCTGACTCGTCTGCCTCGTGTTCTTCCTGAACTGCGTCGGCCGGCCGGTGCTTTCCCAGATCTCCTTGCAATGCTTGATCGTGGCGGGCACCGAAGACAGAAACGGAGCGAGCACGTTCCCCGAGTTGCACATCAAGGACAGGGTGTGCAGGTGGTGCGACTTGTCCGACCAGACGATCTCGCATGTCCACTTCTGCAACCGGGCTTTGACGGACTCGTCGTCAACCGTCGTCTCCCCCGACAGGATCTCTGACGCGGCCTTCCACGTGTGTTGGCCGTTGATGATTTTGAACTTCCCGGCCGTCGTGCACTCCTTCCAGTCCTTCGGTCGCGTGGCCGTGTCGGGCATCACGGTCAGGATCTGCTTCGTGTAGTTCACGAGCACCATCCGCTTCAGGACGTAGAGGACGCCCTCCGTCTCCAGGGGCCTCACAATAATCCCGGAACTCGACTCCACGTTCGTCATTTCGTTCACGTCCAGCTCGAAGTACTTGCCGCGCCCGAAAATGTACATGTAGGACGACAGCTCCTTGAACGCCTTGTTCGCGTTGGCCTGCGCCTTCAGCCGACCCTTGGTGTTCACATCCGCGCTTCTCTTGGAGTTCGATTTGAAGTCGATCTCCACAATTATCTTATCCGGGATGGAGGACGGGTCCAATGGGATCGTATCTGGGTTGTTCGTCCATTCGTCGTTCACCTTCTTCACGGCCACTAAGTGCGCCTCGACCTCGCTCATCTCCAAGGGCTCCATGCACACTTCCTGCGTGGAAGAACTCGGAGCCGCCGGAGCACCGTGGCTGGAGGAGCTTGGCGTAGGGTTCGCCTCTTGGGACGTGGAGCGCCGCGCAACTTCAGCCGCTCGAATGGACGGGCTCAAGGGTCCCTGCACGGCCTCGTCAGGGACGGGATCTCGCCTCTGCTTTCGCCATCGCTCCGCTTCCGCGGCGTCATCCTCGCTCTGCATCGCGGCAGGCTCGGACTCAACCTTCCGCTTCGTCGCCAACTTCTTCGGGCGCGCGTTCGGTGCAGTACGGGAAGATGGAGCGGCCGCTGCGGTCGACGCCGGAGTGGCGATGATCGGCTTAGCTGCGGCACGGGGAGGGGGTGTGGCCGCGGCCGTCGGTGCTGTTGTGCTCCGAGTTGGTTCGGGTGCGGCAGTTCTCGTGGCAGGCCGTGCGGTGGATCGTGGCGCGGATCGAGGGGCGGCTCGCGAGGTGGCACCCGCCACGGCGGACTGTGGAGCGGCGCGGCTTCGAGTTTTTACCGTCGGCGTCGACCCACTCCCCTTCTTGGCCTTCTTGCTGCTGCTGCCGCCCTTGTCTTCCATTTCTCCCTTCTTGGCCTATGAATCACACCCCGATTTCAGTCTTGACGCATGAAGGGTGTTTGCGTCCGACATGAAGGTCTGGATGACCTTCCCGGTCTCCACAAACCTACCGGACTGTGCATCACACCTCATCTGGACGTCGCGCATCAGGTACTGGTAGGCGGTCGGGACGTTCTCTGAATTCTCTACCATCCTACGCGTGCAGAACATCATCTCGTCCTCGACACGGATGACGATGACCCCGACTTCGTTATTAATGGAATTGGCCACGTCCAAAAGGATGGCCTCACGCATCACGTAAACGTTGATGAGAATCACGTTATTCAGCGTTTTCCACCGCATCCCGTCCGAAGACGTGAACCCTATTTCAAGACCGAAGGTGGGCGACCCCATCGCATGACTCAACTTCACAGTCCACAGTCCCCTCCTCGCAGATATCCGCATCGGGAATTTGTCTTCGAGATGCGGTTTCCAGTTCTCGTGGATCCTGGTTGGCGAGATTTCTTCTAGGTAGCCCCGCAAAGTGGGGTTGTTTTCGACAAACTCCCCCATCTGACAGTCCACAAGAAGTCGAACAAATTAGACCGTGCGGTCTGAACTACCAGAGGCATGCATTGTATAATAGGCGATGGAGAATCGCACGACATATTCAGAGCGCGCGGACTAGTTCGTGACATCGACCGTAGGGACGCTTACGATTCGTTCTCTCTTTTGGGTCGACGCCGATCTAGTCGATTCTGCTCTTCACCATGTGCGCCCCATCCCATCAATTCATTCGTACGTCTCGACGGACGGCCAAGTGGCCTTCCCTGTGAACCTACAAGTTCCAGGGCAACTGATGCTCCTCGCTAACGCACCCTCTTTCAGGCGGTTTAGACCACGTGGTCTGAACCTCGAGGTCGATTCGGGTCGCGAGTTCCAACTGTGTTGGGAACTCCTTATTTGATTATCAGTTTTCTACACACGGCGAGGTCTGAATTTTGAACAAGGTCTCATGGTCATTTAGTTCAGACCACGCGGTCTGAACTGCATGGTCTTTGCGCATTTCAACAATGGATTGTTCTCAAGGTCCTCAACATGGCACTGACCCAGAGCTGCAGACCGCGTGCTCTGAAGCCCCGGGACTTTTTATTTGAGTCGAATCAAGGTTTCTCACTGGGATCATCGTGTCCATTTTTTAATATTACTATTTTTACCCTCGTCGTCTCTGCATTTAGTTCAGAGTGCGCGTTCTGATCCTCATGTTCATTTCAGAAATTTTTATCATTTATGAGGAATGCTCTAAGCGTTTGTAGCGGAGGATTGATTCAGAATGCGCGGTCTGAAGCTCTGGGTCTTTGCATTTCTATAGAGTCACGGCTTCTATCTGCAATCATGTTTCCTTTGATAATTTCGTCTCTGTTGGCATTGGCTCTATCGGAATTGGCTTCAGAACGCGCGTTCCGATCCTCATATTCATTTCTGAAATTTTTAACATTTATGATGAATCCTCTAAGCATTTGTAGTGGAGGATTGGTTCAGAACGCGCGGTCTGAAGCTCAGGGTCTTTGCATTTCTATGGAGTCACAGCTTCTGTCTGCGGTCATGTTTCCTTTGATAATTTCGTCTCTGTTGGCATTGGCTCTATCGGCATTGGCTTCAGAACGCGCGTTCTGATCCTCATATTCATTTCAAGGATTTCAGCATTTTAGGACGCACTGAGTATTTGTAAAGGAAAATGGTTCAGAACGCGCGGTCTGAACTTCAGAGTCATTTGCGGGACTCTAATCCGCCAATGAATCCAGTTCTCTCGGCTAGCTGCGGAATGGTTTAGAACGCGCGGTCTAATCCGTGAATCAACCTGCTGCGATCTACCATGGCTGCGCAGTTATAGGGCACTATTGTTGCGACAGGCGTGCAATACTACTGCAGTGCACATTTTGAAACAAACACGCGGAGAGAGTAGACCTAGAATCTGGAAGCTACTCAATTCCGCATTTGCATAACAAATGCAATCCACGGACGGAAACCTATGAAACAAACACGTAGAGAGAGCAGACCTAGAATCTGGAAGCTACTCAATTCCGCATTTGCATAACAAATGCAATCCACGGACGGAAACCTATGAAACAAACACGCAGAGAGAGCAGACCTAGAATCTGGAAGCTACTCAATTCCGCATTTGCATAACAAATGCAATCCACGGACAGAAACCTGTGAAACAAACACGCGGAGAGAGCAGACCTAGAATCTGGAAGCTATCCAATTCCGCATTTGCATAACTAATGCAATCAACGGACGGAAACCTATGAAACAAATACGCGGAGAGAAATGGAACTACACAATCTCCGAACACTGAACCACCATCGTGCTAGGCAACTCACATTTCCAACACAAGCAGTAGAAATTGCAAACCTTGATGGAACGGATACAACATCGAGACACAAAGCACAATCCCGCTCGCCAACTCCCCCAATAACTCAAACGGAACCCTGAAACTGCATTGAACAATTGAAGCTGCAATGAAGAACGAACTTACCTCACAGTTGAATTGGAGTGGTGTGGCAACCTAGAATTCACCTAAGCAAGTTCTTAAGCAAAATACGGGAAGAGGGATCTATTCAATCCCCATTTTTTTTTTTTTTTTCTTAGTTTCTACACATAATTGGGACCAAGACTGGAAACCGGAAAACCCTAGACCGTAAACCAGAAACTACGTTAAGGGACAGCGTATGAAATCCCGGATTCCGCCCACCTAGCGACCGAGACCGGATAGGTAATGAGTGGCTACCGAGTCTAGAGATCGTCGGGATCTCTCCCACGTGACCAGACTGGTTTAAACCTAACGGTCAGTAATTAATGCCGGGGGAAAAAGTATAAGACCAGGGAAGCAGGGCCAGGTCCTGCCACTTTCTTGCACGCAGTTCGAGAAAGGGTTTCCGGCCAGAGATAGAGTATTCGGTCTACAGACAGAGAGAAGGGATAGATAAACTGTCAATCCGGTCTGGTACATAGTTGAGCGAATAGCACTACGCTAGCTGACAGGTTCTTGAGCGCGGGAGGTTTAGTTAAGTTGGACCGCGCCTAGATTGTGTAGGCGTCAAGTGAGAGATGGCAGAAGAGGTGCAGGAAGGAAGGATTCTAGCCTTCCGGAATGTGAATCCGGTCGTGCCAACTGACGCACAAGACAAGAGGGAGCTGGAGGAAGACCTCAGGCAGATGGGCTGCAAGGGGTTCATGGCTCACCCCTGGAACCTGAAGGATGAGGCGATGGTGGAGGAGCTACTGGCCGGCCAGACCAACGAGTGGAAAGGGACGGTCCGGGCGCTGCCAAAGGAGTGGAGTGCAGCGATGTGGCGCAAGGTGTACGCCTTCGAGCAAGGAGGAGATGCGACGGGCACCCGGACGGACAAATTCCACCAAGGGAAGTTCCGCAGGCCCACCAACCCGAAGGACGGCTTTACAGTAGCAGAGTGTGTGTCTGCTAGACACAAGAGGCTACTGCGGTTCATGATGGCGATCTTGAACCCGGATAGACCTAGTAGGATTACGGTCACCGTGGCCAACACTGTCTTTGGTGCACTGTCGGGAGACAGGAAGATAGATTGGGGGTTAGTTATGAGGGACCGGATGGACCGAATGGTGAAAGGAATTGGGAAATCTAAACCCTCTCCCATTTCACCATTCCTGTTTCATCTGTATCATTCGTTAGACCTCTTGAGAGAGAAGGAGATGGAAGCTTACGAGGTAGGGGCTGCATTGATAGAGTATGAGATTGCAGACCCGGAAGCGGAAAATGACCAGGATGAGGAGGACTCCGAGGATGAGAGTCAGGAGGGGCATCAAGGAGGCACACAAGAAGTAGAGGAGGTTCCAGAGGTAGGAAGAGAGGATCCACCTCTAGAAACCCCTGTAGTAGCCGGGGAAGCCCAGAGGTTAGATCCGGTCTGGGAACAGGATCCCTTGCTAAGGATCCTGCGAGACCTGGAAGATTTCAGAAAGCACCACCTAGAGGAGAGAGGGTTATTGCGGGCCATAAGCCAAGCCTTAGGCTCTATTCCCCCCTCCAAGATCATGGAGGTGTTGGGAGAATTGATTCAGGAGGCTCATGATAGTCGGGACAGAGAGGAGGTACTCCGGCTAACAAATCAGGTCTCAGCCCTGAGGAGGGAGCTCCATCACACTCAGGAGGAGCTGGATGAAGAGAGACGCCTCACCACGCAGGCCCGGAACACACTCGGAGAAATCCGAGAGTTCATCACGCATCCGGGTGAAGTCGTCAACAAAGCCATGCTTTTCGACAGGAAGGTCTTGGAAGTAGGCAAGATGGTGGGTCCTCAGATGCTTACAGCTCTGGTGGCCTACAACAAGAAAATGGAGGCAGCGCTGGAGAAGTGGCGGTCAGTAGTCACGGAGGTCCAAGCTAGTTCTGCTCCGGTCTCAGGACCGGAAGAGACAAAGATGGAGAAGGAGCAACCGAAGGATCAGCCACCACTAGCAGCTGTCGAGGTAGAAGCCGGCATATCTGAACCGGCGAAGGAAGAGGGAACCAGGACCGACGCAGTGGAGGAGGAATCTGTCCCACCGGCCCGGATTGAAGAGCCCAGGGTTTCTCAACCCGAGAAGACCAAGGAGCCGGAACCCGAGCCGATTGTGTTGAGGGAGATAATCCGGGGAACTACACCACCAAGGGAGAAGACCAAGTTCATCACCTTGTTGGATGATTCTCCAAGCAAGTCATCACCCACGGTCATCACACAACCAAAGACCGGAGGGGAAGCGAAGGCAACGGTGCAGGTCCGCTCTATACTGAAGACCGGATCTGGATCCGGGTCACCAAGCCAGGGACCAGCCCGGACTGCCGAGAGAGTGGGGGAGCAGACCCCGCAAAGCAAGATAGTGCACCACCCGCCCATCACCAGATTCAAGAAGAAGACCGCGGAGACATCCAAGGTGAAGCGGAAGGCCCGGGATGAAGAGGAAGAGGAGTCAAATGAGGAAGATGAGGACTCGGAGGAAGAGACCGACTCCGGTGATGAGTCGGAACAGTACTCAGATGCGGACCAGGCATTGGCAGAGACCACGAAGACCAGGGCCAGGGCGCGGGGTAAGACCAAACCGAAACCCAAGCCCATCAAGATGTACCGGTCTCCGAAGAAGCAGCCAACCCGGAAAGGTGCGTCGCCTCTCAAGAAGGCGAGGAAATAGGGGGCATTAATTACAGGTAGATAGGAAGGCGACTAAACCAAGTTATATTTAGGTTAGGAACTTTTGAACTTAGACCGGATCCAGATATGTAGGATCTATGATCCTATTTTGTTGGTATTTTTGTAGTTTTGTGGAAGTCAACCTACCCAAGTTGTAAAGGAATGTGAGGTGGCATTCTTGGCGGCTGGTGTTGATTCCATTTGCACTTTTAGGTTTTCTTGCAGTTTAGTATTTAAACCCGGTTCGTAATTGAATTCGGGCGCGCATTATGTTATCTTACTTTCACAAGTTTTTGTGTTGCAAATACAAGTCAGAACCTTTCTGATTCACTTTGAAGTGGACTGTGTGCATGGGACCTTGTCAAAGTCTTATGGTGATGGTTAGGATTGCAACCTTGTGTGGATAAGTGTGTGCCCGGATGGTCAGTTTATCCGGTCTCTGGACTTAAAGTGAATTCGGTTTTGATAGGGAATTTGTGTAGGATCCCACAGTGCTTTCTGAAACAGGTCTAGGGAGTATTTGATAGAGATAGACACTTGTAGAGTCTGGGTTTGAGATCGGGAGCGTCCGGCCAAATGCCAACTGAATGGTGATCCGGTCTCTGTAGAAGAAAGAAGGACTAAGTGAGGAAATTCAGCTCTCTTGCATAAGCTACCGCCCTTATTCTACCAGGGATTAGACTAACTGGTTCTTCCGTCGTTGTAGTCTTTGTTAGGATTAGGTAGGAGTGCTTGCGTGACCTGCTGGGTCGGATTAGTCCCGGTCCAGTTGTGAGGTATTCCGGTCTGTTTGTAGTAGTAGTTTCTTTTTACTCATAAGTGGAACTTCTGACACTTTAAAACTTGAAGGGTAGGAGTAAGCTTCCTTCCTAAACGCCCAAACAAGCAGATCCCTCTTGTTATCGAGGTTAAACTTACACTTGGTTACTATACTAGGGATTGGACCAGCTACTAGTATCCGGTCTTTAGTCCCATATCTAGTGAGCGTAAGCATCAAGGTGGTGAACATACAGGTATAGATAGATAGACTTAGTTTGGAAGGATAAAGGATTGATCTGGTAATCAGGTCCAAGGAAATCTTAGGAACGTTGGAGACCAAGACCGGATCAGTCTTTTGCTTGGGTTTTGTTGTGATAACCACTAACGTATTCCGGTCTTTCGTCAACTTTCGACCAAATCTCTTGGGAACGATACACGAGTCACTTTAAGGCTAATTTAGTGCATTCTAAAGCCTTAGAGAAGGAATTGTGCTTTCCTGTGCTACGACAAGTGGCGCAATGGATTCGGCCAGTCGCCCACACGACGCAGTGCGGCAGCGGGAGAAGGCGGCGCTCACATCGACTCCCTCGCGCACGCCTCCAATCAACAAAACTATGACATACAGAAGACGCCGATGCCTCAAGAGACTCCCCTGTGCACGCTCATATTCCACAAAATGAGCAAACACAACAAACACTAAGATGCGCACGCCGCAAGGAGAGAGAAAACGAAGGAGGGCGACTACGATTTCTCGCAATGCAGCAGGGAGACAGCGCGCGAAGAGAGGAAGAGGAAAACAGAAAACCTGGAAATGAGCGTTGGACCCCGACCCCACGCAGATGACGACCACCCGATGCCAGCAGGTTCGGCACGGCCCTCTAGGTTCGGGCCGAACCTGCACGTCGTGGACAAAAAACCGAACCTCCGCCGGAGCTACAGTGGCCGCTCAAGCCTGTCCCGAAGTTGGTCACCGTTACCAGCCTTTTACTTTTACTTTTTGAGAACGTTCCAAGATGGTGAAGCATTGTAATTTGACATTCATCCATATTAAAACACTTTCCAGTCATATTCAGACACTTTCTCATGCAAATTTGGTAACTTCATCCATATCTTTAATAGATTTGGAAAATGTCACGCAAAAAAATACTATTTGAAATGGTGGAATGTGGCCACTCGGTGCCGCGAAAGAAAAAGGCTTCTCGTGATCCCCCAATCTGGAAGACTCCTGTCGAAAATGGAGGATGTCTGGAAAATCATCAATAACGGCTACTCCCTCCGTCCCAAAATGATCTTTATGTTGGCGCTAATTTGTTGGCCCAAAATGATCTTGTTGCCTTTTCCGATATGAAAATTTGTCAGATTCGGATTTTAATTCTTCTCCAAGACTAGCAAATTAAACTTCAAGCAATAATTTCCCTTCCATTTATAAAACCATCAATCAAAAGACAAAAAAAATCACTAAAGGGGTTTATCAACACTTTTTGTTCGTATTTCTTGCATCTCTTTCAATGTTGCCGACTTGAAGGAGGTCGACCTTTCGTAGTTGGAACAAAGGTTCACACATGGTCATAGGCCTATATTAATCACCCACAAAATAAAAACCTCAAATTCAAAATTCAAGTGCCTACTCTTGCTTTTTGAAAATGCCTCCAAAATTCTACTTTTCTGTACTAGAGAATTACACTTTGGAAAAGGCTTTTGAAACTCAGAGTTTCAAAGTTAATAACTTAAAGAGTGAACCAAACTTTGCTTACAAATCCAAAGGGGACTTTAAAATGTTATTTTTGGCATTAATCCATAATATTTTGTTTGATAGGAAAATCATTTTGGGACAGAGGTAGTATTTGGCATACAATTCTAGAGCTGTGATACAAATGACAATTGCATACTAGTGTTATTTACAAATTCATTTGCTTTGCGTAAAGTTAGACACACCGTTGCTATCACCTATTTTTTCCACAAATTTGGAAACTCAGGAAGTAGTAGTTACTAAAAATTCCTCCACAATTCAAATTAAAGAAAATGACTTCCACATGTTCAGTATTGTTGATTAGATTGGGTTTGAAATGAAGGTCTCTTCAGACGGTAACGTAGAAATGTTCAACACATTTGCCTTAAATCCCTTATAAATTTCTACTATTAGAAAACTAGTGAAATTGAAAATGGAAATGAAACCAACACAAGTGTCTTCATTGGAATCAACATGAGATTGAATGATTGCATTTTGTAAAATACAATTAGGATTGTTGATGACAATCACAATTCTAATCCATCATCCCTTCGTTTTGGGATTTCCAAGATTTGATGGTGTTGATATAATTATAGAGGCTGATTGCACAAAACACCTAGCAGTTTCGTTGCATTCACATTTTGGAGCACTAGAGCTTTTCATGTAGGAATCCAATGCCAAAAAAAAAATTATTTCTAACCCTCAAGCGCCGGCAGCGCCATTTCCTGGCGTTTGCACGAATTTGCTACAGTGTACAGGGAGATTGCTAGCAATTTTTCATCCATTTCTCATTGCTTGACCTTTCACAAAGGATTACGAAGAGTAATTAACTCATTTTGCAATCATGTGAGTATTTCTCTTCACATGAATTAGAAATTACAGGAAAAAACGGATCACAAAAAATGCTATTTTCAGTGTACTTTGGGAAATTTTGTTCCTTTCTCTAAATCTCAAATTTCTCCAGAAAAATGATATTTTTGGAGTTTGATTCCAACTAATAAAGTGAAGCTTATCTATTCTAGTTTCTTCTCCAATTGGAATTCTGAAAAAGAAACATAATTTCAATATTTTATTGCAATTTGAACTTCATATGTACTTTCAAAGTCTTCTAGATTGTAATTATAGAATGACACGGAAATTGAGTTTACACCATGATGTTTGCCACTAAAATTTCCACACTTAGTGAAATTCTCAGATTTTTCGAGATAATTTTCTATTTGATATGATTTTTCTTCCTTTTTTCTTCAAAAATTCTCAGAAAAATCAATTTTCGTCAAAAAAAATCTAAATTTTTTGGGAAGTATAGAAGACCTGTAGCTTCATCTCTGAAAAATAAATATAAATTTTTTTATACAAATAGAGTCCCTAAAAAGGAGCAAACAGAGTGTTGGACACAAGGGCTGAAAACTGTGGGTATAGGCCCGGCATTTAGGGGCTAAAGATCATGACAAAAATTAAGTTTCTTATTTTTTGAAAATTTTAAAAATCATTTCATATTAAAAAATTGATTTTGGTAACCCCTAAGTGCTCAAGTGACCATTTTACGGTCGTTGTCCAACTTCGGGCAACATTTTCGGGAAAAAAAAGAATTTCAAATTTTTTTTCCAAAATTTCAAAATATTGGATTGTGTTTCAACATTTGCATTCAAAACTAAGATCTATACAATCAAACAAAAGTTATAGCAAAAAAAAAAGAAATAGCATAAAACGTCTAAAATTACTTAGTGTTGACGAACTTACTATTTGGGGGAAGTTTTGATGCTCTCATTCATAAATATTTTTTATTTTCTGACAAATCAATAAAAAACACAATTTTGACCAATGATAAAATATTTCAAATCCTAAAAATAGAAATTGTATGTTCGGTGAATTTTGGAAGTTATATCTTCGATACTCATTTGAAGAGAATCTATAAATAGTTTCTTAATTTTGATCATATGAATTCTTTCTAATGTCTATGCTTTACATTACCTTCTTTGATGCTAACTTCAAAAAATTTGTAAAGCTTATACTTTATAACACATTCGTATTTTTTCTTAATCCCTTGGGGTTTGGAGGTTGAATATTTTTCATTTTTTTATAAATCAATAAAAATACATAAATTTTATGACCGAAAAAAAAATTTCAAATCTTGAAAATAGAAATTGTATTTCTGGTGGAATTTTGAAGTTATATAAATGAGAGTGTTTTTTTAATGTAGGCAGTACCTAATATA
This sequence comes from Thuidium tamariscinum, assembly GCA_947034885.2. Classification (NCBI taxonomy): domain Eukaryota; kingdom Viridiplantae; phylum Streptophyta; class Bryopsida; order Hypnales; family Thuidiaceae; genus Thuidium; species Thuidium tamariscinum. The sequence goes on along the minus strand of OX344752.2, from coordinate 17,883,491 downwards.
TTATAGGTATTTTTACTATGACCACCTTCAAAGGTGGAAGTATATGTACTTATGTACACATTAGAAGCTCACATGCTTGCATGTCCATGCTCACACACAAGCATTGTGGGTTGTACCTTAATGTATTCAAATAGTGTTGTTCCGCGATTCCACTGAAATCGCAATTATATTTTACATGAAAGTCGATTGGAGTAGTACTCTATTGTGCTCATTTCCACAAAATAATATTGTGAGGTAACACTAATTTTTTGTTTGTACTACTAAGACAAGTTTGTGTACGAGGTAAGTGGACTACCTTTAGTACAATTATTGTCTTCCTTCAATTGGAATGGTAATAAAAGAACACCTTCATTATGAAGACAATTGAAAGAAATCTTGGTATTTTTAGTTGTATTTTGTATAATTATTTTTGAGAACTTTTAAGTTACGAGATCATTCAACCCAAAAAAATGTACATTGCCAATGATTTCACCTTCCAATAGAATATGCCTTGGACGTGAAATATTTCTTTCAGTAGGAAAAGGAAAAGAAAGGGTAGAGTTTTCAAAATAGGTGTTCTGACATATAGTTTCTCTTGAATAGAAAACCGTCCAATGGAGAACTAGATCTTTGGAATTCTACCTCTGCCAATTATACAAAGTGATTACCAAATCAAAGCTTATTTTTTATGAATGGCTACAATGCATGCTAGAATCATTTTGATGAATGATTACTAACATTTTTATACCAAATAGGATTATTAAATTTCTAATTCATCTTTCTTCAAGCTATAAGTCTATTAAGAAGACATTTCTCCATCCTTTTCTTTCAACTTCTTCAAAATGAGGTGCTCAATGTTTTCTTCATCTGAAAACAAGAAGTCCCACAAATGTATGAATATGACAAGGCAAGCTGTGCCTTACAGATATCCATTCTGAATTAGTGAATGCAAAAAATAGGAGTATCTTTAAAATAGTAATATTCACAATGAATATGAATTTCAATTATAGCAATAGGTAATTACTTCCTAGTTGTACTAGAAAAATATTTCGACATGCAATATGAAAGAGAATCGTAGTTGAATTAGCCATTCATTGCAAATGTCTGTGGTCGTTAAAGTTCACTTCCAAGCAATTTTATTAGATCAAGAGTATTCCACTACTTCATTAAAATTCAAATTAATATAGTCTTCCGAGCATTGCAGAATTGTACAAATTTGAAAATACTATATTGTTCACCCTCCACATGTCGTCAAAGTGGCTGACTTTGCGCAAGTGTGGAGAATAGAATTTATTTTTTCCAAAGATTAAATTTGTTGGAAAAGAAAGACCTTGACTTAGAGAATAAATGGATGTCTCATTCTCATTTTCTGAATTTCCTTACTATTTTTACGAAATTAGTAAAAAAGAGCTCTTTTCATTGTATTTTCCATTCTCTATCAATAATGAAATTGACCATATTTACGAAACAATTTTCTTAGTTTTGAATTTCACGAGAGATAATATAGGCAGTGCTCTTCAAATTATCCATATTTTTTTCCATTTCGAGGAAGAATTCTTCTCATTACAAAGACTGAGATTCTCGATCACGTGTATGCATATAGTTTGAACAATTAGATGCATTCCTAATTCCAACATGCCTGATGATTTGCAATTTCTCTTTGTATTGCAAGAGATTATGGTTCAAGAAATTTTACCTAATCAGTCATTTGCTTCTCTACAAATTCTTTTGGAATTGAAAGATCAAAAAATGTAAATGAAATCATAAAGTGAATGAAAATATAATGTTACTTTCAAGACATTAGTAGTAGACAATGACTTCTCTCTAGCCAACAATGATGGTTTTCCACGATCATGCCACTTCACTAAAAATACTTAAAAAGAAGGATTGTTGATGGGTTCTAAGTTGTCTAGAGGAAGACACTTCCCATTGTTTAATAACTTACGTGCGGCGAAATATAGGATACATTTAAATAATCTTAGGTAAATTTATAAGACATTTACATATAAAATACAGGACATTAAAAAGGCAAAGTGTTTCAAAAATAAAATAGGGATGATAATATGGTTGATTGTTCCGCTTTATGATAAAATAGGGGCTCTTTTAATGTTGCCAAGTAATGATTACAAGTAATTGATAGCCCCCCTAAAAATACCCCACCGCCGCATGTAGGTCCCCCAAATATACAAGAAGTGTCCTCCCCGGGGTATTTGCTTTGTTCCCTCTCATGAAATCTGGCATTTTAGAATGTGAGGTTCAATCATAGAAACTCCAAATCAAAGTATAGTGCGGTCACTAATGGCCATTGATAGAGTTGTATACTAGGAATGAAGGTCTTCCTCAATGCTCAGTTTTCTCATTAGGTCAACTCAATCATATACAAACAAATTATGGAATTCTTGAAGTGAAGCAAATCCTAAGTAATTGCTTCACTTGCCATCGTGGTATTCCTATGGCAAAAGTCAGTTCTAACTGAAGGAGCTCTTTTCGCAGAAGATGCCTAGAAGGATAGCCAATGGTTGCAGTTGAAGAATTTCCTGCAGCAATGAACACCAAAACTTTGTAACTTGCTCAGTGAGCCGCAGTTCCGGTGTCCTTGGAAGCATGAACTTCTCAATTTTGAAATTATTGTTAACTACAATTATGTACATAAATTTGAATGAAAGCCCCATCTATTCATAGATCAGTTGAATTTGTACTTTGCATTGCACGCAGAGGCAAGAGGGTTGTGGTTGTTGATGAAGTCCAGACCACTTGTAGTTTGAGATGGGCTTGCACAAGTTCTGGTGCTCGTAAAATGGAATCCATGCACTGCAAAAAAATAGGGCTAAAAATGACTCCAAAGAATGACTGCTTGTCCGGTTTTACTAGAAAATGACTGTTGATTCTGTAATTGCACCAAATTTGCACTATCCAATGGTTAAAGTCATTTTTCATTGAAAAATGACATTCACAATACAAGGGGGAATAAGAGGTATCTAATATGGATGCCAAAGTCATGAACAACTACTTGGTGTTATGAACTATGACTACGCATCACTATTCCACGACTCCAAAATGACTTGAATGACTCCAAAAAGCCAAATTCAGATTTTCTTATACAGAGGACGGGCAGGGCAGTTTCTTGACATGGGCTTTAGTCATTCTTGCGTGACTATAATGCAACTGCACATCACTAGTGCGTGACTCGCAAATGACTTCAGTGTCTTTTTTAAAGCCAAGTAAAGATTTTCTATATATAAAATGGATAGGGCAATTTGCTGACGTGGACTTCTGTCATTCTTATGTGACTACAATGCAACCGCACATCACTACTACGTGACTCCAAAATGACCTAAGTGTCCCTTTTAAAGCAAAGTGAATATGTTCTATATAAAAAATGGATAGGGCAATTTGATGACGTGGACTTTAGTCATTTTTGTGCGACTACAATGTGACTGCACATCACTTCTACGTGACTCCAAAATGATTCAAGTGTCATATTTAATACCAAGTGAATCGTTTCTATATAAAAGTGTCTTTTGTAAAGCTAAGTGAAGATTTTCTATATAAAGATGGATAGGACAATTTGCTAATGTGAACTTCAGTCATTCTCGTGTGTGTGACTATAATGCAATTGCACACCATTGCTACGTGATTCCAAAATGACTTAAATATTCCTTTTATAGCTAAGTCAAGATTTTTATATAGAAAATATGGATAAGACAATTTGTTGATATGGACTTCAGTCGCCCTTGTATTAGTGCAATGCAACTACACATGGCTACTACGTGACTTGAAAATGACTTAAATACTTTAAAAATGTGCTTAATGCTAAAATGCACTAAAAAAGTACAATGATTCTTGCAATGATCCTTTGGGATTTTTCAACACTCATACTCTAATATCCTTTTTAAGCTAATAAATTATCTTACTGGATAAGCAACTCCCATATTATATGGCTCTAATTAGAATCATTTATAATGCATTTTAGTCTAATTTTAAGGAACATAATTAGTTTAAATGTAGAAAATTCTTGAAGCCCTTTTAACAAAGAATCCAAAATTGTAATTACATATATGAAACTAATATTCTTTGAAGACAATAATAGCATTAAGAAAATTAATTATATGAATTTTTTTAATACACATATTATAGAACAAGATACCCAATATTTTTCATTTAAAAAATTAATTAATTTTAATTAGAAAAAATTAAATATATAAAAGTTTTAAAACTATGCATAAATGTTTTAATTCTTCATATACATTGTGATTTTTTCTTAAAATCGAACACAACCTAAAATTTTCTATGCTTAATTCTTATAAATTTTTATTCTCCAAAGTCTTTGTATAATTTGATATATTTACAAAATCCATCTTTTGAGAATCTAAGTTGTTTTATTGCCAATGCCCCTTATGTATAATACAAGAATAATGTACGACGGGTTATCTTTTATTCTTTTCAATTTTGTAGTCCTAGTTTATTTCTTAGGAGGATAAATCTATAGAAATTTTGTATATCATATGCAATAAAGTGATTTTTGACCCCTTATTAATTTTTTAATAAACTATAAAAATTCAACCAATAATTTTGATCTTTGATTGATAATGACTATATTAGATTTCTATTGTCAAAAATTTCACTTCAAATAATATATAATATGACTTTTAAGATAGATTGAAAAATGAATTGAAATGAGTCATGATGATGTGTGTTTTAATTGAAACAGTTATAGAAAATACAATTTCGTAACCATGGCATCAATATTTAAGAAATGAGGGGTCCAAAATCTTTATAGAGCTTTGGCTCACAATATAAATATATAAAGTGCCTACCCCCCTTGAGGTTTATCTTTTTCATTTCTTTTTAAAATAATTTTCTTAATAAAATACTCTTCTTTCTACTTTTTTTTCTTCAAATGATGCATTGTTAGTGGCCTTTGTCTTTGATGTTGTACAATATTTTCTTTCTAAAAGTCCAATTGTATGATTTGCTAAAATTCCTATTGACATGCCACCAATACTTCTAGAAATGTGTGCCACTATTGTTGCACTAGTTTTGAACACTTTAGGGGTTTCAATAAACATACACTAAAGTATTTAGGAAGAAAACAAGAGCAATTGTTAAGTCCCATTTTTCCTTAACGCAAATGACAACATCACCACTCGAGGGTTATACTATTGAATGACTTTGTGTGACTACCAAACGACTTCCTATGACTGCCAAACGACTACTTAGAAGTTTGATTTGGACTAATGCACAACTACTCTACTACTACATACCTACGCTATTACTACTCTAGAGCCTTAGTTAACCCTAAACCCTTTCCAAATTGTTTAGCAAATTTGTCTATAACTTTTGATTTGAAGCTCAAAATCTGAAATGGATTTTTGGAGATGAAAATGAAAATGATTTTTCAAATTTCAGGAGTTCAAAGTTCATTGAAAAAAGTGAATGTACTATGCCTCAATGAGGTTTGAAATATTATTTGTAATATAATTTTTGCGTTTTTTATATATCCCACAAGTTTTGTCTTGCCAACTACTATCCTACTTCTATAAAAGGCTTGTCCTTTGTTCTATTCATACTCACATACTAAGTGGCAATAAATAAGCCTTGGTATATGGTGTATGGTGTATGGTGTGTGGCATTTGGTGAATTGTGTTTGGCATATGGTATATTGTGTAAGGTGCATTGTGTATTGCATATTTATTGTGTACGGTGTATAATTGTGAAATTTTGAGTGTATTCATATATGATTGTAGAATGACTATTGCTCATATAATTGTTAATACATTTTTCTTGCACACATTGCTACAAATAAAAAATAACTTTCAACATCCTTAAAGAGTGATTTGAACCCTAACTCTACATTACTGAGAAATCACTATGAAATGACTTGCTATGTGGCAGTCCATCTTAACATTCATCACAACTTCTGAATGACTATAAAATGACTTCACAGTGACTTACATGTGACTCTGACGTGGTTGTGCATGTTAGCAGTACTTAGACTATATTATAACTACAAAATGATTGCATGATAACTTCATAATGACTTACACATGACTCTGACGTCAGCAACCTACATACAATATTACAACTGCAAAATGACTATATAATGACTTCACAATGACTTACATGTGACTCTCACATGGATGTCCACGTCAACAATGCTTGGACTATATCACGACTACAAAATGACTGCACAATTGGTTGATGTGGACATCTATGTTAGCAAAATTTCTTTAAAAATGGGCAGTTGCCCAATCTTTTCTAAAAATTTGCTTATCTACCTCATCGTCCATGTAGACCCCCTCATCCATTTTCCATCCAAGTCTAAAATGGATGGTGATAATAAGGTTGCAGTCATTTAAAGAATGACTTGTCCACAATGACTCCAGAGCCTCGAGTCGCGACGCAGTCATTTTTGTCCGGAATGATTGGTTTACAGTCATAGATCGCAGTCACTTATACCCCTCCTTTTTGTAGTGATGCTAGCTCCGGAGTTTTGTATTTTCGAGTTGATACACAAGAATTTACGTATCCTTAAATGGCAGTGTTCACAAGATTGTCTTCAAAGGAGCTCACAACCTTGAAATACAAACCAAACCCTTACCACGATCTCGGGTGGGTCACTCTTTGTATGTTTTATACCCCCCCCGTGCGGCAAGGGGGTATTTTTGGGGGGGCTATTCACTTTGAAGGCTTGAATAAATGGTCCCCTATATTTACATAATTTGTGAAAATGTCCTATATTATGGCACCCTATACTTACTTATATAATGTAGGTGAAAGTATTTTTTCTAGGATATTTTCTTTATAAGGGAAAAAAGTGAATCAAAGAGAAAGTTAAAAGCAAGAAGGTTAGAGAGAAGATTAAGGAAATTTGAATGAAAAGTTAGAATGTTTATTGGGCTCAATATTTTTTTCCGTTATCACACTCTTTTTTTGTATTTAAAATTTAGTCAAGTGAACTAGTGCGACAATTTTACCACTTGCAATACACAAGAATCCAAAAATTGAATGTACCAGCTATACAAACATTGTGTACCAACTTTATACACTAACTACTTTGTATATCTAGCTATGCAAATATTGTCTACCACCTTTATACTTTGACTACTTTGTACAACCGGCTCTAAATAAAATTGACCCTACTAAATACAATTTCCAATATCCTAATTTCTAGTCCTTAAATTATATGTAAAATTTTGTAATACTTGACATTTTTTAGCTACCTATTTTACTTATAATGCAACCTTGACTTTGAAAGTCCCCTACTTTATTTGTAAATCCTTTATAAATTTTACCTTGAAACAATTAAACCTATGCTACATTATGCCGCACGTGGTTTGTAAAATGCGGGAAGTGACCCACCCTTACCACGATAGCTATCGATTCGGTCTCCATCTCTGCGGTCACAATGCACGTTCAATGTGCTTCATCAGTTGGAAGAGCCTGCGGAGTCACTCAGTCCCTTGCATGAGCCCCTTCAAGGAGAATCATGTGAACTTTGCCACTCAAGAACTTGTAATTTATCGCATCAGTGTCAATTTGCATACAGAACTCAGGAGCGAGAATTCCGTGAGCACCTGAACGAGTGAACTTACTCGTCGATTAGATCTCATCTTACACAACAAGAGGACCTTCACCTGCAGCCACGACCCTCTTGCTTGTGCAATGCAAAACTCATAGCCAGTCACTGAACAGAAGGGGGGTCCATTCAAGATCATAGAGCAAGAAATGAAAACTTGAAGTTTGAGAAGTTGACGATGTCAAGGACACTCGAATTGCTCGACCAATTATGAAGGTATGGTGTCCGAAGTCACAAAAAAAAAGCATCATCGTACCCAAGGAATTTTTTTAATGGAGTGTGACGTCGTGTAAAGTCTACAATAATTCAACGGCAACCTAACCAAATCTTTGAACTTGAGTTCTCTTCACAAAGTTGGAGCCAATGTTCACATGGGACACCACTGAATTTAAATAGTCCACACTTACAGACCTACCTCAGTCTCTTCGAGTCAACTTGTGCTCCATGACTGGTCCATCGCCACATCAGAGTCTTTTAATTCAAAGATAGTTTTCAAGTGCATTTTTACGCATATCTTGGGATCCAACATATGTGATCACTATCTGTAATTGAAATGGAGGGCACCTCATATCTTCAAGAAAACCTTTGGATGTGATAACATCATGGTAGTTACCCAATATGTAATCCAGACAAACATGACAGGCACTGTTCTTGAATGACCTTCCTTTTGCCATCAATGAACTTCCGTAGAAGTACCAACAGGTTTCAAGTGTCAAATTCCTAGCCAGAGCCGATTCATAGTAGAACATATCCGAGTCTCCTTTCTACCCGGTACTTCACCGAGGCCTTGAAAATTTCCCCAAAATGCTTATCAATGGCGGCTCGAAAAGGTGGCATCTAGTCACTATAAGAAACTCATGTTTTAGATGATGGATTGTAGGTGACATCTAATGTAGTAACTTGTGTTTTCATGTCAGCAATGATGTCCGCCATAACATCTTGATGTTATGGCGGACATCATTGTTGACATAAAAACACAAGTTACTACATTAGATGTCACCTACAATCCGTCATCTAAAACATGAGTTTCTTATAGTGGGTACTCAAGGACAACCTTGTGGATGTTAGGGAAACGCAAATCTGCCAATGAGAGCGCTAAATCTGTCATCTGCAGCGAACTTGCGACTATATCCTCGTCCACTTTCTTTGTTGTATAGAGCAAATTAAAGTAGGAACAATTGTAGAGCTTTGACAGAGATGTCAGATGCTCCTTGATGTCGCGCTTCAATATAGTTTTGAAGATAGGTGACACACACGCCAACACACTTCTGTATGCTTTCACAAAGCCGCCGTTGGCATTGAGCATGATGTCTGCAAATACACCTTCCTCCAACATCTTGAGTGTGAAATCACAGTAATTTCACTTTGGATTTGTTGTTGTTGACTCGTCTGGTGTGAGCAACTCTGCAGTGTCAACATTTTCCAATTGCACAAACTCCATAACTCAAACTAACTGCTGATAATCGTACCACCACCACAAATTAATTAGGTGCACATACAAAACAAACACTTGAAGTTTCCAAAGCATTCACAAGTAATTATTCACTCAATGAAGTTTCAAGGGAATTTAGGGGACACAATTGAAATTTCGATAGCACTCATGAATATTCATCTAAAGTATATATATGCAATTGAATTATTGAATTATTGAGTTAAGTCTTGATGAATTTCATGATGATGCATCTTTTTTTGCAATAAGGGAGTACTGTTTACTACAATTATAACAGAATGTATGGTTTGGAGAAGTATTCTATTTGTAGTACTGACATATAATTGCGTTCAAGCTTCTCGAAGTTCTCTTTCTAATGTTTCTTTCAATTTATTTGGTACTACTAGTAGCGAAATTTGTATGATTATTGGATCCATTTGTACATCTTGAAAGTAGCATGTATGGATACATACTAACATGATTTTCCAAAATTACAACCAAATGAATCCTAAGGCTTCTTGTGACACCAAATATTTCAAATTGATTTGTTGTAATTAACATTTTAGAGTTGAATGTGTATACCATCGAGCGAGCTTCATTGTAGATTTTGAATATCAAGGTCATGTCAATGTGACCAATTGATTTCCATGAGGCAGTTCCATGATTTCAGTGGCACAAGACAGTTCATATGCAGTTTTCAATAATCACAATATTGATCGTCAAATCTTATGATCACTAGAAGAAAATCACATTTTTTATGAGAAGTCTCCAAACATGGAGGGATGTTCGAATTTACATCAAGCATGTCTATTATGCTTATCTAGGAAAATCCATCCCGATTGACAAGCGAAAGAAACAAGAAAATATGAAAAAGAGTGCCCTATTTTGAGAGTAGCATCCTAGAAAACATGGGCCACGAAGCTGTCAAAAGTGCGCAATTTGGCAGCCACGTGAGTGCCACACAGGCAAGTAGTTCCACATGGGATTTTTATTCACCTTAATAAAATTTGAATTTTGTTTTAAGCAATGTCAACATACTAGGTGTCTAGAAAAATTGCATACGGTTTTGAGCAACATGAACTTAGACATGTAGAAATTTTGTAAAACATCAATTGGTTTATGCCACATAGCAAGCAAGGTCGGTGCAAATTAATGAACTAGTAATTAATTATTTTTTTCAATATTAATAAATAAATTATTTCATAATTCATTATTTCATTATTAATTATTTAATCATTATGAATGAATTTATTATTAGTTGTTCAGTTCATTAATAATGAAATATTTATTATTTAATTTATTATGATTGAATTGATTTTGTTGTTTCGTTCATTATTAAGTCATTATTAAATTTTTAGCTCATTTTTAATGAATTACTCATTATTTAGAAGTATCATCTACTTGATTTATTATGTATTTGTAAGAATGAAGTTGAAAGAGGTCGTATTTATATCTAAAGTAGGGGGTTATAAAAGCGACCCTTTACCACATGATTTGCATTTCGGGGAAGTTGAACGCCTGAAAACCATTTTTAATAAATTTTCGTAGTGAGGAAAATGGAATTGGCATCTAATCCGATTCGTTTCATATTATTTGGACCTTCATGGAATGAGTTATAAATATTTGGAGTTGAAAACACGATGGATTCTCAAAGCGACCCCCTCTTGAAATGTACACTTTTGGTACATGTTACAGGCAAAATGTACCTGATCACTTTCAGAGACAGGGTTGCAATTACAGCCCCCTACTTTACAGTTCGCCGTTCTAGAAACAAAAGAGAAGGGATAACTAGAATGAAGAAACTGAACTCCTAAAATTATTTTAGGTCGCTCACTATGAATGGAATTTTGTTTTCTCCTTTGAAATGTTCAGGCTATATCAAAAAAAGCTTTTTTTCTAATGCCCAGCAGTTTCCAAAAACTTTGACTACATGTTGAACCCCTAAAGCACCGCAACAATGTTTCCACCAAAACTGCTCCAAAACTGTCATTTCGAGGACAGCTACCCAATTTCAGAAAAAAAAAAAAATTTTGATACATGTAACCGTAGGATCTCTTAGTGCACTAGTTTGGAAAGATGTAGAAAAAATTTCAGAGATTTCCACCATGTAGATTGCAAGATATTAGTGTTTGAAGTTACAAAAATCAATGTTTTTCCACTGCGAAAATTTGGGCAGCTGCACTTCAGAAGGCCACATTTGTATGAAGAAATGTCCAAAATGGTTGCAACTCTTTAGACTTATTCTCCGATTCAAGTTGGCTACATGCTTGAAAATTTTCATATCATTTGGAATTGTACAACATGTACAACAAAATAGTAAGAAGAAAGAAGTACATAATGATTCAAAATACAGAAATGGTAAAACTTTATTTATTGAATTGAAAAATGCCCATCCCAATGGTTCAAATGTTGTAATAAACAATCTACACCCAATGTTTATATTTTTTTTCAGAAATTATATTGAAAATTGAGTAAAACAGAGGACTTCAAAGTTTATTCTAGAGAAGAGAATCCATAACTACTCGCAAACTAAAATCCTTCATAACTTTTGGCTCATTAATTCAAATGGAATGATTCAAAGCTGTACATGTATATAAATCTATAAAATAAATTAAAAAAATTTATTTCCAAAAAAAGTGATTTTTTCTAATGTGCCCAAACTGCCCGAATTGAGAAACAAACAACGTTTTATGTGATAACTTTTCAACCATGTAGGCAAAAGTCACGGAATTTGTTGGACTTTCAAGACACTTCTCGTCCACACCTTCTATTAAATTTTGGTTCCAAAATATGGAAATCTCTAGCCACACGTACCTGCCCAAAATCGCTATGTTGCCAAAAAAGGCATGTTGGTCCTTTAGGGGTTAAATAATTCTTGTATGATATGTAGATTGTGTTTAACCAAGCAATCCGGGAAAACTAATTGAAATAAATTTTTTGATAAACTTTAATTTACTGTTTTTTCTTTGAATTTATCCACACAAGGAAATGTTTTCATAATCATTCTATTTTGATGAATGAAATGAAAGTGATGAGTTCTTTTTTGCGTGGTTCTCGATTTTGTACTTTGAAGTTCTTTATTCGAGTCAAGCTTTCAATGTACCTTCAAGAAATGTTTGTTCTTTGATTCAGATAGTTTATTAAAACAATAGACCCATTGGAATAGAGTTTTTGAAAATTTCGTTATGATAAATACATTCTTCAAAATGTATTATTTTGAATCATTCTCTATTTCTTTCTATTTACAATTTTTTTCTGCAATACTGCAATAGGGAGTAGAAATGAAGATTAGAAATTATAGAGAAATAGGGAGTAGAAATTAGAACCTAGTGAGCAGTGAATCCAGACAAACAAAGTATCCAATGAAAATATGAACGAAATGAAGAAACTAAGAACCTTACTAGTTACCTTCACTTGAAACGTACGGTGTGAAGAAGATATTAAGAAAAGTAACTTTTTACAAAGTCAGAAATACTACTGTGAAAAGATTCACATATCCGAGTGTGTACAATTCTGTTGCCAAAAAGTGGCTTTTGCTTAGCTTATCAATCTTTGTTCCCTTTCCAAAGAAGAGAAAGAAATTAGTACCATCTTTTCGGCATAAGTAATGTAGAGTGCCATAATGTAGGCAATTTTTAGAAAATTTATAATTGTTGGGTCCTTTTTATTTCTTCATGGGAAGTAAATGAACTCCAAGTAATTGCCCCCTTGCCTCAGGGTAGGTATCCAAATATGCAGAGAGTGTTGCACCCGAGTAATTGTCCTTGTACTCCTGAAGATCGACTTACATATTTCTATGATTGCAATTGTGGTATTAAGTAACGCATGATCATTGACACTGAATTATGTGTAGGCATCGAGCACAATGTGCATATAGTTTGAGCACTAGTGCAGATCTAATTTTCAGGCCTTTCCATCAGGAACGTCAAATTCAGTAAGTAGGTACAATTGCATGATTTTGGCATGTCCATTTGAGGAAGACATTAATCCTATGAAACATAAATTTGTAGTGGCTCTAGCCATATAAGTTGTTGTTCTTTCATGTATAACCTTTTGCTATCTTTCAACGTATTGTACAATAATTATAGGAAAAGGTTCTTTAGACATCTTTGCTTAATATTTGGTGCTCTTACTAGGTGTGCCGACTCTTGAAGTCATGTGGTCTTCATTTACTTGTGTCCTATGATGTTGTAGCCACCTAAAGAGTGTTTTGAGACTGTTGGTTAATCCTTAAGTGCATACGCATCCAAAAAGTGGATGTGCCTCAGTAGGTCATCCTTGATTTCAATTTCAAATATACCCGCTTTTGGAATTTGACTTTGACAAGGAAAATGAAGCTCGACAATTTCTGTTTCAATTTCAACTTGAAATTGTGGAGAAGTTGAGAAATTGAAGAAGTTATTGCAACTGCAAGCTCTATGTGCTAAAATCCAAAAAGGACAAGTTGTTGTGTTTTCGATTCATTTTTTTTTCTTTTCAATGGAATGTTCTACTTGAATGCCAAAATGAACTTGTCCATTTATATCTTCATTAATGATATATTTAAGAATAATGTAGTTGATATAATTATTTTCTATCCCTAACTTTGAAAAATGACAATAATTTGTAGTTTTCAACCACAATTTTGAAAACATTTCAGTGAATAGGAAGTACGATTTCCTATTAGTAAGAAACATCAAATTCTTATACCTCAGTCTATTGAATGAACTACGAAATGTGGTTTGATAGGCTTATATTACTTCAAGTCTTTGTTGTGGTTGTTTGGGGTTTTAAAAAAGGAATAATCTATTGAAAATTTTGTAGTAAGACTAATGTTCATTGTTACTTGTAGCTCGCGACAAAATGTCTCAAAATTTAGATCATTTAATGTATTTTTACTTATAATTTTCTATAATTTGCAACCCAAATGATGGCAATTACAATTGTTTCCAAAATCAATTGAAATATCTCCATGGTTTCACATTCTCCATTGTTTGAAGTCATGAGAATATAAGATCAAAATTTGAAGGCCGTCTAAAAGGCTCAATTCACCTAGGACATGATGTTTGACTACATGGCAATGGATGTTTTCGTTTAAGGGTGAATGATGTCAAGTTGGATGAGAGTTGGCGGTGGGACCCCGTTCGTTTTCCTAGGTTACCGTTGAAGCCGTCGATGACTTTTCTTCGTCGGAACCCTAGAGCGCACGCCATTTCTCAGCCCTTCTCTGAATTCTCAGTTTTAGTGTCGTCCTTGGTCCGGAGGCCGGTTTTCTTTGCTAGGTTCGTTGAGAAGAACGTGTCAGCGGAGACAGCAAGTGCACGGGAGGAAGAGAGTTGCGATCTGCAATGGCTGCGTTTGCGGTGGAGTATTTCTTCGTCGCCGGCTGCAGCGGTACCTTTCTGATTGCTTGCTGTCGTACTGCATTGCTTCAGCGAGTGTTTGCATGTTGTGCGCTTGGCTTAGACGTCGGTTAGTGATTTTCATTTTTGATGAAGTGGTGTTCTCAGCGTCGACCTACCGTAAGCCTAGGAAATTCCCTGCGGCTTGTATTCCGGTTTCTGAAGTTTGTGGGCTGAAAGGTCGGTTGTTGTATTCCGAGTGGTACGGTGAGGTGTTGGAATGGGAGAGAAGTATGTTTGATTTGTATGCCTCCTCGCTTTGGGTTCCATTGCATGAGCACGTCACGGTTGAGGGAACACTGTACAGTTGCATTGCGAGGTCAGTTGTATAATGTGAAAAAAGCATTTGGTTGAACGTTTCGGTAGGTTCATTTCGGATTGGTGGACGAGGGTGACGATGGAGTGAGTTTTTTAGAAACCCTGGATCGACCGTGCTCCGTAGATGTCTTGTCGGAGCGTACCTCGCATGCTTGGATGAGATGTAGGCCCACTAGGGATTCTGGAAGTGAAGACGATCAACGAAGAGCGATCCTTCGTGTTCAATCCACAGTTGATGAGTTCGGCCGAATTGGTAAAATCCCCATGTCTTAGTGAACATGCCATTTCGTTGATTCCACAGTTTAGGACGCGCGGTCTGAACCGTCTGCGCTTTCCCGGGAGAGTCTACTCGGAAATTCAGTTTCCGCGGAGCGTGCCTTTTCGGATACGAAGTAGGTCACAGCGAACGAGAATTCAGCATCGAGGACTGCATGTAGGTTCGTTGAGTGCATGTGGCACTCTTACACGGTCACTTCATCAGTTCAGGGCGCGCGGTCTGAACCGTGTGCGCTCTCCCGGGAGAGAGTCCCCTCGAAAATTCGGTTTTCGCGGAGCCTACCTTTTTCGATACGAAGTAGGTCACAGCGAACAAGAATTCAGCATCGACGACTGCATGTAGGTTCGCTGAGTTCAGCTGGCACTCTTACACGGTGTCACTTCATCAGTTCAGGGCGCTCGGTCTGAACCTTGTAGGGCACTCTCAGGAAATAGCGCGTCGGAGCATCCAAATTTCGCCATTGCTCGAGTTCCTTTGTACAAGTCAGACGACGCAAATAGAGCAAGCGGCGGACAATCCCGGAGCTGTGCTCTTGAGAATGTGGAGCGCCGACCTGAGAAGGACGAGTGCATGTTCGGTGTTGTCCGCAGTTTAGAACGCGCGGTCTGAACTGTATCGACAAGCCCAGAAATGTAGTCTCGACGTCGACTTGCACAACTTCAGACAGCTGATGAACAAATGGCTCTGCGATGTTTCGTCATCACATGTCTCGTTGCAAAAAAGAAAGATTACATATTCAAAAAAGAAATCGGTACTCCGGTCTACAGTCCGTTACATGTCCCCTGTCGGACAGGGACTTACTAGGTAATCTGTTCTCCAATATCTGAGCTACAGTTCCTTTGCCACCGGGCCGATCAGTGGAGTCCTTGTACCCGAAATACTTTGCATCCCCACGTCGTGGGCAGTTCACAATTTCCGACGTTTGGACAGGCGTGACTTTCGCTTCAAATTTGCCAAGTCCAATTTCGTGTCGTTGAGTCTCCCACGGATCTCTTCAAATATATCACCGTCCACTGCCAAGTGCACGGGCTCTACTTTCGGAAATTCCGTGGCTTGGTCGTCGTCCTAGAAGAGAACACGGCCATCTAGTTAAAATATTCTGAATGAGCAGCATTTGGGGGTTCTGACTTCTGAAGAATCTAGTGGTTTCTACAGTGATAATCCCATGACAATTTCCGAAGTTCGAGGGACGTTTTCTGAATATAATGATTTCGTACGGTTCTTGAAGACCACGGCCATTTTCAGTTTAGGCTGCGCGTTCTAAAGTACATAGCATTCGTTATTTCTAGACCTCGGAAGTTGACATCAGAGATCTGTACTATTTCTGAGACATGGTCAATTACAGTGCACCCAAGCTGCGTTTTCAACGACAATCGTGTACTGCATTCGTCTAAATTCGACGACATAGTTTGCGGCTAGTGATTGTTGGCACACCTCAATGAGTCGTAGAAGCAAGCATCCATTTGTGGTCGACGACAGCTTCTCGACGTCGTCGAATTTCTCCATGAGCGCCCTACAGGCATACCCTCTACGTTAGAAGCCTGGACCCTACGAGAACGTTGACAAGAGAGAGGATTGACTTTCCTACATTTCATGCACACGCACTTGGGTTGCACCTTCGAAGAAGCACCTGAGGTTTTTGCAGTCATTGTTGTGGCGAACCTGCACATAATCCTCCATCTCCGCCCACGTCTGGCGAATGGCCTCATCAAAATGAGCACCCCATTCCACAGCATCTTTGTCCTGAAGCGCGCACATAACTCGACTTGCAACACCGACAATATCAGGATAAAGACAATCTCCTCGAGGACAGCAAAAGTGCGAGGAGAATCAGGTTTGGAAGGCGATTGACGATGTGAGACTCACCCATCTTACAAACTTGAAATTCTTCCTTGGATGCGACGCATTTTGAGTAATGAGCGAAGCAATATAACTTGTAGCCTTCCCAGAAATCGCCGTCCCTGAATGAAAAGAGCAGCGTTCAGTTGTCTTCGAAATGCGCACATTCCTGGTTAGTATGACAATGGTGATGATGCGATCATTCCTAAAACGTCTCTTCTAATAAGCGGGACGAATAACTCTACGGAAATGGAAGGCAAGACGCGAATGCGCAACCCGAATTGTTCGCTGTCCAACACAGTCCTCACAGCGTCCGAGCACGTCTTGAAATGTGTTTCCGCCATTAGGTCGTGGTTCAACTGCAGTTGCCCGTTCCTGCCATGGACACGAACATCAGTACGACCAGCAATGTCGGAAGTATTCTACTTTGAAGACTGCCAGGAGTATGATCCTGCACAATTACGAGAAGCTACACTGAAGCGCAAAGGCACTGTGATTTTCCCTACGACTCGCGAGAAGCTTGTATTTCTCTAATTTGGAGATGCAACGTCGGTCATCCGCAACTTGGCAAACCTACGTCGATCATGACGGCAATGGAACAGCATTTCACATTACTCGAAGCGCACCCTGCTGAAGATGTACTCGACAGACTTCTAGAACCTCAACAAGAAATGCAATGAAGCAAGGATTCGTGACGACGCACCTCCTTCGCGAATCGTGGCGCGGCGTCTTCTGTCAAATGAGCCGCAACGGTCGCCAGCGATCAAATGTGATGTTCGGGAGAACGAGGAGCGCTCCTTGGAGCTCGAAGTTTGCTTCCGTCTTGCCTCACTCTAGGTACTGTTCGCCCTCTCGATGGACACTGAGGCTTCCTGCAAATCCTGCGCCGCAACCTCTCCTTTTCCCTACCAGTCACTCAACGAAGTATGCGGGAGACGAAATAATGATAGAGATGATGCCACATCCTATGTCACCAGTGTCGCACAAGTGTTGCCAAAAACAAAGCCGCCAGTCACACGAATCTGTCTCGGAAATAGAGCTACTTGTGGGGAAGCGCACTTCTTCCCTTTTTTACGTGTCCGACTGTTACTCTGATAGAACTTCTTGTTAGTAGTTCACTGTTTCGCGAACTGAATATTTTAACGTCGGTGGGTGACGATGGTGCCGGTGTCTCCAGTGGGTGATTGTGTCGTCGTCCTGGTGCTTGTTTCTTCATTAATTTCCTGAAGAAACCAACGATTTCAAAAGTATGAAATCAGGAATCGGGGTGAGCAATCATTTCCTCGTAAGCACGAGTCCCATTCATAAGTCTACTAGTAAAAGATTCCCTGGAGACGCGACAGAGTGATCAAATGGAATCATCTGAAGTTTCAATAGTGAAGTCGGTGCACGTCTTTCCAATTTGATTCGGAAATGACTTATGGTTGTCATTTCGTGATTGAATACAAGGAATTGGTATCAGCATTGAACTGCCGCTCTCCAAGATATTGATCAACTTCGACTTATAGCATTGCTGCATTTCGTACAGCCATAGATCGCGTGCCTCTTCAAGTATCTGAAGTGAGCAATGCAATTCCAGTCGCGGGAATCCTTGAGAAGCAGGTATTCAGGAATTGGCACACTCGTGGGTTCATGGTTTACTCTATCGATGCACTTTGCTCTAGGATTTCTCGGGAGTCCATGAATCAATGATACAGTTCAGACCACGCGGTCTGAAGTGCATCGGTGTGGTTCGAAGGATCCACTTTAGACCGCGCGGTCTGAAGTGCAGCGGTGTCTCGCCAGGCGGTAGTCTCACCAAGATGTAGTCTCGGCAGGCGGCTAGGTTTCTGTGCCTTGTCTCGCAGGGAGGTTACCGATTTCGCGGGTATTTATATGCTCCTCACCCACCATGTTTGCACTTCTGTTTCTCTGCATGGTCTTTATGAGTGCGAGCATTTCTTCTTTTCGTCTGTCAGTTGCACAACATGGATTCAATGAGGGAAGTGGTTCTGAGTGACGCCATTGTGGCCCTAGTTGTCCGCGGACTTTGTTGCAAGTCTGACAACCCATGGGTGCGTTTCGAGGAGTTGGCGAATCGGGGCGCAATGCTGCGTTTGTTTTCCTGTCTCGCAGCCGTTTGTCGTACGACCTGGAAGGCTGTGCAGGTGACACCTGAATTTGCAGCCCTCCGGTTGGCCGAATTCGACGTGCGAGTCACCGCTGTGGAGCTCTCTCTATCGACGGAGAGTTTGATTCTGCACGAGTTTGACAAGAACTTGGATTTACTAAGCAGATCATGGGCACTTGGAGTTGAAGTGCCGTTGAGGCTGCGGACCAGCCTCCTTGGTGAGCTCGCTGTCGCTGAGCTGCAGGAGCTACGACAAATTCTACTTGGCGGCTAGCAGCACGAAATCAACGTCAAGGCTGTTGGGCAGGCCCTGTCCCCCACAGTTTGGGTGACACCCGCCATGCGTTGAGGTGAATGCTTCGCTTCCACGGCTTGATTTCCGAATTGCTTTCATCCTCAGTTGTCTTCTTTGTTGAGCATCTCTACTTGCAGTCTAGCTGACTTCGTTTTGTTATGTTGTTGATCATGACGAAACCTGAAGGTCTGTCGAATACCTTCCGATCGAATATGGAAGGACTGCACACACGGACGGGAGACTTTCGCGTAGTTACGGACACTTCAATGTTGGAGTTCAGACCGCGCGTTCTGAAATGGAAATGAGACCTTAATAAAACTTGCAACTTTCTGTTGGTGAGAGACGAGTGAAAATGTGCACATCTTCATTGTTTGTTTGTGGACGCTGAAAACGTTTTCTGTGACTGATGCTTGGAATGTTTGTGACTATGTTTTCACCAACAATGCTGCGAAATTGCCATTTCTAAAACTAGTGCCAATTCTTTTTAAGACACAGTTTTGACTCGTGGATCCGTAGGATCTTATAGTCAGACAGGTGGTTTGATCGGAATAAATTGATTCAAAGCTTCACATGTCTATAAACCTAAAGAACCAATTTCAAATTTCACTTTGAAGTTGAGTTATGAAAATTGTTGGGCCGGAAAGTTACTCCTCGAGCACACATTGTATCCAAATTTCAAAGAAGCAGAACTCCATCCGTAGTGAGCTGCCAAGAAAAAGGATAGTCTCAGAAAATGCCGTTCAGGGCTTTAGGGGTTAACCCTTTAAGGACTGGTTGATTTGGGGTTCGGCCGTAGTTCTTCAAGAAAGTGAATTCTGTGGATGTAATCTTAGATCAAACTGTATAAAGTGTTGCCTTAAGGAAGATTCCTCAACCTAACACAAAATCAAACTCATCCAACGGTACAAATCGTTTAAAATAAAGTACAATGTCCATAAATTAACCTTTTCAGGGCTACATTTGAATTTTGGAGAGGGGGAACATCTTTTAATAATTTTCAGTACATTTTTCACAGGAGGCAAGTGGAATAGCTTAACATTCAGAGGCTACCTCGCAGTGGATGGAATGATGTGGAATATTTTGTATCATTCCATCCAAAATCAGTAATTACAGATTTCAAATGTAATTCGCGGACAGTTTGTGAGCACCTGCCTACAAATCTGAAATTGGGGAAGTTAACGGCGGTGTAGGTGACCCGCCTGTTCATGGTGTCAGTTTATGGATCTTAGTACATGCCGTGGCTGGGGACTCGGTGGGTGTGGCTGGGAAGTAGGTGGGTGAATTTTTAATTTTCTCTTCTCTTCCATTCAGTTCGGAAGTGGAACTGCGTGGCTTGATAATCAGATCAGCCAAGCGGGCGGGGTGTGGTTGGAAGTGGGTGGGTTTTTTATTTTTATTTTTCCCTCCACATCAGATCAGATAGTGAGTATTCAAGCGAGGTACTCACTTTAGGAATTGAAAAAACGAAACAGGATACTTAGGAGGCCGAGATTTAATGTGCTCATGTAAGGGCACAAATTTAATAGGAGGATCACAATTTTTTTGGGCGGGCAGCTCATCAGAGCCTTCCACCTTCATTCTCGTAGACCCAAAATGAAAAGAAGGAAGATTTTCAGGGATGGAACTCGGGAAGAAGGAAAGGCAAAGCCACCACTGCCTACAGAACGTTATGAGGCATCTAACCAAAGTCGTTTCATATTTTTTGAAGATTTTTGAAATGAATTACAAATTTCTGAAGTTCACAGAAAATGGTCATATGTGGTCATCAAAAGCAATACCCTTCTAAAATGTGCAGATTTGGTACATTGAAGAAAGCAAAATGTACCTTGAGTTCACATCATGTTTGCTTGTAGAGCCTGGTTGGAATTTCAGACTTTGTTTCCCTTAATCCTCAAAAATCAATGACTGCAATGACCCTTTAGAATTTGCGCTACATAAATTTCAATGCATGAGTTTACTTTGGGCATTCAGGAGATTACAAAGCAACACTTATGCCTTGTCAAGACATGAAGATCCAAAAAATTCTCACGAATTGGTTGATATTTTTTGAATTTTTTTTTAACACTTCCCATTTTAGGGTCCACGCCATTTGAGTTTGCAACCCCATAGCTAATGCATTAATGCTCCAATTTTCTTGAAATTGGTCTTCTTTTAAGCACATGAAGACACTTTGAATGCGTTACTCTTTGAGATTTTTGTGATCAAATGTATTTGGACCAATATTAGACCGAGAGTGCAGAAATAAACCAAACAGTCGTCGACCGGTCCTTAAAGGGTTAAGAATCCGCATGCCTGCTAGGAATGGAGACCTTAATGAACTGAATTCGATCGATGGCCTCATTACCTTGAGTTTGTGCAGACGTTGAAATAAAAAGATTCATTTAGGTTAATTCAGTGAGTTCCCAATCCTATTAACAAGTCAACATCATATGAATATTTATTTTTTCATTCAACTATGACTATGCATTTCTTACGAAGCCATACTTTTCTCATACTTATCACGTGTTTTTTTTTCAAGGATTGAAAGTCATGAATAGGAAATTACCACAGAATTCTACATGATAATTCGAAAGTGATTCATTAATGCTCCAAGAAAGTTGAATTCACTTCACCTAGACGGATCATCCAATATTCTTTCTCGTCATACCTCCTTCACTCTTCATGATCGAATCGGTTGTATGTCTTGCTCATTCTCGACTGTACTTGCCACTAGGATCTCAAGTGCGCTTCCAAGTCAAAGTACTTCTTCGGATGGCTTCCACGAGCGAGTCTGACGGAGATGAGGTTGGTCGTTCAACCTTGCACCCTCTGACGGATTTCGATTTCTGAATTCCACGTTCGCTTCTCCGGCCATGTCTTCATGACCATGCTATATGCAAGCGTCTGCAGGGATTCGTGGAATGTGAAGAGGAGGACGTCGAATTGGATCATGCTTCGGAGGTCGACGTCGACATGAGCCCCATCCCAGACTGTGAGGGGATCGCCCCCGATGGGTGGTCTGGCAAGGCCCTCCTCACAAGGAACGAAGACGGTTCCGATTTTGCGGACGTCATCATAATCACTGCTAATCCTAACGCTTGTGTGGATGGGCGAAGTCGCCTGGGCAAAAACGAGGTCGGCATTGTGGTGTTGGAGGTGCACAGTGGAGACCCCAGCATCGGAGACACGTGCTTGCGTTGGCCCACACGCCGAATCTTTTATCATGGTGACACCGGTCTCGTCAGTGTCTACGATCATGCTCGCAAACGACGCGCTCTTGATGAAGAGCTGGAGCGCTCTCGAAAGACAGCGGGAAAACGCAAATACCGATTTGAGAAGAGGACTCGCGCCGCCGCAACAGAAGATAGCAAATCCAAGAAGATATCATGGGAATTTGTCGCTCGTGTTTTCGAACAACGGTGCTGCGAGCATGGATGCACTCGTAAAATCGCTCCTCTTGTCATTCGTTCACTCCGCACGGAATTGCACCTGCAAACATATCAAGTGAAGACAACGAAGTTGTTGGAAGTGCACAGGTCCATGCACAAAAGAGCACAAGGATCCAAGGATGTCGTCACCGTGGAAGGCGTAGACATGTGTCCACAGGCTTGGAGGATCGTTCACGATGTCTCCATGCGCACGTTCCAGAGATATAAAGCAAAAGCGAAGGCGGAGGTCAGAGGTGCTCCGCACGGCAACTTCAATAGAACAAAGACGAGGTCCGCCACCGCGCAGGCCATTCAAACATTGCACAGCTTGATGGAAGCCAAGGCGGACCACATGCCACACTTGACACGTACTTTGTCCACCGGCGAGAAAGTGGGTCTCAAGGTTTTGCCCGCTGGAACCCAATGGAACCATCTGCGGGCGACTGTGAATGAGGTAAAAGTTACAACTTCATTAGTGCCCTAGTCTCACCAGGGCGGCAGCCACATGTTTACCCTGCCTGCACAAATCCTTGGAGCTCATAGAAATCGCCTCGAAGGAGATCGTTTAGGCACCTTCATGTCAACTCTTCTAGAAACGGAAGTTCAAAATAAACATACTGAGACGGTTGTGGTGAAGTCATCCCTTCGCTCACCGACAAGTGGAAATATTACAATTCTTTATTATTTGCAAGGAATTTCTCTTTCAAATTCTGATTTCAATTTCCCAACCAAAGGCCTTAGAAGAGCGAGGACAAGGATCAAGGTGAATTACATCGATACAAGTATTTAGGTTAACGATATGCTTTTTCTCCTCCCCCCTGAATTTAGTCATTGTGGCCAAGGTAGGGGGTCTGTCGACGTCGACTGTAGAGATGACAAAAGGAAAATAAAGCACAACAATTGCATCAGTGATGGCTTTCATGATCATCACATTGGATGACGAGGACGTTCACATTGCACAAGTCATGTGAACACTTTACATAGTAGGCATTCACGTTGAGCACGTGATCATGTTGACAGCACGTCGCACAGAGTATGTGCATTGCACCTAATTTTTGAATTTCGTAACGAATTTCATCGTCATCCAAACTACCGCTTGCTAGAACGACGTCGTTGAAGAATGGTACATGGTCTTCAACATTGCCTCACTAGCTCGAAAATGAGGTCTCTTGAAGTGCGACTTCATTTTCAGGAATCTGGCAAGGCACCAAATTTAGTGGTTGTCTTTGCACATCTAAGTTCTAACATCCATCCCAATCATTCGTCTTCTCTGTAATCGATTCCATGCATTCCATTTTATAATCATGGAGTGCCCACATGCCAATACTCGTACGAGCAATGAAATATTTGGAGTCCTTGGAAGAATGCATGTCACCGAACCAGGGCTGACCATATTTCTTGTTCTATGTAGGCCAACGAGAAACTGGGATTGTTGCCCCTCTCGCAATCCAGCTTCAGTAAAATTCGAATGAAACACTTTTTTGATTACGTCATTAAAGGACGAGGAGATTCGTTTGCAAGATGCAGCATTTGCGACAACTTGAAGCAATTGCGTGCTTCGTACGCACCGGGGTCCGAGGACTTTCAACGAATCCAAGCTCGTTTTGAGAAACACTTATTCCTCCAAGAAGCCTGTCGACATGCGTATTATCGCAGCAGATGGTTATCAACGATGCGACCCACTCAGCTCCTGTCCATCATGCACGACAAAATGGATCACTCCAAAACCGCATGTCCGGCACTAGCGAGGAAGACAAAGGCATTGGATGGGTTCATGAAGTTGCCAGTGAAAGTGACCGCCATGTTTGCACACGGGCACGGGGATGGCAAGTACGCTCACTACAGTTTGGACGTCTTCCCCGTCGACAGCAACTTCACGGTGGGCTCGATAGCAAAGTTGTTGCGAGATGTGGAAGCTCGGCCCGCGAAATCATCTCAATCGCTTTTCCAAGGGAGCGGGCGCACGGCGCTGTATCGTGCATTGCTGCAGGGGAGCGAGATTTGTGTCGAATCTTTGGGAGATGCTCCGTCGCCCGCGATCGAGGCTCTCCCGTTGCCACCGGTCCTACACATTCAAATGGACAACTCCTGGAGGGAGAACAAAAACAGGTACCTCTTCTGTTTTTGGTCCCTCCTCGTGGCAAAGAGGATCGTGAAAGAGGTCGTGGTATCCTTCATGATCGTCGGACATACACACGACGACATCGACGCGTCTTTCGGGCGGTGGAGCATGGAACTCCGTGAACATGACCATCCGACCCTGCCCTTCCTGATGCAGTCGTACATGGACATGGAAGAAGCTCCATTCATCCCACACCTCATAGAAGAAGTGCCCGACTTCAAAGCCTACGTCAGACCTTACATCGGGATGAACAAGAAGCAATTGGTGGGCCACTCTAATGGAAGGCAATACAAATTCTTCATGGACGACAACGGGTGGCCCATCATGCAATACAAATTGGCATGCACGGACATTCCATGGTTGCCCACAGAAGGAGTTAGGCTGTGGAAAGAAGATGCGGAGCACAAGCCCGACCTTCCTCCTGGTGATCCGCTCAACGTCAAACCCTCGAAAATGGCAAAGGAATCCGACATCCTACGTGGGTTGGACGAATACATCCAACATTGGACAGACATAGCACAAGAAGATGGGACGGCGGAATATAAAGCACGCATGTCGTACTTGGTCACGTATTGGACCGTCGTAAGAAATGCCTTGCGTGACCGAGGCGAACTGGACCCCCCCACTCCGACAAATTGAAGGAGGGATTTTGGCCCCAAACAAGGCAACCAGGGGATTTCATGACGGACTTCATGCAAGACGGGCGAACGCGTGAGGAACTCGAGGAAGAAGACCCCTACATCGGTATCCTCGAAGGGAGGCCACCACGGACGTACAACGTGGTCACCGATCTTCGCGCAGGCTTCTACGTTTTTGGCAGACCGGCACAGGGTCATGTAGAGCCCGTGTGGCTCGGACGAGCGGTGGAAGATCTGCAGTTTGATCCTGGAGAAAGCCACTTTCGAGAGGTCTTGCTGCAATGGCACCTACCTTGCGGAACATCAAAGGACATGCAACGACTGTACGCAGGGTGGGATACAAAGTCCAATTTCAGATGGAAGGTCGACAAGCAAGCCTCCCAAAACGACTACGTTTCGACGGATAGCATCATGGCATCATGGAAACCACATAAAAATGAAGGAGCCTCTTTTGTTGCTCCTCGACAACAAATTAAATTTGCCGTGGATAATTTACGCCGAATCGCAGAGGAAGAACAACAAGCTCCATCACCATGAATCTCCCTAAGTGGGCACTTTTTCGAATACCATCGACAAGTGTGCTCTATTTCGGGAAAGGGGGTCTCCTCAACGTTGCGTACCAAAACACAATAGCACACGGTCATCGTTCGTTCAAATGGATAGCCCGTCTATAGTATGTTCTTTTTTGTGAAAACTTTTCTAGTAGACGTAGTCTTGCAAATATGGACAACCGAGTTGCTCAATTCATTTTGTACCAACTCCCGACCTTCATGTGCAAAGAAATACTATATGGTCAATTTCATTAAAATGGCGATACTCCAATAAAATGGCATGACATTCTGTTAAAATGGCACAACATTCCGTTAAAATGGCACATTTTCTTCCTCTACCACTAAGCCTCTATGTCAAAATGGTACACAATATATATCAAAACAACACTTGAACTTTGTCAAAATGGCACATGGAATATGTCAAAATGGCACTAGAATATGTCAAAATGGCACTGGAATTTGTCAAAATGGCACTTGGAATATCGCCATTTTAACGAAATTGACCATCTATGTTTTCAACTTCATGTTCTTCAATTTCTGGGAGCAAATGGAGAAACCGCACTTCACTTAAAAGAACCGAAACACAAAACCGGCAAAGCCAAGCGGTAGCATAGAGAATCAACAACCATAAAAAAAATAGGTTCTGAAGAGAAACGAACCCAAGAAACAAAGACTAGGGTCTTGGCTACTCTAATAAACTTGGTCACCATATCGATCTAAGGGCCAACATCGGGGACTGAAGCCAACATTTGACAGAACTCTCCCAGAGAGAAGCTGCTTGATGAAGTCGAGATGTAGTTGCTTCGCAGGTGTTTTCAACAGTTATTCGTGAACGTTCTTTCCGTTCAATAGAACCTCAGTCTCTTCGATCCGGTACTCCTTGACCGCACCCTCGCCAACGACTCGAGACAGAAACGCTTGCATTTCCATCCGTGACGACGTCTCCGTCAACTGCACCCTCTGCCATTCATTGGAGGGAGGGGACTAGCCGACAAGGCCCCCCTTCCACTTGTGGTCCTTCTCAGAATTCGATGGGCCACATTCAAGAGTATCTACCAATTGTCATTGCTTGCATGTGCCAGCCTAGGCAGGTGGGACAACTTCTCATTTCAGTCAATGTAGACGGGCTGCACTTTTGGAAGCGACCAAGTTCTACAATGCTCACCACTTCAACGAAAGCAAGGAGATAAAGGTACGGCATGCAACATCTTCCCCAACCAGGGTTGTCTATCCTGACGTGACGTGGGCTTTTCCCGTCGGGATGTCATGACGCGTCAGTCGTGACGCGGCAGGACGCGTCAGAGGCCGTCCCGAATGCTGACGGCGTCGTCGACAGCGCGGATGAAGTCCGTCGACAGCGCGCAGACGGCCTGTCGGCCGCCTCGACGACTGGCCGTCGCGTGGACGGACAGAGCGTCCGCGGCTTTAGGGTTTAGGCGCGACGGCCAGGCCGTCGCCTCGACAGTTTTCTGTTCAGCGGACGGTCACGGCGTCCAGAGTCCGTCCACGCAGCGGGGACGGCCAGGCCGTCGTTTGGACAGCGGGACGTCCGCTGGACGGCCAGAGCGTCTGCGGGGACGGCCACGACGTCCCGTCCGCGGCTGTCCACAGTGCGCCAACGGACAGGCCGTCGACTGGACGACTGCTGCTAGGCCTTCATAGTATATAGCACAAGCCGTGTATTTGAAGGTCACTTTTCCTTGCTGATCTCTGCTCTTATGACCTGGTTGGCACACAGCCATTGCACTAGAGTGAAGTCCAAGAAGAGTGTGTGGGAGGAACACTTGCTGTGAAAGCAGTAAGTGTTATTTCCACATCACATCCAAACTGAATACTAACCTGTTTTGTTTGTGCAGTTTCAAGTGAAGAACCAGTGGGAGCAATGGGAGGGGGGAGGACACAATGGGAACCCTGGTACAGGCTACAAGAGGATGGGAAAGTGGAATGCAAGTTCTGCAAAACCAAGATTAGTTACCGCAAGGATCGCTTGCTTTTCCACTTGGGTTATAGACGAAATGACACCCTCCCCGGAGTGAGAATGTGCAACAAGGCCAGTGCAGCAGTGAAGGCTATGTTTTTCAATTGTGGGGGGAATGTTCCTACGGTCTCCGAAGACGAAGAGGAACATGATGTGGAAGTGACATCACCGTCATCGAATCCAACGAAGGTGGTACGTGATCAAGAATTACCCAATGCTTCAATCTCAATTAGTGGAGGGGGAGGAAATACTTTGGGCCAAAATTCTCAAGTTCGATCATCAGAGGCGCCTGTCCCTTCTTCGACCCATAGTCGACCGCTGAGGCAATTATCCGTACAAGAAGGGATGGACACATCCAAAAAGCAAGTACTAGACAAGAAGTGGGCAAAGTTTTTCTACGAAGCAAATATCCCATTCAATGTGGTGAGACACCCCGCTTTTGTGGATGCCGTGAAATCAACCTCCGAGTCCAGAGTTCTTTACAAACCTCCACCTTACAATGCCATACGTACGAAGCTCATGACATCAACAAAGGAGGAAGTGGCTGCACTGGTAGCGGAGAAGACAAAGGGGCCTATCCACAAGTATGGTGTCACTATATGTTCTGACGGATGGGACAATGTCAGCCATCGGCCATTGATCAATGTAATGTTGTCGTGCACGAGTGGAAAAGTATTTTTGGGATCGGTGGACACTACAGGCGAAAGCAAAGACGCTGTTTATGTGGCTAATCGCATGATCGATTACATTGACGCGGTGGGGGGATAGAATGTGGTGCAAGTTTGTACGGACAATGCGCCAAACATGCGTTTGGCTGGTACTCAAATTACTCGCGAATTCCCTCACCTATATTTCCAAGGTTGTTCCGCGCATGCACTTGACCTTCTACTTGAAGATTGGGGCAAGCAACTTTGGGTGGTCAAAATGGTGAAGAAAGCAAAATCAATCGTGAAATTCATTCGCACGCATCACATGCCACTCGCCATTTTCCGACGACATTCTCCTAACCTCATGTTGAAGAATCCCATTGAGACACGTTTTGCGACCATGTTCCTCATGATCGAGCGTTTGGCCGAGGTCAAGGAAGCCGTGGAATCTACAGTCCATGATCCGCAGTGGAACGAATATGTGAGGTCCTCGAACGCTGCAATACACAATAAGGCAGAAAAGGTTCGACGTAGGGTTCGAAAGGACGAGTTCTGGAGGAGGTGTCTCAACTTTGTGCATATGGTAGAGCCTGTGTTGGTGGCTCTTCGAGAGTTTGATGGAAAACATCCGGTCATGGGCAAAGCATGGATCGTGATGAAGAAGCTAGAAAAGCATGTTTTGGCTTTGAGGAATCGACCATTTTCATTGGAGGCAAATTATGCGGACCGTGCTGAATACGTGTTTTACGAACGATGGGATTTGATGAAGACTGATTTGCACTACGCAGCTGCCCTGCTCAATCCATTCCTCCTTGATGAAATTATACTAATAGACGATAACGAGGCAAAGGAGGCCATTCTTAGAGTACTACGCAAATTGGCAGTTGGAGGGTTGGGATATGCAGCCGCTTTGTTTGAGTACCAATCCTTTCGAGACCGCCGAGGCATGTTCGCTGGACTTCTCGATGTGAATACTTTGAATTTGGAGCCGCATGAATGGTGGGATCTTCTCGGAGCCGCTGCTCATACGCTTGCACCTATTGCAAGAAGGATCCTCGCACAAGTATGTTCCGCATCATCATGCGAACGCAATTGGAGCATGTATTCATTTGTCCACAGCAAGTCTCGCAACAGATTGACATCTGAGCGCGCGGAGGAATTGGTTTACATTTATACCAATTCGAGGACTCTCAGGGAAAGGGGTGCGGCGGATGCAGCACGATGGTACACTGAGAACATGTTGTCCGAAGATTCCATGACAACCGAATCAGATGGCTTGGATCGTGGTTCGGTTATGTCAGACGCTAACAACGATGACTCAGACGACAGTTCCAATGGCGATGATGATCCACCATTTTGGCCTTTGGGTGAAAGGCAAGAAAGGGGTCCCCTAATTGACGAGTCCGTATTTGACTTTGATGGCGCGGATAATGATGGAAATGACCACGGGGGAGATGAGGATGGAAATGACAACGGGGGAAATGATGGCAGTCCGTCATGGATGCCACGTACATCGATTGCGGGGTCAAGTGGTGGAAATCAAAACGAAGGGGTTGAAGCCCCACCTTCGCCGGTTATAGGGCCGATTGAAGAAGAAATGCGTACCCGGAGACATGAACATGTCGTTGTGGTAGAAAGACAAGGCGAAGATGAGGTCGTTGCCACAGATCCCCCAGTGGCGCGGAACACTCGTAGCCACAGATCCCCCATTGGTGTCGAGATAGACTTTCGCACATTGCTTCGAGACACGATCGGCGTGCGACCACAAGCGCCTAGCTTGGATGATCCACCCGTCCAAATTTCAGCACGGCCTTCATCTTCTAGAGTCCGCCCCAACCAAGAAACTCCATCAGTCGGTACACGATTGGCCGGTCTCTTCCCAACTCTAAATATGACCGAGCGAAGGAATGCACCTCCATCCTCAGAACAACCCGTTGCACCGCCTACACGCACTACTAATCGACGCCCGCGGCCACGTGAAGAAAGCCCTACCAATGAACGAGTGAGTAGAAGAACACGTAGAAGGCTAAGAAGGGAAGAAGCGGCGAGTATACCATTTCTCCGCGAAGGTCTTCTCCCTGGACCGACGGGGCCCAGTGTGGATACCGCTGGAGATGGAGTAGGAGGGCGAACAATCCGCAGATTGGCTTCTATAGTAGGTGAAGGCTCAGACAGCCCTGACAACTCACCAAGCGAAGTCGGTAGGGCAACGTCCAATCATGATGATGAATCCATGGGTCCTAGTATAGGTGAAGATGGTGAAGTTCCGGGAGATAATGATTATAGAGGGACTCGTAGAGGTCCTCCACCTGCACCTCAAGACAATCAAGCAACCACGCGAGAGGCTGCTGCAAGGAGCATGGCTCCTAATCGTACACGTGCAAGACGTTGAGAGCATCTAGGGAAAAAAATGTCTCCATGTCATCTTATGTAATATTGTGTAAGGCTGAATACCTTGCATGTGAAATTCGGCATTAATTATAAATACTACACATGCTTCCTGTGCTCATGTAGGGCGCATGGGTAGAAATTTTTTATCTTCACATGTCACAAATTCTACAACGCAACAACGGATCCATTTATGCATATTTGTCCCAAGAAATGGAAATATTTGCTTTGTCGTTTGCCATGTGTTCTATACTCTTAAATTTGGATTCATTCTTCGAAGCTGGTTACCTACATGCTTGGATATTTTGAGATCATTATGGATTTTGCCATGTACAAGAAAACAAATGTAATCTGGAATATGGAGAAAATGATTGAAAGTACTGAATTAACCCCTAAAGGACCAAGAGTCCCCTCGGGGAACTTTAAGAATTAGGGCAGGTACTTGTGACTTCAATTTTTAATGAATTTTATTGAAATTTTCACATAAGATAAAAAAACTGATTAGCTCCATGGAAATATTCATTTTTTTTCAATTGGTGACCGGGAGCAAAAGTTATGCCATCATAAACATTATTTTTATGTTGCCGGGCAGAAAAAAAATCTACAGAAACTTCAAAATTAAAAAAATAATTTTTTTTTCTTATAGATTATATTTTTGTCTACAAGTAAAGCTTTGATTCATTCCATTTGGATTAGTAATGTGAAAGTTATGAACAATCTTGTTTTTCGGGCAATCTAAGCATCTTCTTGAAAAAATAACTTCTAGGATTCATTTGTGAATGCAATTTGCACAATTTTTTAAAAAAAATTGTTGGACAAGGTTGATTTTGTTTTCTAGAACAATCTCACCATTGGGATTATTGTGTTTCAATTCCATCTATGAGATATTTGCAATTTAGTTTTTCTTTCAATCTTGGACCTACATCTACTTGACAATTTTTTAAAGAATGACAAAAAGTCTTTATTGTGTGAATTTTTTTCCTAAGCTCTTAGCTCAATTTCTCAATAAAAAAATTTTAATTCAAGGTCTGTAGTGCAAAAAGATTACATAAATGGAGGACAAAGTCATTTGAAGTTGCAAACTAGTGTTTAAGAAAACTTTGTTTTCCAACTTTGAATGCTCATATCTTCCTATCTATATGGTCAAACTTCATGAAATTTTCACCACATGATCTTAGTTAAGTAAAGTTCAAGATCCTATGGTTAGATTCTAAAAATTTAGTTTTTTTGTTTTTCATGGATGAATGGAACAAAAATGGCAGTTTTGAGTGGTTTTGGGTTGAAAAACGGCCGTGGTCCTTTAGGGGTTAACATGGCATTCAGTCCAAAATTTACGAAGGGACAGAACTACTCACAAATCCACTCACCGGAATCATACTCGAATGGAACAAAAATATTTACATATATTTATTTCAAAAAGGAGTTAGTACAAAATTTAGTGATGCAAAGTTCGTGGACTATACTGTGGTAAAAGCAAGTACTAAGGTACGTCTACGATTACATTGCCACTAAAATACTATTCTCTAATCTTCATTCCTTGCTTGTTCTTGTAGAAGTGCTTGCTCCTTGCGGGCCTCGCGGTAGCAATCAACGGGTGGAGTCCAAAATAAGGGGGCGCCACTAATTCGTCCCACGGCGTACGTTACCGTGCGTCGTTGTAGTGGGTCCTCTTTGCACAATTCGCCCAATGTGGCTTGAAATGTACCAAACGCTGTATGGTCGAGAAGCATTTCCGTATTTTCGCGGTCTTTCTTCCATATCTTCTCCGCAAGCTTCCCAACAGCATATCCGTCTGTATGTATACTAACACACAGTGCCCCATCTGCACGAGTGGGGGATACCGAAGTGCCCGCCTCTCCAGGAACATACATCAATTCAGGGGCCACCCACCAACGTTTCTGACGTGTAGCCCGCATTTGGCTTCCACATTGAAACTGGTACAAAGAATGGGTTTCTTCATTGATACGACTAGCCATTCCCCAATCACATAGCCCAATCCACATTGTTCGCCCATCATCATTCGGAAAATGCAACATGATGTTTTCTAGCGTGATGTCGTTGTGGAGCACCGAAGATTGTTGCACCGCATCCACGATGCAAATTAACGCCCATGCAAGCTCGGTGCGGTTTCTACGATAAGCCAAGAGTCTTTTGGCTTCTTGCATCGTCTGTGGAGTTGCATGGTAGGCAAGCTCCCCGATCTCAGCATAATCTCGGTTTTTGTGGTCCAAGGCAAACATGGCTCCCAATGTTCCTCCATTCCACCATTGAGAATAACACTCCATGGTCATGTCATTTATAGCAAAAAATTTTATGACCCCTAGATGATTACATGGACAAACCAAAGCCTCGATGGACAACTTCTCCCGCGACTTCTTCAATTGATCCACATATAGGGCTGTCTTGCCCGCCAATTCCATCATGGGGGGAATGTGCCTTGAATTTTGGAGGCTCACTTTACGCACCCTCCCGTGCCCCCCTTGTTTGTTGTGGCCTGACAATGGAACCACCACCACTCCTCGTTCAAGAAATACCACTCCTCCCGCACCCGCTTGGCCTAGGGACAAGCTTTGGCTCTGCTGAAACCATGGGGCAGAGCGGATATTGCTGGAAGACAGTGCTCGCATTGCGTCATGCCACCAATACACCTTTTTGTGCAACAAATGCAATGCTTGTTGCTTCGGCGCTACATCTCGTTTGAAGCCCTTTACCGATGCGGCAACTTGGGCGATGTTGAAAACACAAGTTTGCACTTGTTCATCAAGCCAACGACGGAAGTGTTCCTTTGTGCGATCTTCAAGCCACTCATCCTCGCCCATTGTTGTCCAAAACATGTGGATGAATTTGTTTTTTATTGTCTCCACCCCTTGCAATCCACGCGAGACGTAGGTCGTATTCAATTGAGCAATCGTATATTGCTCCAGAAAATCCAATGCCACTTCTTGCACTTTCCTGGTCGCAGCCTTCCTTGGCCAGTCGTCTGTATTCGTAGCCTTGTGCCTCCGCCTGCTCTTTTTTTTCTTGGCCCCCGAAGATTCTCCTCCAGCCGCACCACCGACCCCTTCTCCGGCCAATACTGCCTCTGATACGCAGTCAATGGATTCTGGAGACTGCTCACGAACAGGATCTCTGATGCCTGAAAACCACTCATCAACCTTGCGCTTCGACGCACCTCCCCCGTCCATTCTGAAAAAAAATATGCGATGGTAAAACCAAGGAATTAGGGTTCAGTACTCACAAATGTGAAAACTATCCTCCCTTCCTCAGCCGAGCCTCCTCGCAAGCACCCGCGCTCCCAAGCAAGGACTGCAACCAATCCAGGGCAAGAGAGCACCGTCAGAGCAGGAGAGACTCGTGCAGAGTGGGGGACCTGGCCCACCTTATATAGTCGTTGGCGAGCCGTCGCATGGACGGCCGATCCGTCCAAGGAACTCGAAAGCCGTCGAGGGGTGTCGGGAACTCCGAGACCGTCAAGGGGACGCGTTGAAGCCGTCGAGGGGAATGTCGAGGACGATGAGGCCGTCGACGGGACGCACCCATCCGTCCCGGGAATTTCGAAGCCGTCGTGGGGACCATCGAGGAACTGCGAGACCGTCGAGGGGACGCGCTCGCCGTCCTCAGAATTGGGAAGCCGTCGAGGGGAATGTCGAGGACGATGAGGCCGTCGACGGGACGCACCCATCCGTCCCGGGAATTTCGAAGCCGTCCAGGAAACCGTCGAGGAACTACGAGACCGTCGACAGGACGCACAAGCTGTCCTGGGAATTCGGGGGTCCGTCGTGGAACGAGGCCGTCCACGCGACCCCACAGGGCGTCCCGGGAATTCTGAACCATTAAGGGGATCGTCGGGGAAGCACAGGGCGATGAAGATGCCAACGAAGACTCAATGGCAAGCCTCGTGCAACTGAAATTCCTCTACAAGGTAATAAGGTAACAGGCCAAAAATCGCCCATCTAAGGGCTGACACTGAATTTTGAGAAGGTCAAAAACCCAGCCTAAAGCCCTTGCCCAACCGAAGGTTTTAGGATTTAGGGTTTAGGGTTTAGGGTTTAAGTTCCTTTTTACTTTTGCGTAAATGAGGGTAAAATGTCTAGTTTAGTAATTTAATAACTTAAGAAGTGCATTATAATTTGTATTCGGTAATTGATCTTTATTTTCCTAGCGTCAATCTAATTTTGCAAATTTTGAAGTAATTAAAAGAAATAACATGAAATGATTAAACTTATTGGTTCTAGTCTAAACACATACCTCTTCGGTTGATGCGTATCCGTTCTCAGTTGTGTCGTCAAAAAGCTCTACTTCCTCCCTTTCCATCTAATTTCATTCTCCCCCGTAAATTTAGGAAATAGGAGCTAATTTTAATAATTTAATCCGGCTTAATTAGCATTTGCTATTTGATGGTCACACTATAACTCCTTGAGGAACTTAAATCATTTCCGTACAATGACTTTGCCTAAATCTAATTCAAGCGTACATACATCTATTTTACAAAATGGGGTCACATAAAATGCCTAATTGAATTCTTCAACCCAATTATATTGTTGTAACTTACTAGGAATCTAGGATGTTTTTTGGTATGAAAGATGTGCATATGGATGTTTCCTACATATCTCCTCTTTGCAAATTAATGCTAATTCATCACCAATGTTTTATAATCAATTATCATGCTAAACCATGAGTTTTGAATGAAACAATTCACCAAATACTGAATTTGACTTATGTGAAATCCACATTTGGTATGCTTGATTATATTATGCAAAATTCGTTTCAATGGCAGAATTGGATGATCCTAAACTTGTTGGTGGGTAGTGTGTAATGTACACGGCTAAAATTTTACATTGCCTTCCAGTGCTTCATCTCATATCGAGAATGGCTGAAGTGATGGACCCTAAATTTTAGAAGTTGCCCTACGAATATGTAGGGATTTAAACTTCTCAATTTTAAATTCGGGAGCCATCCGACTAGGCATGTATTTTTTAGGAAATTAGATTAGTACTACATGTACATATTAGTATGTTACTATATTGCATAATATTTTGGTCATGTAGTCATGTACTCTACTTATGAGTTATGAAACTATGAGTTATGAAAGTATAAGTGAATGGCGAGCACTAATTAGGAGTTTAGGACGGGGGCACTGGCAAGCAAGACTCCGTTAGTGGGCACCAACCAATTTTCAGAATTCAGACTCTTCTGTGGAATCCTAAACCGCTCTAATCCTCTCTTTGCCAAAGTGTATGATAAACCCTAGAAGAAAGAGTTAGAATTCCGCAAGTGTGTTAATGGTTTGAACCAAAAATACACGTCAAAGGGTTAAAAAAGTTACCCCAAAAAAATATAGAAAGGGTTTGGAAAGAAATTGTCGAGCCCTGTTCGAATAAAAAAAATGTGGAAATGGGTTGGAAAAAAATGTGTTAATGGTTCAATTAAAAAAAATAGGGAAAAGGTTTGAATCCCCAAAATGGAAGTAGTGTGAATAAAGCAAAACGTTAATGGTTTCGGGTGTTGGGCAAAAATATATAGAAGGGATTTGGACCAAAAAATGGGTTAATGGATCGACTAAAAAAATATGGAAATGATTCGGTTTGGAAAAAAATGTGGAAATGGTTTGAATAAAAAAAATGGGAATGGTTTGAATAAAAAAAATGGGAAAGGTTTGAATAAAAAAAATGGGAATGGTTTGAATAACAGACTCGGGGGTTCACCCCCTTTATCTTTTGGTAACCACGTGCGATAATGGGGTATTTAATGGGGGGGTATTTATGTCCTTCTCATGTTTTTTTCCCTCCCTATTAGTAGAAATAAAGCTACCGGAGTGTATTTTAGAGTACCCTATTTTCTTTTGTAAATTCTTTGAAGGACTATTTTTGAACACCCTATTTTTTTTCTACATTTCATAATTACAAAATATTGAGAAGATCGAAAACATTGTATACAAGGAAACATGTGAGCTTCAAGGATTTTGATGAACTAAGAACATGGTGAAACGCACAGCATATGCTATCTATATGCCACTAAAGAGTTTGAAAATCAAAAATCAAAGCTACAACTATTTATATTTCACCATTTATAAGAAAACAAAGCACACAATAGAGAAATTAAACTATAGTATACAATCCTAATTAATGCAATATTTAAAACCAATTTAAAGGCACAAGAGCATATTCACATTCATTTATATAATAAGGAAAACTTAGGGAATTTAATAAGCCGATTGTGTTTAAAAACACAAGTATCAATAAGTCTACAAATCCATTCTAACATCTAAAATGAAGAAGTTCAAGGACCTCTTGCTCTCAAATCAACTATTATGGTAGGAAGCTCACACGGAGGTTCATAAACTATGCAGGCTTTTTTATCTGCCTAATAGGAGGGTCTGAATTGGATAGCTCATTGTGAGAAAACTAATTGTGGATTATATTGAAGCATGCTAAGATTTGATTTTTACTATATGAATGGATGGTTTTAGAGTTACAATGGATTCAATCCTAACTAAGTGTACTTATAGGTGTCTACTAATTTTATTCAAAATAAAAAATGGTTGTTAAACTACCTTCTTTCAAATGTGAAATTGTTTTGAAATAATGATTAATTGAAGAATTCATTTCAGTTTTTGAAAGGGACACATTTAGAAACCATTTCTAGTGTTTTTTACATGTTGCATTAGTAGTTTTTGAACCAAACCAGATTTTTTTAGAAACTGTGCATGTATAGGTTTTCAAAGTTTACTGATCACAAATAGGGTCCTATGACAAATTGTGTTTGAAAATTCATAATTAATTCAATTTTGCTTCAAAAAAATATGAAACAACTTGTATTAGATTCCTCATCTATTTCTCCTTGACTAAAAAATAAACTAAAAATATTTTCATCTAAAGACATACACGAAAAAGGCAAATCAACTTTTAATTTAAATAAGTGAAATCTTAGCCTCCTACCATGCATACATGGCTAACACACTTGTCACAATCATGAATCCCAAAAAAATTTAAAAAAAAATACAAGATCTGAATGAGTCACACACTTGTCACAATCATGAATGAATCCCAAAATTTTTTAAAAAGAAATGCAAGTTGTGAATGTTAACTCACTGAGCTCCAATAAAAATTACAGTATACAAGTACTGCATTGGCAATCTTCACCAGTTCACCGTCATTAAAATTCAGCTATCGTACAGCTTATTGCATCTCAACTGCCTAACTGAATACCAATTGCATAATTGGATCCTGGCTGTCTAATTGGATTCCACCTGCCTAATTGAAATTGAGGGTATATATTGTAGCCACCTATTGGGCCCGTCGAGGACCTGGGCAGGCCGTCACGGGGACGGAGGGCGTCTAGAAAACCGTCTAGGAAGACGGGTCCGTCGAGGACCTGGGCAGGCCGTCACGGGGACGGAGGGCGTCCAGAAAACCGTCCAGGAAGACGGGCCTGTCCAGGACGGCCAGGGAGGACTGACCCCTCTATTGCCCCTTTTTTACCCTTGCAGAAAACCCTGGAATTTCTTTTATTTTTCACACAAATTCTTTTTTGCAAATTCTGAATTCTTATTTGGAATCAGAGACCTCGATTTAGCTAGGGGACGTGTTG
Organism: Thuidium tamariscinum; assembly: GCA_947034885.2. Classification (NCBI taxonomy): domain Eukaryota; kingdom Viridiplantae; phylum Streptophyta; class Bryopsida; order Hypnales; family Thuidiaceae; genus Thuidium; species Thuidium tamariscinum. The sequence goes on along the minus strand of OX344752.2, from coordinate 17,844,963 downwards.
AAATCTAAGATTTAATCGGCACAAATTAGGGGGGAATTTTTTACATTTACCCTCCGGAGGGGCAATAGAGGGGTTAGTCCTCCCTGGCCGTCGAGGCCCTGAGCAGGCCGTCACGGGGACGGAGGGCGTCCAGAAAACCGTCCAGCAACACGGGCCCGTCCAGGACCTGGGCAGGCCGTCCAGAATCCGTCCAGGACCTGGGCAGGCCGTCCGCAACGAATTTGGCTGCGGGCCGGAGCGTCGACCTGTCCGGGCAGGCTGTCCACAGCGGAACAGTGGCCGTCCAAGACCATGGGCAGGCCGTCACGAAGAGCCATTTTTGGCCATCGAATTTGCAATTCGGCGGAGTAATTATGGATTTTCGAACTCATGAGTGTTTTCGAACTCGTTGACGGCGCCGGACCTGTGGACGGCCTCTGTGACGTCATCCCGAAGCTGTCGACGCTCCCTGGACGCCCCAGCCGTCGATGGCCGTCCACATCAACGGCTCCAGGTGGTGCATGGCGATGTGATTAGACACAAATTAACACTCCTAACGAGGCTTGGTAATGGGGAGTATAAATCCCAAATTCAGCCACAATTAACCTTGCTTTCTCTCTTGAGTTGCTCTGTCCTAGCTTGAAAAAAGCTTTGCATTGCAATTCGGGAGGAAGTCAAGCATTTGGCTATTGCTTTGCCACATTCCAGTTGCCCTCACGCAACAGGAGGCAGAGCATAGTCATCTGTACATACACATCCGTGTTGTGGCATTGTGTGCAGGTACTATGGCCTTAAACCCACTAGAGATGGTAATACATGTGGAGAACCCCCCCATGGCAGAGAACCAGGAGGTGGTAGTTCCTGCAAATCACCCCCCAGTGGTAGAAAACCAGGAGATGGTAACCCATGAAGGTGAACCCCCACACAGGAGGCGTCGTGGGAACAGGAGCACTGTAGACTGGGCGACTTTCAACACTGGAGAAGTTTTGGCCGGGCACGGGTGGGAACAGGCGCTTGAGCCATGGACCCGCACCACATGTCAGAGATACGTGGACTGGGCCCACATCAACCGCCATTTTCCACGGGAGAGAAATGAGACGCAAGTGCGATCTGGCGTTGCATTGATCAAGTATTGCGTACACCCAACGTTCAAGAAGCGGTTGACCGAGGTGGCATTGGCACTTTGGGGGACCCTCTCGAAGAAGGATGGGACCCTCGCATTGTGTCAAATGGCGTATGCGGAGGTTTTTTTGGGCAAGGACGTGGATTGGAACACGTATCCGGCTAAACAACGGGGCGGCCGTTTCCCTACTAAAAGCCGTAGAATTCCACCAAATCCTGAAGTGCAATTGGAAGGCGAAGGAGTGGCTGGGGCACAAGGGGACGAAGCGGCGGCCGCGGACCCCATGGAGGTCGACAATGCACCTCAAGGCGCCAACGAACAAAATCCGGTGGCTCCCGAATTGGAGGCGCCCATTGCCGGTCCAAGCGAGCCCATGCCACTCGCCATTCACCCAATTCCCCCGTCCATGACAATTAATGAAGTATTTGGAGCAAATGGGGAATTAGAGGCATTACGTGCATTGGTGATTAAGCTGCGTGAGGATGGTGCAGAAGCTGAGCGAAGGCACGAGATGGAGGTACAAGCCCACAACGCACGAGTGAAGGCTTTGGAGGAAACGAATGCTAAGTTACTAGCAAGTAACATTGACTTGCTTGAACGTGAACGTCGCCAAAGCACGGATGGCACTCCACCATTGGATGAGGTCGTGGAGCGGGCCACATATGGTCTAATTGAGCCAGCTGACCCATTGACGGTGCGCCGGGTGCGGCCTCATGGTATATTCCCAACACCACATTTTCGTGGTGAGAGTTCAAATGCGACAACCCAATCAACAGATGCATTGGGCCAAGAGTTCATAAGCGTTGAGCGCATGGCATACGATGCCCTTGTGGCACGAGCGGAGCGTGCAGAGGGCGAGTGCAATGAGGCCAAGGCCAACATGGAGACTGTATCAGCGGCTTTGGAGGGACTACAGGACGAGTTGGCATTTGTAAATGCCATGAAGGATAGATTGTTGCAACAAACGTCAACTACGAGGGAGCAAAAGTTGCTTGCCATGAGCAACATGAGATTGGCATGCACTTTGGCTATGAACGAGGTCGCACAACTGCAGCGTGAAGTCAGGAGAATAGCTGCAGAATTTAGAGATGGTAGCCAACGTTATTTTGGCTTGACATCGTGGGCCCGACTGGAGGATATGTTTCCAGTTACATTGCCCCAAAATCGCGATAATGCAAGCATTGATTGGGACGGGCATCCGCATCTAGACTTCCAATTCAACACCGCGAGATATCGATACGGGCCCGTGGATAGAGAAGGCAATGCCCCCTTACTGTGGCCCATAGTTCCCGAGTTTGTGAAGGATGAAACGACGTGCACGATTTGCATGGAACCGTTTGGACCCGAGGGTGGATTTTGCCTTGGAACGTGTGGACATATGTACCACCCCGGATGTCTCATTCCGCACATGGTCACAAGAAAGCGGTGCGCACAATGCAAGGCTTCTTTGCACCGGCGGTTGTACGTCCAATTTGGGTTGGAGGATTACATACCCCCACACTTCGAGTTGAACGAAGAGAACTTGCCTGGCGATGAGAATAGAGGGAGTTGGGGTAATGACATGATATGGATGTGGAAGTGGGGCCATGACAGTAGACACCTCGCCGTGCGCAGCGTGCAAGACATTCCGTGGAACGATGATGCGGAGATTACGGAGGTGTGCAAGAAGCTGATTAGTGCGGGCGATCCAGGGCGGCGAGTATTTTTTGGCCAACTTGCTGGTGGCCATTGGGACTTGGACCGACAGGAGTTCGTGCGCCAACCACATCCAGAGAATGTGGTTTTTGACTCCAGTGGAAATCCTATCGGAATACTCCAAGACATGGATCATGAGGCACAAATGAGGTTCATCGAAGACACTACGTTCAATGAGGTGCAAATGTTGTCAACCATTTCTTCCTACTTGCACGATCGATATGATCGGACTGTAGTGGCTACGTTGAACAGTTTGCAATCTAGAGAAGGATTGCAAAATTTTTTGAGAAATAGTATAGGCAGAGGCATTGTAGAACCAGAACAAGGTTGAATACCTTCTGGTGATGAGTTAGGCCATTAGACGGATGTATAGTATATTAGTATTGTAAATAGTATTTGGCTATGACGACCATTTACGAGCGTTTGTTGCTCATGTTGCAAAAGTACATTTTTTGGGCAATGAAGCATTTTCATTTTTCTCGTACAACTGTATTGTTTGTTAAACACTTAAACTGAAAACTTAACCATGAACAAATGAAAAGAATACTCAATACGTTTGCTTGAAATGTATGTGCAACAAGTTCATTTAAATCCAATGCCATACTTTCAGTTAAAGTAGATTTTGTAAGTTCACTTTTAAAAATTGCCAAAATTCTATTTTTTACATATGCCACAAGTATATATGCTTTTGTTTTTTATTCCCACCATTTTGAATTTTTTTAATCAAACCATTAACCCAAGTTTTTCCCACCGCATTTTTCCACATTTTTTTTTTCCACATGTCAAACCATAACCATTTTTTTACCCTAACCCATTTCCATTTGTTAGATTCAAACCCTTTCCATATTTTAGATTGAATCCATTTCCATATTTTTATTAGTCGAACCATGAACACATTTTTTTAAACCATTTCTATATTTTTTTGTCGTTCACATTTCAAACCATCAACGTTCTTTTTTATTCAAAGCATTCCCATTTTATTGATTCAAACTATTTCCAATTTGAGCCTTAACCATTAAGGCATTAACATTTTTTTTCCAAACCATTTCTAAATGTTTTTTATTCAACATTTCAAACCATGAAAGTTTTTTTTTTCAAACCATTTCCATATTATTTTTAATCAAACCCTGAACACATTTTCTTTCCAACTTATTTCCATATTTTTTTTAGTCAAACCATTAACACATTTTTTTTCACGACCCTTTCTATAAGTTTTTTTCCAACCTTTCAAACCATTGCCTTTTTTTTTATTCAACCCATTTCCATATTTTTTTTTATTCGAAGCATTTTCATATATTTTTTAGTCGAAACATGAACACATTTTTTTTCCAAACCATTTCTATATTTTTTTGTATTCAACATTTCAAATTATTAACTTTTTTTTAATTCAAAGCATTTCCTTTTTCTTTTTCTTTGATTCAAACCATTTCCATATTTTTTTTAGTCGAACCATTAACCCATCTTTTTTCCAAACCATTTCTATATTTTTCTTTCTAACACCCTATACCATTACCGTTTTTCTTTACTCAAAACTTGGCCATTTTTTTACCCTAAACCATTTCCATATTTATTCTAGTCAAACAATTAACACATTTTTTCTCCAAACCATTTCTAAATTTGTTTTTCCAACATTTCAACCCATTTCCATATTTCTTTTAGTCAAACCCTAATCACATTTTTTTCCCAACCCATTTCCAAATTTTTTTGGTCGAGCCATTAACACATTTTTTTCCAAACCCTTTCTATATTTTTTTTTCATTCAACATTTCAAACCATTAACGTTTTTTTCATTCAAACCATTTCCATAATTTTTTTATTCGAACAATTAACACATTTTTTTTCAAAACCAGTTTTACATTTTTTTTTATTCACAATTCCAAACCATTAACGTTATTTTCATTCAAACCATTTCCTTTTTTTTGATTCAAACCACCAAAACCTTTTTTTTAAATACAGAATATATATTATATTTAGACTATGGAAGGCCTAAAATACAAAACCATGGGAAATTATTTTTTGAGAGATGGTTAAACCTCATAGACTAATGAGAAAATTTTGATTGCGAATATGAACTCAGACTTTTAAGTCTTACAAATAAAGAGTTCCAGTCCACGGAGCCCAGGCCGTCCATCCTGACCGTCGACGGCACGGCCAGGCCGTCCATCGAACCCAGGCCGTCCAACCTTCCTCTCAATCCAAGCCGTCCTTCCCAAGCGTAGACCGTACCCAGACCGTCGATCTGGAGGCGTCCGTCCAAGCCGTCCACTGGACGTCCTGTCCATCGGGGTCGTCCATACCCCGCGAGCGGGGCCATCCCCTAAAACCGTCCACCGGATCCGGACCGTCCGCAGAACCCAGAGTGTCCATCCAAGCCGTCTAGTCAGCCAAGACCGTCCATCGGAACTGTCCACCGAGCACGTCCTTCCAGGCCGTCCACGGAGGTCGTCCGTGAGGGCGTCCACGACCGCTGTCACGATTTTTCATCCTCTGTCGCGGATTCTGTCGTGAATTTCATCCTGACGGACGCTCAGCTCCCTATCACGTCAGCGGACGGACATCCTGACGGACGGACGTGACGCGACGGAAGCAACCCTGGGTTGAAGCCCCACCTTCGCCGGTTATAGGGCCGATTGAAGAAGAAATGCGTACCTGGAGACATGAACATGTCGTTGTTGCCACAGATCCCCCAGTGGCGTGGAACACTCGTAGCCACAGATCCCCCATTGGTGTCGAGATAGACTTTCGCACATTGCGTCGAGACACGATTGGCGTGCGACCACAAGCGCCTAGCTTGGATGATCCACCCGTCCAAAATTCAGCAGGGCCTTCATCTTCTAGAGCCCGCCCCAACCAAGAAACTCCATCAGTCGGTACACGATTGGCCGGTCTCTTCCCAACTCTAAATATGACCGAGCAAAGGAATGCACCTCCATCCTCAGAACAACCCGTTGCACCGCCTACACGCACTACTAATCGACGGTCGCGGCCACGTGAAGAAGGCCCTACCAACGAACATGTGAGTAGAAGAACACGTAGAAGGCTAAGAAGGGAAGAAGCGGCGAGTATACCATTTCTCCGCGAAGGTCTTCTCCCTGGACCGACGGGGCCCAGTGTGGATACCGCTGGAGATGGAGTAGGAGGGCGAACAATCCGCAGATTGGCTTCTATAGTAGGTGAAGGCTCAGACAGCCCTGACAACTCACCAAGCGAAGTCGGTAGGGCAACGTCCAATCATGATGATGAATCCATGGGTCCTAGTATAGGTGAAGATGGTGAAGTTCCGGGAGATAGTGATTATAGAGGGACTCGTAGAGGTCCTCCACCTGCACCTCAAGACAATCAAGCAACCACGCGAGAGGCTGCTGCAAGGAGCATGGCTCTTAATCGTACACGTGCAAGACGTTGAGAGCATCTAGAGAAAAAAATGTCTCCATGTCATCTTATGTAATATTGTGTAAGGCTGAATACCTTGCATGTGAAATTCGGCATTAATTATAAATACTACCCATGCTTCTTGTGCTCATGTAAGGCGCATGGGTAGAAATTTTTTATCTTCACATGTCACAAATTCTACAACGCAACAACGGATCCATTCATGGATATTTGTCCCAAGAAATGGAAATATTTGCTTTGTCGTTTGCCATGTGTTCTATACTCTTAAATTTGGATTCATTCTTCGAAGCTGGTTACCTACATGCTTGGATATTTTGAGATCATTATGGATTTTGCCATGTACAAGAAAACAAATGTAATCTGGAATATGGAGAAAATGATTGAAAGTACTGAATTAACCCCTAAAGGACCAAGAGTCCCCTCGGGGAACTTTAAGAATTAGGGCAGGTACTTGTGACTTCAATTTTTAATGAATTTTATTGAAATTTTCACATAAGATAAAAAAACTGATTAGCTCCGTGGAAATATTCATTTTTTTTCAATTGGTGACCGGGAGCAAAAGTTATGCCATCGTAAACATAATTTTCATGTTGCCGGGCAAAAAAAAAAATCTACAAAAACTTCAAAATAAAAAAAAATAAAAAAATTTCTTATAGATTATATTTTTGTCTACAAGTAAAGCTTTGATTCATTCCATTTGGATTAGTAATGTGAAAGTTATGAACAATCTTGTTTTTCGGGCAATCTAAGCATCTTCTTGAAAAAATAACTTCTAGGATTCATTTGTGAATGCAATTTCCACAATTTAAAAAAAAGAATTGTTGGACAAGGTTGATTTTGTTTTCTAGAACAATCTCACCATTGGGATTATTGTGTTTCAATTCCATCTATGAGATATTTGCAATTTAGTTTTTCTTTCAATCTTGGACCTACATCTACTTGACAATTTTTTAAAGAATGACAAAAAGTCTTTATTTTGTGAATTTTTTTTCCTAAGCTCTTAGCTCAATTTCTCAATAAAAAAATTTTAATTCAACATCTGTAGTGCAAAAAGATTACATAAATGGAGGACAAAGTCATTTGAAGTTGCAAACTAGAGTTTAAGGAAACTTTGTTTTCCAACTTTGAATGCTCATATCTTCCTATCTATACGGTCAAACTTCATGAAATTTTCACCACATGATCTTAGTTAAGTAAAGTTCAAGATCCTATGGTTAGATTCTAAAAATTTAGTTTTTTTGTTTTTCATGGATGAATGGAACAAAAATGGCAGTTTTGAGTGGTTTTGGGTTGAAAAACGGCCGTGGTCCTTTAGGGGTTAACATGGCATTCAGTCCAAAATTTGCGAAGGGACAGAACTACTCACAAATCCACTCACCGGAATCATACTCGAATGGAACAAAAATATTTACATATATTTATTTCAAAAAGGAGTTAGTACAAAATTCAGTGAAGCAAAGTTCGTGGACTATACTGTGGTAAAAGCAAGTACTAAGGTATGTCTACGATTACATTGCCACTAAAATACTATTCTCTAATCTTCATTCCTTGCTTGTTCTTGTAGAAGTGCTTGCTCCTTGCGGGCCTCGCGGTAGCAATCCACGGGTGGAGTCCAAAATAAGGGGGCGCCACTAATTCGTCCCACGGCGTACGTTACCGTGCGTCGTTGTAGTGGGTCCTCTTTGTACAATTCGCCCAATGTGGCTTGAAATGTACCAAACGCTGTATGGTCGGGAAGCATTTCCGTATTTTCGCGGTCTTTCTTCCATATCCTCTCCGCAAGCTTCCCAACAGCAAATCCATCCGTATGTATACTGACACACGGTGCCCCATCTGCACGAGTGGGGGATACCGAAGTGCCCGCCTCTCCAGGAACATACATCAATTCAGGGGCCACCCACCAACGTTTCTGACGTGTAGCCCGCATTTGGCTTCCACATTGAAACTGGTACAAAGAATGGGTTTCTTCATTGATACGACTAGCCATTCCCCAATCACATAGCCCAATCCACATTGTTCGCCCATCATCATTCGGAAAATGCAACATGATGTTTTCTAGCGTGATGTCGTTGTGGAGCACCGAAGATTGTTGCACCGCATCCACGATGCAAATTAACGCCCATGCAAGCTCGGTGCGGTTTCTACGATAAGCCAAGAGTCTTTTGGCTTCTTGCATCGTCTGTGGAGTTGCATGGTAGGCAAGCTCCCCGATCTCAGCATAATCTCGGTTTTTGTGGTCCAAGGCAAACATGGCTCCCAATGTTCCTCCATTCCACCATTGAGAATAACACTCCATGGTCATGTCATTTATAGCAAAAAATTTTATGACCCCTAGATGATTACATGGACAAACCAAAGCCTCGATGGACAACTTCTCCCGCGACATCTTCAATTGATCCACATATAGGGCTGTCTTGCCCGCCAATTCCATCGTGGGGGGAATGTGCCTTGAATTTTGGAGGCTCACTTTACGCACCCTCCCGTGCCCCCCTTGTTTGTTGTGGCTTGACAATGGAACCACCACCACTCCTCGTTCAAGAAATACCACTCCTCCTGCACCCGCTTGGCCTAGGGACAAGCTTTGGCTCTGCTGAAACCATGGGGCAGAGCGGATATTGCTGGAAGACAGCGCTCGCATTGCGTCATGCCACCAATACACCTTTTTGTGCAACAAATGCAATGCTTGTTGCTTCGGCGCTACATCTCGTTTGAAGCCCTTTACCGATGCGGCAACTTGGGCGATGTTGAAAACACAAGTTTGCACTTGTTCGTCAAGCCAACGACGGAAGTGTTCCTTTGTGCGATCTTCAAGCCACTCATCCTCGCCCATTGTTGTCCAAAACATGTGGGTGAATTTGTTTTTTATTGTCTCCACCCCTTGCAATCCACGCGAGACGTAGGTCGTATTCAATTGAGCAATCGTATATTGCTCCAGAAAATCCAATGCCACTTCTTGCACTTTCCTGGTCGCAGCCTTCCTTGGCCAGTCGTCTGTATTCGTAGCCTTGTGCCTCCGCCTGTTCTTTTTTTTCTTGGCCCCCGAAGATTCTCCTCCAGCCACACCACCGACCCCTTCTCCAGCCAATACTGCCTCCGATACGCAGTCAATGGATTCTGGAGACTGTTCACCAACAGAATCTCCGATGCCTGAAAACCACGCATCAACCTTACGCTTCGACGCACCTCGCCCGTCCATTCTGAAAAAAAATATGCGATGGTAAAACCAAGGAATTAGGGTTCAGTACTCACAAATGTGAAAACTATCCCCCCTTCCTCAGCCGAGCCTCCTCGCAAGCACCCGCGCTCCCAAGCAAGGACTGCAACCAATCCAGGGCAAGAGAGCACCGTCAGAGCAGGAAAGACTCGTGCAGAGTGGGGGAATTGGCCCACCTTATATAGCCGTTGGCGAGCCGTCACTTGGACGGCCGATCCGTCCAGGGAACTCAAAAGCCGTCGAGGGGTGTCGGGAACTCCGAGACCGTCGAGGGGTGTCGGGAACTCCGAGACCGTCGAGGGGACGCGCTGGCCGTCCTCAGAATTCGGAAGCCGTCAAGGGGAATGTCGAGGACGATGAGGCCGTCGACGGGACGCCCCATCCGTCCCGGGAATTTCAAAGCTGTCGTGGGGACCGTTGAGGAATTGCGAGACCGTCGAGGAGACGTACAAGCCGAATGGGGAATTCAAGGGTCCGTCGTGGAACGAGGCCGTCCACGGGACCCCACTGGGTGTCCCGGGAATTCTGAACCATTAAGGGGAAGCACAGGGCGGTGAAGATGCCAGTGAAGCCATTAACGGACTTAATGGCAAGCCTCGTGCGATTGAAATTCTTCTACAAGGTAATAAGATAACAGGCCCAGAAACCGCCCATCTAAGGGCTGACACTGAATTTTGAGAAGGTGAAAACCCAGCCTAAAGGCCTTGCCCAACCGAGGGTTTAGGGTTTAGGGTTTAAGTACCTTTTTACTTTTGCGTAAATGAGGGTAAAATGTCTAGTTTAGTAATTTAATAACTTAAGAAGTGCATTATAATTTGTATTCGGTAATTCATCTTTCTTTTCCTAGCGTCAATCTAATTTTGCAAATTTTGAAGTAAATAAAAGAAATAACATGAAATGATTAAACTTATTGGTTCTAGTCTAAACACATACCTCTTCGGTTGATGCGTATCCGTTCTCAGTTGTGTCGTCAAAAAGCTCTACTTCCTCCCTTTCCATCTAATTTCATTCTCCCCCGCAAATTTAGGAAATAGGAGCTAATTTTAATAATTTAATCCGGCTTAATTAGCATTTGCTATTTGATGGTCACACTATAACTCCTTGAGGAACTTAAATCATTTCCGTACAATGACTTTGCCTAAATCTAATTCAAGCGTACATACATCTATTTTACAAAATGGGATCATATAAAATGCCTAATTGAATTCTTCAACCCAATTATATTGTTGTAACTTACTAGGAATCTAGGATGTTTTTTGGTATGAAAGATGTGCATATGGATGTTCCCTACATATCTCCTCTTTGCAAATTAATGCTAATTCATCACCAATGTTTTATAATCAATTATCATGCTAAACCATGAGTTTTGAATGAAACAATTCACCAAAAACTGAATTTGACTTATGTGAAATCCACATTTGGTATGCTTGATTATATTATGCAAAATTCGTTTCAATGGCAGAATTGGATGATCCTAAACTTGTTGGTGGGTAGTGTGTAATGTACACGGCTAAAATTTTACATTGCCTTCCAGTGCTTCAGCTCATATCAAGAATGGCTGAAGTGATGGACCCTAAATTTTAGAAGTTGCCCTACGAATATGTAGGGATTTAAACTTCTCAATTTTAAATTCGGGAGCCATCCGACTAGGCATATATTTTTTAGGAAATTAGATTAGTACTACATGTATATATTAGTATATTACTATATTGCATAATATTCTGGTCATGTAGTCATGTACTCTACTTATGAGTTATGAAACTATGAGTTATGAAAGTATAAGTGAATGGCGAGCACTAATTAGGAGTTTAGGACGGGGGCACTGGCAAGCAAGACTCCGTTAGTGGGCACCAACCAATTTTCAGAATTCAGACTCTTCTGTGGAATCCTAAACCGCTCTAATCCTCTCTTTGCCAAAGTGTATGATAAACCCTAGAAGAAAGAGTTAGAATTCCGCAAGTGTGTTAATGGTTTGAACCAAAAATACACGTCAAAGGGTTAAAAAAGTTACCCCAAAAAAATATAGAAATGGTTTGGAAAGAAATTGTCGAGCCCGGTTTGAATAAAAAAAATGTGGAAATGGGTTGGAAAAAAATGTGTTAATGGTTTGATTAAAAAAAATATGGAAATGGTTTGAATCCCAAAAATGGAAGTGGTGTGAATAAAGCAAAATGTTAATGGTTTTGGATGTTGGGCAAAAATATATAGAAGGGATTTGGACCAAAAAATGGGTTAATGGTTCGACTAAAAAAATATGGAAATGGTTCGGTTTGGAAAAAAATGTGGAAATGGTTTGAATAAAAAAAATGGGAATGGTTTGAATAACAGACTCGGGGGTTTACACCCCTTATCTTTTGGTAACCACGTGCGATAATGGGGTATTTAATGGGGAGGTATTTATGTCCTTCTCATGTTTTTTTCCCTCCCTATTAGTAGAAATAAAGCTACCGAAGTGTATTTTAGAGTACCCTATTTTCTTTTGTAAATTCTTTGAAGGACTATTTTTGAACACCCTATTCTTTTTCTACATTTCATAATTACAAAATACTGAGAAGATCAAAAACATTGTATACAAGGAAACATGTCAGCTTCAAGGATTTTGATGAACTAAGAACATGGTGAAACGCACAGCATATGCTATCTATGTGCCACTAAAGAGTTTGAAAATCAAAAATCAAAGCTACAACTATTTATATTTCACCATTTATAAGAAAACAAAGCACACAATAGAGAAATTAAACTATAGTATACAATCCTAATGCAATATTTAAAACCAATTTAAAGGCACAAGAGCATATTCACATTCATTTATATAATAAGAAAACTTAGGGAATTTAATAAGCCGATTGTGTTTAAAAACACAAGTATCAATAAGTCTACAAATCCATTCTAACATCTAAAATGAAGAAGTTCAAGGACCTCTTGCTCTCAAATCAACTATTATGGTAGGAAGCTCACACGGAGGTTCATAAACTATGCAGGCTTTTTTATCTGCCTAATAGGAGGGTCTGAATTGGATAGCTCATTGTGAGAAAACTAATTGTGGATTATATTGAAGCATGCTAAGATTTGATTTTTACTATATGAATGGATGGTTTTAGAGTTACAATGGATTCAATCCTAACTAAGTGTACTTATAGGTGTCTACTAATTTTATTCAAAATAAAAAATGGTTGTTAAACTACCTTCTTTCAAATGTGAAATTGTTTTGAAATAATGATTAATTGAAGAATTCATTTCAGTTTTTGAAAGGGACACATTTAGAAACCATTTCTAGTGTTTTTTACATGTTGCATTAGTAGTTTTTGAACCAAACCAGATTTTTTTAGAAACTGTGCATGTATAGGTTTTCAAAGTTTACTGATCACAAATAGGGTCCTATGACAAATTGTGTTTGAAAATTCATAATTAATTCAATTTTGCTTCAAAAAAATATGAAACAACTTGTATTAGATTCCTCATCTATTTCTCCTTGACTAAAAAATAAACTAAAAATATTTTCATCTAAAGACATACACGAAAAAGGCAAATCAACTTTTAATTTAAATAAGTGAAATCTTAGCCTCCTACCATGCATACATGGCTAACACACTTGTCACAATCATGAATCCCAAAAAAATTTAAAAAAAAATACAAGATCTGAATGAGTCACACACTTGTCACAATCATGAATGAATCCCAAAATTTTTTAAAAAGAAATGCAAGTTGTGAATGTTAACTCACTGAGCTCCAATAAAAATTACAGTATACAAGTACTGCATTGGCAATCTTCACCAGTTCACCGTCATTAAAATTCAGCTATCGTACAGCTTATTGCATCTCAACTGCCTAACTGAATACCAATTGCATAATTGGATCCTGGCTGTCTAATTGGATTCCACCTGCCTAATTGAAATTGAGGGTATATATTGTAGCCACCTATTGGGCCCGTCGAGGACCTGGGCAGGCCGTCACGGGGACGGAGGGCGTCTAGAAAACCGTCTAGGAAGACGGGTCCGTCGAGGACCTGGGCAGGCCGTCACGGGGACGGAGGGCGTCCAGAAAACCGTCCAGCAACACGGGCCCGTCCAAGACCTGGGCAGGCCGTCCGCAACAAATTTAGGCCGTCCAGGACCTCGGGCCGGAGCGTCGACCTGTCCGGGCAGGCTGTCCACAGCGGAACAGTGGCCGTCCAAGACCACGGGCAGGCCGTCACAAACAACAATTTTCGGCCGTCGAATTTGTAATTTGACGGAGTAATAAGTGTTTTTCGAACTCATGAGTGTTTTTCGAACTCGTTGACGGCGCCGGACCTGTGGACGACCTCTGTGACGTCATCCCGAAGCTGTCGACGGCCTCCCGAACCAGATTCGACACTCCCTGGACGCCCCAACCGTCGATGGCCGTCCGCATCAACGGCTCCAGGTGGTGCATGGCGATGTGATTAGACACAAATTAACACTTCTAACGAGCCTTGGTAATGGGGAGTATAAATCCCAAATTCAGCCGCAATGAACCTTGCTGTCTCTCTTGAGTTGCTCTGTCCCAGCTTGAAAAAAGCTTTGCATTGCAATTCGGGAGGAAGTCAAGCATTTGGCTATTGCTTTGCCACATTCCAGTTGCCCTCACGCAACAGGAGGCAGAGCATAGTCATCTGTACATACATACATCCGTGTTGTGGCATTGTGTGCAGGTACTATGGCCTTAAACCCTGAAGAGATGGTAATACATGTAGAGAACCCCCCCATGGCAGAGAACCAGGAGGTGGTAATTGCTGCAAATCACCCCCTAGTGGTAGAAAACCAAGAGATGGTAGTTCCTGCAAATCACCCCCCAGTGGTAGAAAACTAGGAGATGGTGACCCATGAAGGTGAACCCCCACACAGGAGGCGTCGTGGGAACAGGAGCACTGTAGACTGGGCGACTTTCAACACTGGTGAAGTTTTGGCCGCGCCCGAGTGGGAATAGGCGCTTGAGCCATGGACCCGCACCACATGTCAGAGATACGTGGACTGGGCCCACATCAACCGCCATTTTCCACGGGAGAGAAATGAGACGCAAGTGCGATGTGGCTGTGCATTGATAAAGTACTGCATACACCCGACGTTCAAGAAGCGGTTGACCGAGGTGGCATTGGCACTTTGGGGGACCCTCTCGAAGAAGGATGGGACCCTCGCATTGTGTCAAATGGCGTATGCGGAGGGTTTTTTGGGCAAGGACGTGGATTGGAACACGTATACGGCAAAACAACGGGGTGGCCGTTTCCCTACTAAAAGCCGTAGAATTCCACCAAATCCTGTAGTGCAATTGGAGGGCGAAGGAGTGGCTTGGGCACAAGGGAACGAAGCGGCGGACGCGGACCCCATGGAGGTCGACAATGCACTTCAAGGCGCCAACGAACAAAACCCGGAGGCTCCCGAATTGGAGGTGCCCATTGCCGGTCCAAGCGAGCCCATGCCACTCGCCATTCACCCAATTCCCCCGTCCACGACAATTAATGAAGTATTTGGAGCGAATGGGGAATTAGAGGCATTACGTGCATTGGTGACTCAGTTGCGTGAGGATGGTGCAGAAGCTGGGCGAAGGCACGAGATGGAGGTACAAGCCCACAACGCACGGGTGAAGGCTTTGGAAGAAACGAATGCTAAGTTACTAGCAAGTAACATTGACTTGCTTGAACGTGTACGTCGCCAAAGCACGGATGGCACTCCACCATTGGATGAGGTCATGGAGCGGGCCACATATGGTCTAATTGAGCCAGCTGACCCGTTGACGGTGCGCCAGGTGCGGCCTCGTGGTATATTCCCAACACCACATTTTCGTGGTGAGAGTTCAAATGCGGCAAACCAATCAACAGATGCGTTGGGCCAAGAGTTCATTAGCGTTGAGCGCGTGGCGTACGATGCCATTGTGGCACGAGCGGAGCGTGCAGAGGGCGAGTGCAATGAGGCCAAGGCCAACATGGAGGCTGTATTAGCGTCCATGCGTGAACTACAGGACGAGTTGGCATTTGTAAATGCCATGAAGGATAGATTGTTGCTCCAAACGGCAACTACGAGGGAGCAAAAGTTGCTTGCCATGAGCAACATGAGATTGGCGGGTGTAAGTATGCTAGACCTTGTACTTTTTTGAGTCACAAATTGATTTTTCAATAAAATATGACTTTATACTTGTTATTTCTTGAGTTTAGAAGCTTTTTTCTCCTTATTTTTTTGTTCATTCTAAACATTATACATTTAAAGATTCCATGGGCATCATTGATTTCTTGAATACTTAATTTTAGAAGTGAGATATTTGTACTTTAAAATTAGTCACAGAATACAAATTTAGATATAAGTACAAATATCTTGCTAATATAAAGTCAAAGTACTACATTTTTTTGGCAAAGAAGATAAGAAGGGGCAATGTCTTAGAATCTACTCTCAATTTAATATTTATAGCTCATATTTGATAGAAATCTCAGAAATTAGTTAATTATGATTTGTGAAGGATATCTATTGAAAAAATCCATCTTTTTGCAATGGGATTCAAGATTCTAGATGGTAGCAACTAGCTTTAGAATGGCTTCACGTCAAATAAAGAAAAAAGTTAATTCTCCATTAGATAGCCTATGGTGTTTTTTAATATAAACAGGACTCATAGTACATTTTTTATTTTTTCCAATGGAATATCTCATAAATGCATGGTTTTGGATCTCATTAATACTTTCTATCAGCCTCTAATATACCTAGTGGTTGGTCTATAAGACTTAATTCCTCCTTAATAGTCACTCATTAGTAATAAACATCAACCCTAAAATCAAGTACACATGGTACAATTTTGTACTATAAGTATTCAAAAGTACAATACAGTTTTGACTAAACCGCTTAGGCGTAGCGTACTTACACCCTGGCATGCACTTTGGCTATGAACGAGGTCGTGCAACTGCAGCGTGAGGTCAGGAGAGTAGCTGCAGAATTTAGAGATGGTAGCCAACGTTATTTTGGCTTGACATCGTGGGCCCGACTGGAGGATATGTTTCCAGTTACATTGCCCACAAATCGCGATAATGCAAGCATTGATTGGGATGGGCATCCGCATCTAGACTTCCAATTCAACACCGCGAGATACCGATACGGGCCCGTGGATAGAGAAGGCAATACCCCCTTACTGTGGCCCACAGTTCCCGTGTTTGAGAAGGATGGAATGACGTGCACGATTTGCATGGAACCGTTTGGGCCCGAGGGTGGATTTTGCCTTGGAACATGTGGACATATGTACCACCCCGGATGTCTCATTCCGCACATAGTCACAAGAAAGCGGTGCGCGCAATGCAAGGCTCCTTTGCACCGGCGGTTGTACGTCCAATTTGGGTTGGAGCATTACATGCCCCCGCACTTCGAGTTAAACGAAGAGAACTTGCATCGCGATGAGAATAGAGGGAGTTGGGGTAATGATTTGATATGGATGTGGAAGTGGGGCCATGACAGTAGACACCTCACCATGCGCAGCGTGCAAGACGTTCCGTGGATCGATGATGCGAAGATTACGGAGGTGTGCAAGAAGCTGATTAGTGCGGGCGATCTAGGGCGGCGAGTATTTTTTGGCCAACTTGCTGGTGGCCATTGGGACTTGGACTGAGAGGAGTTCGTGCGCCGACCACATCCAGAGAATGTGGTTTTTGACTCCAGCGGAAATCCTATCGGAATACTCCAAGACATGGATCATGAGGCACAAATGAGGTTCATCGAAGATACTACGTTCAATGAGGTGCAAATGTTGTCATCCATTTCTTCCTACTTGCACGATCGATATGATCGAACCGTAGTGGCTACGTTGAACAGTTTGCAATCTAGAGAAGGATTGCAAAATTTTTTGAGAAATAGTATAGCCAGAGGCATTGTAGAACCAGAACAAGGTTGAATACCTTCTGGTGATGAGTTAGGCCATTAGACGGATGTATAGTATATTAGTATTGTAAATAGTATTTGGCTATGATGACCATTTACGAGCGTTTATTGCTCATGTTGCAAAAGTACATTTTTTGGGCAATGAAGCATTTTCATTTTTCTCGTACAACTGTATTGTTTGTTAAACACTTAAACTGAAAACTTAACCATGAACAAATGAAAAGAATACTCAATACGTTTGCTTGAAATGTATGTGCAACAAGTTCATTTAAATCCAATGCCATACTTTCACTTAAAGTATATTTTCTAAGTTTACTTTTAAAAAATGCCAAAATTCTATTTTTTACATATGCTGATATGCCACAAGTATATATGCTTTTGTTTTTTATTCCCACCATTTTGAATTTTTTTAATCAAACCATTAACCCAATTTTTTCCCACCGCATTTTTCCACATTTTTTTTTCCACATGTCAAACCATAACCATTTTTTTTACCCTAACCCATTTCCATTTTTTAGATTCAACCCCTTTCCATATTTTAGATTGAACCCATTTCCATATTTTTATTAGTCGAACCATGAACACATTTTTCTAAACCATTTCTATATTTTTTTGTCGTCCACATTTCAAACCATCAACGTTCTTTTTTATTCAAACCATTCCCATTTTATTGATTCAAACTATTTCTAATTTGAGCTTTAACCATTAAGGCATTAACATTTTTTTTCCAAACCATTTCTAAATGTTTTTTATTCAACATTTCAAACCATGAAAGTTTTTTTTTTCAAACCATTTCCATATTATTTTTAATCAAACCCTGAACACATTTTCTTTCCAACTTATTTCCATCTTTTTTTTAGTTGAACCATTAACACATTTTTTTTCACGACCCTTTCTATATATTTTTTTCCAACCTTTCCAACCATTGCCTTTTTTTTTTATTCAAACCATTCCCAATTCTTTTTATTCAACCCATTTCCATTTTTTTTTTTATTCGAAGCATTTTCATATTTTTTTTAGTTGAAACATGAACACATTTTTTTTCCAAACCATTTCTATATTTTTTTGTATTCAACATTTCAAATTATTAACTTTTTTTTTATTCAAAGCATTTCCTTTTTCTTTTTCTTTGATTCAAACCATTTCCATATTTTTTTGAGTCGAACCATTAACCCATCTTTTTTCCAAACCATTTCTATATTTTTATTTCCAACACCCTAAACCATTACCGTTTTTCTTTACTCAAAACTTGGCCATTTTTTTTACCCTAAACCATTTCCATATTTATTCTAGTCAAACAATTAACACATTTTTTTTCCAAACCATTTCTCAATTTGTTTTTCCAACATTTCAACCCATTTCCATATTTTTTTTAGTCAAACCCTAATCACATTTTTTCCCAACCCATTTCCAAACTTTTTGGGTCGAGCCATTAACACATTTTTTTCCAAACCCTTTCTATATTTTTTTTCATTCAACATTTCAAACCATTAACGTGTTTTTTTTTATTCAAACCATTTCCATAATTTTTTTATTCGAACAATTAACACATTTTTTTTCAAAACCAGTTTTACATTTTTTTTTTTTCACAATTCCAAACCATTAACGTTATTTTCATTCAAACCATTTCCATTTTTTTGATTCAAACCATTAACACCCTTTTTTTAAATACAGAATATATATTATATTTAGACTATGGAAGGCCTAAAATACAAAACTTTCGAAATTATTTTTTTAGAGATGGTTAAACCTCATAGACTAATGAGAAAATTTTGATTGCGAATATGAACTCAGACTTTTAAGTCTTACAAATAAAGAGTTCCAGTCCATGGAGCCCAAGCCGTCCATCCTGACCGTCGACGGCACGGCCAAGCCGTCCATCGAACCCAGGCCGTCCAACCTTCCTTTCAATCCAAGCCGTCCTTCCCAAGCGTAGACCGTACCCAGACCGTCGATCTGGAGGCGTCCGTCCGGGCCGTCCATACCCCGCGGATCGTCTGAGCGGGGCTGTCCACTGGATCCGGACCGTCCGCAGAACCTAGAGTGTCCATCCAAGCCATCCAGTCAGCGAGGACCATCCATCGGAACTGTCCACCGAGCACGTCCTTCCAGGCCGTCCACGGAGGTTGTCCGTGAGGGCGTCCACGACCGTTGTCACGATTTTTCATCCTCTGTCACGGATTCTGTCGTGAATTTCATCCTGACGGACGCTCGGCTCCCCGTTACGTCAGCGGACGGACATCCTGACGGACGGACGTGACGCGACGGAAGCAACCCTGAAGCCATCTCAATGCAGTTTGGTGAATTCAAATTGAATTTGTGAACTTTGATTGACTCCCAAGAAATCAGTATAAGTATATAACTTAGATTGTTCTAAAATTTTTATTACACAAACTAAAAGAGAGTGTGCAAATTTTCCAACAAGTTTTGTTGAATTTGGAAATCGGATACAAAAGTTATAGCACTTTCAATTGGACTTAAAAGTATATGAAGACAATGTTGGTTTTAGGGCTTAATTTTAGTAAAGGTCACATTTAGGAACCTGAAGTATTACTTTTTGAGCGCTTCATTGCTTGTTTTTGGTCAAGCCATGGTTTTTTCCAGATTGCGCATGTGTGGGTTTTGCAACTTGCAAGACCTAGAATCACAAATACATACCTATGCTAGAATTCTTTGAAAACATAAGTAATCTATAAATGCTTGAAAAAATATGAAACCATTTGGTTTAGATTTCGCATCAATGGTTCTTTAAACGAAAAATAAGGGGAAATATTTTTGGGCATCTTCAACCCATCAAAAAAACCAAAGAGCCCTTAAAGGGTCGCTTTTCAAGCCATCTACCTTACATGTTACTTGAAAACCCTAAATCCAGAAATGCAATCGACCGCCCGCTCATCCATCCTCCCATCCGCAGTCCCGTCCGCCCGTCCGCAGTTCAGTCCGCTGCTCCGTCCGCCGATCGTTGAGGACAGCGTCCACTACGTCCACTAAGTCCGGACGTCCGGATTTTGGACGTAATTTTGCCTTGGTGTGAGTCCCCGATTCGTCACCGGGGACTCACGGGTTCTTTTTTCGAATTTATACATAAACTAAGGCTTATTTAGGCTCATAACACCCACAAAAGGGCATTAAACCTATATTGGCATTACACATACCAATGTGCCATTTGGTCATTAGGTGGGATTTAGGATAGTTTACATCCAAAACGGGCCTAGTCTTAGCTAAATAGACGCCAAATTGATAGAGACATGCAGGATTAGGGTAAGAAGCCTAAAAAGGCCCTGCCTAGGCTAGGAAGTCCTCATAGGGGGATCTAGGAGGAATCCCCCACTCCCCATAGCATCGAAGAGAATACGGATAAAGTACTAACCTTGAAATGCAGGTACTGAGCAATTTCCTAATTCTAGGAGCACACAGTGGGGATGCAAATTTGCACCCAAGTGGGGGGATCCCATGGGTGGTCCCCTCTAAAGTTTGGGAATTTTCCAACATTGTTTGGATATTTTCCCAGACGGTCAACTACGGTGGACTTTGGGTGGGAATTCGGAAGAATATCCCAAAGTGCGGTAAAATCCCACTAAAAATCCAGCGAGGCGGTCTCACACCAACGGAGCGCTTCCCCAAGTTTTAAGGCAAAACGATAGTCAGAGGATCCCGAATTGGTGACATTCCTCCCCAACTGACAAATTAAAAGACGAAAGCGGCGGTTGACTGGCGTACCGGGGCCATACGACATCGGAACGGAGCCTATTTTGGGTCTATTCCTACCCCCTTCCATCTACTTGGAAGATTGGTGAAGGTTTGGGGTCCAAAATTGCTAAACTCCAAAAGTTGGGAATTTATCCCAACTTGGATCCCAGCTTATGCTAAGATTCCTCGAGAATTTGGACATAGTCTAAGAGGTAAGAGGTTTCCGATAGGCTAATTATGGCCTTCCGGAGCCAATGGCGCAATCCGTTTGCCATTTGGAGCTAAACTCCAAAAGTTAGCCTTTTGGGGACAGCACATGGAGAAGAAATGGGGGTTTTAGGCCCCCCAATGCATTTTTGGGGAGTTTGGGCCCCATTAGCCGTGGGGAATGCGTAGGGAACGTGTGGGGAACTTTGGGCACATGTGAGAGCAAGTACCACCTCAAAAAGTTAGTGGAGGTGGCTCATGTGCTTTGGTGTAAGTAATTTCAAATTAAGTAGGTGGGAACACATGGGAACTTCTCCCATGTGAGAACTTGTAGATTTTGGGGAAGGTAAATTAGACAGTTTTGCAAGTTCTTGTAAGGTTAGGTAAGATTTGAATTTCCCAATTCAAATTGTGTAGATTTTAGGTGGATAATTAGATTTGGGAGGGGTAAACATGTACGGACCTCCTAATTTCCCTCATCTAGTTATTCTTAGTAGATTAAGGGGGGGGTTGCTCCCTTTTGGGTATAAAAGGGGCGGCATTCTCCTCTCATTCTCTCTCTTTTCTCACTCCTACCCATTTAAGGGAGGAGGACTATTGGGCCCGGGTTATGCCGGATTTCCTTTGGCTTTTGATGCCAAGGGAGCCTTTGATGGTCTTTTGGGGTTTTTATACCCTTTGGTAAGTGTGGTTTTTTACTTGGGGACTTGAGACCCCCCCAAGTGGTGGAACTTGTTGCAATCTAAACTTGATTACTCATTGTATTGTGTACCATTGAGAGTTGTTGTAGGAGAGTATTGTGAGGAACCGAGGGATAACTTAGGAGGTGACTTCGAACGTTTGTTTGCACTTTGTACCACTCTCTTCTCCCTCTTCTCTTAGTCACGGGGTTAAGTTAGTCCCATAGGGGACGGCAAAGCTTTGAACTATAGACTAGATAAGTTGTGTAAACATTCTCTTCTCCCTCTTCTCTTAGTCACAGGGTTAAGTTAGTCCCATAGGGGATGGCAAAGCTTTGAACTATAGACTAGATAAGTTGTGTAAACATTCTCTTCTCCTTCTTCTCTTAGTCACGGGGTTAAGTTAGTCCCATAGGGGACGGCGAAGCTTTGAACTATAGACTAGATAAGTTGTGTAAATATTCTCTTCTCCCTCTTCTCTTAGTCACGGGGATAAGTTAGTCCCATAGGGGACGGCGAAGCTATGAACCCCCACCCTTCTTAAGAAACTAAAGTCTTAGTCACGTGTCAAAATGCCTCACTCTCACGGCGGAGCTTTGAACCCCCTAAGTCTTAGCGGGGTGTCAAATAACCTCCCTCTTGAGATAGACTCAACGTTTAGTGTCCAACACGGTTGGCACTAAGTCAACGTTTAGCATCCAAGATCCATTGGAGTAAAACCCTTGGGCCACATCGATTGTTCTTTTGTTAGGAGGTTTCTAATTCTACTCAAAAAGCTAGAAATTGCAAGTTTCCAAGTGCTGGACCAGCCCCAGCCAGCCAGCCAGAGCCCGCAGCCCAGCCAGCCAACCAGCCGGGTCCCACGCCGGGTATCGCAGCCAGCCAGCCGGGTACCGCAGCCGGGGGGGAGCCAGGGGTTTTGGGGAGCCAGGGTTCGGGGAGCCAAGGTTTGGGGAGCCAGGAGTTCCTACAAAAAAAAGATAGAAATTAGGTAGTTAGGGGAAAATATAGAAATTAGGTAGTTGAGGGGATAGAATAGAAACTAGTTGAGCTAGGAAGCCATTGCAAAAAAGACTTAATTGTAAGAACACCCGGAAAGGGATAATAAAAAGAGCCGGGACCAAGACATGGCAATGATGGACGTAGCGTGGAGTGAAGAGGACCGGATCCACGGAACAGAGGTGGGCATCTAACCCTACCCTTGATTTGAATTAATTGATGCAATAAGAAAGTAGTTAGTAGAAAAGTCTACACCCCAAGTAGGATTAAGGTCCGGTGTTTAGCAATCACGAATAGAGAGGCGACCATAAAGAGAAGGAAAATAATAAATACCCAACTGTAGAGAAGACGTAGATTAGACTAAGCCAAATACACGCACGTATAGTAGAAGAAGACATAGAGAAGACGTAGATTAGACTAAGCCAAATACACGCACGTATAGTAGAAGAAGACATAGAGAAGACGTAGATTAGACTAAGCCAAATACACGCACGTATAGTAGAAGAAGACATAGAGAAGACGTAGATTAGACTAAGCCAAATACACGCACGTATAGTAGAAGAAGACATAGAGAAGACGTAGATTAGATTAAGCCAAATACACGTGTGCATAATAAACGAATATGTAGAAGAAGACGTGGATTAGACTAAGCCAAATACAAGTACGTATAGGAGACCAATACGTAGAGTAGAGGTACTCAATTAAAATACGTAAAGTAGAAGTAGAACAATACCAACACATAGAGTAGAGGTACTCAATTCAAATACGTAAGGTAGAAGTAGAACCATACCAACACGTAGAGTAGAGGTACCCAATTCAAATACGTAAGGTAGAAGTAGAACCATACCAACACGTAGAGTAGAGGTACTCAATTAAAATACGTAAGGTAGAAGTAGAACAATACCAACACGTAGAGTAGAGGTACTCAATTAAAATACGTAAGGTAGAAGTAGAACAATACCAACACGTAGAGTAGAGGTACTCAATTAAAATACGTAAAGTAGAAGTAGAACAATCTCAATCCGTAGAGTAGATTAAAACAAACCCAACCACATAGAAGTAGGATAAACAAGAACAAAGTAGAAGAGTAGGACAAGAGAACGAAACACATAGAGGGAGCAGCAAGTAGAAGTAGGATAAGAGAATGAAACAACCCTTAGTAGGATAGTTAGGATAGTAAAAAAGATCCATTGCTTGGAAGGCACAATGGATTGACGCTTAGACACCCGTAGGTAGGAGAATTGTTAGAGCCTGGTTGTGATCGCTTAATTCCAAGGGTGGGAATGAAGCGCCCACACTTGAACGTAGCGATTTGTCAATCCTAGGCAGTGAGAACTGAGAAGGGTTCTTTTCCGGTGAGTTCCTCTAAATAATTGTCTGTTCATGTCATTATAGTCAATGAACTTGGAATAAATTCATTTTTGCATTTTGAACACAGAAAAAATTTAATAAACAAAAATGAAATCAGAGTAGGAAAGCAAGAATTATGGGGGTCCCTGAGCTACCTCCTACATATAGCTCAGATCCAAGCTAAGTCTGAGAGGTAGATCAGGGCCCCCCCCCCAATTCTTGTCCTCTGCAAACTTTGAAGTCATAATTTTCCACTTCAAACTGCAAATTTTTTGAAAATGATCATTTGTTGATATTCATTCCAAGAGTTCTAAAATGATTTGTTAGTTGAGCTTGAAGTTTTCAATTTGTAGGGAATGTTTATTTTGACAACTGCAAATACCTCCAGTATCATCTCAAAGGTAAACTTACAAAAATTGTAACGTGAATAAAATCAAAAATCAGAATAAGAATTCTAGAAGTTGGAGGGTCCTTGAAGTACCTTCCAAACATGCCTCGGATCCGAGTGAAGTTCTTGAGGTACTTGAGGGACCCCCAAGTTCTTATTCTTTGCAATTTGTTAAGTCTCTTTTTCCACTTCAAACTAAAAAAAATTTGTAAATGTTTATTTGTTGGTATCCATTCTAAGAGGTTATGAATCATTTATTAGTTGAATTTAAAGTTTCCCATTTGTATTTAGTGTTTGTTCTTCAAACTATAGATACTTCAAGTATGAGCTCGAAGAAAAAGGA
The DNA here is from genome assembly GCA_947034885.2 of Thuidium tamariscinum. Taxonomy (NCBI): domain Eukaryota; kingdom Viridiplantae; phylum Streptophyta; class Bryopsida; order Hypnales; family Thuidiaceae; genus Thuidium; species Thuidium tamariscinum. The sequence goes on along the minus strand of OX344752.2, from coordinate 17,820,034 downwards.
GCAATGAAGACTGAGGACCTACCTACCTTCCTGACCAATTACCTGGACTGCAACTCTCCAACGTGCATGTATACATCGACTCAGCTCAAGAGTCAAGACCTTCACTACTGCTCAACTCAGTGGTAGTGAATGGTACATTGACTGCCCAATCTCATACACGCATCCGTCAAAGGTAGAATTGGAGGTTTCTTTGGAAGGACAAGGCACCAGCAACATGGACGTTGATGAGTTTCCAGAACTTAGTGAGAAACAGAAAGAAAGGGCTATTGCGAAGAAAGAGACCAGGAGGTGGACAGGAGGAAGGCAATACGGATTCAACTCGCTTTGGAGAACAAGAAGAAGAAGGAGGTGGAGCGTGTGGCCAAGTTGGCGGAGAAGGAGAAGGAGGAAAAGGCCCAAGCTAAGGGAAAGAAGAAGGAAGAAGCTAGTGGCATTCCAGCATCCTCTACAGTGGATGAGGGCTCCCAAATGCAGAGTGCATCTCAAGGAGGAATGCAGAGGAAGGCTGTACTTCCAGACTTCATAGAGGAAGTTATTACGCAGGGGACAGAAGTCATTGCTCTTGGAGATGACGATGACGTCACCTCCGAGGAATTGCTTCTTGATGTCTCAATTTCAGAGGTGGTCGACAATGAAGGAATCCGGGAACCAAACTCTTATACAGAGGTCACGGATTTTCTACGGAAGGTAATGTTCTTTTTTGTCTTTGAATTCTTGAATGTTATTTGACTAATAAGATATTTTTTTCTAAACTTGTTTATGGAAATACCCATATATTGAAGAAATATTCTTGCAAATGGTGGTAGGGAAGGTGAGGGTGTATGATGGGGTGGTCAATTGACAGCCAGGATTTGATCTCATGATATTTGACTGCCAGGAGAACTTGCCCATGCTAGATATAGGGGGGTTGAAGCACATTCCTTATTGGAACGCAGATAAGGACTACTTTACGATCTATCAAGCTTTCAACTTTGCACACAAACATTTGCAGGATGACAGGTGCATTGTAGTGTTTCATTATTGGAGCCAGGACTCCTTGGAAACCATTGCAGGTCTTATCCAAGAATACCCTAACATTAGGAAGATGAAGGATTGGATGGGTATGAATTGGATGCACCTTACATCGGCAATCCACAAGGACCAAACGGTAAGACTCCATCATTTGATTACAATAATTTAGTATATTTGAATTTGTTACTTGTTTTGTTACTTGATCTCGTGTAAGTTTGGTTTATGTTTGCAGACATTGAAGTTTGGCATTACACTTTTTGTCAAACATCTTGGAGACAAAGGAAAATCAAATTTTGAATTCAGGCGCTCTCAGACGATACTCAAGGCAGAAGTAGACTGTGAGCGATTCTAACTTCACCTTTGAGCTTAAAATCTATCACACGGGTTCTGTGTCTAATCAAGTATTTTCTCTAATTGGGTGTTCAAAGAGTGCCTTCTAAGCAATGAACTCTTTTAATCACGTTTTCTAATCAATAATTTTTCTAAATGGTTTTAATTCAATTCTATTCCAGAAATCAACTACTCTATTCTATTCTATCCTAATTTATCATATAAAAATCTATCTAATCCTAATTCCAGGCATTTGGTAAAAAGAAACTTAACACCAAAACAATGAGAATAAAAATCAAGTAGGATCGGTTTACTTCTTTAGCATAGATATCCATCGTCCCATCATCGAACATCATCATGTGAATGTAATCACTCATGATCTCACTGGTGAAATCATCGTGGCTCTCCATCTAATCCATTATAAATTCTCACGTTGTTGGTAAAATAAAAGTCTAACCTAATTGGAAACAGAAACACTAATGGTTATATGGATTTAAATTAATTGTGTATCTCTTTTTCATTCCTAATTCCCTGGTAATGAAAAAATACCACAAATTGATTTAATCCACTTAAACAACTAAAATTATGATAGTAAATCTATTTTTAATATGAAAATCAATTAAAAGTTTTGACTAATTGGTTAAGTTTCAATAGTGTTTTTTCCTTTTAAAATTCCCTATTCTAAATTCAAATGAAACCGAATTGTAAAGAATCTAAATCTAACCAAATACTTTCAAATTTAATTAATTTCTAAATTGTCTTAAATTCTCAAAGAAATTAGTTGTCGAATTTTGTCCTTTTTTCCATTTAGTGGGCGTTTTAAAATTATAGCCAAATCTTTTCAAATCTAATTAATTTTTAAATTCCCTTTGATTTTGAAAGAAATTAGTTATCAATTTGTTTTTTTTCTTTCTTGGCTTATTAGGCCTAATAAAGCAAAATCAACAAAATCCAAACTTTCTAAGAATCTAATTAATAACTAATTACCAAAGAATGTAGAACATTCCTATAGAACGAGAATAATTCTAATAGTAATATTCTAAAGAAATTGGTTGTTTATTCTCAAGGGTCAACCCCCAAGAATAAAGAATCAAACTCTATAGTGTTATTCCCTTGGAAATTAGTTTTATTATATATTCCTTCTTGTTTTAGGATTCTGTAACGTTAATCTCTCTCACTCCATTACACACTTCTCATTCTTGTTTTGAAGATTTTTTGCAATGCTTTAGAGAAGGAAATGGCTGTGGTGGAAGTCTTGTGAGAGATGATGAAGAATTATTGGACTTCTCAAAAATTAGATTTTTTTGTGAAAATCAAAATGGAGGGTTGTGGCTTCCACTACCAACCCACGATTTTGATAAAAAAAAATCAAGTTTTTGTATTCCAATTATGCAAGGAAAAGTGTGACCTTAGTTTCAGTTTGGCTCGTAGTCTCTAGCTCGCAGCCTTCAGTTCATAGCCCCCGGCTACGTGGCCGGCCTAGTCCAGTCAGTGGCTCCGGCCAACCAGTCAACGGCTCCGGCTTAGTCCAGCAACTCCGGCTCAGTCTAGTGGCTCCGGCCAGTCCAATACAGGCTTTGTTATAAGCCAAGCCGGTTGCTTTGGCCTTTTCTTTTTCTTTAAAAATCAAATTTGGTCTTTTGGGGTAATTGTTTAATTCTCACCCTTGGAGAAGAGTAGAACTTGAATAATCTTAACAATCTCCCAAATTGTTGAATCACAACCACTTTTCTAGAAGATAATTATCTTTTATGTTTGAAGAGTGAGTGTTTTGAACAAGGATTCAAGATAATTTTGTTGGAGTTCAAAGCTTCGCCATATGAATGTCAAATAGTATTTCAAGAATTTTATTCTCAAAAGGAGGTATACATGACAATGTTTAACTGAACTTTCACTTTAAATTCTTAAAATTTCTTAGTATTTCAAGATTTTGCAACCAAAGGAGGTACACATGACAGTGTTTAAACCGAATTTTGGCACTCAATGCTCAAAATTTCCACGGAATAGTAACGAAGAAAGGATTGAGGTTTTGCCTTTTGTATATGTGTAGCAAATGAGTATCAATTGAAAAGGCCCTAAGCCTTCAAAATTTAAGAACTAAACACAAAACAAGACTTGGCCAAAATCTTTGGTCCAAGCGGTGCCCTAACCACGTCGGTGGCACAAAACAGGGTCATTGCAAGAAAGACCTGCAGCAAAGCGTAGCGTTTTGCACAGTACTCACTTTTTTCTTTGGGAGTACTGTATAAATAGTAAATCAGTTTTTTTTTAAAGTGAAAAATATGTTTGATGTATATACCTTTAAGAAGAAGATACCCTAGGAAGGAAAAGCATAGAAAAATTCTCTAAGTAGGAGAACTAGAAAAGTGCTGAATTTCGTGAAAATTGTAACTTTCACCATATTTTCACATTTTAATTTGTAAAAAATAGGGAAAGTAATTTTTCTTAAAACTAAAATTTTTCCATTTGGGAAGACTTTATGGTAATGGTATTTCACCAAAATAATGATCCGAAAACTATCTTGATTGTTCAAAAATGTACGTGCAAGGGAGGCCTGTTAGCACACATGTAGAGGAAAGAGAATAATGATTTTTTAAATTTCCGTAGATGGAAACATGCCTACTTAGTGTAGGAATAGACCCTAGAAATCTCATCTCTAAATTATTAATTTAAAGTACTCCCCAGTACTAAAAACCCCTAAACCGCAAAGTACGATAAATTAGAGAAATTAGAATTTAAATATAAAATGATTTTTGAAAATTTCTGAAAAATAAGGGTTTTGATAAATATCAAGTCAGTCATCTTCAATAAAAATTTCAAGTTCAAAGAGTTACTGCTTCAAAAGTTATAGCTCATGACAACTCCGTCACTCAAAGTGTGACGCGAAATAGTACAAGTCTTTCTTGCATTCACCCAACAATAGAAGAACAAAGTATCGGTGTACTAAGAGAAAGGGTACTGGCAACCTCGAGGGGAGCCCTTATATACCCGTGGCCAAACCCTCCCTGGTAAATTGCCAGTGGGTAGATGCATACTACGTTGTACTAATATGGACTGTCACAGTCCTTAATTCAGTAGGATGTTTTGGAATTTTTATAATTTCAAATAGAAACAAGTTGTGCAATATGAAAAAGGACTAATTTTCATATTGTATACTTTATTATCTATGCATTGCAAAAGAAATCTTGTCCAAATAGTTTATATTCTATTTGTGAAGGACTTTTATATAGACTCTTTATATATTGTCACAGTCCACAACATTCACCATAAAGACTCATTGATCAATAAAGAATTCAAATATTTTGCAAAAGAAGAAATTATATTTAAGTAGGGTTATATATGATAAAATGGTTAGGTTTAAAATATGTTGAATTGGACACCTAAATTTGTAGATATGGACTATTATCTATCCAGAATTGCCACCAAATTTTGGGGATTGATTTGACACATTTAAAGTTAAAATTTTGATATGATGTCTTCACTAAATGTTCATACAAGTGTTTATCTAAAATGGTATTCTTTTTCAAATCATTTTTTTATCATTTTCAGCAACTTTTGGACAATTGAATCCATCCAATGTATAAAATGCCATTAAAAATGGACTAAAATGACGCCACTTTTGGCATAGCGTATTATGCATTTGCCCCAGTGAAAACACTTTGTTACTTCTACCTCTAAACTACCCTAATGTAATTTCAAAATAATACTTGTTTAATGGTGGAAATTTCTAGATCCATCCCCATTTAGCTAATAAAATCTTGGCCAAATCAAATCCAAGATCTTAACCCAAGATATTTTGAAATTAACCCTAATCTATCTAGATATTTTGCAAATTAATCAAAATTTATTTTGAAAATTGTCTTTCTTTAGCCCAAAGATGACTTTTTACGCAAGAAAGAGATCTTGACCAAATCCAATCTTTGATTTTCCAAGAGATATTTCCAAAATCACTTTTAATTAACCGCAATCAACGATTAAAAAGTCAAACTAAGAGCTGACCTTCTCTATCTTTTAGGGAACAACTCGAAACGAAATACCGTTTGCACCATTGTCTTCAGAAGACCCCAATTAGCATATGGGACTCCTTACCCCTCACTCCTGGGCCGTTTGTACACCCAAATTGGAATTACGGTAACTCCAATTAAAAGTTAAAAATCTAACTTTTAGGATTTGCGCATTTTGATGAATCTGTGAAGCCAGGGTCGTTAGGAATGTCTCTTCATTTGCGTCAATCAGACATCATTCACTCTTGCTACGCTGTTCAACCTGCCGCCAAATTGTAAATTCTATTGAAATTTGATGTCGATGTTGGTTCTAGTAGTTGGGGATGTCGGAATGTCTTCAAACTTGACTGGGCATTTATTAAGCACACAAAAACCTATTCTAATTTTTAGTGAGATTTTACCGCATCATACGTAATTTCTAAAAATTTACGAATATTTTTATGTGTGGTTGACTTCCCATGGAGTCAACGTGAAATTTCGAAAAAATCTGAAATAAATTGGGTAACATCTAGGGCACTCCTAGATCCTTAGTGTATGTTCCACGCAATCTTGCACTTGTCTACTTTTAGTAATTTGGAATTACTTTGTCCAATTGGACAATTTAATTCCCAATGCCCAGAAATTGTGGACAATTGTTTGATTCTTATTCGCTCCTGGCATACTCCTACCCTTGGAACACCTTTTTGTAGTCTTTAATCTCCAATTCCTCCATCTTTCATTTCTTGAAATTCCAATTCTCCAAGTTCTTCGTGAGAGTTTCACTTTTAAATTCAATTTTCCCAAAATTTAACTTAGGCCTTGGTAAGTCCTTTAAACTTACAGTAAACTCTATTGGCTTAGTCAGTATGTCATGTGCATCCTTAAAAGGTTGATTTTGCACAGACAAACACTAAGACTGACTAACTCTCGTTTTCTCATTTCTCTCGGATTTACTAAATATTCACTCAAACTCACTTCTAAGACTTAGAATGATAGAAATTCATAGAATTAGGAATTTTCCACCTTCTAAGATGGTTCTTCACCATTTTGGTAGAGACTACTACTAGAACTCTCCTAACACTCTTTTTATATATTTTTCTTGTATTTTTAAACTAAATTTCGCAAATTATTTGCGAAAAATGAACTTAGAGTTCCAAGTGCCATCTTGAGGGCTCACATAGACCTCCATTGTGATGACCTGCTCATGAACTACACGACGGAGGATACAATGTTAATGAATGATATGGATCAAATGGCCTAGTGTGGAGCTCAAGAGAAGGACGCATGCTTCTACCAGTTCATCATCGAGGGCACCACTGATGAAAGGGACATTGTACTAGATTGCACTGCATCTACAAGTGAATTCTTGTTCTAAAACTTATATACACATTCTTCAATTCTTTTCTATAGAGAATCATTATGAATGATACAAATCTTGGTTTGTAGCACGTGCTTTCATTATTGCATGTCGTGCAACCGGGAGGCATATTGTAGCATTGGAAGAAGATAAGAGGATTTTCCAACACATCCTCTTGCCAATGAAAAAGTCTACCTCTCCAATGACCACGGCTCCAAGTCCATAGGAGCCTACAATTGTATTATCACAAGACCAAGAGGCTATGGTGATAGTACCTCGCAAATTCGTACGGCGCCCAAAACCTAGTAAGTAAGTTTTTCTTATTTTTAAATTTATCAATTTCTTATATATTTATTATGTTTCATAAATCTAACAATACTTCCTTTGAATTTACAACAGTGAGGGAGTAATCGTGGAGGACGAAGTGAAGAAGAGACAAAGACTCATCTTAAGCCCAAAGAAGCCCTTTGATCTTTCAGTCTATGCAGAGCAACTAGCTTCAGCATTTACGGAGTTTGGTACTTCCAAACCCAAACATCATAAACCTTCATACGCTCTAAATGTCTTACAATTTATAAATGGATCAACATTAGAGGGTAGAGAGACTTTAGACTCTTCTAGTGACAGGGACTCTGCAACGGAGTCTACTGCATATTAGACTCATGAGATTGATATATCTCATAAGTCAAATCAGTATGTTTGGATTTTGATTATGATTGGATTTGTTTGCTTCATGGCTATATGTTATGTGATTTTTTTTCCATCTAGTCTTGTATTCTAAGCCTTTATATTCTATAAACCCTAAAGCATGAGGTATACAATCCTAGAGAAGAATTACAGAAAGTAGACTTTAACATTTTAAGTATTTGAATTTTCTTAAAATTATTTGAAGAACATTATTGTATTTTTTGAAGCAAGGTGTATCCTAAAATTCATCTTGTAGAATGTCTTCATGAAAAAAAATGGGGAATGAAATATATATTTACCTCTATCCAAAACCTTTAACCCAAGAAATGGGGATTGAAATAGACATTTAGCTCGTAGAATGTCTCTGTCAAAAAATATGATGAATAAAAAAAATATTCACCTTGTGGAATGTCTCCGTCCAAAAAAAAGGGGGATTGAAATAGACATTCACCTCGTTCAATGTCTTCGTCCAAAAAAATGGGGAATGAAATAAATATTCACCTTCTGCAATATCTACGTCAAAAAAAATGGGGAGTGAAATAAATATTCATCTCTTTAAATGTCTCCGCCCCAAAAAATGGGGAGTGACATAAATATTCACCTCTTAAAATGTCTCCACCAAAAAAAATGGGGAGTGAAATAAATATTTCATGTTTTTTGAAATACAATATGCTTCTAAGAAATAAAAGGTGAAGAAAGGAAACAATGTATGACCCTAAATCTATTCAATGTTATACAAAGATAATTTTATTTATCCATGATTTGGAATCACGAGCTATTTTGATGAATTCCAAGTTTTTAGATAAGAATTTCTAAACACTAAAACCCCACAATCCCAAAACAGTATACATTCATTAAAACCACAGTCATAGGTACGTGCACGGTTATAGATCTTCATCCTTTTTTTGGAAGAAAAAAAATTCCTGCTCACAGGCTTGCACGCTAGCAACTCTGAAAGAAAGACTACCATTTTTGACTTTTTTTCATACAAATGTGAGCTTGTGAAGTGCAGTTGCCTAATTTTTTGGAGGGCCAATAAAAAGATTTTCATGAACTCAAATACTAAGATCTTACAATCCACAAAGTAGAAATTCCTAAAATCTTTTCTACACGTTTTTAAGTTAGCATATTATAAGATCTTACAATTACAAGAGTCTAATAATGTTCATTTTTAAGAATTTGATTTTTATATTAGAAATGGAAATTTTGGAGTGTTTTAGATGAAAAGATAGTCAGGAGATTTAAAGATTTAACTAAATTCTAGAAGGAAGTCCGTATATAAAAATTTAAAAACTATGCATATATAGGCCTATAGGGGTTTCAATTCTTCAACTATATCATGAGTTTAGTTTTTTATTGAAATGTATACAACTCAACAATTCTAAATTCATTTATTTTTAATTTGGTCTTCACGAAACTTTTTGGCCTTTTAAACTGATACAAAAATTACAAAAGCTATCTTCCAAGCTATTTTAACCCCTAAAGCCCTGAGGTGCGTTTTTTGGCATTATAAATTTTTTGGGCAACTCACTATGAATGGAGTTTTTATTTATTTTTGCTGAAATTCTTACACAAGATGTGCCCAAGGAGTAGCTTTAAGGCCCAACAATTTTCGTAACTTTTGACTTTGTGGTTAAGAAGTTATGGCATGATATGTCGTTTTCTTTACTCGTAGGGCAGCCCGGGCAACTGAAAAAACTTCTTTAAAAAAACTTTTTTTTCGAAAGTGAAATCTCAAATTGATTCTTTAGGTTTTTATAGACATGGGAAACTTTGTTTCATCCCATTTGGATTAAGGAGTCAAAAGTTATGAGCAATTTTAGTTGCGGGTAGGTATGGAATTTTTGAAAACCATACCTACCTGCAAACTAAAATTTCTCATAACTTTTCACTCCTTAATCCAAATGGGATGAAACAAAGTTTCCCATGTCTCTAAAAACCTAAAGAATCAATTTGAAATTTCACTTTTGAAAAAAAAAATTTAAGAAGTTTTTTCAGCTACCCGGGCTGCCCTACCAATAAAGAAAACGACATATCATGCCATAACTTTTTAACCACAAAGTCAAAAGTTACAAAAATTGTTGGGCCTTAAAGCTACTCCTTGGGCACATCTTGTGTAAAAATTTCAGCAAAAATAAATAAAAACTCCATTCATAGTGAGCTACCCAAAAAATTTATAATGCCAAAACATGCACCATAGGGCTTTAGGGGTTAATTCTAATGATCCTACTTATAATATGGGAGTTGTTATTTGGGACTTTAGTCTCTTTAGGTGTTGATACTTTTTATATATAGATCTTAAAGACCAAGGTAGGACAAAGAATGAGTATGGATAATGTATATAATTCACTAATACAATGAAGCAACCAAATCCATTTTTGACCCTTCTCTAATTATGAACCCTTTCTTAACCCCTAAAGCCCTAAGTTGTGTTTTTTGGGCAACATAGTGATTTTGGATAACTCACTATAAATGGAGTTTTTATTTTTTTCCTTTGAAATTTTCACACAACATGTGTCCAAGGAGTAGCTTCAAGGCCTACTCTCATAACTTTCCATTATACGGTTAAGAAGTTATGGCATGATATGTTGTTTGTTTGAATGTTGGGCACCCTAAGTAGCAAAAAAAACTTCTTTAAGAAAAACTTTTTCTTAAAAGTGAAATTTCAAATTGATTCTTTAGATTTATATAGATATGGGAAGCTTTTAATTATTCCATTTGGATTAAGGAGTCAAAAGTTATGAGGAATTTTAGTTTGCAGGTAGGTATGGTTTTCAAAGACTCCATCCCTACTCGCAAACTAAAATTCCTCATAACTTTTGACTCCTTAATCCAAATGGAATGATTAAAAGCTTCCCATGTTTGTATAAATCTAAAGAATCAATTTGAAATTTCATTTTTAAGAAATTTTTTTTCTTAAAGAAGTTTTTTTTGCTACCCTGGCTGCCCAATATTCAAACAAAACATATCATGCCATAACTTCTTAACTATGCAATGGAAAGTTATGAAAATTATTGGGCCTTGAAGCTACTCCTCGAACACATGTTTTGTGAAAAATTCAAAAAATAAAAATAAAAACTCCATTCATAGTGAGCTACCCAAAATTGCTATGTTGCCAAAAAATGCAACTCAGGGCTTTGGGGGTTAAGACCCATTCTAAACTTATCATAATTCAATTCAATTGAAAGCTAGTTAGCTTTTGAGATATTGATGAACTCTTATATATCCTTTGGATTCCTACTTTATAAGGAATAATTTTAAACAAGTCTACAAACTTTAATAAGTGCCTCCCAATACCATTTTACATCAAATATTCAATAAAAATGAAAAAAAAATGAAAGATAGAAAAAAGATCATTGGGTTTTTCTCCAAAATGATAATTAACACAAATTAATCAAATTATGGTTGTTGATAGCAAGAGGAAGACAATTTTTGAAACGAAATATGTGTGGTTACTTTACATCCAATTTTTTTTTCCATTGAAACACTTATATTGATTGATTGACTTTAGATTGTCAAAAGTCTTACTCATAACATTTAGTAGCCTGCATTGTGACTACCATCAATTGGCTTTATAGTAAGGTAAGTGAACCCATCGTCAATAAAATTATATTAGTGGGGTACATTTAAAAACTTCAATGTACACCACCATTACAATTATGCTCACAATGAACTTGCTCTAATTTTTATTCACAATAGGTTCATTTACCTCAAATGGTACTCCCTTTGTCCCACTGAAATCTTTCCAAATTCTTCTTGCAAAGATTGTAAATTAGCCTAATTAGGAAGCTTTTAGTGGGATAGATGGAGTATGAAATATTCCTCAACCGTTAAGAGCCTCAGTGTCTGATTCGGCACATTTGAAGGCTTTGTTTAGAAGCCGAATGTACCGAGGAGAGGACGACAGCCAATTTTGCAACAGAATTGGCAATGATGGCCAATTACGAAGTTCTCAATGTGTTCTCAATGTGTTCCCTTGACTCTTAATATTAGGGAACGTTTTGCATCTGGTAGATTCTACATCATGGTTTGGCCAAGTGGCTCGCCCTTAGGGCTCACTCGCAGCCTTACCATGAGGTAGAATTCGCCAAATGTGGAACGTTCTCTAGTACAATAATAGCCGTCATGCCTCCTTCCATATACATTGCTCAGAGCATCTCCATGCCTACACAAAACAAGATGCAAACTGGGCAAGTTGTCGGCCTCGGCCATGTGAATTGCCCCATGGCACGCATGGAGAAGGAAAAAATAAGGTTGGGCCCGGCCAAATATGGTGATGGCTTGGCCAAATGGCGAGCCATCACAAAATCGAGAGTCAACCCGGCATTCCTTTTTTTTGCCTTTCTTCCAACTTCTGAGGCACTTGGGATTAAAAAAAGTCTTTCTCATGTCAGAATCTCCTTAGGTGGCACCTCAAAGTCCGAAATAGCTTGCTTCCCCGCCTCATTGGCCATGTTGGGGTGGAACAAATTTTTTTAGCCGGTCCCGGGCTTCCTTAACCCTTGAACGATGCCATGGACATTTGGCGTCCGCTGAATGACAAAGAACGTTTCCTTTCAAGACAAAGATGCAACTTTTCATCCTCGATATCAGGGGTGGAAAGGGAAGATCTTCTACAATACTTTGACTTTCAATGCATATATTTGGCTTTTTCAAAGTAGGTGATGTCACACGGTATCAAAATGCATGGTTTCCACGGCCACCAGTATGTCCTTCAAAGGGTTAATGGCTTGACAAGTGCTCCCTGGCCGGGCCATTTGCCCAAGCCAGGCGTGGGGATGCTCTCATGATATTGAGCCTCCACCTCCTGTGCACTCCTACCATGTACTGTATAGTACCCGGCAAGTCTGAATCGTCCACTGCACCAAGCTACCGTCCCTTAAAGCGGCAGTCACTGAACTTTAAACCGCTCTTTCTCTTCCACCTCTTCGACCTAGAAGTTGTAATTAGTATCATTAGGTAGAATTAGTAGTGTAGTTGCAAGTGTCAGTAAGCATTAATTGAAATACCACTAAAATATTCACATGAATTGAAATTAGTAGACATGTGTTGTTGCGGTTGCAAAACATCTACACAACTTCAAGAAATATCAGTGCACCTGGAGGTCACAGATTTGCCTAGATTGAGTTGAAATTTTGTACAAATGAAGCTTGTAAGTTGATTCAATTACTGCAAATTTCATTTTGGGAGTTGTTGATCACATGGAATTTTAGTTGTTGATGGATTGTTGCGATGTATGGACTAGATTTTGAGGTTCTTCATTGTGGCTCAATATCAAGTTTGGTTATGTGACTTGTGTCAAAGTTCTGGGCAGATTTTAGCTACTTTAGAAGGTATGTACACATGCTGGTTTTTGAAATTATTGAACGTATGTAGTTGTGAATGAATTGAAACAGTAGAGGCAGTTCCTTAAAAGTATAAGTATCTGTGGTCAAAATTAATTCATGACTTGACTCTCAAACATGAGCTAGGGTGCAAATTCGAGTTTGTTGGGTGGTAGTATATGGATCAGATCATTCGAGAGGAATCAAATCATACTGTTGGGCTCTAGGATTATCAGATTCACTCATAATATTGTGGCCTATTGTTATAGCAGATCATTCATGTAGAATTTCGTTTGATTTGGCATTTGCAATTTGAAGTGCTCTTCTTGTGTTCTAGATTTGTGCAAAATGGGAGGTCGCCGTTTGAGTATAGAAGAGAAAGGTATTATAGTTGGAATGAGTTGTTCACACATGTCACAATATAGCATCGCAACAGAGTTAGGCATGGCACGTTCCACTGTTGAGTATGTTTTGAAGAAATTCCGGGATGATAAAACAGTGGTCACTCGTAAAGCTATACGTCGACGTTGCAAATTGACAGAGCGAGGTAGAAGGGAATTGGGACGCATTCTTACACAGAATAGACGCATTCCACTTGCATCCATTGTAGAAAAGATGAGTGAGAAAGTTTGTGTGCGTACATTAAGGAAGGAGATTAAACGTATTGGTTTCCGCAATCGTGTTGCAGCAAACAAGCCATTTCTTACGGACAAGCACAAGGCTGATAGATTGGCATTTGCCAAAAAATATCAATCTTGGGAATTGTCGAATTGGATGAATGTGATATGGACAGATGAGTCATCCTTCGAGGTAGGCAAAAACTCACGACAAGTGAAGGTTTGGCGGCGACCATACGAACGTTATTCATCATATTGCTTAGCACCCACTTTCAAATCCGGACGCATATCGATCATGATTTGGGGTGCTTTTACAGGTTATGAGAAGTGTCCCATTGTTATAATACCATCTGATAGACGCACAAGTGCTGATTTTGTAGACATCGTGTATGAGGGCCGATTGAGTGGCTTTTACTTTATGCATAATGATCCTCAAAGTCTTCATCTCATGGAGGATGGGGCCCCAGTGCATCGTAGTACCTTACCAAAACAATGGCGAGAAGCACATAAGATGATGAAGATTACTTGGCCTACAAACTCACCAGACTTGAATCCTATAGAAAATGTCTAGATGATTCTAAAAGACCATGTACAAAATGGGACTAGGCCAAACAACAAAGAGGAAATGGTCAAAAGCATTGAGCAGGCATGGGAAGATATATCTATGGAGACTCTCGAAATCCTCATTGCTAGCATGCCTCACCGAATACAAGCTGTAATTAATGCAGGAGGTAGTAGCACTAGGTGGTAGATAGTATGGCACTAAATATACTATTGTTGTATGTTTTGACTAATTCAATGAAATACATTATTATGATATGAAACTAGACTTCATTACCTTCCAAATGCAATTTACGGTTTGCAATTTCATCAATTTCTGTGCCTCTGGTGTCATTTCGAAATTTCAGTTACAATGTTGTTTTTTGGCCGCAGCAGAGGATGGACGATTCAGACTTGCCGGGTACTGTACACTCCAAAGCCTTGAATCAACTGTCGATAACTTCGAATTTGCGGCAGAAGCTTTTCAACCAGCCCACGAGGATTGAATGTCGTACGGACCAACTCCGGTTGCAATCCCGTCCCTCCAATCATGCACGTTTCTGCGCATCCATGGTCGGGTATAAATCTCTAGCTCTTCATCTGGCTGGCAATTTCATTGCATTCCGGATCAGTCTGAATTCATTCTGGTCGATTGGACACGAGTTTCACGTGATATACTTGGGTGTGCAAGACGGAGCTTCGATTCCAGTTACAGCAGCACCCGCTATGGCGGTTGCAACACCTTCCTCAGGTGATCGAAATTGACGCGAAATGGCCTTGGATGCATCCTTACAAAGAGTGGTCGAGTATTTTTATTGGCACTCTGTTTGGGCTAATCTAGTTCTGTGTTTTGGGTTGGTTCTGTTTGCACATCCTGTATTGGTATTGATTAGCTGAAGTGAAACCTCGCAGATGGACATGAAAAGAGTTGGAAAGACGTTCGAATGGGCTCTGAAAAAGTTAGAAATTCAAACTATGGTTGAATGTCTAGCTAATTGTGTCTGCATGACTAGGGCTGCATGAATGAATTATGAATGAGGGCTATAGTAGTATAATATGACTACTTTTATGTTTTTATGTTTAATATTCTATTTGTAGATCCTGTGTTTTTCAGCCGTAGTACGTGTAACTTCTCAGATGAACTGAAAAAGAGTTGGAAAGATCCCGTCGATTCTGGGAAATCCAATCTAAGGGTTTTTAGGGTTTGTTTTTTTGAAACGAATGAACCAATCTAAGGTTTGGATATACACAAACTGTGTGTCGTGCTATATATTGTGCGCAGGGGAACATGAGGTGACGCTAGTAGAAACCCTACTTTAAATTGAACCCTGCCCAGCTAGCTCCACTCTGAGGGTTAACCGAAATTTCTAAAAATTGGCACTAGCTTTGAGAACTCCCAGTAACGTGAGATCTTGAATTCCAACTGGTACTATTTTTTAGGATTCGTTGCACATGAATGTCACGATGATGGAACTTGAAACCTTTTTGCCATGATTGTAAGAAATGCTGGTGATGTCTGCAGAGAAGTGGACCGGTGGCATCGAACCCAGGACCCTGGACTGTCCTTTGGACATCGTGTGGGATTTGATGACGGACTGGGGGCGCTGGGACCAATTCTACCCGCAGGACCCTAGCCCTGCCTTCCAGATCTCGTCGCGCCTGGTGGAGGGCGAGAATCGGAAGCTGGGGTGCTTGCGCTACGTCAATCAGCTGGTACCCCAAACGTATGCCTACGAACGCTTGATAGGCATCGACAACGACAAGCACTACCTCTCGTACAACGTGGAAGACAATAACTTATACGGTGGTCTCCGCAACTACGTCGCCAAAGTTCAGGTACAGTTATTCATCAATCCAACTCAATCCAACTCAATCCAACTCCATGGCTCTGAATCTGGAATCACAGGCAGCTTCTATTAGTTGAAATTCTGGTGTGAAAAATGTTCATTCTGGGTACATGGTCACACGTTTGTTGGGAAACCATCTACCTAGAATTTTGTGCATTCTACGCAGTGGGAAACTGGGAATTCAACATGATCTGCCTGTGAATGTCTCACTTGCAGGCCAGGGCTCGTGCACGACGTGTACGAAGCGACGTCTTCTAAGAGTGGTTTTCATAGATGCTGTGGAATATATAATCAATGTGATCTGGGAATTACCATGTTTTTCCTGAAAATTTTGAAAATTTCCGAAGATACATACACTTGTGTGTTAGACCAGTTATCGATCGGAGGTTTCGGACATAAATGTCAACAATTGGCAATCAATTCGCTGAAATCTATCCATTATAATTAGTAGGAAAACTACCAGGCGTCCAGGCCCCTGAGCTGTGCTCTGTTCCACTTCAGTTTCGGACGTTTCGTGGGCATCGATCGATCGTAACGTCAACTTAGTTAAATTGGCGGTATTCCATTTCTTTGCCACGTTTCAGGACTCGTGGCTATAAATTCATACTTTTCCTAGTTTGATGCCTGAACTTAGACCTTTGTGAAGATGTACGTCACAAGTTGTGACGCCAGAATGGCGCCAATTCAATCAATTGCGCACGGTTTTTCTTAATTTTGTGTTTACATGGTCAATTGATTCCCGTACACGTGTGGTTTGAGAGTGTGCAGTTCAGCCCAACGAGTGACGGTAAAACGAAACTGGACTACTGGAACTTCGAAGTGGAGCCTTTGACGACTGTTTCCAGGGAGGACTTCTCGAAATTCTTGGATTATTTCCTGGGGACAAAGTTCGCGACGGAATTGGAAGCCACCGCCAGAAAGTTGGCAGCTTCCCAACCCTAAACGAGTGCCCATCACCACCATCTCCACCACAAGCACTAGCTGCAGATCGATACATGCCGGATGGGACTCAGCCAGTCGATCAAGAACTCGAATCAATTTGAGTCCCATCGAGGGTTGTGGATTTTCTGTCACATGAATGCAATGCGAAATTAAGTGGTTTGGTTTGGTGATCGAGATTGTGCATTTGACAGGGTGTTCAGGAACTACTTGGCAGCTTGATCGAGAGTCCGTGAAATCTACAATCCTAGAGTACTCAGATGTATACCGATTCTCAAGTGGTGGATCTGGTGAGTGTATCTGTGTATGTACTGCACAGCTTCTGAAGAAAGTCGTGGACATGTTTGTCCGTGAAAAGTATGTGACTAATTTATATTTCCCAAACTGTGTGCGCTTGCAATTTCTGTGCCGAAAGGATTCATGGCTTCTGAACTGCCATGCTCATCAACGATTATTCTGTATATTGGTTGCGTTACAAGCATATCGTTATTTAATGATGTATATTTGAAAGAAAAAATTGAACTTTCAAGTACGTGCACAGAGATTACAAACTGCGTTTAGTGTTGATTGGAGGTTCCAAGCAGGAGAAGTACCAGTTGCCAATTTCTTGAAGTTTTGCCAATTTGGCGAACATGATAAACCTAGTGGCCAGCTCTGGCCATGCCACCAGGCAGCTGAGAGGATGAAGAACCTTGGTTAATTGAACCAATGAACGGGGAGTACCAGCATTTAGTTACATCGTAGCCGGTTGATCTTGAGATTTTCGGATTGAGATCAAAAAGTTTCGGCAAAGGTTCTGGATGAAAAAAAAGATTTTTGGAAATGGACCAGGTAGCAAAATAAAATGTCGGCTTTTTGCCGTTCATTCTAAGAGCATGTTGGAAAATCACCAATTCAAAATACATGATTCCGGTTTTTAGCCAATCAGGATTATACTTTGTAGGAAATTTTTTATATAGTGAACTAGGTACTAAGGGGTGATTGCAAGAAACACATGTCCTATTTTGTGTCACACTACGTGTGCTGATCTGTTTTTTGGCCATAACTTTTGTGTTTTGCCTCCGATTGATTCAAGATTTGTAGGGAAGGTACCCATAACTATCATAAAACTTTCATAATATTTTCATAAATTTCATAAAATAATTTACTATTCAAAAATAGACCCCGATTGGATGTCACACTTGGCAGTTTAGGGTTTTTTAGTACTATGGAGTACCTTTTTTTAATGATTTTAAGATGAAATTTGGATGAGATGGTCTTTTAATAGACTACTTGCTCTCTAGGGAAGGATTTTTAAAAATAGTTAATTTTATGTGGTGTGGAGGTCTATAAAGTGAACTCCCTTCTGCTTGTATTTTCAAATATATAAAATATTATTTTGGTGGATTTTTTTGTGAATAACCATCTCCATAAAGTTGTTGCAAATGGCCACATTTTATTTTTTGAAAATATCTATTTTTACTATTTTTCCCTAATTAAAACATTTTTTGGAGGTTTGGCACTTTTCAAGTTCTCCTACTTAGAGAATTTTTCTATCCATTTCCTTCGGTGAAAACCTTCATCTTTGAGGTATATACACTGTTCATATTTTTAAAACTTTTTAAAAATTAATTTTCTAATTTTAAAGTATTCCCGAAAAAATTAGCCAAACGCAACAAAATCGACAGGTGTTTCTTGCAATCACCCTAAGCCGCAATGATACATACCACATAGTATCCTACCTTAGGAATTTACAGACCATAACTTTAGTACCTCACTAAGAGTGTAAGAGTCTTTACACTCGCTAAGTGTCTTTTATTCTTTTAGCTTACCTACTCCAAGTCTGTAACCGACTTACAGACTTACAAAAACTGAGTTATTATTTTACTAAGACTCGCAGTAAGTTAGTAATCAGTCTTTTACAAGTGGTTTTAAACTTACTATTGATGGAAAATGAGAATGAATGATGGTAGTATGGCATAGCCTATAGGGTTTACAACCTCACAAGGTCATTGAGTCACTCTCACTCACCCATCAGTGATTCCTAATCAGCCTAAAACTTGGGGTTTAATGTTTTTCACAAATCACGAGTTCATAAGCTTCTTGTAACTTGACTATGCTCTTGTTGCCTTGTTTGTTGCACATGTTCTTTTATTATCTTCAATGGCATTATGTACACATGTTGGTTGGTATATTACTCACCTCAATATTTTGGCTCATGTTGTTTGATTCTTGTGAGTGGTGGCTTGTTCCAGGGCTGTCCGGACGTCCAGCGTCTAGCGTCCGGCACCCCGCGAACGTCCTGTGACATTTGAATTTCCTGTATTTAGTGCGCCCGGTAAAAAACAGAGGCGGATGGCCGCCCCGGCAGCCGGCGTCGGAGGTCCCGTCCGATCGCTTGTCCGCCCCGACCGCCGGCGTTGGAGGTCCCGTCTGCTGCGCCCATGTCTGCGTCCACCTCGACCGCCGGCGTCCGCCACGACTACGATCCTGTCTGCTCCGACTGACCGCGTCCGCCACGCATCCGTGATGGCGTCCGCATCGACCCTGATGAGAATGTCTGGAAAAAAAATTAAAACTTTTCACCGTATGAGGTAACTAGTCAATTTAAGAGCTGAAACTGAATTTTGGGGAGGGGAAACGTCTTAAAATATTTTCCAGTAAATTGCCTTTGAAAGACAAGTGGAATTGACATCTAACCGAAATTGTTTTATAATTTTTGAAGTTTTGTGGAATTAGTTATGAATTTTTGAAGTTGAAAGGGCATAGGGCTTTGAAAACACCCACCCCTGCAATGTACACCCTTTGTACATTGCTGAAGGCTACAGAAAGCAACATATACAAGTAGTGAAAGTAGGCGGTTTTAGGCGCATTGAACTTGCAATTGGTGGGGAAATTCATAATTAATTTTTGGAACAATGTACTTGATTACTTGAACAAGTTAACAAGAAGATCAACAAGTTGGTTTTCAAAAAAAAAAATTAATGATGAAGATTTTGATTTTATAATTCCTTTAGGCGTTAATAGCAGTAGTCATCAATGATGGCAAATGACCCTATTAAACTGATACTAAAAAAATTAATAATTTTGTTTCTAAATTCAAGAAATTTAAATTTTACTAGTAAAAACATTGAATTTAAATAGTATTAAAATAATTTTAAAATAATGATGAAAATAATAAAATAATAATAATCTTGAAAACAACATCTTTATGTGGTTACATTGATTCCACATTAACCCCTCAAATTTAGGCATAAAAAAAGTGGATGTGCCTTGTTCAACTTTAATTCTAACTTTCAATATAGCCATTTTGGTATTTGACTTAAAATAAGAAAATGAAGCTTGAAAATTTTTCTTTTTATTTCAACTTAAAATTTTGAAAAATTCCAAGAATTGAAAAATTTATTGCAATTGCAAGTTCTATGTGTTGAAATCCGTCAAACACAATACATTGTCTTTTTCATTCATATTTATTCGTTTTAAGATCAATCTTTAATTTCAATTTCAATATTCAGTTTTCCATTTAACATTCATTAATGGTGAAAATTTCAAACTATTCCAATATATAGTATAATTGATATAATTTTCTTAACTTTTTACTTTAAAATTATTACAATAATATGTAGTTTTCATCAAGCAATTTGTAGAAAAATAGAATATGTAGAAAGTTAAATTTTACAATAGAATTTCTCTTGATAATGTATAAAATCAAAAATTTAATTTTCTTTAATAGCCAAATTTGACTTTGAGGTCTTTGTTATTGTAGTTTTTGGTTCAAAATTTTGTAAAGGCAAATTGAAAATTTTATATAGTGATCTCCATTTATACTTGTACCTTTAGAAGAAATTGAAATTATTTCGGATTTTTTTTGCTAGTTTTCCTATATTTATTTTTAATTTTTGTAAAAAAATGATAACAATTAGAATTTTTCTCAAAATCAATTACTCCCATTTTTGGTTCAATTGATAATCAACTATTGTTTCAATCAAATTTTTGTTTCAATTGATTTTGTTATTTTTGTTTCAATTAAAAATCTTCACAAAATCAATTGAAACAAAAATATAAATTTTATATCAATAAAATTCATAGTTTCTATTCCATTTGGTCAAATATCATCCTTAAGCTAAAATAAGCATATCTTATTTTGTTCAAACATCAATCTTATATTTTTATTACTTGAAACTATGAATTTTATATCACTATGACGAAATTCAAATGATTTTGAGAGAAATTTTAGTCATCTTTTTAGTTGCAAATATGAATTGGTGGGGAAATTCACAATAAAATTTTGGAACAATGTACCCTATTACTTGAACAAGTTAACAAAAAGATCGATAAGTTGGTTTTCTTAAAAAAAATTTAATCATGAAGATTTTGATTTTTGACATTCCTTTCGGGACAAGTTTTTAGTATTTTGAAGTACATTTGGGGCACGAGTCCTTTTGGGGTTAATGGCATTTTCGAATTTTGAATCATGATCTGTCCATGTCATGATTTTATTTAAAATTGCCATAAATTTCTTAGAGCTCCGCAAAAAGAATTTTGTCATTTGAATTTCATTTGTGAAACGTTTGTACACCTCTGAAAAATATATAACTCTCTTGAAGTTCACCCTAACATACTCAGATTGCAAGTCAGGGCGCTAATAGGTACTTCTACCTTACTTACTACTTAGACCTTATACATCATGCAAATTGTTACACAACCTTATCAAGTATCTATGTGCACAACAACATCTACCAACAATAAATACTATTGATCTCATTCCCCCCCCCATGAATACGTTTGCCTATCAAGTATCAAAGATCATAAACATTAATAGTTCAAATTTTCAAATGCTTTCAGTAATTCAAAAAATATAATAGATTTCATTTGGGTTGCCATACATTGGTGCTCCGTATATATACTACGTATTATATATGCCGCACGTGTACATTCTCTCTATAACATAGACTATATATCATTCTATACTTACTTATGCTACTATACTTACGTGTGCTATTATACTATGCAGATCTATTCATACGAATGCCGAAAGTATTCATTGGGAATAGGCCAGTTGAAAGTATTGGTCCAACGATTGATGATGCGTGCCAAACCGCCTGCATTCTCCGGGCCGTCTTTGCAAGGGCGCTCCAAGTATGCACGAAATGACATTGCCAACGCTTGGTGATCAAATTTGCTCATGCTTGCCGTTTCCATGTTCAACTTGTGGTACTCCTCTGACATGCAATCCCTGTTAATTGCCATGGCTATTTTGCACACCGCGTACTCCTCCGTTGCAATGGATAAACTTGGAATTATTTACACATTTTTGTCTTTTTCGTGCAAATATGCAATCTTCTTTGTCACCCACCAACGGTTTGCAAAGCAGCGTCCATCTCTTGTTTGGATGTGAACACGTACAATGACTTCGGTGCTTCTGTAACGTACGAAGTCATGCCCCAATCGCACACTCCAATGTACACGCGCGACTCGTCCGCGG
The DNA here is from genome assembly GCA_947034885.2 of Thuidium tamariscinum. Classification (NCBI taxonomy): domain Eukaryota; kingdom Viridiplantae; phylum Streptophyta; class Bryopsida; order Hypnales; family Thuidiaceae; genus Thuidium; species Thuidium tamariscinum. The sequence goes on along the minus strand of OX344752.2, from coordinate 17,797,935 downwards.
GAAAGTGCAACATAATGTTGTCCAGTGAGATATCATTGTGCAAATATCCTGCATCGTGCACCGCATGCATGATATGCAACAACGCCCATGCTAGCTCCGTACGTTTCTTCCGAAATCGTGCAAGATGGTCCGCGGCAATGACATCCGCATCCGTTGGCGAGCTATATTGCAAGTGCATACGTATATTGTCTGGATAAGTTCTATCCAAATGCATCATCTTCCGCAAGGTCCCGCCATTCCACCAATATGCATATCCTTCATTCCTCCTTGCATGAATTGCAGAAAACTGTATCACTCCGGGATGGCCAATCCGCACCACCATGGACTCGTTTTGGTGTTCTGCCTTTGCAAGAAGAGGTAGCGTCTGCTGTACATTAGATAGCTTTACTGCAAACTCCCAATACTCAGGTATTTCACGGCATCCCCGAATTTGCACCCTCCGAATTATTGCGTACCCGCCTTTGGTCATGACATCATCACAATAAATCACGGTCGCCGTGTCTGGAAGTGTTATTAGATGTTTCCTACCTTCCGTCAATTCAACCATTCCATCACTGGTTTTCCACCAACCCATAGATCCTCGTCTGTTCCTAGCAGACGCGAATGGAGCACATCGGCCGACAAACAATTCAGCCCTTAGAATGACTTGCTCAAATGCGGCATCATGTTCACGGTGATGCTTCCCATACTTCGTTAAAATGGCCTTTGCATTCCACAACGCGTCATGCACCTTATTTTTCAATAACTGCTCAAAGCCACTCTTATCCATCTCACTGTGCCATTCTGGAACAGAAACCGCATCCATAAACCATCGCCACATGTCGTCCTTGAATTTTTTAGGACACTCCTCATTGTAGCGAACATACTTCATCTGCAAGGACATCGTGCTCTCCAATTCGTAGAAGTCCACGATCACTTTAATCATCATATTATTCAATGCTTCAGAGGGCTTGTTTGCTTTTGCCTCCTCTTTAGATGGACCTACCACCTTCTCCAGTTTCCTTTTACCCGCCTTCTTTGTTCGTCCCATCATGATAAAAATCACGTCAAAACTTTTAAAAAAAGCAACAAGGGGCCCCAATAATGTCACCCTTGCTTTCCCTAGGAGGGGAACCAATAGAGACTTAAGAACTTAAGTCACCAAGCTTTCCACTCCACGCTTGCAAAATGCAAGGGAGAAAACAAGAGTGAGGGCGGACGGCCTAAACCGCCCCTCTTATACCCTGGCAGACGCCCTAAACCTATGCGGACGACCCGACGAGGCGTTGTCCGCCGTCCAATCGATCGGACGGCGCGCACGCGTCCGCACGATCTGGCGTTCGCGCGATCGGACGGCTGCGGACGGGTGGACGGATATGCGTCCGCCTCGTCGGACGGCAGCAGTCCGTCCGCCGACGCAATGCACGTCGGAAATGCGTCCGCCCGATCGGGCGGACGGGAAGTCCACCGTCCGATCGATCCGACAAACGACCATGATCGGGCGGGTGCCGTCCGCCTAATCCAACGGTCTACTTTGTAGAAGGCCTTCATTTGAAATTTCACGTGAAGAGGGGTCAAAAAAATATGGAGAGGTTGAAATTTCTTAGAACATTTGTGTTCTATGACAAATTTCCATTTGGAAATTGAAATTGCCTATTTTTTGTGAGATTCCAAAAAATAGGCTACATTGCGATATTTGGAGTTTTTTTGCTAAGTGCCCTATTCATTTGAAATTTCACGTGAAAAGGGGCCGACAAAAATATGGAGAAGTTGGAATGTCATAGGACATTTATTTTCTATGACTAATTTCCATTCCACATTTGAAATTGTCTAGTTTTGATTTTATTTCAAAAAATACACCACGTAGCCATTTTGGGGTCTACTTTGTAAATGGCCTATTCATTTGAAATTTCACGTGAAGACGGGCGAAAAAAAATATGGAGAGGTTGGAATGTCATAAACAATTGGAGAAATTGGAATGTCATTGAATTTCGACTACGGATGAGGAATTAGGGCCTCTCTTATTTTATTCTCATACAAATTCTAAATAGACATGCTAGAGATCACATAGGGAAAAAAAAACACGTGAAAGTTTCATTCAACCTCTTTGGACTACGGATGAGGAATTAGGGCCTCTCTTATTTTATTCTCATAAACTTAAATAAACTAACATGTAAGTCTTCTATTTCTTTTAACCCCCAAATGACCAAGTACTGCCTTGACAATTTTCACAATTTTCAAAATGGGTCATCAAAATAATATTAGGTTCGAAGGCATAACAAGCATAACCCCAATCAAGTTTTTAGCTTATTAAATTCTACTTCACAATTCTAAGTTGTTAAAACTATGTTTCAAATATAAGTTCAAGGAGGCATTGTAACCGGAGTACTAGAAAATAGGGGAAAACATTCCGATGCAATATTCATAGTTAAATAATAACAATAGCTACACATTGGTTAATTTTAATACTACAGGTCAAAAGTCCCATCCATAGATCCAATATTGTACTCACGCATTTCAAAAATTTGTATTTTCATAAATACTTATAGGTTCGTGAGTACCCCTCACCAACATTACAATACCATGCTTGCCACCACCTATGGTACATGGCAGTGGATTACAATCATTACATCGTAGTGCGGACTAGCCACTACAAGAGTGTAGTCTTTTTGTTGTACTTCACTCGGAATCTGAGTCGGTATCATCTCTCTGACTATGGCCTACAGAACTAGATCCATACACCCCCATATATGGTCCTCCACCGTACATGTCTCCTGCTCCGCTTCCCGCTCCTCCTTGTCCATAGTTCCCGTAATGAGGCCCTCCAAAGGTTGGAGGAGGAACTGAATCTCCATAGTAGGAGCCTCCTTCATTTGAACGGCCATGGTAAGACCCTCCATGATGCCCATAATTTCCATATGAACCACCTCCACTAGACCTCGAATGGTATTGGGAGCCTTCTTAGGTAGAAGGAGCATTGTGCGCGGTTCCGGGGCTTCCTCCTACGATTTGAGAACGACTTTGCCCACCTCGTGGGTCATGTGTACCACGTTCACGTCCATAGTACCCATCGTAACCATATTGTGGACCACGATCTTCTATGCTTCTCCACATTGCCTCACGCATTTCATGCTCGTATTGAATGTCCTCTCGAGCTTCTCTACATTCATGCCTCTCTCTACTGACCACGGGTGCAGTAGCCTCTTCAACATCATCATCATCATCTGGGACGGGCTCGTCTGCATCCAGCATCACTGTTGCAGGAAATCCAAATTGGCCTCAATTGGACCATTCGGGCATGCAATCGCTTGCATTAGTCCAGCTCGTATAAATGACTGCTTCGTTGCGATTGAGAGTCGCCACATCTTTTCCATATATTGTGCGCCAATCAACATCTTTGTGAAGTACAATCTCTGCCCAGACCATGGCCATGTTCGTATAATTCATGACATTTGGTTTGGAGTCACGTATACCAGCATTACGCGTCACTTCATCGTATCGGTGAACAAAGTGCCTACTGAGACACGTGGATGTTTGCCCTTCCCAACGGCGAACTTGTTGCGCTGCACGGTCTGATGCCCACAATTTGGCAATGTGCGTCATTTTCACGTACTTCTTGCACGTAGTGGCGGTTCAAACTTTCTTTGGTTCACTCTCCCATCCGGGTTCACCAACACACATTGGATCATTCCAATCATCCCAATTTATGCTTTGGGATTTCCCCTTGTTTTTCTTGTTTTCATCACGAGGCATGGTGGCGTTGACTAAAATGAGAGCAACTGATGACTTCGTTCACACTAATTCCAGCAATAAGAAATCGAAATGCTTCAAAGTTACAGTGCGATGCAGTTTAGATGAAGTTGTAGTCCCTCAGAGCCTGATCATTACTTCAACTAAAGTTCGTGAAGCATTTTAGTGATGATTAATGAAGCACAATCGTTTGCACACAACGTCGGAAGGGGCGCGCAGAGCCACAGATTAAAATCGGGCACTGGATTGTCCACTCTGGAGGGAAACGGTTGTGGCCAAATGAGCCGTTCGCCCCGCTTCTTATGCTGAGCCGACGGCCGGACCGAGGCGGACGGCCAGATGCTCATCCGACGGCAGAGAGGCGGACGCCAGAATCCAGCGGACAGAAATTGGCGGACGCTGGATCGCACGGACATCGGGCGGACTCACCGAGGGACGGACGACGCGGACGGCACTCGTCGGGGGCGGACGGGCGGACAGGTGGACGGGGGCAAAGAGGGGCGAACGGCGGCACCGACGGAAGAGCGGACGGACGGGTAGGGGGTTTGAAACCCTCAAAGACCTACATCGATACTTGAATTCTTGAAATTCATTGAGTAAGCAGTTTACACTGGTTTAGGTTCTGAAACCAGCCAAGTTGATGTTGAATCTTCTCGAAAATCAGAAATAAATGCTAGATTCTCTTTGCAATTTGCATGCATTTTGGAGAATTTGAACACTTTATGGAATAACTATGACTTTAGGTTTCAATGTTCAAATTATATGTATCCAAAATTCACCTTAGGACCTAATAGAGAGGAATGATTTATATTACCGTAGTACGTTTACAATTTCAACAAAAATTAATTTCTTTTGGAAGAATTTGTAATTCTAGGAAATTATAATGATACTAGTCTTAAATATTGGAAATTGTCAATATCATTTGTTGAAATTCAGGTGATTCAAATTGTTCCAAACATAGTAACACACCTTCTATGACAAAGAAATATTCAAATTTAATGAAATTCCAATTGAAAGTTGGAATCCTAAAGGATCATTCACTTTTGGCCCTTGTGGGGAAACATGGGATTTGTGGTAGTACCTGCGGGCTGAAATTTCAAATTCGATCCTCGTTTTTAGTTTTTAAAAACTTCTTCAGAAGATAAAAAAATTGATTAACTTCCATGGAATGTAATTTTTTTTACAATTGATTCCCAATAACAACATTTATGATCCAATGAACTCAAAATATTGAAAATAAGGGACGGGAGGTTGAAAAAAACTAGAACAATCTCACCATTGAGATTATTGTGTTTCAATCCCATGTTAGAGCTATTAATGATTTAGTTTTTCTTTCAATCTTGGACTTACTTGTACTTAACAATTTTTTGAATAATGAAAATCAAGCCTATTTTTCTTGAAATTTTTGTCTTAGACTTTCAACTCCCATCCAAGTTCTTCAAATTCCTTCAAAATTTTTAATTCAAGGTCCATATTCCGTACTCCATAGTTCCAAAAAATTCCACGAATAGCGATCAAAGTCATCTGATATTTTTGCCACTTTTTCCTAGATAAGTAAAGTACAAGATCCTAAGGTTAGATCCAAAGAAAAGTATTTTCTTGGTTTTCTTATAGTGAACGCAGCAGAAATGACAGTTCTGAGTGGTTTGTAACAAAAAAATGGCCTTGGTCCTTTAAGGGTTAACAATAAAGGGAGAGATTTATATTTTATAACCATATTTTATTGCAAGACATTCTCAACTCTCAAGTTGTAATTTGTAAGGGCCTAATATAACAATTTCTAAACAAATTAGAAAAATGTATCACCATACTTTCTACAATTCTACAGTTGGAAGATGGTGACATTCATGATTGCATTAGAGGATGAGTGAAATTTGAAAATGATGCAATTATACTTGAAAAAAGATTTCAAAATGTGAAAAATTATAGAATCCTTCATTTGAATGTAAGTGAATGTAAATATGAAGGAGTGTACTTCAAATGATTTTACCCCTTACTGCCTTATTGGTTTGCATTTAGAAATATGTAAAGAGTATATGTTTTCTCTATTAAAGTAGGGTGCATACATTTTTAAAATTCATAATGTGTTGGATCCTTGAATCATTCATCAATTTATTTTCACTATTTATTATTTTATATGACACCCATATTCCCATAATGCCAAAATGATGAAGAAGTTAGGGTTTAGGTCCTAGGGTTTAAGGTTTAGGGTTTGGGCTTGTCTACACTCTACAAAAGTGGACGTCGATGCTATTCGGATAGGGTGTAGGGTTGAGGACTTACTTTCTTTAAAAATTTGAATGTGCATAATGAAACTCAATTTCACACATACATTGAACATTGGATGCTTTTTCCAACCCTTCCCATTTTTACCCCTAAAAGCCTGCACTTTTTTTTTGGGATGTATAGAAATTTTGGGTAGGTACCTACTACTTACGAGCGGGGATATCCAGATTTGAGGCTAAAATTTGAATGGAATTGAGTCAATTGACCAATGTGGGGGCGAGGAAGATCTGTCATATGCACCAAATTTTCATGGCATTTGAAAATACCGGTCAGAAGTTATAGCCTAATATATTCCTTTTTTTTTGTAACAGGGATTTTCATGCAAATCAGAGAAAATCACTTATTTCATAAACAAGAATTCCACAAATTCATTTTCTAGAGTTCTGGATATGCGTGAAGTTTTGAATCATTCCATTTTGATGAATGAGTCAAAAGTGATGTGGATTTTCTGTTTCCGGGTAATTTTGGATTTCCTACTCTAAAATAAACTTTGAAATCCTTTATCTTACCCAACTTCCAATATTTTTGGACGAAAATAAAATCGTAGGATGTAGATACATTATTACAACATTTCAAATTTGTGACCATTGGAAATTTGGGATTGGGAATTTTCAATTCCATATTTCAACTATAAATAATGTAGTGCGTTTTATCATTCTCTACTACTACGTATTTACTATTTTTTTCCTATACGTTGTACTATTCCAAACAACGACGCTAGCGTTCGAGCATGGAGCGGTGAGCTTGTGAGCCGTGAGCGTGAATCTTGTGAGCGGTGAGCCTGAACAAGACTTTAATGTTGAAGAAGTTGTTGAAAAAAAAAATTCCCCCAAAATTATTCTAAAATATTTCTGAATTTACTATTTCTATGAAGTTCTGTGACCTATTACCGTGCCCCCCTATAACCGTGGATTGTCATGAAAAATTATATTGAGTAGCTACAGATTATTTAGGGTTAGGTGTAGACTTCCAAAGTTTCAGGTTTAGGGTCAAATAAAGAACATGATTTATAGTTAAGAACTTGTAGACTGCTTTAGGTATAATGAACTCATCATGTCACTCTTTGAATAGTCAATAGATTTTTTTGGGGGGGGAGGCGTATGAAACTGATAAGCAAACTTGAGGCATATAACTATCCTATACAAATAGGGATTTGGGACATGTGTTGTTACAAGTGGACTTGTAAAGGGTTAGTAAACAATTTTCAAGATTAGGATGTTGTGCTACGTGAACCATTGTGGTAGACATTTAACTATTCTTTCTAAAGAAATTTGCTTAGGGTTTAGGGTTTTGGATATGAATGTGGCTTGAGGTTGTCATTACATAACACATGTAAGTAGTTGCTCGAATTAGTTGAAAAAGACACAAAGAACTTCACTGTAAAAGATACAAAATATATCCTATAAAGAAATAACAAAAGAAGTGATGAAAGTGAGAACTTCAATGAATGAGAGGAATGGAAATCAAATAGGAAGTGAAAGAAAAATGAAGAAATAAAAAACAATTGGGAATTCAAAGGAAACCTTACGGAAGTAAAGGGAAAAAAAGGGCAAAGGTGTAGAAATGGGTTCAAAATGGAAAGAATGGGGAGATATTTTTTGAAAATGGAGGATAAATGGAAACAATCGAAGAAAATTGAAAAGAAAATACTAAACAAATGCATCTCCGAAATGAAAACCAAAAAATGATAGAGGGGGGGGAGAAAAGACAAGAGAAAAGGAATTTCGGCTTTTTATAAAATGGAGTACAAGGATTTAGGAAATCATTCAAAAAAAATGTGTTTCATATTCACATGTGCATTATCATGATGAGATATACACTTTGAACTTCTACATATGCATTTGAAAAAATTATCCCACATTTCCCTTACTTTTGAGGGTTAAGGGTCCTGGGTTTTGAGATAAATATATTTCCTTCTATTCCATCATCTTCATATGATTTCATGCACAGAATATGTACAATGACACAATATGGATGAGATACATTGAAAATAAAAAGCTATGCCTATTTCGAAACTATAATGATCCCTGCGCGGACTAGAAGTACCTTCAACTCATTAAAGCTATAACTAGGTGCATGAATGAATTTATCATCATGAATATCCATCTTGCAGAAATACCTGTACAAATAGTACAAGTGCTTGCAGTTCACGTATTGTGCCCGTCCTCCAATAGCAGATACAACCATGTTCACAAAGTTTGGGCATGTACATGTAGGGAACATACCCATTGTCACTCGATAAACGTTCTTTGCAGATTCCATCCCAGTTTTCAAAACTACTATTGCACCAAGTCCTGGAAAAGGGAGAAGGATCACTTCTACTATTTGTCCTCTAATATTCCCAGCACTCTCCCATTTGTTTCGTTGCTCTATAGTTGGGGCATTTGCAAGTCTCCTTATAGTTCGGTTGTTTCTCACAGTTGGATGTACATCCGCATTAGGTGGAGATGGTTGGTCAAGAAGGAAAGGCGTGAAAATCTTAGATATGATAAAGAGCTTACGTGGTGACAATGTCGGCTTCTCTTGGAGATGGAATCCTGCATGTTGCAATAACAATGTCTCTTCTCGATTGAGGTTTGTTCCACTCAAAATAGGCCAAACCTCGGGCACCTCTGGCCAATCAATGACCCATTTCCGTTTGGTACCTTTGACGCATCGTTCAATATCATCCCAACAAAACCAGAAGTCTACCACCACCTCCCGTTTAGTACCATACTCTTCTTTTCTACCACGGTACGTGGGAGCAGGGGTTCCCTTTTTTCCCTTCGAAATTCTACAAGTACATTTGATGTTCGATGTTCGTTGCTGAGCTGAACATCTAGCATTTGATTTGTGATTGATCCTAGCAATCACTACAAGAGAAAGGGGTGTTTTAAGTAGTATCCTAGACATCACGTCTTTTAAGTAATGTCTTTTAAGTAAGATTTTAAGTAAAATTTTACTAAAAAAACAGTCTTTTTAGTAAAATTTTACTTAAAACCTTACTTAAAAGACATTACTTAAAAGATGTGATGTCTAGGACACTACTTAAAACACCCCTTTCTCTTGTAGTGAATGTGCCACTTTGATGTGTCACAGTCACTTTCAAATGCTACAGTCACAAATTGAAAGGGATTTACCTCACTCCGTGATGCATTGACCTCCAATGGCTCTTCCACTGTCTTAGTTGACCTTGTTCGAACACGGGGTTGGGAGAAGTTCATTTTGTCTGGTCTATGCGAATCTCCAGCATCACCAATAGGCACATCCAACTTTCGCTTAGTACTTTCAAATATTTCTTCTCCTTCTAAATGTGGTACTCGAGTTCCCACACCATGAGCTTCTGGCAATGTGTTCAACGCTTCCGCTATTTTCTTAGGGCATCCACTACGTCTTGCAGCTCTCAACTTCAATTCCCCCTTTGATGGGCCTGAACCAGATGCGTGTCCTTTGAGATATGCACGGTAGTTCGTCATTTGCATCCAAGCGCGAATACTATCATCACAAGTAGCGTCAAACAAATTGTTTGCGCGTTTTCCAGACATTTGCAGCCACTTGTTATGAATCGTTTCCGATAAATTACAGAAAGGTAGATCTGTCATCTCTTCCAAACTCAATCCCTGAAAATTTAGTAATATGAGTTAGAGATACAATATTCCTAAAAATTTAAATTAAAGATTGAATTCTTCTCCTCCAAACAATCTAAATGATAGTGTAGGACAATTTTCAAGATAAATGAAGATTGAAAATTCTAAGGAGCAGATTTACAAAATTATTCACAAGTGATAAATATCCAAGATGGTATTTTTTTGAGGCAACCAATATGATTCCGTCGGATTCGACGGAACCACATCTGTGGCCTCAAAGCAATCCCATTTCACATACTTCAGAGACCAAGAAGAATTTCCTAGAAAATTTCTAGTGCTCTATACTCACACAACAAAAATTGGAATACAAAGACTTTGTCCTTCTGTTTATAAGTTGAATTACATACCTTCCACATTTTATAGCAAATATAAAAAGAAACTACAAAGAAAGCACAGAAGGCGTACCATTGTCATAAAGCCTCCCCATTGTAAATACCGAAAATGCCAGAATGCCAGCCAATGCTCTAAGTGATGAAGAGACTCTTCGCTTGTAGCTCCAGATGACAACCACCATCACCGGATTGCAAGATACCGTGTCTCTGCTTCATCCATAGTCTTGGATTCCTTGTATTGCTTGCACAACATATTGTGTTGGTGTTGGAATGCTTGCTTTATGTGTTTCTGAGTGTGCTTGATAAGAGAAGAAGTCCAATGCAACAAGCATGTCCTCTCTCGATTTTGCATGACCTCATTCGGAGAACCACTGCCAAAGACAATACGTACTGCATTCCAATTAGCCATTGCACTGTCTGCCATGAAGCCCTTAAAGTTTGTGTCACGCACACCATGATTAGCCATGACAGCTTTCAAACTCCTCCAGAATTGTACTTGAACTTCCGTATCTTCAGACTGCATGTCACATACTGCAATGGTCATCACTTTCTTGTACTGTGCATCATACACGTGGCAAGCCATCGTGGTCCAATCCTTCACGCGCTTCACGTGGTCAAACATCATCCACGCATTGTGAAGATCACCTTCGGGTTGCATGCGCTTGACAAGGTCGACTCCACTTCCAGGTCCTTCGGTAAGCATTTTGAATATATATACCTTCTCCTTGCCTTGGCCTGGGAAAACGCTGTCGTGGATATATTCAAATTTGGATTCTTTCTTCATAGTCATGATGTTGTCGATAACACCTCCTCGATTGTTTGTGCGGAAAGAGGAGATGACATTCCGTATACTAGGACTGCTTAGAACTTGGAAGCGGTCCATGACCTCTTCCATCTCTTCTCCTTTAAGCAACTCCTTCTCTCCGGTTCCGTAGTGAAATAGATGATTTGTCAAGAAGTCTTTGCTAGCAGACAACGCAATAGCAGAGTTTGTAGCCGTTGGAGTTTTGGCCACTTGTTCTTCAATGAATTTGCTAATCTCCTTGGCGGAGTCTTTATACATGCCTTTAGCTACCGGGTGAGTATGACTTCCAAAGTGAATTGCGGCTCTAGTCATTTCGGAATTATCACTGTAGCAGTAGTAAATCCTAGCGTCACACATGCCAATGCAAGTAGGTATATTTTTGCAGACTTTGCAAATAAGCCTACAATCTTTAGGAGGACCTTCTCCTACTACAAAAGGAAAAATAGTAGACCCTATCCACTCTGTTTCATTCTTTCTAGAAGCCCTCTTCAAGTACTCACACTCAGTATTCTCACAAACAAGATGACCAGCGCAGTATGACTTACGAAACTTAAGATTGTCTGCGTTGTGGATGTTTGTTGTCACGAGCTTGCACCAAGGATGTCCGTCATAACGCTTATCCATTCCCTCCAGGTTCTTGGCAGCCAAGGAAGAAGATGAGGATCGACAAGGTGGTAACTCAAAAATAGAGTCCCCGTTGTATGCAGGTGGTAGAAACGCTACCCGATGATGTTTCATGGTATTCAGTTCTACTGTAGACAGTTCACTCCTAGAACGATGAAGAGTAGAAAGTCTATGGAGACAATCCATAATACTGACCGACCTCACAATATTTGATTGTGGCAAAGGACCAGGAAGACAAGACTGAGAAATAGAACTACCTTCCATTTTCTTGTTAGAGTGAGGGGTGGCCTTTTCACCTGAATCAGTTATAATCATGGAGGGTTTAGGGTTAAGAGACGAGGGTAGGAACTCTCCTTCTGAATCGCTAGATAAATCTACAATAGTATCCAACTTCTCTACCTTCACAAGAACATCATTTTCATTCGTAGCAAACATTGGGAGATGACTGCGAGTACTAGGACTTGGTATAGTTGCCTTAGCCGCACAGGGCATGTCCACTGTTGAGTTGGCGGAGTGGCGACTTCCTATTTTAGTTGACGAAGGATGCATCGGGAGAGGGAGACCATACACTCTATAATTTCCAGAACCCAAAGACCAGCAATGTCCTCCTTCACATACTGACTTCATAAGAGGAATAGATTGTACCAGTTCACCTGCCTCAGACTTTCTCTCTTCCTCGATATAGACAGATGACTCAACGAACTTGAACCTCACATGAAGGAAATGGCTAAAAATAGTAGCATACCCTTTTTCATCAAGTAGAAAGACTAAGGGAACTTCGTGACCATCTACACGTATAGAAGCCATATTTTTAGCAATAGACCAATCAAATCCAATACTACAAAGGGGGACTCTACTAAGACTATTTAGAATTCATAAGGAAGAGTTTCTGGTATGAAGGGGTCACGGCAGTCACCACAAATGATTTATGTGGCAAGAACAACGGAGCTGATTACTTCCACTCTGAAGTTCAATGCTGGTAGGACCTTTTTCTCATTGTTAACGTCCTTTTTTGAAGCCGCTGCTTTGTGCAAATTTGAGATGGTATTGTTCTTAATTACTAATTTAGGGGACGTTCTATTAATGCTTTCAATTTTGAAATGTTGAAATCTTTATATAGTAATTACATTGAAATTTTGAATATTATATAGTAGTATAGTACTTGTATGCTTCTTGTACCTTTAAGTGTGCCACATTCAGTTCTGAAATAGTACTTAGATTAAGTAATTACATTCTTTGGATTCTATGACAGCAAATACATGCATAGTTGATTCATTCAAGATTTGGCGGCACACGGAAATATCATTGCTGGATTTCATTGATGTGCGGAAATCTTTGCCGGCGTGCGATATGACGGCAAATGAAGGACATTGCCAAAGACGGCACATTTATGAGTATCGGGCACAATGCTGGAGAGACAAACATAGTACCGCCGAATGTGTAATTAAGGGCCCCTTCCCAATTTGTAGACTATTTATCCTCCCCTTCACCAACACTGTTCATTTCAGATTGTCCTGTTTGTTGTTTGAGAGGTTGTTTTCTTCCGTAGTTCCGGACCCTAATGCTTTATGCTTATGCTCTTAGAAGGCCACACTTATAGTGTTGATAGCTCACAGCCTATTAGAAAGAAGAGGAAGCGAAGGTTGTTTCTTTTTTCTTCCAATAGAGCTCTCCGTAGGGCTAGGATGATACGGGCAAAGAGGGCTCTTTCTAAGTCGACCGACTCAGGAGCTGTTGATACTCGGAAGACTCTTCGTTTTGAAGGCGGAGCGAGTGGAGAGTTTGTGATTGCTGTGCACAAGGATTTGGAGGCAGGGCATGGTGATTTCAACCCCAACTTGGAGGCTCATGAACTTGGACCTACAGATGAAGTTGAGAATGTAAGAAACTTGTTGTCTCCCTTTGAATTTCCAAATGCAGAGGGTCACTTGATCTTCAATGGATTACAATGAAATGAATTGTTTTAAGTACATCATTTGTAAGCTTTACTGAGAGCCCATGTTCTCTATTTCTTTTTTAAAAGTTATTCTTGTCCTTCATGAGGAATCTTAAGCAATGCTCATTTCAAATACTTGATGTTCAGATAGGACAATAATGGTAGATTGTATGACAAGGTTTGAGCATGGTAGCACATGCTACATCATTTTTTTGCCAGTAGAAGGGTTCTATGGAATACAAAACTCTACAACCTTAAAGGATAGATACAAATTTGTAAGTGTCGTGAGTTTTGATTCCAAATCCAGAATCCACATTCTTAAAAGTAAAACGCGAAAATGAGAACTTTTTCGGTCCTCTTCCTAATTTCAGGCTACATTTGCCTTTCTGTTGGCGCCACGAGGAACGCTGGAAATCAGTGAACTTTGGAACTGCACATTTGAGGGACAACGCGAACTCCATGAAGCACAACGAACTCATATTGAATCTCGTTATCAAAGTCAGTAGGGTTTAAGGAGTCAATCTAATTTACTCATAGGCTAGTAGAAGACTTTATTAGATAAATAAAGATCACGATGTGTGGCGCATCATTGAGCCGCAAGTCCTGCATCTGATTTTAAGCTCAGCGGTCTAGCTTTGCCGAAATTCTCGTCCACCTGTAAGTCCTGGAATCCGAAGTGCTCAACTGACACCCCTACTCAAATTCCGAGGCGCCAAATTAGGAGCCAAGTTCTCCGGAATAGTGAGGATCGGAAGTTCATACGGCATCTTCCAACTGCCTTAGCTCTAATTCCTCTTGTCCTTATTTGGAAATGGACTCCCGAATCTTTAGCTTGGGCACCCCTGCTTCGTTTCGGATCACCCTTCCACACCTTTGCTCCGTTTTGGATCTCTCACAGAGGGGAATTTCTACACTTCGGTATGCGGTTGTGCTTACTTGCCAACGCGGGTCCTCAGTTTTGAAAACTTGTTGGTGTAGCTCAGATTTGTGGGTTGGCGCTGCAGAGTCCCTCCAGGATGACACGCGCCACGCGAAGTCGCGCCAAGCAAGGGGAGGCAAGTCGAGGTGATGCGAGAAGGCCGCAACCCGACCCTGTTCCACAGATGAGCAAGTCCACACACACACTTGAATGAAATAGAACGCAATGGTAGAATCAGAGCACTTGAATGCCCAGATTGTGGCACGTGAAGGCTCACCACCCGGCGTGGGTAGGCTCTGCCGCGGCGCGCAGCGCGTACAGGTTGCGCTCAGTCAATCATACTGCATACAGGTTGCATACAGGTTCTGCTCGGTGGCGCCGCGAGCTTGCTTGCAACAACACGCCGGACATTTTTCAAAAAAAAAATTTTGCTCGATTTTCTGGTTTTGTGGGTACCACGACCCTTCCCGAAAGTCTCCGTCGGATCCAACGGCAACTGAAAGGATGGGTCGTGGTACCCTTAGATTTCACGCCTCCAGATTGGCCTCCAGGATTTGGCCCAGGGCTGAGAAACGATTGCTCTCCAAGAGAGTAGCCATGGCGTGCAGAATCGCAACTCCTGGCTGTAGGCTTAGTGGAACTCGACGCTTGTCTTGGCGAACAGGATTTAAGTTCGCGAAGTCTCCCACGCTGGATTAGTGAGAATTAACTCATATGCAGGTATCTGCATGATCAGTCCCGTGGAGGCACGCTCAGATTCACCTCGCGGCGCGTGAATTCTCGGTCACTAGATCTGGATTCACAATGACGGCCACAAAGATTAGGAAGCAGGAGTCATTTTTTTTGAATCGTTTCTCCCACTATGCCTGATTCGTGGGTACCACAACCCCGCTCGGGATTGTCCGTCAGATCCGACAGCATGTTCTGGCTCCTCTCGTGGTACCCGCGGATTTCCATCATGCAGATCCTGTTTCACTACTTTAGCTTGTCGGAGAAGATGATCGAGACTTCGATTTTGATAGCTCATTCAGAAGTTTGCTGATACGTGCGCTTCACTGCTGCTGTGATTTCGTAGAATTCTTCTTCTGATTCTGCTGAATCCTTGAATTTGCTTTGCTAAGCTCCGAATATAGCTCAGTTAGTCCAAAATTCAGGTCAGGTTTCAAAAATCCGCGTTTGATTCCTTCATCTCACGAGAATACGGGTAGCAAGAGCTTCCTCCGTGGACACCTTCGGATCCGAAGGTATTTCTGATGGTCGCTCACGGTACCCCAGAATATGGCTCATCGAGAGTCTACCTTCATCTTGCATTTTGATTTTCGATTCATGATTCCATTCTCGAACGCAGATGCAATCCTTCTTGATAGTTTTAGATCTTGATTTTCAGCTCTCGTGAAATGGTCATACTCAATTTCTGAGTCCTGAAATGGTTGTGGAGACATACTTCACCACTTCAAGCTGATGTGTGAGTAAGGGAATTTGAGTTTCGTATTTGGGATTTAACTTAGAAAATAGGTCTTTGATTTGAAATTCTGGTTTCATTGATGAAAATTTGAGTACCAGGACATACCGTCCAAGATATCGTTGGATCCGACGCTATAATACTGAGCTTCTCGGGGTACCCCTAATTTGGTTACCTTCAGGTGACCGTTCATTTCTTTTCTTAACTTTTATTATCCTCTGATACTGCATTAGGTACCTGAAGCTGGTCCTATCTCATCCGATGTCTTAGCGAATAACTCTGAGCAGGTGAGTCCTCCTTCAGGAATGTTGTGATTAACTTGAACTTGTATTCCATGGAGGCTTTCCCATTTCAAAGTTAGTGAAATTTGATTGAGGGTTACCTTTTTTTTTATTGATTTGTAATTGCTCATCCCCTTCAATCTTGCACATGGAAGGAAGATAGTTTCTAATATTTGAAAAGATTATTAGAAGTCCTTAGGATTATTTTGGTGTGTGAAGATGATGATTAACGTTCTCACAAAAGACATCTATCAATGAAAGTTATCAATCTTCTCAAAGTGTTGAAATCAAGGGTACCATGATATACCACGGAAAGGACCGTCGGATCCGACGGTCATTTCCATGATACATCATGGTACCCTTGATTTTCATTCATTCAAAGGGTCAAACTATTTTCATCATTATAAGTGATTTTTAAAGTATTATGCACTATTGTTGGAAATTCAATAACAAGGGACAAAAGATGTCATTGAGTTAAAAATCTTGAAGTCATTAAGTCCTAGACAACAATGAAAGATTTCATAAAGGTTCTTGAAGACATGGATTGGGTGTATTGGTTTGATATTCTTCTTCATATATAGCTAGATAACCTTATAATCATGGTAATTTGATTTCTCATTCTTCACCAAGACCAAATTTCATTTGGTCTTGAATTGTTTCAAATATTGATTTCTCTTTATTTCTTTATTATTTTCAGGGTGATCGACGAAGAGGTAAACGTTTGAAGACCTCATCTACAGAGAAGCAACCCCCCCTAGAGCAATCTTTTCCAACTCTTGACATTGGTGGACCGTCGGAGCCAAAGAAGTGGCCACAGCCTGGCGTACCACTCTCAAGTGATTCTAGCGATGAAGAACAGACTTTGGTGAGTTTTGCAGATATAATAGATGCTGCCGAGCGAGCTGCCAATGATTTTGAGGGAGATAGATTGAGTTGGAACCGTGGTCCTGGTCCTTGGTTTTCTCCAGAGAGCTCAGAAACAGAATATTCCTCTGCTATAGAGCTTTCCAATGCTAGTTCTAGTCCTCCGTTTGAGGAAGCCTATGAGTCAAACCATACTGGTAAATTTTATACTCACAAGGTCATCATCCTTAGTTCTGACTCTGAGGATGATGATGTTGACATCATTGGGTAGATTTGGTTTCTTTTGGTTCAATATTCCTAGCAATATTTCTTTGTGCAGCCCATCAAAAAAGCCATCCAAAGGCTCATTTTGTCTCTATACTTGAACTTTTTTACAAATGAGAAAATTCTTTATATTAGTAAAGCAATTCAAATTGCAAATTTTGTTTCTTGCTTACACAACTACTATTTCTTTTCTATGACATTGCTCTCAATCAATAATACTTTTGAACTTGTAATTCCAGATGGATGTCTCACCTGTCAAGGAAACTCAAGTGGAAACCGTCTTTGAGACTCCAAAAACAGATGAGGCAAGACAACCACATATTGAAGGATTAGAGGAGGACCTTCAAATGGATATGATTTACGATGAGGAGGAGAAGGAAATGCTGGAGGACGACTTGAGGCGTATTCAAAAGGGCGATTCAGTGGACATTCTCTCCCAACTTTGCATGAAGCCCGAAGAGCTTTATCGGCTTTGCATTCCCCTTTGCAGGTGTCGTAGCACAGGAAAGCACAATTCCTTCTCTAAGGCTTTAGAATGCACTAAATTAGCCTTAAAGTGACTCGTGTATCGTTCCCAAGAGATTTGGTCGAAAGTTGACGAAAGACCGGAATACGTTAGTGGTTATCACAACAAAACCCAAGCAAAAGACTGATCCGGTCTTGGTCTCCAACGTTCCTAAGATTTCCTTGGACCTGATTACCAGATCAATCCTTTATCCTTCCAAACTAAGTCTATCTATCTATACCTGTATGTTCACCACCTTGATGCTTACGCTCACTAGATACGGGACTAAAGACCGGATACTAGTAGCTGGTCCAATCCCTAGTATAGTAACCAAGTGTAAGTTTAACCTCGATAACAAGAGGGATCTGCTTGTTTGGGCGTTTAGGAAGGAAGCTTACTCCTACCCTTCAAGTTTTAAAGTGTCAGAAGTTCCACTTATGAGTAAAAAGAAACTACTACTACAAACAGACCGGAATACCTCACAACTGGACCGGGACTAATCCGACCCAGCAGGTCACGCAAGCACTCCTGCCTAATCCTAACAAAGACTACAACGACGGAAGAACCAGTTAGTCTAATCCCTGGTAGAATAAGGGCGGTAACTTATGCAAGAGAGCTGAATTTCCTCACTTAGTCCTTCTTTCTTCTACAGAGACCGGATCACCATTCAGTTGGCATTTGGCCGGACGCTCCCGATCTCAAACCCAGACTCTACAAGTGTCTATCTCTATCAAATACTCCCTAGACCAGTTTCAGAAAGCACTGTGGGATCCTGCACAAATTCCCTATCAAAACCGAATTCACTTTAAGTCCAGAGACCGGATAAACTGACCATCCGGGCACACACTTATCCACACAAGGTTGCAATCCTAACCATCACCATAAGACTTTGACAAGGTCCCATGCACACAGTCCACTTTAGAGTGAATCAGAAAGGTTCTGACTTGTATTTGCAACACAAAAACTTGTGAAAGTAAGATAACATAATGCGCGCCCGGATTCAATTACGAACCGGGTTTAAATACTAAACTGCAAGAAAACCTAAAAGTGCAAATGGAATCAATACCAGCCGCCAAGAATGCCACCTCACATTCCTCTACAACTTGGGTAGGTTGACTTCCACAAAACTACAAAAATACCAACAAAATAGGATCACAGATCCTACATATCTGGATCCGGTCTAAGTTCAAAAGTTCCTAACCTAAATATAACTTGGTTTAGCCGCCTTCCTATCTACCTGTAATTAATGCCCCCTATTTCCTCGCCTTCTTAAGAGGCGACGCACCTTTCCGGGCTGGCTGCTTCTTCAGAGACCGGTACATCTTGATGGGCTTGGGTTTCGGTTTGGTCTTACCCCGCGCCCTAGCCCTGGTCTTCGTGGTCTCTGCCAATGCCTGGTCCGCATCTGAGTACTGTTCCGACTCATCACCGGAGTCGGTTTCTTCCTTCGAGTCCTCATCTTCCTCATCTGACTCCTCTTCCTCTTCATCCCGGGCCTTCCGCTTCACCTTGGATGTCTCCGCGGTCTTCTTCTTGAATCCGGTGATGGGCGGGTGGTGCACTATCTTGCTTTGCGGGGTCTGCTCCCCCACTCTCTCGGCAGTCCGGGCTGGTCCCTGGCTTGGTGACCCGGATCCAGATCCGGTCTTCAGTATAGAGCGGACCTGCACCGTTGCCTTCGCTTCCCCTCCGGTCTTTGGTTGTGTGATGACCGTGGGTGATGACTTGCTTGGAGAATCATCCAACAAGGTGATGAACTTGGTCTTCTCCCTTGGTGGTGTAGTTCCCCGGATTATCTCCCTCAACACAATCGGCTCGGGTTCCGGCTCCTTGGTCTTCTCGGGTTGAGAAACCCTGGGCTCTTCAATCCGGGCCGGTGGGACAGATTCCTCCTCCACTGCGTCGGTCCTGGTTCCCTCTTCCTTCGCCGGTTCAGATATGCCGGCTTCTACCTCGACAGCTGCTAGTGGTGGCTGATCCTTCGGTTGCTCCTTCTCCATCTTTGTCTCTTCCGGTCCTGAGACCGGAGCAGAACTAGCTTGGACCTCCGTGACTACTGACCGCCACTTCTCCAGCGCTGCCTCCATTTTCTTGTTGTAGGCCACCAGAGCTGTAAGCATCTGAGGACCCACCATCTTGCCTGCTTCCAAGACCTTCCTGTCGAAAAGCATGGCTTTGTTGACGACTTCACCCGGATGCGTGATGAACTCTCGGATTTCTCCGAGTGTGTTCCGGGCCTGCGTGGTGAGGCGTCTCTCTTCATCCAGCTCCTCCTGAGTGTGATGGAGCTCCCTCCTCAGGGCTGAGACCTGATTTGTTAGCCGGAGTACCTCCTCTTTGTCCCGACTATCATGAGCCTCCTGAATCAATTCTCCCAACACCTCCATGATCTTGGAGGGGGGAATAGAGCCTAAGGCTTGGCTTATGGCCCGCAATAACCTTCTCTCCTCTAGGTGGTGCTTTCTGAAATCTTCCAGGTCTCGCAAGATCCTTAGCAAGGGATCCTGTTCCCAGACCGGATCTAACCTCTGGGCTTCCCCGGCTACTACAGGGGTTTCTAGAGGTGGATCCTCTCTTCCTACCTCTGGAACCTCCTCTACTTCTTGTGTGCCTCCTTGATGCCCCTCCTGACTCTCATCCTCGGAGTCCTCCTCATCCTGGTCATTTTCCGCTTCCGGGTCTGCAATCTCATACTCTATCAATGCAGCCCCTACCTCGTAAGCTTCCATCTCCTTCTCTCTCAAGAGGTCTAACGAATGATACAGATGAAACAGGAATGGTGAAATGGGAGAGGGTTTAGATTTCCCAATTCCTTTCACCATTCGGTCCATCCGGTCCCTCATAACTAACCCCCAATCTATCTTCCTGTCTCCCGACAGTGCACCAAAGACAGTGTTGGCCACGGTGACCGTAATCCTACTAGGTCTATCCGGGTTCAAGATCGCCATCATGAACCGCAGTAGCCTCTTGTGTCTAGCAGACACACACTCTGCTACTGTAAAGCCGTCCTTTGGGTTGGTGGGCCTGCGGAACTTCCCTTGGTGGAATTTGTCCGTCCGGGTGCCCGTCGCATCTCCTCCTTGCTCGAAGGCGTACACCTTGCGCCACATCGCTGCACTCCACTCCTTTGGCAGCGCCCGGACCGTCCCTTTCCACTCGTTGGTCTGGCCGGCCAGTAGCTCCTCCACCATCGCCTCATCCTTCAGGTTCCAGGGGTGAGCCATGAACCCCTCGCAGCCCATCTGCCTGAGGTCTTCCTCCAGCTCCCTCTTGTCTTGTGCGTCAGTTGGCACGACCGGATTCACATTCCGGAAGGCTAGAATCCTTCCTTCCTGCACCTCTTCTGCCATCTCTCACTTGACGCCTACACAATCTAGGCGCGGTCCAACTTAACTAAACCTCCCGCGCTCAAGAACCTGTCAGCTAGCGTAGTGCTATTCGCTCAACTATGTACCAGACCGGATTGACAGTTTATCTATCCCTTCTCTCTGTCTGTAGACCGAATACTCTATCTCTGGCCGGAAACCCTTTCTCGAACTGCGTGCAAGAAAGTGGCAGGACCTGGCCCTGCTTCCCTGGTCTTATACTTTTTCCCCCGGCATTAATTACTGACCGTTAGGTTTAAACCAGTCTGGTCACGTGGGAGAGATCCCGACGATCTCTAGACTCGGTAGCCACTCATTACCTATCCGGTCTCGGTCGCTAGGTGGGCGGAATCCGGGATTTCATACGCTGTCCCTTAACGTAGTTTCTGGTTTACGGTCTAGGGTCTTCCGGTTTCCGGTCTTGGTCCCAATTATGTGTAGAAACTAAGAAAAAAAAAAAAAAAATGGGGATTGAATAGATCCCTCTTCCCGTATTTTGCTTAAGAACCTGCTTAGGTGAATTCTAGGTTGCCACAGCAGGCTAGTGGCCATGCCCATGGTAAGGCCTACTCTAGCTTCTGATATTGTCAAATTGGAGTAAGAATTCGCTGGGGGATATCAGGATGGGGCGGCTGCTTTCTACGTGTCTACCACGAATGAGGAAGGATACAGCTCAGAGTTCACTGAGGCTGAGATGAGTGAATGGGACCCCATTTGGAGAGAAAAAAATGAGGTTTTTGAGCGGCACCTTGAATCCAGGCCTGAACTCAAGTCCCTGAAGAACTTGAAGTTCTTCATTTGCGATGGGAATCACAGAAGAATTGCCTGGATGAATCTCATAGACAGGTGTTATACTTTGATTCCGAAGTGGCACTACGTTGTGGATAGCATTCTATTAGATACTAAAGGGCGAACGGAGCTTGTTATGCAAGTGATGCATAATATCAACAAGTAAGTTCTCCAATTCAAATGTTTTCAAGATATTAGTTGCTTTTAGTTTTTTTTATCTTTCTTTAATATAAATTTCAAAGACTTTCACTGATTTCATTGTCATTGATGACCTGCAGATCGGTGGAGGACTCTCATGTCAAGACTAACTTGGTACATACTTTGTACCAAGTGCAGAAGTATGGACTTCTACCAATTGAAAGGTTTACAGATCTTCTAAGGCCCTCAGAGAAGAAGAAGTGTCTTGAAAACAAGGTTTCTCGGAAGTGGTACAGCATACCCGTGGAGGTTTTCACGTCCTTCATTTTCAGGGTAAGAATTTTTTTCCTATAGAAATTTTATCTTGTTCAATTTGACAAGCTTTTGAACTCTGGGATTTACTAATTTCCAAAATCGGTTTATTGTGCAGCAAGAGATTTCTCAAGCTGCAGACTCTGCAGTGAGAAAGTATAATGATGTTACAGCAGAAGGCGATAGGAAGGCAGAACTGGCTGCCCAGGCCATGCGGGAAGGAGCTAGGGAGAAAACCAAGGTTTTGATGGGGAAGATGGGCAAACTGCTAGTAGTGGCTAACCCTTACAATGGACCTGGCTTTCTTGAGGAGGTGAGTAATGTATACATAATGTGCATGATTATGTGTTGGTCTTTCAGTAAATGTATGTGGAACTAAAAATCTGAAGATTTCTTATATAGGTAGAGAGACATTGGAGCAATAATGAAGTGCCTGAGATGACATTGGAGAAACTACAACTTGTGGCCACGTGTAGTATGACTTCAGCGCACAAGATCAAGATCTTGAGCTGGTGGAATTCTTCTATTCCATCTCGTGAAGCGCGGAAGTTCCCACCGAAACCTGTATCTGAGCTTCTCCTTCCTCAATTTCTTGCCAAATGCGTTTGGTATGCAGGGGTAAGTTATGAATTCATTGTCTACCTTCTATGATTTGTAGCTTTTCAATATTTGTACTGAATATGGCATTTTAGCAATTATATTCACTTAATGGAATATTGAAGTGTGCATTTTGGTGTGCAATTTTTTTTTAGATTGAGGATGCGGCTTTGGAATACTTTGATTCGGTTGTCAAGCAAGATAACATCATGATCAATTACAAGATCCCAACACAACCACAGGACTTGGTAGAGTACATTGAGAAGTGGAGGGTCATTATATGGGATCATGGTTTCATGAATTATTTCAAGGGCCAAAATTACTTTAAGAAGGGTGACTCCTTCATGGCGCACGAAGGTTCAGCTGCTGCAGTTCGTAGAGTACTTTTCCGGTATGTACTATTCTATTGTTTCATGCAAATTATGGATAGTATTCAGTTATGTGTCTTTCATGACTTAGAAATTAAAGTGATTCATTTTATGTGGTTCTATTATTATTTTGTTATATGAGGTTAATTTGTTAAGGCTAAATTGACATGCAAACATGTCAAGTTTTTTGTTTTTTTAATTTGCTTCTATTATTCTTTGAATTTTTGACTTATCCATTAATGGACTTTTCAAATTTTATATTATTCTCGTAGTTATATTGGCATGATCAAAATTGACCCTTGAAAATGTTTATCCTTATGTTGCAGGTATTTTAAATTTGAGCTTGAAGGGAAAGGGGCAATCACACGCTTAGACCTCCCTCCGTTTCTGCCATCATTCCTTGATTGTGGTTCTTCTGCTTGCATGTTTAGTGCGCACCAACTCCGCACTTATACTACGGCGCATCTTACTTCAGGAGGGTGGTACTTGGATTGTACACTGGAGTTCACTCCGCCATCAGAGATTGAGCTCAGGAGGTCTTTGGATGGAAAAGGGGTCGTGGATTGTGATGTCGATGAGTTTGTTGGACTTGATCAGAATGCAAGAAGGAGGGCCATTGCAAGGAGGGATGCAGTTGACAGAAAAAAAGCAGCTCGAGTCCAACTTCACCTTGAGAACAAGGAGAAAAAGGAGGCTGAGCGAGCAGCAAAGAAAGCACAGAAGGACAAGGAAGACAAGGACAAGGAAGAAAAGGACAAAGGCAAAGGTAAGAAGAAGGAGGAAGTAGGGGTACAAGGGGTGCCATCTTCTACAGTGGATCAAGGTTCACAGATGGAATCCAAAGTGATGAGAAAGGTCACTCTCTCCCAGCTCACCGAAGAAGTCATCACACATGTTACACAAGGTATGGTCCTCACTGAAGATGATGCGGTGAAGAATGAGGATTTAATCCTCAACTTCTCCATTGAAGACCTTGCAGACGACATGGAGGAAGATAAACCGACTTTGTACAAGGACGTGGTACAATTTCTAGAGAAGGTACCAATGTTTATTGTCATTTTTGAACTTCATTGTTTTATTTCAAGTCATTTGATTCTTGTTTTATTTTTTAACTAATTCTGAGATGTATTACATATTTGCAGATGTCAAATGGGAAGACTCGCATGTTTGAAGGTGTGCCAAACGTGCGAGTAGGGGTGGACGTCATTTTCATTGATTGCCTTGAGAACTTACCCGTGCCTGGGCTTTCTTCCTTACCAAATGATGTGCCAGAGTGGAACGCAGATGTAGAGGCGGAAGCACTACAATTAGCTTGTAGCTTTGCCATGGAGCATCTACAAGACGATGGATGCATCATAGTGTTCCACTCATACAGTATGAAGTCCAGGCAAGACATTGCTAGAGTTTGTGAGGTGTATGACTTGGTGCAGAAGAAGGACTGGATGGGGATGAACCGCATGCACCTTACCTCGGCTGCAGAGAAGACCAAGACGGTAATTTCAATTGACTTCTAGTGTCTTTCATCAAAATTGTATATTTCCCTACATTTTTAGCGTTCTAATGTACATTTGGCCTAAATGTGCAGACACAGAAGTTTGGAGTCACCCTGCTTGTGAAGAAGCTTGGCTCCAAGGGACCATCCAAATTTTCCTTCAAGAAAACCAATATTATGGCAAAGGCAGGTGTTGATGTTGCAGAGGATGACATGCTCATGAACTACACCCATCCATATGACATGGCCATGAATGGGGAGTGGCCTTGGCGGGGTGGGCGCGAAAAAGATCCAAGGTTTTTTACCATCCTCCTCGAAGCTACAAGCATTGAAGGAGATTTGATATTGGATTGCACCGCATCTACAGGTCAGTGTTTAATTCAAATCTTTTACACTATAATTATATTTCACAAATTCAATCAAAGCACTAATACATTTTATTTCATTGGCAATAGGTGCATGCATTACAGCTTGCTGTGCCACTGGACGCCACATTGTGGCTTTAGAGGGCAACAAAGACATTTATGATGCTATCCTAAAGCCGATGAAGAAGTCACTAGAGCGTGTAGTAGAAACAATGCAGTCAACGCCGGTGGTGGAGCCTTCACAGGATTTGGAGGACATGCCTGTGGTGCCTCGCAAGTTTGTTCGCAAGGGGAAATCTAGTAAGTAAGTTGGCAATATTTAAATTATTTTTTCACATGTTTGATTCTCTTTTGTGTTCCAGAAACCTAATACCATGTCTTATTTTTTTGCAAAGGTCGTGGATTGATGCCAACTTCTGTCATCATTCCAAAACAAAGTCTTCTCATCAGCCCAGAGAAGACTTTTGAACTCCCTATCTATGCTGAGCAATTGGCAAGTGCCTTTGCGGAGTTTGGTTGTTCTAAACCAAAGCGCCGTAAAGATACTTATGCTCTAAATGTCTTGTAGTTTGTAGATGTGTCTGCATCTGAGGGTAGAGAGTCCTCAAAGTCATCTACAGGTTTAGATTCTGCAACAAAGTCTACAGCGATTTAGATTCAAAAGATTGATAAATCTCTTGGATCAAACTATTGTGTATTGATTTTTATTATGAGTGGATTTGTGTGTTTTATGGCTACTTCTTTGATGTATTTCATTTTCTTGCATAAAAATGTTTATTGCTTCATTTATAGTTATTTAAATAACATCTAATCTTTGTCTTGTAGAAAATCATATAGCATAATCAATTAGTTGTCTTATTGGACAAAGCTATTCCTATGAAATCCTAAACCCTAAGTTCTTACAATGAACTTAAATTGTTCTAAAACAAATTCTTAAACAATGAACAAATAAGTGACATACAATGTATATTTTGGCAACCACGGTCATAGGACCATCCACGGTCATAGACCCTTCATCATTTTTTGTGAATTTTTTTTTCCCGCTCATAGGCTCACGCTCCTAGGCTCGCCTGCTAGCAACCCTGCTATTCCAAATGATTTGAAAATTTTTAAGCATGTGCCCAACTTCTGTAGGAAAACAAATCCAAAGAAGCACGACCATTTAGGTCATTTTTTCATAGAAATGTGAGCTTGGGAAGTGCAGCTGCCTTGCTTTTCGACTTTCGCAGGGTAAAAAAAATGATTTCAGTTAATTTGAATGCTTATATCTTGTAATCCACTTGGTGGAAATGTTTGAAATTTTTACCACATGCTTTTGATACTATACAATACAATATCCTACGATCAGATATGTCAAAAAAAGTTTTTTTCCAAAGATTTTGGTACTTGTACTAGAAATGGCAGTTTTGGTTTTTTGGAGGCAATTGGAGCGCTTTTGGTGAAAGTATATTGATGGTCCTTTAAGGGTTCAAGCTTTAAATATGACTTTTAGAGAACCCAATGTTCACTTTGGACTTGTGGAATCCAATGTCGACTTTTCACTTCTGGAATCCAATGTTCAGTTTGGACTTGAAATCTGAGCGGTCGGCAGGGCGGACGCCTTTGTCGGACGCCCAGTCGGTCGTCAAGGCGGACGGGCAGGGCCAAAGGGCGGACGGGGGGCGGTCGGACGGCGAAGTCGGTAGGGCGGACGGGGGGCGGTCGGACGACAGGTCCACCGGACAGGCCTATCGTCGGACGACCCGAGGCAGACGTCGGAGGTCCGAGCGGACGCCCCGTCTGGTGACGGTCCGCATTGGCCGTCCGCCGGTTCGGTGCCGGACCTGTCTAGGTCTGGCGGCGGACGGGTATATGGTCGGACGGCCCCTTCATTTTCCCTCACTTCTTCCAGGGTTGCTTCCGTCGCGTCACGTCCGTCCGCTGACGTGACGGGGAGCCGAGCGTCCGTCAGGATGAAATTCACGACAGAATCCGCGACAGAGGATGAAAAATCGTCGACAGCGCCGTCGACGAGGCCGTCCACCGTCGACCGGACCGTCCAGGATAGAATCGAACCGATTAGGGCTAGCCGGCTGTAAACTTCAGAGCCTTGTAACTTTTGCAAAAAGTTTTCAAATTGGGCAAATGAGATGTTTTTCGGCATCTACAGAAACTGTAGATGCCGAAAAACATCTCATTTGCCCAATTTGAAAACTTTTTGCAAAAGTTACAAGGCTCTGAAGTTTGCAGCCGGCCAGTCCTAATCGGTCGACGGCCTCGTGGACGGCCCTGTCGACGGTGGACGGCCTCCTCGACGACCATGTCAACGGTCGACGGCCTCCTCGACGGCCCTGTTAACGGTCGACGGCCTCGTGGACGGCCCTGTCGACGGACTTCATCCAGGCCGTCGACGACGCCGTCAGCATTCGGGACGGCCTCTGACGCGTCCTGACTCGTCACGACTGACGCGTCATGACATCCGGATGGGAAAAGCCCACGTCACGTCGGGATAGACAACCCTGACTTCTTCTCTCCTCACGAAGTGACCCAAGTCGGATGTGCTGCTTATTGCCACGTGTGAGTGCGTGGTGCTAGTTGCTCCTACTTGGCGAAGAGAAGGGGTCATTACTTTTTCACGTCGAAGCTTTAACCGATTGTATTACGAAGACACGTTTCATACCCTCCGGTTCATAGAATTTTGATTTGCAAGGGCTTGTAAATTCGAATTCTCTATCATGGCTACAAACAGCAGTGTAGGTATTGATGGGATGAATTCAGGAGGTGACCAGAAAAAGCGAAATAAAGTGAAGGGGACTACACATGGACTACACTATGAAATTTTGGATGATCCGAACATCATAGCAGAGAGCGGTTGGGAAAATGAGACTGCAGATTATTGGACCTCCAAACTATGTAAGCAGTACGTTAAAATGTACCACATCAACAAGTTGTGGCCTTGGGATGCACACGCACGCCAGACTGCGGATTTCAACTGTAAACCACACAGTTGCATTGACCCGCACTTTGTCCATCGAGCGACAGAGGTGTGGGGGGCCATGTTTGGCCCTAAACCAATTTCTAAAGGGTACATCAACTACAGCTTGGCGTCCATGGTGTATACAGAACTGAGATTGAAACGCAAGGTGGATTGGAGCACGTTCCAAACAACAAAGAAGAATCCTCTATTGTTGCAGCAAAATCAAAAGGATATTCCTGATTCCTGGCCGTAGACGGCACAGAGGGTACAACCAAGCTTACAAAATCCAGCAACGCCTACAACGATGGCCTCAGCAAGCGCATGTACGAATCCGC
Organism: Thuidium tamariscinum; assembly: GCA_947034885.2. Lineage (NCBI taxonomy): Eukaryota > Viridiplantae > Streptophyta > Bryopsida > Hypnales > Thuidiaceae > Thuidium > Thuidium tamariscinum. The sequence goes on along the minus strand of OX344752.2, from coordinate 17,769,585 downwards.
AGTTGGATTTGAGGGAGACGACATCGAAAGTTATGGACGTTTCTGCGTGTCGTAGCACAAGGAAGCACAAATCCGTCTGTAGGTGTTAATTTGGCGTTAACACCGTTCAAATGACTCGTGTATCGTTCCCACAGGATTTTACGTAGATTCCTCAAGATATCCGGAATAACAGGAGGCGGAAAACAACCCCAAGACAACAGTAACCGGATTCCTAACCGGAAACTTCCTCACAACATCCGCATTCCTTTAGATTGCCTTTCTCACCATTCATACATACTTTACCACTCTCACAACAACCTCCAAACAGGGGGGAGTGCCCAAACTCTGTACCTTCCCCTATCCGGACTCACAGTATCCGACTGGGCGGATTAGGAACCGAAAGGAGTGCCCAAACTCTGTACCTCTTCCGGATCCGGTTTCCGGATCCAATCACTCAAGTAACAAATGAAGTTTAGCCTCTGTATTAGAGGGGTCCGCGGTTGGCATTTAGGAAGGATGCGTTGAATCCTACCCTCCTCAGGATTATAGTGAATGGAGTTCCACTAAAAGAGAAAAATAACAAAAGACATAAAAGAAATAGGCTGCAAGTTCCTCCTCACAACTAATCCGGATTGCAATCCCAACTAGTAGGTCACTCAGGAAACCCCTACAAACCCCACATTACTACAATGACAGACTCACCCAAACTCAGTTCCTAAGGCTTAATCTAGGAGCCAGATAACTAGGGGATCCTAACTGTCTGCACATCCCTCACTTCTGGTTATAGTAGGACCTCAACAACACGTCAATTGGCATGCGCCCACTCTCCTAGCAGAACACACCCAATCTAAGAGCGGCTTTCCCACACAGAAGCCTCCAAGTGACTGCAGCAGCTAGACTTCAATCCTAATACACCAGTAGCCTCAACCAAATCACTTCAATTTCCCGGAACCGGATTCAGACAAAGTCTGGGGGAGACACCTCATCCAAACACCTGCAAACCCAGCTAGCTCGCACTATCCAATGGTTCTAGCATTGCACGGCATACCAATCCAGAGTCGAGACTTGTTCAGACCAACTCTTAGAAAGTAGAAATCTGGAAATCAAATTGCAAATGAAAGGAAAAACAGAAGTAGGAACACCCGGGGCAACCAACTAACAGCCACCCCTAAATACCAACCCAAGGGAACCCTAAAAGCCCCAAGGGAACAAAATCAGAGGACAAGAGAATGCCAGGTGGCATTCCTTATCCACAAAAGTCACTTTCCTATCCACCCAACTGGACCCGAAAAAAGTGGATCTCAGATCCGAAAAATCCGGATCTGACTGACCAGGTGCATTCTAAGTCAAAAGCACCTTGCTAACTGCTTCCTACCTATTGGAAAGGTAACTTTCCACCTTTTCCACTAAGTCTGCTCCTCAAAATTCTCTACCTACTCTACTTTCTATTCCTAACTACTTCTTCATCCGCTTTTTGGGGGAATCCGCATGCTTGGCGGCTCCCTTGCGTGCTGGCTGTTTCCTACTGGTGGAAACCTTTGCCGACGCAGCTGCTTTGCCCTTGGAAGGCGTGGCAGCAATCTTACCCTTCCCCGCAGATTTTGGAGGCGTGATTTCCGCCGGCTCTGACGGTTCCGGTTCCGGTTCCGATCCTGATCCGGATTCCGAATCCGACTCCTCTTCTTCGTGCTCGCTCTGCTCTGGGGACTCATCTTGGTCTGACTCTAGCTCAATGGGACTCTCCCTCGCCCGCTTCGCTGTAGCCTTCCTCTTCATTGTGCTAGGAACCTTGGGAGATTTCTCGGATACCTTGCTCGGAGGCGTCTCTTGATCCTGGTCTTCCGCTTGGACTTGCTTCCGGATTTGGGATCCGGGTGTTGCCCCTTCTCCCACATCAAGATCAAGTCGGGAAGCTGCCTTGGGCGCCTGTGGAGTCTTCTCTTCCACTGAACCCTTGCCCTTGGATTTCCCAGAATCAAGTGGAGAACCCACTTTGAATTCAGGAACCGGGATTACACTTTCCTTACCCTGGCTGGACTCCTTCCCCGTTTCCGGATCCGGATACAGCCCAGCCCCTTGCAAAGCCTCCCTGATCTCAAACAGAGTTCTCTCCATCCTCTCACCAAACTCCACTAACACCTTCACCATCTTAGAAGCCACTGCCGGCCCTGCCTTATGCACTTCCTCATCAAATAATTTTGCCTTGTTAAGTACATCGCCCGGAATCTTAATAGAATCCCGGATCCGCTTGAGGATTGCTTGGGACTCACCCGACAGCCTCCTAGACTCTTCTGACTTCTTCTCCAACTGACATTGGAGATCCCTAACCTGAGTGGACAATTCCGCAATCCGGCTTTCCCACTTCCCAATATCCTGATTTTTGAGAAGTTCCTCTATTCTCTCACACAAAACAGAGGGACTGATGTTTCCCAGCAGTCTACATGCCTTCCGGACTTCCTCTCTTTCTCCACTCTGATCCTTTCGGATCCTCTCCAAATCCGCAATAACAATTCCTAACGGATCCTCCTTCCTATCACTCGGCCAGACCGGATCCTCTTTCACTTCCTCAACCTCTGGCTCCTTTCCCTTCCTTGAAATAGGAACCTTCTCTTGTTTTCTCTCCTTCTCTGAAGATCCTGGTCCTTTTGAACCTTCCTTTCCCTCTCTCTCTTCCTCACTTTCTGATTCCGGGGGAGGACTGATGTCAAACTTCAGCATCACTGAAGCGGACTTGTACATAGTGGCCTCTCTGTCCCTTAGCAAATCAAGAGAGTGATATAGATGGAAGAGAAAAGGACTGAGGATAGTGGGTTTAGACTTTCCGGCCAAGGTTACTAACTTTCCTACATGATCCCGGATTACCATTCCCCAACTAACCTTTCGGTCCCCAGATAATGCCCCAAAGATCGTGTTGGCTATCGTGGTTGTAATCCGGGTTGGCCTTTCCGGATACAGAATTGGAGTTAGGAATTCAAGCACTCTCCTATCCCTCTTGCTTGCACATTCCGCGACTGTATACCCGTCCTTAGGATGCGGTGGTTTGGAGAACTTACCCTTCAAGAACTTGTCCGTCCTTGAGGCTCCTCCTTCTCCCTCCTTAGGAAACCCATACGCCTTCCTCCACAGCTCCGCTGTCCACCGGTTAGGAAGCGCCCTAACAGTCCGGTTCCACTCACTGGACTGATCCTCCATCACCTCCCGGACCATGTCTTCGTCTTTGAGGTTCCATGGGCGCTGCAGCAACCCTAGGCAGCCAATCTGGGTCAGGTCCTCCTCCAAATAAGCGCGCTCCTTGGCATCCTTGGGCACTCCCAGAGTTACGGACTTTAGGTTCACGAAAACCGGATCCTCTGCTTCCTTGGACTTCCCCATCTCTCACTCAGATAGGCGCTCAAGGTTCCAAGACGGATTATCTCACCACAAAACCCTCAAAACGCAACCAGCGCTCAAAGAACCACGAGGTGCTCACTCAAAACCCTCTTACTTCAAGTCGGCCGTGCGCCCTTCCGCGATACAGGAACCGGAAACTCTGTAGCCCTAAAAGACTCAAACTCCCGCCCTTGCAACACAAAAGAGCTCTCAAAAACACACTCAAGAAACACCAAACTGAATCGTCACCAAATGAGAGTGACGACCCCTCCATCAGCCATGACCCCTGGAATCCCAGAACTAGCCGTTTAACTAACAGTTCCGTGATTTCCGGATGTCCCATCGTTAGGGTTTCATCTAATTTCTCCCGGCGGCGCCGTCTTTGCCGGTTAGGGTTCCGTTGGCTCCTGGACAACTGGTGGTGGCTTTAGGATGACACCTGGACCCTTCCACGATCCTAGGGCTGAACCCCAGATCCTCATTCCGGTTCCGGATTTTCCGGTTAGGTAAGGGTTTCTACTTCCCTTTCTTAACCTAATTATCCCAATTGGATGTCTCCAACTTCCACCTCTTCCTAATCTTACTAACTTTCCCTATTCTTGACCAAAGAATCGAAAAATTTCTCTAAGATTAGCTTCCTTATTCCTAATTCTATACTAAATATTAAAAACCTGTATTCTAGGTTCCCACACTGCGGTTCATGTGAATGACCAAAACAAATCTCCCAACCGGGAAGAGCTCGTCAACAAAAATGGTGGCCCGTCTTCTCTGAAGACGGACCCCACGGACAAAGAGGTTGCAGGGGCCAATGTCACAATTGGACATTATGTAGACAGCGATGTTTTAGATAGTTTGGGATATGCAGCTCCAAATCCACAGTTGCCAACATCGAAGAGCCCATTGTGTACTCCAATCACTCAAGAGGACCTGTCAAGAACGAATGTGCAACAACCCAATGCTGCAAAGACAAATGTGACAGTGGATACATATGAGTTTATAAAAAAGTATCCACATTTGTCAAGTTTAGACTCGACTAGCTTCAAGAATCTTGTTGCAATGCCACAGATTCCGCATTTGGAAGGCTTGCTTGACCTTAGTATCAAGTGGAAGACAATTGAAGAACGTTTGTTTCCATTTGAGCAACGGACTCAACAGAACGAGTCGAAAAGCAGTACTCCACCGAAGAAAGTATATCGACCCGCTGACTTTCCACATGCCGCTCTGGCATTGACAAGAATTGCCACATGGATAGATGAATTGGCTCCAAGGGTTGGTGCGTTTGCCGATGAATTAGCGTCCCTAGCTCCTACACTATTGAGTGGTGCGACGGCTTTCCTGCACTTCACCGATCAAATGTTACCAATTCTTACGTCCGTGATTCATTGTGAAGAAAGTCACACTGAATTGAGGGAGGAGCTAAAAGAAAGTGCAAGAGAAATTATATGGTGGAAGACTGCGTTCAACAAGGAACGACAAGTACCCAACGACAAAGAAAAGATTCAAAGGATGGCTGAATCATTGAAATGTATTGAGCCAAGTCAAGGGACTCAAGGTAGCGATCAACTCTCTCTTCCAATGGATAAGGGCAAAGCTCATGTCGAGCCAGACCAACAAACTTTGCCGATTGGCCGTAAAAGTTGGCTTGACTTGCAAAAAGAATTGGATGAGTCCAATGCCGAAAAAGCCCTTCTTCAGTCCAAGTTGGATCAAATGATACGAGTGCAGGCCATGGATGAATATTTGCCTAGGAGCGGATCGGAGTCTCGTTGGTTGGGATGGGTACAAAAACTTCAAGACCCACCCTTATTAGCAGCTCGAGAAATGAACAAGCTTCGTACGATTGCATTGAAGGGTAACGATGAATGCAATGCCGTCGAGAAACATTTGAAGAAGTTAGAGAGCGAGGTGGATCGCCATCCAATTGAGAGTGCTTCAATCACATGTTGGGGAAACACAGATGCTATGATGGAGCGCTTGAACCACACAAAGAAAACGGAGGGTGGAAATATCAATTGGGCCTTGGAAGTAGAGGAAGGATGGGTCCCTTACCAAATGCTTTCAGCACACATCAACAACAAGGAGAAGCGTGTTATGCATAATTTTGATGCAGGTCATAAAATATTGGATGGTATTTGTACAGTTTGCCAATACGCTTTTGGACGTGAAGGAGCCATAACCTTGGGCCATTGTAGCCACACTTTTCACGTGTAGTGCATCATTCAAGCATCAATGTTTAGCTCGGTTTGTGCCGAATGTTGTTCTGCTTTGAGTCCTAGGTTTTATGAATTGTTTGGACTCTTGGATGTTATGCCCCCTGGCCAGGAATACAACAGGTGGACCCTTCCATTGAACCAAGGGCCATACGAATTTGTGAATTATAAGCATTGGAGAAAACCTCTACAATGGAACCCAACAGAACGAAAGCATGCATTGTACGATGAAGTTGATGGTCTAGTGGATGCTTTCAATTGGATGACCCAAACGAACGAGGTGGAAATACGTGCCCGTTCAATTAATGATGATGAGGGTCATGAATTGTTTTGTTGCAACATGGGGGGGCATTGGAGCGTGCAACGTAATAAATTCTTCCGGTTTCCAGAGAAGCACGTGGAGAAAACGGAAGGTGGAGAATGGGTTGCCGTGGAGGATTCAGAAGAATTCAAGGAACAATATGCGGCATACGACCACGGTTTGGTAGGTCGGGCCTTGTTGTTGTCAAAGTTGGAAGAAGCTGCCGAATATCGTGCTTCCGTGGACATAGATGCGGAATGGAACAAAAGCGAACCAATGGTGGAGGTAGTGGAGGCATTTGACCGGTGGGTTGGGGAAATCATAAAGCAGTGGAGGACACTTCTATTCGAAGGATGTACAACCGAAAAATCATTGAATGAATTCTCATTTGAAGTGGCCAACAAAGTGGTAGACGAGGTCTTACTTCGATTGCAGTCTACTTTGTCAGCCTTGAAGTTGAGGTCTGTGGATTTGACTCCCAAAAGAGAGAAGAAACGGAAGTTGGAAGATGATGATGATTATACAGTGGACACGGCACAAGCATTCAAGGTAGTTGAGCGGACTAACAAATCCGCACGACTAGCTGGCCTTGAAAGCCCTGAGGCCTAAGCTCGTCGAGAAAGTCTAAGAAGTGCAGCTCGACGCACTAAAGATGAATCGTCTCGTGGTTCGGGAGAGGGTAGTAGTAGTAAAACAAAGTAGACATGGACCTATACGTCTTGTATGAGTTTTTGATTGAACCATCGTATTGTATGGACTATGGATGGTTAGATGGTGATGTGGATTTTAGAAGGATAGAGCAATACTAGGTAAACGTACACGGAATATGCTTTGACTTATTATTGGTTTTTAATATGAACAGATATATGGAATTATTTATCTATCTATTCATTTATCTATCTATTTATATATGTATCAATTAGTCAATGTACGTATTCACTATGCACAATACTTTTTGATGTGGAATGTATGCTATTAGAGGCATGGTATTGGATGTAAGAAATTATGATTGAATATTATAATCTTTGAATTCTTAATTGATTTTGATTTGTTTTGTTTTTGTATATGATCTCTAATATGCCTAGTTTCAATTGGCACGGTTACCATGCAGAAAAAGAAATATACAACTTATAAAAATGTTTGTTGTTTGTTCAATTTGAACAAATTCGTCGAAGCTCAAAATAGGCCTTGGACATTTATGGGTAAACACTAGAGGTGTTTTCAATAAAATATTATTTTCAGTAAACATGTATAGTTGTGAAATAATTTCTAAGAACTACTTCCGTCGATAGATTTGAAGTTGCTTTCTATGAGCAAATCCTTAGAACCTGAAATTTGGCATACATATTATCAACATAGAGATGATCTCATGCCAAGAATTTCATAGCCAAATTTTAATTTCTCAATCTCTGCTTCTTTGAGAGGGTGTCAAAGTTGGTAGCATTGGAATTTTAGTCACAACCACACATGTACGTAGATTTTGAAATATCTTTTTCTGGGCAAATCTTTTGGCCTTGAAATTTGATGCATGTGTTATTAACATAGAGATGATCTTGTGCAAAAAATTAAATGTAAAAATAACAATTTTTGAGCCCTAGGGAGGGCGTCAAAGATGGCAGCATTAGGGGATTTTTTTTCCATGTGACAGCAAGAATTCGTAAATGAAGTAGACCTTACTGTATATGTTTTACGCACGGCCAGTCCGCCCCGATCGACTAGGCCATCCGCCCCAACCGATTTTGCCGTCCGCTTCGATTCAACGACTGTTGCAACGGGTATTTGACTGTCCGCCCCAACGGTCAGCTGTGCTCAGTTTACTATAAGTAGACTGAGAGAAGTCATTTGTAAGCACTCTTGATGAACTGAACACTAAGATTTCCAAGGGCTAGGCGCTACAAATTTATTTGTGTCCCTTGCTTGGTAATGCATAGTTTGGTGGAAGGGGGGGCTTTGATTTTGAAGGCTTTTTGCACTCAGTGCTTATTTGATTGTGGACTTTTACAACACAGTGCTAACGTTACCAATTACAATTGAAGGGAAAAAGAATTCAATATAAGCAAAGACTTCACCACTTGGTACACGATCCCAGAAACAAACAAAATACAATGCAAGGCTTGCAAGTGTGTGTTCGCCCGAAAAACTAGCCGTATGTTGAGCCACTTGGGATACGAAGGCCCTATGGGACAGCGTGATAGGGGCATCAGCTTGTGCTCGCAGTTGACATCCAGAACAAAATCCTTATTTGTTAATTGCAAAGGGTTGTTTCCCAAAAGACCTGTTGCGGACGGAACGGATGGCAACAACATGCCAATGTCCACAAGCAATCTTTTGAATGATAGGGGCACGCCGTGTTCTACGCAAGAAGATTCATGCACCGCACCGGAAGAAGTGGTCGCTGTGGGTTCGCAAATAACTCCAAATACGGAATCAGGTGGTAATCGGCATACTTCGAGGGCATCAAGCAGTAGGCCTGCAACGCAGAGTAGGCTAGTGGATGGATTTGATGAAGTCAACAGATGCAAATTACATGCAACATGGGCTCATTTTTTTTATTCAGCGAATATACCATTTTCAGTAGCTCGGAATCCAGCCTTCCGGGAAGCGGTGAAGTTGACGGCTGAGTTTAAAAAGTCCTACACTCCTCCATCATACAATGATCTACGACATAAATTGCTTGAGCAAGCAAAGTCAGATATTCAAACAAAGTTGCTTCTGAGGACTGAAGACAGTGTGAGGAAGTTCGAAGCAACACTGTCTTTTGATGGATGGAGCTCGGTGACGAACCGTCCATTAATAAATGCAATGCTCATATCTTCAGCAGGTGAACAATTCCTTGGATCAGTGGATACGAGTGGACAGAAGAAGACAACACCGTATGTGGCTTCTATCTTGGAAGAATTCATAGAGCAAGTGGGCCCCAAGAATGTAGTGCAAGTGACTGCGGATAATACCAATACAAACCCCGCAGCATGGAATTTGATGTCCCATAAATATCCACACATATTTTCAAGGATGTGTGGTGCATGCCTTGAACTTGTTGCTTAAGGATTGGGCGAAGCAGCCATGAATCAAAGATTACGTGAAGGCTGCCGAGGTCGTTGTCAAATTCTTCAGGAAGAGGCACATGCCACTTGCCATATTTCAGAAGTACGAGACGAGGTTCAGTTTGTTGAAGCCATTGGAAACAAGGTTTGCTTCTTATTTCATCATGATTGACCGCTTGTTGGAAGTGAAGGATGCGTTGAAGCAGAGTGTGGTGGATCCACAATGGGTGGCGTACGTGAACACCTTGGATGATAGAGACAAAGGCAAATCACAATCGCAGTCAAGGAACGTGTACAATATAGTTGTGGATGATTGTCGTAGACTGGTTGACCAATGTGTGGGAACTGACAGCCCCAGTAACGTTGTATTCGGTCTACATGATTTGGATGCAAAGACTCCGTGCATGGGGAAGGTATTGCATATTATGCGGAATTTAGAAAAACATGTGTTTGGTCTACGAAGAGCACCTTTTTGTTTGGACCTTGACCGAGCAATACCACTGGAGGAGTCCTTCGTAAAACGACGAAAGATGGGGGAGACAGACCTCCATTATGCAGGCGCTCTTTTGAACCCGTATCTTCTCCACGACAAAGAACTAGCCGACGATCAAAATGCAACAGAGAGATGCAAGAAGGTTCTAACGAAGATATGTTCTAGCGAAGAGTACGCGAAGGTGGTGAAGGAATTTGTAGCCTTCCGCTATAGGGAACCTCCATTCGATACCATGTTGGAGCCACAAGAACAAATGTTGTCGGCCCATGCTTGGTGGGATTTTGAAGGTGTATGTGGGAAGCTAATTGCTCCCATTGCCAAGAGGATTTTGGCCCAACCGGTGTCATCATCTGCATGTGAACGAAATTGGAGTAGCTACTCTTATGTTCACAAAAAATCTCGGAACAAATTGGCAACAACCTGGGCAGCGGATTTGGTGTATGTGTACACCAATTCAAAAGTTGTGGGCGCATCGAAGAACAAGGATGAGAAGAAATGGTACAGAGACAATGTGGACTACGAGTCCTCCGATGCGGGAAGCGATGCGGAAGACATTGATGATGGACCTCATCCACTTGACCAACGGGATGAAGATGACGAGGACAATGACATGGACAATTTGTATGACGAAACGTACCATAGTCCTAATCCAACGAATGGTGGTGGAGAGGCAATAATACAAGCATCTATGACTTTCAATCCGATGAGGAGAATGATAGGTACGATGAAGATGAACCTCGTATAGCAAGATTCGTGGATGGATCCGGGTTTTTGAATAGCGAATCTATTCTATCGCAGAAGGAGGACGCTTTTGTAGAGATAGTAGAGGCGGATGGGACAACACTTCCCGATGGTGGGGATGGTGGCACGGATGAAGGCATTCGTATTTGTCAATCTCCGTCCACAAGAAGGGTTCAAGAAAAGGATAATGATGAAGAAAATGATGGAGAAAGGGGTTGTACGGACAATGAAGAGGTCCCGATCAATACAATTGCAGTAAAGGAAAATGGTACTGAACGTGTAGAAGAGGCCGAGAGTCCAAGCTTTGGCAATACACTCAAACGTAGAGAAGAGCTCATGCAAGATTCCCCAAAACCACCTCGGAGCGGTGCACCGGGTGCCATATTTGGAACTAGTAGCCAAAATCCAGACGGTTCAAGGAGCTTAGGGCTTGGACATCGGCTTGTTAATGTTGGCAAGGCAAAGCAGCCTTGCATCGAATTTACTGCCATTGTATTATCATCCACCGATGATGATGGAGATGTGACATTGGCACAGATGAAACGTAATATAGCTTTGCACATCGCACCACCACGATGCAATCTGAAATCAGTAGCCTCTCCACCGCAATCTTCGAGGGCCACAAACATAATCGTTCATGGATGTCCCCAGGCAATGAAATTAGAGGTCAAAGTAGGCAATGAAGGTAATAAAAAAAGACCTATGCAGCCTTTCGCGGTTTCACCAGTGAAGAAATTGAATGCAGGTAGAACCCCCCTTCATGCATGCCTACCTGTTGCGAAGAGGAAAATGAAACCGGTCACGTGTCTAAATTCTAGGGAAGAAATTAGCAAAGCCATATTGACAGTAAAAGAGGAATACAAGAAGCCAATCAAGCGAAGGAAAGCAAAGAGAAGTAAGCAAGTAGAAGGTGCAGGATCTTCATCAGATGGTATGGAGAACACATCGAGCGATGAAGACGTAGGATATAGACGAGGATGTGAGAGTAGTGGGGCAGAGGTGAAAGGAGATGATGATTATTGTCCTTCTAATTGAAGGGATGTAAGCTTAGGGATTTAGATGCTCATATATACGAAGAGTAGGTGATTATCATCTGTTGTTGAGGAAGACTTTAATAAACAAGGTTTGTTTTTGTCTTTCATGAATGGTACAACATCTTTGCAAAATCGGAGTATTGGACATCAAATGCAATATGAATGTTTAAATGTGCGCCTAAGGGATTGTAGTTTCACGAATGGGAATCGAAGAAAACCTAAACCCCTAAAGTTCCATGACTACGTATTCCCCCAAAACGCTCGAAAACTACCATTTCTAGTACAACTACCAATTTCCTTGATAAAAACATTTTTTGATACATGTAACCATAGGATCTTGTAGTATAATGTCTACAAAACATGTGATAAAAATTTCAGAAAATTCCACCATGTGGATCAAAAGATATAAGCATTCAAATTCACCTAAACCATTTTTTCAATCCTGCAAAGAATTGGGCAGCTACACTTCACAAGCTCACTTCTCAAGGAAAAAATGTTGAAAATGGTGGTGCCTCTTTGAATTTAGTTTCCTAAACAAGATGGAGATATGCTCAAAAAATTTCATGTCATTTGGAATTGTACAACATATAGGAAAAAAATAGTAAGTAAAAAGAAGTAGAGAATGATTCATAATACTAAATTGTTAAGAATTTAATTATAGAATTAAAAAATGACAATCCCAATGGTTGTAATGTTGTAATAATCAATCTACATCCTAGGGTTTTATTTTTTTACAAAAACATTGAAAATTGAGTGAAATAAACAACTTCAAAGTTTCTTTGATAGTGGAGAATCCATTACTGCCCGCAAACAAAAAAACCTCATAACTTTTGACTCTTTGATTGAAATGGAATGATTCAAAGCTTTCCACTTATATATAAATGTAGAAAACCAGTTTAAAATTTTCATTTTTTAAAAAAGTGATTTTTTCTGATCTGCCCGAAGTCCCGAACTGCCCACTTACCAAAAAAAGCAACATATTAGGCCATAACTTTTGAGTCATATCTCCAAATGTCATGAAATTTGATACACATGAAGATATTCCTCGCCCCCACCTTCTATTAAAATTTCAGCCCAAAATATTCAAATTTCTAATCACACGTACCTGCCCAAAATTTCTATACGGCCCCTAAACGCATGTTGGTCCTTTAGGGGTTAAAATGTTAAAATATTTGCCTAAAACCTAAGGGGTTGTAGGTTCACAAATCCTAATTCAATTTCAATATTGAAATGTTTAAATGTGTGGTTAAGGGGTTGTAGGTTCATGAATGGGAACCTAAAGAAACATTGAAATGTTTAACCCCTAAACGCCCAAACTGCGTTTTTTGGCAACATAGCAATTTTGGGCAGCTCACTACGAATGGAGTTTTTATTTTTTTTCTTTGAAATTCTCATACAACGTGTGTTCAAGGACTAGCTTTAAGGCCCAACAATTTTCATAACTTTTGACAACATGAATAAAAAGTTATTGCATGATATGTGATTTCTTTTGCTCAGCGGGCAGCCTGGGCAACTGAAAACTTCTTCAAGAATCACTTTTTCTAAAATTTGAAATTTGAAATTCATTCTTTAGATTTTTATCTACTTGGAAAGCTTTTAATTATTCCATTTTGATTTGTGAAATGAAAGTTATGGGAGTTTTAGTTTGAAGGTAGTTTGTGGGAAGTTATGGAATCTCTACTCCAAAATAAACTTTGAAGTCCATTATTTTACTCAATTTTTAATATTTTTGAAAAAAAATAAACACATTAGGTGAAGATTGTCTATTACAACATTACAACCATTGGGATTGGAAATTTTCAATTTCAAAAATTAATTATTACTATTTTAATATTTTGATTCATTTTCTACCTCTTTCTACTTACTAATTGTTTTCTACATGTTGTAGAACTCCAAATGATTTGAAATTTTTTAGGCATGTAGCTTACTTGACTAAAAGAATGAATTGAAAGAGTAACAACCATTTTGGAATTTTTTTCATACAAAAGTGAACTACTGAAGTGTAGCTGCCCGGATTTTCGCAAGGACAAAAAAAGCATTTTTGACAATTCAAACACTATCATCTTGCAATCTATACGATGGAAATTTCTGAAATTTTTTCCACATATTCTCAAACTAGTTTACTATAAGATCCTACGGTTACATTTGTCTTAAAATGTTTTTAAAAAAAGATTTTGCTGTTGTACTAGAAGTGGCAGTTTTGAAGTATTTTTGGCAAAACATAGTCAAATACATTTAGGGGTTAAATATTCCCTTAGGACGTTGTAGGTACACGAACCTGAATCCCAATAAATATGTGAATGTTAAAGAACACTATGAACCCCCCTAAGACCCGAGGTCGAGGGTTGAAAAATAAAAAGGGGTCCGTCTAAAGCCGTCCGCCGTTCGCCCATTCCACTGCCCCGTCCGCCAACGCACCGCCCGTCCGCCCATTCCGCCGTCCCGTCCGCCAACGGACCGCCCGTCCGCCATCGCGTCCGCCTGTCGGTCCTCCCGTTTGCCGTGCCGTCCGCCACAATACACACCGTCCACCCGCCGTCCGCGCAAATTCAACGGCCCCCCGACCGTCCCGCTTCCCCGTACTCGACGTCCGACAGCCCGTCCACCGGAAAAAACGCCGTCCGCCACGCTAATTTGTCCGTCCGCCGTTTTACCCAACGTCCGCTGCGCCCGCTGCGTCCGGACATTTGGACGTCCGGATGTCCGGATTTTGGGCGTAATTTCCCAAAAGACGTAGAGTCCGCACAACCCTGGCTTGTTCTCACTCTTTTTCTCATTTTTTTACTCATCATGTTTTGATTCTTGTAAATGTGAATGTTGTGGGCATGTCATACTAACTAAACTTTTGAAAATGCATAGATCCTTTTTTAGGTTTGGTGCATTTTTGGAAGGTTGAATCCTTGGCCCTAAGTTGGTAGGGGCAATGCTAGGATCAAATCTTGCTAGGAATAAGGTAAAATAGCCCATTATAGACCAAATGAGGATTTTGCCCTCATATCACTGCTGAAATCTTCTAATTTTTTCCCTACATGTGGACAAGTGATAGAAATGATGAGAGCAATTGAAATTATATTTTTTGGACAAAGTGTGAATTTGTTGTAAATTTTTGAAGTGTTCCACCCATCATGGTTTCTAGACTACCCCAAAACCAACTACAATTGTCTCTATAATGGTCATCTTACTCACCTAATGCAGTCAAAATATTTTCTAACACAAAAGACTTGAAAGAGTCACTTTCTACACTAAATTCACACTAAAAAGTTGAAAGTTCCTATTACTAAAATGTCCTTCTACTAAAATGCTCTTTAGTCATTCATTTCTTCTTGGATTGACATGAAATTTTAGTCACACATATAAGACTAGTATGCGCAACTTTTCCAAGAATTGTTTTTGAAAATTGACTCTTTATGAAAAAGATATAAGCCCTCAAAGTTCACTATAGTTTCAAAATGCCAAGATGTTGAACTTTGAATTGCTCCAAAACATTCAAAACAACTTGGATTGAAATGAAAGTTTTATCACAATAATTAGATTTCAAGGGGAACAAAACCCACCAAATTTTACTGAAAAAAAACATTAGATGAAGTAGATACAAGCCCCCAAAGTTGCAGCCGTAAATGCAATTTGGTGAAATCAAATTGAGCTGTAAATTTTGATTGGCCACCAAAATTTCATTATAATTTGGATTGATTTGAAATTTTTACCACACAAACTAGAAAAAGATTGGACAACTTTTCCAATAAGTTTCATTGAATTTGGACCTTAGATGCAAAAGTTGAGTCACTTTGAATTGGACTTGAAACTCTGTGAGGAAACTTTCTGTCCTCTTTGTCATTTGGAGATTAATTAGTAAATCCAAAAATGTAATTACATACATAAAATGAATATTTTTAGGACAATAATGGCATTAAAAACCTAATTATTGGAGAAGCTACCAAAATTAATTTTTTTAATACATGTATCATAGGACAAGCTACCTAAATTTAGGGGCTTTTTAATAAAAAAATTAATTTTAATCTCTAAAGGACCATTTGGTAAATTTAGCCATACAATATTTTTGGACATATATGTGTGATTGGAGATTTTCATGTTTTGGATCCAAAATATAATAAAAAGTTAAGACAACGAATATCTTTTATGAACACTAAAAATTTAGACATTTGGAATTGTAATTAAAAAATATAAGCCTAATATATTATTTATTTTTGTAAATGGAAAATTTGGTAAAATTAGAAAAAAATCACTTTTTTCATAAACAAAAATCTGAAATTGATTTTTTAGATGAACATATATATGGAAAATTTTGAATCATTTTATTGTCATCAATGAGTCAAAAGTTATGAGAGTTTTTTTTTGGTTTGTGGGCACTTATAAATTCTCTACACTAAAATAAACTTTGAAGTCCTTTTTTTTATTCAATTTTCAATATTTTTTGAAAAAAAAATAGAATTACAATTGTAGATTGTTTATAACATCACACTACCATTGGGGTTAACATTTTTCAATTTCATAACTAAATTTTTAACAATCTTGTATTTTAAATCATTATCTATTTCTTTCTATTTACTATTTTTCTTATATATTGTATAGTTCCAAATGATTTGGAATTTTTCAAGTATGTAGCCAATTTGCCTTGAAGAATGAATTCAAAGAAGCACCAACGGCGCTAGCGTGCAAGCTTGGAGCGGTGAGCTTGTGAGCTGCGAGCGTGGAGCCTATAAGCTTGTGAGCCCGGAAACCAAAAGAAATTCTATTTTTTTGGAATTTTTTTTTCCTATTTTTTTGGTTGAAAAGTTGATTTTTTTACGAAAAATAGTGAAATATATGACCTATGACCGTGTCACCTATAACCGTGGTTTAGGTGAAATGTTATATTTTTGGGTTGAACTTTTATTCGCTAAAGGGTGAGGCCTTTCAAGGTTTAGGGGAAAAATTTCAACATGTAGTTTGTCAATTATCCTTAGAACTAGCAAAGGATTTATAAGAAAAAATATTGTACTCATGCATCTCAATTTAATTCAATACATTTTTTTCATGAGACATTCTGTTATACTTTGTGAATGCATTAACAGTTTTGAATACTTCCGTAATACAAGAGAATTCACTTCAAATGGAAATCATAATATATATTTATAAATGCAATTCAAGTAGACCAACATATGTAGCCATGCCTATTTTGGAACTGCAATAATTCCCGCTCAAAGTAGAAGTAGCTTCAATTCATTGAAGCTATAACTTGGTGCATGAATGAATTTGTATTTGTGGACATCCATCTTGCAAAAGTACCTATACAAATAGTACAAGTGCTTACAATTCACGTACTGTTGTTGACCACCAATAGTTGAAATAGCCATATTCACAAGGTCTGGACATGTGCACGTTGGGAACATCCCTATTGTAACTTGATATGCATTCCTGTTAGAATTTGACCCTGTCTCAAGTACCACAATTGCACCAAGTCTATGGAAAGGGAGGAATGTGACCTCTAGAATTTGTCCTTTGACATTGTCTGCACTTTCCCACTTATTTCGTTGTTCTGTACTTGATGCATTTGCAGTCCTTTGAATGGCTTGGTTGTTCCTGATTGTAGGATATATGTCCGGATTCTTTGGCAAAGGGTGGTCATACAAAATAGTGTTAAAAATCTTCAACATGTTGAACAATCGACGCAGTGACAATGTTGGTCTTGCTTGGAGGTGGAATCCTGCATGTTGCAACAACAATGTCTCTTCACGATTTAGGTCTGTTCCAATCAAAATAGGCCAAACCTCTGGGACCTTTGGCCAATCAATAACCCACTTGCCCTTTGAACCTTTTACATAGCGTTCAATGTCATCCCAACAAAACCAGAAATCGGCCACCACTTCTCGCTTACTTCCATACTCTTGTTTCCTACCACAGTAGGTGGGCGCTGGAGTTCCCTTCTTCCCCCTTGCAATTTTGGCAGTGCACTTGATGTTGGAGGTCCTCTGTTGAGCTTGACACCTTGCGTTGGATTTGTGTGTGATTCGTGCAATGTGCCATTTAGATGTGTCGCAATCGCTCTCAAATGCTATAGTGACATGTCCAGAATTATATGCCTCTACTTGTTTACCTTTGTCCTGCATAAAATATGAAGACCTTTCAAGTATGCACGGCAGTTTGTCATTTGCATCCAAGCACGGATACTATCATTGCATGTAGCATCAAACAAGTTGTTCCCTCGTTTTCCGGACATTTGGAGCCACTTGTTATGCACCGTTTTAGATAGATTGCACGATGGTAAGTCTAGCATCTCATCCAAATTCAATTTCTATGGAACAAAAAAACATTGGATACAATTTAATTCTTCACAATCAAATTTGTTATTTCTCTTTGTCAATTGAATATAGAGTCTAAATATGTGGAGGACCTCCAATGACTTCTTCACAACTGTAGTTTAGGGTTATACTAAAATTATAGAGGGTACAATATTCATCTTCTACAATTCTCAAAACTGACATTTACATTTCAACTTCTGACCTACTAAAATGACTCAATGCCTAGAGTACTTCAGCTTTCAACAAGGAAGAGCTTGACGGTCCAATGATTAGTAGTCCAATTCTTTAGACATCACGCCAATTCTAGAAGAAGAAAATGACAACAATAACTATGAGAAAGAAACAAAACATATTATAGTATTTTTGAAGTTGAATTATTGAGATATAACGACCTGAATTATGTGTATTGTATTTGAAGTTGTAACGACCTGAATTATCTGTAAATTCTCTATGTTTTGACAAATTTGGCATTCCTAGAAGAGAACTCTTTTTGTGATATGATGGCGCAATCGTTTGCCAATACCTTCAAATAAATTATCCCCCCTAGAATAGTATTAAAATTTAAAATTGTGGAGAAATTGGACTTACACAAGCTCAGTGCTATAATATCTTTTGAATAGTCTTTTTCCATAAGGAGATAAAGAAGAAAATGTGGGTTCTTTTTATTCCTTAGTGAATAATTCATTCAAAAAGATTCTTGTCTCGCATTAAAAGTGGCCAACTGATTAATGCTGTTTTGGACATGGCCACGTCAGATATAAAATCGTCGAGCCAACCACTGTTTGCCACATGTCAGAGGTAGGGGAGTTGCCCATGTCATTCACGACAGGGTCACACAAATCCCTGTCTGACACGTGGCAGCCAGGGCCACAAAAACACGCGATGGCCAGCGGGAGTCGGATCGATCAAAATTAGGATAAGAGAATATCGACGTGTTAGCTTTTGAATCAATCATTCTGTAAGTGCGCCATTGTATTCCCAGGATACCTGGTTGTGAATGTATCTACACGGCCATGCTTTTTGGAGCATGCACATCAATGTTCAGAAGCCGTATCTTCTGGCGCCCCCACATGCACTTGAAGCTAATCGGAGCTCTCAGCTGCCTAGTATTCCTCTCACGATTTTCTTTAAGTTTTCTGGATTATAATAGATCCTTTGCTTTACATGGCTTGGACAGGATTCCAAAATGAGAAGAACAACACGCAGCCGAGCGCGTGAAGGTGCACCAGACCCACCACCACATTGAAGCACGCCTCGGGTGTCCCAGCAGGTGCAGATTCAAGTCCTGATTTTTGTTTAAAGTATGCACTGGCTTGCTTATGGTGCAAGTGGATGCGTCATTGACAGGCTGTGTATGTTCGTACACGTTGTGGAGTTGGGGTCCTCCGTAGTGGCAGCGCAATGTGAGTTAAATTTTGGAACCTCAGATTTCATGAAGCTCTATGAAGCATGGGGGTCCCGCTCATCCTTGTCGGACCAGACTCAGATCCGAGCTAGGTCTGGCTAGATTGGAGCGGACTCCCACAGTTTTGAAATTTTTTGAAATGTTGAAGTCACTCGCGGTCTGGAACCGCAAATCCTCTTGTGTCGAGGAAGTTCTCTTGAGCTTTGAATAAGCTCTTGCTGACTGTTGTGCAACCTATGCCAACGATCTGAAATTGAAGTACTTCAATTCAAGAATTTGGGGGGTCTTGGCTCCCAACGTCCAACGTGGCGTAGATCCGAGCCACACTTGGCCGGATTCAGCCAGACCTCCAAACTTTTTGAAAGCTTCAGTTCTTTTTTTAAAACTTAACGTTCAGCTTCACAAACTTCCATCTGCGTCGTAAGGACTTATCTATTTGAGAGTCAACGGGAGTCAACAGCTCCGTGAGAGAACCAATTTACATAGGTTTCATTTGGAAATGAACATCACCCATGAGGCGCTGCGGATTGGGTATCAAGGGTTCCTGCCACGTCACGTCCGACATGTCTCGGATCCAAGACACGTCGGGCGTGACGTGGCAGGAACCCCTCCCCCCGAACTTCTTTATCTTTTTTTTTAAATTTAAATTTTTGTATAAAATGAAAAGGGGGGATCCTACCACGTCATGGCCGACATGGCAGGACCCCCCCCCAAAAAACCTTATTTTTTATTTTTTATTTTTTAAAATTTTAAAATTTTAATCCAAATAATGTTGAAAATTAGAAGTCTTTGAGTAATTTAGTGATTAAGTCCATATAATGCTTAATTCCTAGGATTTTGTCAACCTTTCTAGTTTGTAATTTGATTTATTCTATAAATATTGAATTGGAACTTATAATAAAATAATATTAATATCATTTTTCTATGCTTCTATTTTGTAATGCAAAGAGCTAACAGAATAATTTTTCTTGATTGTGACATTCAATGATCCTATTGTCAGAGAGGGCATGGCGAAGGTACATCATCACCTATAGCACCGCCTCCAAGTGTCCCCCTTGTTCATGAAGCCAGACCCTCACGGACACCTACATTGAAGAGTCCAAATGTAGAGGTCAGTAGTGATGAGGAGAGGCAATAGGACCAGACTTAGTAAATTTTGGAGATGTCATGGATGCCGCGGAGAGTGCAGTAGATGCTTTTCAGAGTTTTGTGCTTAGTCGGGTCAGTAACCCAAATGCACGGAAACGAAGACATGCCTTGACACTTACTAAGATTGCTAGACGGAAGGGATATAGGTGTTTGTCTTCAGAGAGATCAGAGATAGAGTACATCTCTGAGCCTCAGGTCTCCATCAGGGTTGATGGTCCATCACTACAAGACACTTGTACGTGTACTTGCAGTGGTTCCGTAGGTCCTCAAGAGCCAGTTTTCATTCACCTAAGCTTAAACTCAGAGGAAGATGTAGAGATAGACTAAATTTTCCTAATAAAATACATATATCTACATGTAATCCTATGAAGCCACAATATTTTTATATAATTGTAATTCTTTTCTATTCTACAATTTTAGAAAATTATCTTTCAATTAAACCTTTACTTTGTATAAATATGTTTATTGTGAAGTGAGGCTTGTGGTTGAACATTTTGTCGTTGGTTTATCAATGCAGATAGAAGTATCTCTGTTAATCCTTTCTCAGGATGAAACCATTCAATAAACACCAAACATGAGGGATACAACTCAGCCTGACATTTGTGGTGGAGAAGAGGGAGTGCCCATGGGAGAAGACATGGTAGAGACATTGATGGATGAAGATGACAAAGACATGTTGGAAGACGACCTTCGACAGTACCACAAGGTAGACTCTGTAAACACTATTGTAGACCTGAGGATGAAGCCTGAACATTTGTTTTGGCTTCAAATTCCCTTATGTTGCATAGTGGCAATGCTCATGGTAAGACCAACTTTGTCTTGCAACCTTGATTTGCTTGAGCACGAGTTTGCAAAGGGCTATCGTGATGGAGCAACAATTTTCTACGTGACAACTACAAACGAAGCCGGAGAAAGCTCTGAATTCACAGAGGAAGAGATAGTAAATTGGGATCCTTTATGGAGAAAGAAGAACGACATCTTCAACGCCCACGTGCAATCCATTCCCGAATTGAGGTTTTTGAAGAACTTAAAGTTCTGTGTTTGTGACGGAAATCACCGACTGCTATCATAGATGAACTACATTTCACGGATGCATTCCAAGGACATAAAGTGGCATTGGTTCATGGACTCAATTGTGTTGGACACAAAGGGCAAAATAGAGCTTGTTATGCATGTCATGCATGACATAAATAAGTAAGTTATTTATTTGAATTCTATCTTTGAGGTTTTATTATATATTTTCATAAAATGTAAAAATTGTTCCATCTACACTTGCATTACATGAAATGCATTTACTTACTAAACCTCTTATGTTTCAGGTCTACAGAGGACTCACATGTCAAGACCAATTTGGTCCATACCCTTTACAGGGTTCAAAAGTATGGGCTTTTGCCCATTGAGCACTTCAAAGAAATGTTGACGCCATCAGAGCTTAAACTCTGTGGGGCACAAAAAATGAAGAAGACATGGTATTCCATGCCACAAGAGGTCTTCACATCCTTTTTTTTTGGGTAGGAAATTATTTTGACAATTCTTGCTTTCAATTCAATGTATTTTAGTATGTTTTGTTTTGTTTTAAAAGTTTTTGTTCATTTTGATTGGCCTTGCAATGGTGTAGCAAGAGATTGCTCAATCTGCATATTCAGTAGTACGGAAGTACAACGAGATCACTCCAGAGGAAGAGAAAACTCCAAAGGGACTCACACACGCTATGAGATTTGCAGCAAAAGAGAAGACTGGAAAGCTCAATGTGAAGATGTCAAAATTGGCCTCCGTCGCTAATCCGGCTAATGAGCCTTATTTCTTGAAAGAGGTAAAGCTTTTATACATGTTGGAAGCAAATGAAAGTACTTTTCTTTCCATGACAATTAAAAATCTTAATTCCTGATAATTACTTTATCAGGTTGAAAAGCATTGGAGTACAAAAGAGGTTCTCGAGATGACTCTCGAGAAACTTCAAATGGTTGCAATTTGCAATACAACTGCAGCTCACAAAATCAAATTCTTGAAGTGGTGGAATTCTTCCATTCCCTCTCATGAGGCAAGGCGTTTTCCACCTAAGCTAGTGTCTGAGACACTACTTGGACCATTCCTAAACCGTTGTGTGTGGTATGCGGGGGTAAGTAATTAGTATGGATGTTTTTATTCAAGTATTCTAAGTTTTATTTTCTTAATGAAATTCAAATTTTAGATTTTCAAGTTCATGGAGTGTGTGTCCTTTCATTTGTATTGTAATGTGAGTCTCACTGTTACAGATTGAAGATGTAGTAGTGGAATACTTTGATGGTGTTGTGAAGTAGGATAGCATTCCCATAGACATGAAGGTTCCATTTAAACCGGAGACTCTTACGGATTATTTGGAAGGATGGAGGACAAAGATTTGGGATCAAGGGTTTTTAGCTCACCTTAGAGGAGCTAACAACTTCAAGAAAAGTGATAACTTCAATACCTTTGAGGGATCCAAACAGGCAGTGAGAACTGAGAAGGGTTCTTTTCCGGTGAGTTCCTCTAAATAATTGTCTGTTCATGTCATTATAGTCAATGAACTTAGAATAAGTTCATTTTTGTATTTTGAACACAGAAAAAATTTAATAAACAAAAATGAAATTAGAGTAGGAAAGCAAGAATTAGGGGGGTCCTTAAGTTAACTCCTACATATAGCTCGGATCCGAGCTAAGTCTGGGAGGTAGATCAAGGCCCCCCCCACAGTTCTTGTCCTCTGCAAACTTTGAAGTCATAATTTTCCACTTCAAACTGCAAATTTTTTGAAAATGATTATTTGTTGGTATTCATTCCAAGAGTTCTAAAATGATTTGTTAGTTGAGCTTGAAGTTTTTAATTTATAGGGAATGTTTATTTTGACAATTGCAAATACCTCCAGTATGAGCTCAAAGGTAAACTTACAAAAATTTTAACGAATAAAATAAAAAATCAGAATAGGAATTCTAGAAGTTGGAGGGTCCTTGAAGTACCTTCCAAACATGCCTCAGATCCGAGTGAAGTACTTGAGGGACCCCCAAGTTCTTGTTCTCTGCAATTTGTTAAGTCTCTTTTTCCACTTCAAACTAAAAAAAATTTGTAAATGTTTATTTGTTGGTATCCATTCTAAGAGGTTATGAATCATTTGTTAGTTGAACTTAAAGTTTCTCATTTGTATTTAGTGTTTATTCTTCAAACTACAGATACTTCAAGTATGAGCTCGAAGAAAAAGGAGCAATGCCCGGGGAGATTACTCACGATTTTTAGAAAACTACGTGAGTTAAAAGATAGGGTCTATTTAATTCAAAGGGGATAAATTTTATATATATGTAGAACTACTATAGGATTCTTGAAATGTCACATATCCTATTATATATAAATTAGGCTATGTATAAACATCATTTAGTAGGAATTTTTATTAATAAATTAGCCTTTACAAATAGGATTCATATAAAAAGTTTGTAGTACAATGAGTATACATGTAAACAAATTTTTTAATTGAATGATAAAACTTACACAATTTAGTAAATTTAAGGATGTTATTCAGGAGATTTGTTGTTATCATCAAATAATTCTAGCTTGTACATACAAATCTTTCCTTAAGTATACCAATTATGGAACAACATGTAAGAATCTACTGTTCCAAGACAAAAGAATTGAGCTGTAAATTTACATTGAGGTTGTACTATGGAGATTTGTGTTCACACAAAGTACCCATTAAGAAATTAGTGTAGAATGTGCAACATTTGCATGGAATCTTTTCTATACTTTGACAGTACAAACTCTAGATTTGCCTCAACTACTTGAACATATATTTGCAAATGTTTAAAATCATCTTCTTTTTACTAGTGTTTAATAAATACTCTTTTATTTTTTGATTCTAAATTCAAAACCATTGTAAATGCATATGTAAAAATAAAATATATAGTTTCTATATTACGATAGAGGTCATATTCTTGGGTTAATCTACAATGTTTTTAGAGTGTCAATTTCTCATGTTGTTCATGTTATATTGCTAGTATTGGTGTTTTTCTTAGTTTTAGTATCATAACTATATTTAATGTTTCTATGATGTTTATTATTCACCTTATTAGGTTGTTTAGAATACATAGCATAGAATTTAGAATATTTAAAACTATTGTTGCATTTTATATTTTTATTTGTCATTTGAAATTGTACTACAATACAAGTAGTGCATTTTTTTTAAAATAGTGTATATGTAAGACACTACTTTTATAGTGTGTTGTAAATGGATATGAAAAAATTAGACATATAAATTTTGTATATAAGATAGCCTAACTATAAAAACCAAATGATTGAATTTATATGTAAAAATACGGTCATTTTAATTACCAAAATGAAGGTAAATAGCCCTATGTTAAATACCCTCTCAACTCAAGTGTATGCTTAAAATTATAAGGAGTTATCTCCCCAGGGAGCAATGAAGATTGAAGACCTACCTACCTTCTTGACCAATTACCTGGACTGCAACTCTCTAATGTGCATGTATACATCGACTCAGCTTAAGAGTCAATACCTTCACTACCGCTCAACTCAGTGGTGGTGGATGGTACATTGACTGCCCAATCTCATACACGCATCCGTCAGAGGTAGAATTGCGGGCTTCTTTGGAAGGACAAGGGACAAGGTAGGTATGGAATTTATGAAAACCATACCTACCTGCAAACTAAAATTTCTCATAATTTTTGACTCCTTAATCCAAATGGGATGAAACAAATCTTACCATGTCTTTAAAAACCTAAAGAATCAATTTGAAATTTCACTTTTGAAAAAAAAAATTCAAAGAGTTTTTTCAACTGCCTGGGCTGCCCTACGAGTAAAGAAAACAACATATCATGCCATAACTTTTTAACCACAAAATCAAAAGTTACAAAAATTGTTGAGCCTTAAAGCTACTCCTTGGGCACATCTTGTGTAAAAATTTCAGCAAAAAAAAATAAAAACTCCATTCGTAGTGAGCTACCCAAAAAATTTATAATGCCAAAAAATGCACCTTAGGGCTTTAGGGGTTAATTTTGATGATCCTACTTATAATATGGGAGTTGTTATTTGGGACTTTAGTCTCTTTAGGTGTTGATACTTTTTATATATAGATCTTAAAGACCAAGGCAGGACAAAGAATGAGTATGGATAATGTATATAATTCACTAACACAATGAAGCAGCCAAATCCATTCTTGACCCCTCTCTAATTATGAACCCTTCCTTAACCCCTAAAGCCCTAAGTTGCGTTTTTTGGGCAACATAGTGATTTTGGATAACTCACTATAAATGGAGTTTTTATTTTTTTCCTTTGAAATTTTCACACAACATGTGTCCAAGGAGTAGCTTCAAGGCCTACTCTCATAACTTTCCATTATACGGTTAAGAAGTTATGGCATGATATGTTGTTTGTTTGAATGTTGAGCACCCTGAGTAGCAAAAAAAACTTCTTTAAGAAAAACTTTTTCTTAAAAGTGAAATTTCAAATTGATTCTTTAGATTTATACAGACATGGGAAGCTTTTAATTATTCCATTTGGATTAAGGAGTCAAAAGTTATGAGGAATTTTAGTTTGCAGGTAGGTATGGTTTTCAAAGACTCCATCCCTACTCGCAAACTAAAATTCCTCATAACTTTTGACTCCTTAATCCAAATGGAATGATTAAAAGCTTCCCATATTTGTATAAATCTAAAGAATCAATTTGAAATTTCATTTTTAAGAAAAAGTTTTTCTTAAAGAAGTTTTTTTTGCTACCCTGGCTGCCCAATATTCAAACAAAACATATCATGCCATAACTTCTTAACTATGCAATGGAAAGTTATGAAAATTATTGGGCCTTGAAGCTACTCCTCGAACACATGTTTTGTGAAAAATTCAAAAAATAAAAATAAAAACTCCATTCATAGTGAGCTACCCAAAATTGCTATGTTGCCAAAAAATGCAACTCAGGGCTTTGGGGGTTAAGACCCATTCTAAACTTATCATAATTCAATTCAATTGAAAGCTAGTTAGCTTTTGAGATATTGATGAACTCTTATATATCCTTTGGATTCCTACTTTATAAGGAATAATTTTAAACAAGTCTACAAACTCTAATAAGTGCCTCCCAGTACCATTTTACATCAAATATTCAATAAAAATGAAAAAAAAAATTAAAGATAGAAAAAAGATCATTGGGTTTTTCTCCAAAATGATAATTAACACAAATTAATCAAATTATGGTTGTTGATAGCAAGAGGAAGACAATTTTTGAAACGAAATATGTGTGGTTACTTTACATCCAATTTTTTTTTCCATTGAAACACTTATATTGATTGATTGACTTTAGATTGTCAAAAGTCTTACTCATAACATTTAGTAGCCTGCATTGTGACTACCATCAATTGGCTTTATAGTAAGGTAAGTGAACCCATCATCAATAAAATTATATTAGTGGGGTACATTTAAGAACTTCAATGTACACCACCATTACAATTTTGCTCACAATGAACTTGCTCTAATTTGTATTCACAATAGGTTCATTTACCTCAAATGGTACTCCCTTTGTCCCACTGAAATCTTTCCAAATTCTTCTTGCAAAGATTGTAAATTAGCCTAATTAGGAAGCTTTTAGTGGGATAGATGGAGTATGAAATATTCCTCAACCGTTAAGAGCCTCAGTGTCAGATTCGGCACATTTGAAGGCTTTGTTTAGAAGCCGAATGTGCCATGGAGAAGACGGTAGCCAATTTTGCAACAGAATTGGCAATGATGGCCAATTACGAAGTTCTCAATGTGTTCTCAATGTGTTCCCTTGACTCTTAATATTAGGGAACGTTCTGCATCTGGTAGATTCTACATCATGGTTTGGCCAAGTGGCTCGCCCTTAGGGCTCACTCGCAGCCTTACCATGAAGTAGAATCTGCCAAATGTGGAATGTTCTCTAGTACAATAATAGCCCTCATGTCTCCTATGTACATTGCTCAGAGCATCTCCACGCCTACACAAAACAAGATGCAAACTCGGCAAGTGGCCGACCCCGGCCATGTGAATTGCCCCACGGCACACACGGAGAAGGAAAAAATAAGGCCGGGCCCGGCCAAATATGGTGATGGCTTGGCCAAATGGCGAGCCATCACCAAATCGAGAGTCAACCCGGCATGCCTTTTTTTTGCCTTTCTTCCAACTTCTGAGGCACTTGGGATTAAAAAAAAGTCTTTCTCATGTCAGAATCTCCTTAGGTGGCACCTCAAAGTCCGAAATAGCTTGCTTCCCCGCCTCATTGGCCATGTTGGGGTGGAGCAAATTTTTTTAGCCGGGCCCGGGCTTCCTTAACCCTTGAACGATGCCATGGACATTTGGCGTTCGCTGAATGACAAAGAATCTTTCCTTCCAAGACAAAGATGCAACTTTTCATCCTCGGTATCAGGGGTGGAAAGGGAAGATCTTCTAGAGTACTTTGACTTTCAATGCATATATTTGGCTTTTTCAAAGTAGGCATTAGAGAAAATATCGACTCTCCAGAGGGCCGTCTAACTTTGACAAGCCGGTCTATATAAGGATTTTTGTGTAAGCTTGATTTCTATATAAAAGTGCCTGATTCCTGACAAGAGATGCGGTTCAGCTTATGTGAATATCTTCACTGCCACGTAAAATATGTCAGTTTTTACAGCTTTCGTCCAATGAAGTTGAAGAGCTCGTATTTCGAAGCTCTGACGTTTGGCTGCACTGTTGAGCACATGACACTTGTCTATCACAGCTATAGGGGAAAATTTTTGCCTCATACTAAATAAATGTAATGAGGGTCCCTTTCGCCACTTCTTAGCGGCCCTCTAGAGAGTCCAGATTTTCTCTAATGGTGATGTCACACGGTATCAAAATGCATAGTTTCCGCGGCCACCGGTCCGTCCTTCAAGGGTTAATGGCTTGACAAGTGCTCCCTGGACGGGCCATTTGCCCAAGCCAGGCATGGGGATGCTCTCATGACATTGGGCCTCCACCTCCTGTGCACTCCTACCATGTACTGTCCAAAATGCTAATTAATACAAATTAATCAAATTATGGTTGTTGATAGCAAGAAGAAGACAATTTTTGAAAGGAAATTAATATGTGTGGTTACTTTACATCCAACTTTTTTTCCATTGAAACATTTATATTGATTGATTGACTTTAGATTGTCAAAAGTCTCACTCAATCAACATTTAGTAGCCTACATTGTGATTACCATCAATTGGCTTTATAGTAAGGTAAGTGAACCCATTGTTAACAAAATTATATTAGTAGTGTACATTAAAAAACTTCAATGTACATCACCATTACAATTTTGCTCACAATGAACTTACTCTAATTTGTATTCACAATAGGCTCATTTACCTCAAATGGTACTCCCTTTGTCCCACTGAAATCTTTCCAAATTCTTCTTGCAAAGACTGTAAATTAGCCTAATTAGGAAGCTTTTAGTGGGATACATGGAGTGTGAAATATTCTTCAATCAGCAACCAATTCTACAACAGAATTGGCAATGATGACCAATTACGAAGTTCTCAATGTGTTCTCATTGTGTTCCCTCAATTCTTAATGTTAGGGAACGTTCCCCCGGGGAGATAACTTAGAGTAACCTTTAGACACCACGTGTGAGAATATTTTGGACCCCCTATTTTATGTCCTAAAATTAAAATAAAAATAAAATGAAAAAATATGAGAATATTTTCCTACTTTGAAAGTTTATAACTTGAATTATTGATATTTTTATTTGTTGATTATAATTAGTTACAAATTTTTGAAGTAAAAAAATACACTGTAGAGCTGAAAATAATTTTTACACCCCTATTTTATATAAGAAAAAATTGTCTAAAAAATGAACAAAAAATTGTCAAAAATAGTTTTTCATTGAAAGTTTATTTTTCTTGAATATTGATGTCATACTCATTTCAATGCATTCTCTATAAATATTTGAGTTGAAAAATATGGCAGTTTAGTTCATTTTTCAACCTACTCTAATAATCATTTCATATGCTATTTGAATTCAATTTTTTTGGCAATAGAAGCCTATAGTCATTGTTAAGTACATCTCAAAATTATAGGTTGAAATCATAGTTTATAAAAAAGTATATAAGGGATCGAAAAATCACTTTAACACACATAGTTTGTTTTTATACACTAAGTTATCTCCCCAGGAACGTTCCGCATCTGGAGGATTCTACATCGTGGTTTGGGCAAGTGGCTCGCTCGCAGCCTCACCATCGGCCTCACCATGAGGCAGAATCCGCCAGATGTGGAACGCTCTCTAATACAATAATAGCCTTCATGCCTACATTACCATGAGGCAGAATCCGCCAGATGTGGAACGTTCTCTAATACAAGAATAGCCTTCATGCCTACATTGCTCATGACATTGGGCCTCCACCTCCTGTGCACTCCTACCATGTACTGTACACTGCAGGTCAGGCCATTCAAGTGGTCATTCAAGCCTTTCAAGTGTCGATAACTTCGAATTTGCGGCAGAAGCTTTGCAGCCAGCCTACGAGGATTGAATGTCGTACGGACCAACTCCGGTTGCAATCCCGTCCCTCCAATCATGCAAGTTTCTGCGCATCCATGGTCGGGTATAAATCTCTCTTCATCTGGCTGGCAGTTTCATTGCATTCCGGATTCGTCTGAATTCATTCTGATCGATTGGATACGAGTTTCACGTGATATACTTGGGTGTGCAAGACGGAGCTTCGATTCCAGTTACAGCAGCACCCGCTATGGCGGTTGCAACACCTTCCTCAGGTGATCGAAATTGACGCGAAATGGCCTTGGATGCATCCTTACAAAGAGTGGTCGAGTATTGTTATTGGCACTCTGTTTGGGCTAATCTAGTTCTGTGTTTTGGGTTGGTTCTGTTTGCACATACTGTATTGGTATTGATCAGCTGAAGTGAAACCTCGCAGATGGACATGAAAAGAGTTGGAAAGACGTTCGAATGGGCTCTGAAAAAGTTAGAAATTCAAACTACGGTTGAATGTCTAGCTAATTGTTTCTGCATGACTAGGTCTGCATGAATGAATTATGAATGACTGCTATAATGTGACTACTTCTATGTTTTTATGTTTAATATTCTATTTGTAGATCCTGTGTTTTTCAGCCGTAGTACGTGTAACTTCTCAGATGAACTGGAAAAGAGTTGGAAAGATCCCGTTGACTCTGGGAAATCCAATCTAAGGGTTTTTAGGGTTTGTTTTTTTGAAACGAATGAACCAATCTAAGGTTTGGATATACACAAACTGTGTGTCGTGCTATATATTGTGCGCAGGGGAACATGAGGTGACGCTAGTAGAAACCCTACTTTAAAGTGAACCCTGCCCAGCTAGCTCCACTCTGAGGGTTCACCGAAATTTCTAAAAATTGGCACTAGCTTTGAGAACTCCCAGTAACGTGAGATCTTGAATTCCAACTGGTACTATTTTTTAGGATTCGTTGCACATGAATGTCACGATGATGGAACTTGAAACCTTTTTGCCATGATTGTAAGAAGTGCTGGTGATGCCTGCAGAGAAGTGGACCGGTGGCATCGAACCCAGGACCCTGGATTGTCCTTTGGACATCGTGTGGGATTTGATGACGGACTGGGGGCGCTGGGACCAATTCTACCCGCAGGACCCTAGCCCTGCCTTCCAGATCTCGTTGCGCCTGGTGGAGGGGGAGAATCGGAAGCTGGGGTGCTTGCGCTACGCCGATCTGGCACCCCAAACGTATGCCTACGAACGCTTGATTGGCATCGACAACGACAAGCACTACCTCTCGTACAACTTGGAAGACAATAACTTATGCGGTGGTCTCCGCAACTACGTCGCCAAAGTTCAGGTACAGTTATTCATCAATCCAACTCAATCCAACTCCATGGCTCTGAATCTGGAATCACAGGCAGCTTCTATAAGTTGAAATTCTGGTGTGAAAAATGTTCATTCTGGGTACATGGTCCCACGATTGTTGGGAAACCATCTACCTAGAATTTTGTACATTCTACGCAGTGGGAATTCAACATGACCTGCCTGTGAATGTCTCACTTGCGGGCCAGGGCTCGTGCACGACGTGTACGAATTGACGTCTTCTAAGAGTGGTTTTCATAGATAACCCTCTTACAATGCTGTGGAATATATAATCAATGTGATCTGGGAATTACCATGTTTTTCCTGAAAATTTTGAAAATTTCCGAAGATATGTGTTAGACTTCCATATATACTCGAAATCGACATGCCTCGAGGAATCGAAATTCACAGAATTTTGTAAAAATCCAAGACAGTTATCGATCGGAGGTTTCGGACATAAATTTCAACAACTGGCAATCAATTCGCTGAAATCTATCCATTATAATTAGTAGGAAAACTACCAGGCGTCCAGGCCCCTGAGCTGTGCTCTGTTCCACTTCAGTTTCGGACGTTTCGTGGGCATCGATCGATCGTAACGTCAACTTAGTTAAATTGGCGGCATTCCATTTCTTTGCCACGTTTCAGGACTCGTGGACTATAAATTCATACCTTTCCTAGTTTGATGCCTGAACTTAGACCTTTGTGAAGATGTACGTCACAAGTTGTGACGCTAGAATGGCGCCAATTCAATCAATTGTGCACGTTCTTTATTAATTTTGTGTTTACATGGTCAATTGATTCCCGTACACGTGTGGTTTGAGAGTGTGCAGTTCAGCCCAACGAGTGACGGCAAAACGAAACTGGACTACTGGAACTTCGAAGTGGAGCCTTTGACGACTGTTTCCAGGGAGGACCTCTCGAAATTCGTGGATTATCTCCTGGGGACAAAGTTCGCGACGGGATTGGAAGCCACCGCCAAAAAGTTGGCAGCTTCCCAACCCTAAAGGAGTGCCCATCACCACCATCTCCACCACAAGCACTAGCTGCAGATCGATACATGCCGGATGGGACTCAGCCAGTCGATCAAGAACTCGAATCAATTTGAGTCCCATCGAGGGTTGTGGATTTTCTGTCACATGAATGCAATGCGAAATTAAGTGGTTTGGTTTGGTGATCGAGATTGTGCATTTGACAGGGTGTTCAGGAACTACTCGGCAGCTTGATCGAGAGTACGTGAAATCTACAATCCTAGAGTACTCAGATGTATACCGATTCTCAAGTGGTGGATCTAGTGAGTATACAGTATGTACTGCACAGCTTCTGAATCAAGTTGTGGACATGTTTGTCCGTGAAAAGTATGTGACTAATTTATATTTTCCAAACTGTGTGCGCTTGCAATTTCTGTGCCGAAAGGATTCATGGCTTCTGAACTGCCATGCTCATCAACGATTATTCTGTATATTGGTAGCGTTACAAGCATATCGTTATTTAATGATGTATATTTGAAAGAAAAAATTGAACTTTCAAGTACGTGCACAGAGATTACAAACTGCGTTTGCTGTTGATTGGAGGTTCCAAGCAGGAAAAGTACCAGTTGCCAATTTCTTGAAGTTTTGCCAATTTGGCGAACATGATAAACCTAGTGGCCAGCTCTGGCCATGCCACCAGGCAGCTGAGAGGATGAAGAACCTTGGTTAATTGAACCAATGAATGGGGAGTACCGGCATTTAGTTACATCGTAGCCGGTTGATTTTGAGATTTTTCGATTGAGATCAAAAGGTTTTGGTAGAGGTTCTGGATGAAAAAAAAGATTTTTGGAAATGGACCAGGTAGCAAAATAAAATGTTGGCTTTTTGCCATCCATTCTAGGAGCATGTTGGAAAATCACCAATTCAAAATACATGATTCCAGTTTTTAGCCAATCAGGATTATACTTTGTAGGAAATTTTTTATATAGTAAACTAGGTACTAAGCCGCAATGGTACATACTACATAATATCCTATCTTAGGAATTTACAGACCATAACTTTATTACTTCACTAAGAGTGTAAGAGTCTTTACATTGACTAAGTGTCTTTTATTCTTTTAGCTTATTTACTTCAAGTCTGTAACAGACTTACAGACTTACAAAAATTGAGTTATTATTTTACTGAGACTCTCAATAAGTTAGTAATCAGTCTTTTACAAGTGGTTTTAAACTTACTATTGATGGAAAATGAGAATGAATGATGGCAATATGGCATACCCTGTAGAGTTTACAACCTCACAAGGTCACTCAGTCATTCTCACTCAGCCATCAATGACTCATAATCAGCCTGAAACTTGGAGTTTAATGTTTTTCACAAATCACAAGTTCACAAGCTTCTTGTAACTTGTAATCTTGTATGCTCTTGTTGCCTTGTTTGTTGTACATGTTCTTTTATTATCTTCAATGGCATTATGTACGCATGTTGGTTGGTATATTACTCACCTCATTTTTTTGGATCATGTTGCTTGATTCTTGTGAGTGGTGGCTTGTTCTCACTCTTTTCCTCATTTTTTTCCTCATCATGTTTTGATTCTTGTAAATGTGAATGTTGTAGGCATGTCATACTAACCAACCTTTTGAAAATGCATAGATCCTTTTTTAGGTTTGGTGCATTTTTGGAAGGCTGAATCCTTGGCCCTAAGTTGGTAGGGGCAATGCTAGGTTCAAATCTTGCTAGGAATAAGGTAAAATAGTCCATTACAAACCAAATGAGGAGTTTGCCTTCATGTCACTGTTGAAATCTTCTAATTTTTTTCCTACATGTGGACAAGTGATAGAAATGATGAGAGCAATTGAAACTATATTTTTTGGACAAATCGTTTGAATTTGTTGTAAATTTTTGAAGTATTCCACTCATCATGGTTTCTAGACTACCCCAAAACCAAGTACAATTGTCTCTATAATGGTCATCTTACTCACCTAATGCAATCAAAATATTTTCTAACACAAAAGACTTGAAAGAGTCACTTTCTACACTGAATTCACACTAAAAAGTTGAAAGTTCCTATTACTAAAATGTCTTTCTACTAAAATGCTCTTTAGTCATTCATTTCTTCTTGGATTGACATGAAATTTTAGTCACACATACAAGACTAGTATGCACAAATTTTCCAAGAATTTTTTTTGAAAATTGACTCTTTATGAAAAAGATATAAGCCCTCAAAGTTCACTATAGTTTCAAAATGCCAAGATGTTGAACTTTGAATCACTCCAAAACATTCAAAACAACTTGGATTGAAATGAAAGTTTTATCACAATAAGTAGACTTCAAGGGGAACAAAACCCATCAAATTTTACTGAAAAAAAACATTAGATGAGGTATATACAAGCCCCCAAAGTTGCAGCCCTAAAATGCAGTTTGGTGAAATCAAATTGAGCTGTAAAGTTTGATTGGCCACCAAAATTTCATTATAACTTGGATTGATTTGAAAATTTTACCACACAAACTAGAAAAGATTGGACAACTTTTCCAACAAGTTTCATTGAATTTAGACCTTGAATGCAAAAGTTGAGTCACTTTGAATTGGACTTGAAACTTTGTGAGGACACTTTTTGTCCTCTTTGTCATTTTGGGGTTAAAGAGTAAATCCTAAAATGTAATTACATATATAAAATGAATATTTTTAGAACAATAATGGTATTAAAAACCTAATTATTGCATAAGCTACCAAAATTAAAAGTTTTTTTTTATACATGTATCATAGGACAAGCTACCTAAATTTGGGGGCTTTTTAATAAAAATTTAATTTTAATCTCTAAAGGACCATTTGGTAAATTTAGCCATACAATAGTTTTGGACATACATGTGTGATTGGAGATTTTCATATTTTGGATCCAAAATATAATAAAAAATTGAGACAAGGAATATCTTTTATGAACACTAAAATTTAGACATTTGGAAATGTGATTAAAAAATATAAGCCTAATATATTACTTATTTTTGTAAATGAAAAATTTGGTAAAATTAGAAAAAATCACTTTTTTCATAAACAAAAATCTGAAATTGATTTTTTAGATGAACATATATGTGGAAAATTTTGAATCATTCTATTGTCATCAATGAGTCAAAAGTTATGAGAGTTTTTTTTGTTTGTGGGCACTTAAAAATTTTCTGTACTAAAATAAACTTTGAAGTCCTTTTTCTTATTCAATTTTCAATAGTTTTTGAAAAAGAAATAGAATCACAAGATGTAGATTGTTTATAACATCACAACCATTGGGATTAACATTTTTCAATTTCATAACTAAATTTTTAACAATTTTGTATTTTAAATCATTATCTATTTCTTTCTGTTTATTATTTTTCTTATATATTGTACAGTTCCAAATGATTTAGAATTTTTCAAGTATGTAGCCAATTTGACTTGAAGAATGAATCCAAAGAAGCACCACTATTTTTGACTTTTTCCCATACAAATGTGAGCTTGTGAAGTGCAGTTGCCTAATTCTTTGGAGGGCCAATAAAAAGATTTTCATGAACTCAAATACTAAGATCTTACAATCCACAAAGTAGAAATTCCTAAAATCTTTTCTACACGTTTTTAAGTTAGCATACTATAAGATCTTACAATTACAAGAGTCTAATAATGTTTTTTTTTAAGAATTTGATTTTTATACTAGAAATGGCAATTTTGGAGTGTTTTAGGTGAAAAAATAGTTAGGGA
This sequence comes from Thuidium tamariscinum, assembly GCA_947034885.2. NCBI lineage: Eukaryota > Viridiplantae > Streptophyta > Bryopsida > Hypnales > Thuidiaceae > Thuidium > Thuidium tamariscinum. The sequence continues at coordinate 17,734,055 of OX344752.2, read as the reverse complement.
ACTTAAAGGGTTAACTAAATTCTAGAGGGAAGTCTTTATATGGAATTTTTAAAACTATGCATAGGGGTTTCAATTCTTCAACTATATCATGAGTTTAGTTTTTTTTATTGAAACGTATACAACTCAACAATTCTACATTCATTTATTTTTAATTTGGTCTTCACGAAACTTTTTGGCCTCTTAAATTGATACACAAATTACAAAAGCTATCTTCCAAGCTATTTTAATTCTAATGATCCTACTTATAATATAAGAGTTGTTATTTGGGACTTTAGTCTCTTTAGGTGTTGATACTTTCTATATATAGATCTTAAAGGCCAAGGCAAGACAAAGAATGAGTATGGATAATGTATATAATTCACTAACACAATGAAGTAACCAACTCCATTCTTGACCCCTCTCTAATTGTGAACCCTTCCTTAACCCCTAAAGCCCTAAATTGCGTTTTTTTGGCAATATAGTGATTTTGGGCAACTCACTATAAATGGAGTTTTTATTTTTTTCCTTTGAAATTTTCACACAACATGTTTCCAAGGAGTATCTTCAAGGCCCAATAATTTTCGTAACTTTACATCATACGGTTAAGAAGTTATGGCATGATATGTTGTTTGTTTGAATGTTGGGCAGCCTGGGTAGCAAAAAAACTTCTTTAAAATTTTTTTTTTTTAAAAAGTGAAATTTCAAATTGATTCTTTAGTTTTATAAATACATGGGAAGCTTTTAATCATTCCATTTGGATTAAGAAGTCAAAAGTTTTGAGGAATTTTAGTTTGTAGGTAGGTATGGTTTTCAAAGACTCCATCCCTACCCGCAAACTACAATTCCTCATAACTTTTGACTCCTTAATCCAAATGGAATGATTAAAAGCTTCCCATGTCTGTATAAACCTAAAGAATCAATTTGAAATCCCACTTTTAAAAAAAGTTTTTTTTAAAGAAGTTTTTTTTGCTACCCTGGCTGCCCAATATTCAAACAAAACAACATATCATGCCATAACTTCTTAACTATGCAATGGAAAGTTATAAAAATTGTTGGGCCTTGAAGCTACTCCTTGAAAACATGTTTTGTGAAAAATTCAAAAAAAAAAAAAAATTCCATTCATAGTGAGCTACCCAAAATTGCTATGTTGCCCAAAAATGCAACTCAGGGCTTTAGGGGTTAAGACCCATTCTAAACTTATCATAATTCAATTCAATTGAAGGCTAGTTAGCTTTTGAGGTATTGATGAACTCTTATATACCCTTTGGATTCCTACTTTATAAGGAACAATTTTAAACAAGTCTACAAACTCTAATAGGTGCCTACCAATACCATTTTACATCAAATATTCAATAAAAATGAAAAAAACAAACTAAAGATAGAAAAAAGATCATTGGATTTTTTTCCAAAATGCTAATTAATACAAATGAATCAAATTATGGTTGTTGATAGCAAGAGGAAGACAATTTTTGAAAGGAAATATGTATGGTTACTTTACATCCAACTTTTTTTCCATTGAAACATTTATAATGACTGATTGACTTTAGATTGTCAAAAGTCTCACTCAATTAACATTTAGTAGCCTACATTGTGATTACCATCAATTGGCTTTATAGTAAGGTAAGTGAACCCATTGTCAACAAAAATTATATTAGTAGTGTACATTTAAAAACTTCAATGTACAGTGGGGTACCAATCAAAATGTCGTTTTTGAATTCGCAGTGAGAAAAATTTAAATACTGCCAACTTTGAAAGCATACTGAGAGCTCAAAAATTGGTATTGTACCACGAAATTTCTACCACAACACCATTTCTTAGTTAATTATATTATGCCAAATTTCAAGGCCAAAAGATTCACCGAAAAAAAGTTATTCAAAATCTACCAACATGGGTAGTGGTGAGAAACATTTCACTACTTTCAACTTTGACACCTTCCTAAGGACTGAGTTTTTTTTTTTTTTTTCTTTTTCCATGAAATTTTTGTCATGAAAGAACCTCTATGTTTCTAATATGTATAAAAAATTTCGAGGTAAAAAGAATTTTTTTTAAGAAGATATATGAAATCTCCCAACAGGTGTAGTTTTGAGAAAATTTTCACAATTTCCAACTTTGACACCCTTCCAAGGGCTGAAAAATTGGTTTCTTACCATGAATTTTTTTGGTGAAGTCATCTCTATATTGATAATATGTGATACAAATTTCAAGTTCAAATGAATTACCAAATAAAAGATATACAAAATCTCTCAACATGTGTAGTTGTGAGGAGGAGTTTTTGAGGCCTTAGTATAGTGTTATTTTGTGGAGCAAAGTTTGACACGAATGTAGAAACTCAACCTCACAACTACACATGTTGAGAGATTTTGAATAACTTTTTTTGGGTAAGTGTTTTGAACTTGAAATTTGGAACAAATATCATCAACATAAATTTGATCTTATTCAAAAAAATTCATGTTAAATAGACAAATTTTCAGCCCTTGGAAGGGTGTCAAAGTTGGCAATAGTGAAAATTTTCTCACAACTACACATGTTGGGAGATTTTGTATATCTTTTATTTGGTAATTCATTTGAACTTGAAATTTGTATCACATATTATCAATATAGAGATGACTTCACCAAAAAAATTCATGGTAAGAAACCAATTTTTTAGCCCTTGGAAGGGTGTCAAAGTTGGAAATTGTGAAAATTTTCTCAAAACTACACCTATTGGGAGATTTCATATATCTTCTTAAAAAAAAATTTTACCTTGAAATTTTTTATACATATTAAAAACATAGAAATTGGCTCATGACAAAAATTTCATGGAAAAAGAAAAAAACTCAATCCTTAGGAAGGTGTCAAAGCTTTAGTAGTGAAATGTTTCTCACCACTACCCATGTTGGTAGATTTTGAATAACTTTTTTATGGTGAATCTTCTGGCCTTGAAATTTGGCATACATATAATTAACTTAGAAATGGTGCTGTGGTAGAAATTTCGTGGTAAAATACCAATTTTTGAGCTCTCAGTATGCTTTCAAAGTTGGCAGTACTTAAATTTTTCTCACTGGGAATTCAAAAACGACATTTTGATTGGTAACCCACTATACATCACCATTACAATTTTGCTCACAATGAACTTACTCTAATTTGTATTCACAATAGGTTCATTTACCTCAAATGGTACTCCCTTTGTCCCACTGAAATCTTTCCAAATTCTTCTTCCAAAGACTGTAAATTAGCTTAATTAGGAAGCTTTTAGTGGGATAGATGGAGTATGAAATCTTCCTCAACCATTAACCCCTAAAAGCCCAAGGGGTTAGGACAAAACACAAATGTGCTATAAAATATAAGAATTACAACTTTTCTGAAGTTAGTATCAAAGAAGATAATGTAAAGCACAACAAGTAGAAAGTATCCATACAGTCAAAGTAAAAAAAATGTATTTAGATTATTTTTAAATGAATTTTGAAGAGATAACTTCAAAAATTCACCAAAAATACAATTTCTATTTTTAGGGTTTGAAATTTTTTTTGATTGGTCAAAATTGTGTTTTTTACTGATTTATAGAGAAATGCAAAATATTCAACCTCTAAAAGCCCAAGGGATTGAGACAAAATACAAATGTGTTATAAAATATAAGCTTTACAACTTTTTTGAAGTTAGCATCAAAGAAGATAATGTAAAGCACAAAAAGTAGAAAGTATACATATGATCAAAATTTTAAAAATATTTATAGATTCTCTTCAAATGAATTTTGAAGATATAACTTCAAAAATTCACCAAAAATACAATTTCTATTTTTATGATTTGAAATTTTTTTTGATTGGTCAAAATTATGGTTTTTATTGACTTGTAAAAGAATAAAAAGTATTTACTAATGAGAGCATCAATAATTCCCCCAAATAGTAAGTTTTTCAACATTAAGCAATTTTAGACACTTTGTACTATTTCTCCTTTTTTTTGCTATAACTTTTGTTTGACCGTACTGATCTTAGTTTTGAATATCAATGTTGAAAGAAAACCCAATTTTTTCAAAACTGAAAAAAAAAAAGTTTGAAAAAAGTTTTTTTTTGCTCGAAAATTCTGCCCGAAGTCAGGCAGCGACCAGAAAATGGTCGCTTGAGCGCTTAGGGGTTAAGAGCCTCAGTGTCTAATTCGGCACATTTGAAGCTCTGTTCAAAAGCCGAATGTGCCGTGGAGAGGACGGCAACCAAT